>JAEIGQ010000198.1:0-642578 GCA_018904275.1 Lordiphosa clarofinis
TGCTATTTTTAATAGGTCAAGCAAATGCCAGGACATGCCCTGTTTAATTGTTCTCTATCTTGTCATAAGCATAGCCTACTTTTCAGTGAAAGCATTGAGAGATTCAACGTGGTGCAACATTTACGCCATCCTTGTCCAGGGCGTTGCTGGTGGATAGCATATTGGGCTAATCCGAAACATTAGACTTAACCAAACACAGGCGGAGAACTGGCACACCACGCACGTGCCAGCCAGATGGGCCAAAGTATAAGGATTGTTTCCTCGTTTTATTATTGTTATTGTTATTCTTCGTTGAATGTTTGCTTGTTTGCCGCTACCTTCAAACAAGCTGTTGCTCGAGTGCAGAGTGAAGGAAAGAGTATATTGGGTAAAAGTGGAAGCGTAATTTGAGAGTCAACGGAAATTAAGCATTTCGAGATAATAAATATTGATTTGGGATAAAATAAGAATATCTAAAAATTACGGATGAAACGATTTTAGCAATAATGTTTTGAGCCCAAAATTCGGTCACTTGTTGAAAATAGTTTTGACTGGTAATAATTTAAAGTTGACTGCAGCCAAAATACAAAAATCAGCATTTTCACGGTTATCGGATGTACCACAGAAATCTCTAGAGGTTTCCGTATAAACGTTATCATTTCATATTGAAGCTGTTTGAATTTATATATTAAGGGTCAGAAATATGCCCGGCTTCTAGATTAGAAGACGAAAGTTAAGGGATTTGTAACCGCCTGTTTTCCTTCCACACAATCAGTAGGCGGTCTGGATTCTTGGCACTTCGCCGATAAAAAAGTCCCAGTTTAGTTCGAAGTGCAATCGTTTATACTAAAAATCTCTAGAGATTTCCAGGACTCCCCTGAATAAATGTATATAAAATAAATTTGTTTTATAACAATCAATAAGGAGTCAAAGCGATACCGTCTAGGTATTTAGCGAAGTTTTGACTTCTAAAATGTGTGGCATACTTAACATAAAATTTCTATAAGGTTTTTTTAATTGCTAGATAGAAGCCAATAAATATAGTAAGTCCATGAAAGTGGGATCAGTTTCCGCGCGCATGTGTGTGTGCGCGTGTGTGCGCATGTGTGTGCGTCAGTGTGTGTGTCTTACTTGTCGGGCCAATCGACTGCAACGCTCATACATGTTTTACTTTTAAATAATGAATACATATTAAGTTTAATTTTTTAAACCTTTGGGTAATTCTATCTTTCTAGGAAATCTGGTAAGCAAATGTCAGAGATTTCCTTGAACAGGGCGACGAGCTGAGTCGATTCAGCTTTCTGTCTGTTTCGACGAACACTAGTCTTTCAGTTTTATGGCTTCTAAGCTGAAATTTAGAACAGAGTCTTCTTTTGTTTTTATATGCTCAGAAAAAATGATTTTTTTCATATGAATAAATATGATATAAAACGAGAGCGTAAGTTAAAGTCAGCTCTAGCCGACTTCGATATACCCGTTACTCATGAGAAAACATGCTTAACAGTGTTCCTGCGTTCCCTAGGGTGACCATCCAAAAAGTATGCAACATTTTTTGGGTGCTGGGTTCACTTTTTTGCTCATAACTTGAGAACCGTTCATCTGATCTTTATCATTTTTTTTGATTGATTCATTTTGCTAATTACTAACTATCTCTAGAAGGTGCGAACCGTCTATCTTCAAAACTGTAGGAGATATAACGATTTTTCCAAATTGCGGGGGGCGGGAGGGCGTGGCCAAAATTTGAAACAAACTTGATCTGCGTGCAGATAAAAGAAGCATTTGACCCATACATGTCAATCCTCTATCTCTTAAAATCTCTGAGAACTAGGTGTTCATACAGACGGACGGACGGACGGACGGACGGACGGACATACATAAGGTCAATCAGCTGTTGATGCTGATCAAGAATATATATACTTTTATGGTCGGAAATGATTCCTTCTGCCTGTTTACATTTACTTTGTACACCCTTTTACTCTACGAGTAACGGGCATAAAAATATCAAATTGATATAGTTAAAAATTTGAAGTCTATTTTACATATCATTTTTAACATTAATTTAATTGTGCTCTGAAACTATATAATATTAATTTACGTGAATGATATTAATTCGAATCAGAAAGAAAATTAAATGAAAATGTTGATATTAGTGTAAAGATCATTTTAATCAGGTCAGCATTAATTTGAACTTTTTATACCCTGTTCCCATTAAAAATGAGAAAAAGGGGATTATGAAGTTGTGCATATGTATGTAACAGGGAGAAGGAAGCATTTTCGAACTTATAAAGTATATAAGTGGTGATTCCGTAAAATCGCCCACTGAGTTTTTTTGGATCGAAATAATTTTTTTCGTATTCCTTGTAGTAAAATAGTATATTTTTCTTTTTGGCGAAATACACTTAATTCGCGGGTAAAGTCGATTTGAAAATTGACATATTTGAAAAATTTAATTATTTTCAATAGCTTGCTATCCAAAGCCATTGGTAATAAAAATTCTAAAAAATCTGAAAATTAACATTTGAATCCAAGCTTTCAAATAACTCACACTAAATAATTTTTAAATTTTTCTTTGGTCTTCAAATCGTGAAAATTGATTTTTTGTCTTCATTTTTTCTCAAAACTTGGTCTTGTATGCAGTAATTTACTGTATTAAGCTGTAAATGGGCAATCCAATAGTTCCGGAGTTATGGCCATTTTTTCATTTATTTAAATTAATTTTCGGTAACAATATCAGATTTAGTATGTTTAATTTTAAGAGGGTAATATTTTTGTGGTCGAATATAGTGAAGTATATCATCATAAAAATTATTTTAACAGATCGGCGGAGGAAAGTATTTCCATGCAACAGCCCAAAGGGCCTTGCGATGGAGTGCCATAGATAAACACTAAAAAGAATGGCTAGAAGGGCAAGCCTTCAAATGATTACCGATAAAACAGATTACCCCTGCCCTGGAACTCTATGAATGGGTCAACTAATTTTTACCAAACATCACAGTAAGATACAGAAACACAAATTACTAAAGTAGGGCCACAGAATTATTAAAATTACGATTTTCGAAATGCCAAACTATACAAGGGACACTCTATTCAACCACAAAATAATTATCTTCTAAAACCAAAACATTTTCACATTCTGAAACATCTGATATTGTTAGTTCCTAAAAAAGTGAATTTTACAATAAATGAAAATGGCCATAACTCCGGAACTATTGATTGCCCATTTACAGCTTAATACAGTAAATTACTGCATACACTAAGTTTTGAAAAAAAATGAAGACAAAAAAATCCCTTTCGCGGCAATTAATTTTTGCTTACTTATTTTCGCGATTTGAAGACCAAAGAAAAATTTAAAAATTATTTAGTGTGAGTTATTTGAAAGCTTGGATTCAAATGTTAATTTTCAGATTTTTAAAATTTTTTATTACCAATGGCTTTGATAGCAAGCAATTGAAAATAATTAAATTTTTTCAAATATGTCAATTTTCAAATCGACTTTACCCGCGAATTATGTATTTTCGCCAAATGCTAAAAAATACGTATATACTATTTTACTACAAGGAATACGAAAAAAATTATTTCGATCCAAAAAAAATCCCAGTGGGCGATTTTTCATGGAATCGCCCATATATTCTTGATCAGCATCAACAGCCGAGTCGATTTAGCCATGACCGTCTGTCCGTCTGTCTGTCTGTATGAACGCGTAGATCTCAGAGACTGTAATTGATGGAGCCACAAGTTTTGGCTTGTATGTAGGTGTATACCGACAGGTTTGGCAAATTCCTCCACCATCTTCTTCTAACCGCGAAAAACTGGCAGAGCTACAATTTTTAGGTTTGAACCTAGTGACTTGATATATTCTAGTTTAGGCCCAACATCTATCTACTCGGTGTACCACAATGAGATCAGAGCAAAAACATCGAAGATATGCAAGTGCACCTGCCCATTTATTGAAATAAATTTTAAAATAAAGGGAAGTCAAAGCTATAGGAACCACTTTACTTGGGACAGGGTATTTTGCTGTCGTGGCACTCGACCGCAACACTTTAACTTGTTTCTCTGTGTGCTTTTAATCAGGTTCGCGGTTCTTTAAGACCGACCGCGGTCCGTGGTGGGGTCAAAAATTCTTCCCGCTTAAAACAACGCACAGTGGCCCGATTTTCCAAAACTCGTTGAGAAAATCGTATTTTATATGGTTGTATTTGGCACTGTTGATAAACTTAAATAAGGAATTGATCAAGCTATTTAAATTCGTCAATGAAATGATTTTACAAATTTATTTTTTGTAAGAGCTTCGTAAAGTTGGATAATTCTAAAGTAAAACTTAAAGTTAAAAATTAATTAAGAAATAAATATTTTTGTTAATTTGAAATTTACATAAAATCATTGCAAAACGTATTTTAAAATATCCATAAATTACTAAATTTTTTTAAAAATTTATTTGAAATCGAAAATTTTGATCCAAAAAAAAAGATTGAGTGAAACGATTAATTAGCTTAACTTAATTAACTTAACACCAAAAAAAATTTTTGAATAAAGGTTTTCGCTACGTGTTTTGATAAAACGAGCCACTGTGCGAAGCATCGACGAGTGTCCGCTAACTAAAACGAAAGCATAATTTAAGATGGTCCCAGTCCGACTTCGATATTAGCATTAATTTAGCAGACTGCTGCTATGAGAATATAGTTATTACATAAATAAGTGTGTGTTTAAAATTTGAGATCGATATTTAAAGTTATTCAACATTTTGAATTGTTGATTTTCCAATTAAGAAATGTTTCCTTCTGCCTGCAACATACATTTGTATCAACCTAGAAGAGTTGTGCCAATTTTTTTGAACTAGTTCAAATCAACTAGTCTTTAAAATGAACTAATGAACTAGGTCTTGGTTTTGAACTATACACTCATAGAAATCTAGAACGAATAATTTGAGTACGAACGCTCTTGAAAAAAAAATCTAGTCGCACTTGAATTTTCAAGAATTTCGCTCTTGGAATCGAGACAAATTCATTCTCAATGTGGTTCATAGGTAAGGGGAGTGAGGAAACGCAAACTTTGAGAGAATAACGTTGGCCGCGCTTTTTTAAAGAGAGACAGCGCATGCGCAGTTTGTCATTGTCATTTGACCGTGCCGCGCTGATAATTATGTTAAAGTTGAACATTAAGATTGGGTAAAAGTAAGTGATTAAACTTCTGTATAATATAATAAAAATGTTTAAAACATCACAAAAAAAAAATAAAATGAAATAAAAATAAAAAAAAAGGGAAAAAATAAAAAAAATAATTGCTGCTACGGGGACTTGATCCACGGTCGAGCTGTTGCGGCTGGCCAAATACCAACCGCGCTGCCTCATAAATATGCTTTCGTCGCTACTTGTAGTTTATCGACAATAGTCGAGTCGGTTAAGCTGCTCGTCCCGAGTTCAAGTCCCAATAAAGTAAGTAAAATAAAAAATTTTTATCTGGTATGTGACTAACTCAAAATCAATTACATCTTAAAAAAAAGTGGGTGGGGTGGCTGATGGTGAGTGGCGAGCAGCGCGGAGCAAACAAAAACACTACGTCGGTCGGGGACGGGTTGTCCCGGGGTCTCGGTCGTGTCTGTCACACCCAAACCCCCAGCCCCTTCAATTATTATTTTTAGTCTTTTATATTGAGAATTATTCGTACTTGGATCAAGTACTGAAACTCTTGAGTCAAGAATGTCGGGATCAAAAATTCACTCTTGGATCAAGAATATTGCTCCTGGATCAAGAATTTTCACTCTTACCCTACTTTTGAGAACGAATGCTCTTGATTCAAGAGTGAAATTCTCTATTTTTTCTCTGAGTGTAGTTCATTTTTATACCCGTTACTCGTAGAGTAAAAAGGGTATACTAAAGTCGTGCAAATGTATGTAACAGGCAGAAGGAATCATTTCCGACCATATAAAGTATATATATTCTTGATCAGCATCAACAGCCGAGTCGATATAGACTTGTCCGTCTGTCCGTCCGTCCGTCCGTCTGTATGAACACCTAGATCTCAGAGATGGTAAGAGATAGAGGTTTGACATGTATGGGACAAATGCTTCTTTTATCTGCAGGCAGATCAAGTTTATTTCAAATTCTGGGCCACGCCCCTCCCGCCCCCGCAATTCGGAAAAAACTTTATATCTCCTACAGTTTTCAGGATTAACGATTCGTACCTTTTAGAGATAGTTAGTAATTAGCAAAACGAATAAATTTTCTGAAGAAAGGATAAGGATCGGATGAGCGGTTCTCAAGTTATGAGCAAAAATGTGAAAAATGGCCGAGTTAAAAAAGTGTTGCATACTTTTCAGATGTTCACCCTAAGGAACGCAGGAACACTGTTAAACATGTTTTTTTATGAGTAACGGGTATATCGAAGTCGGTTAGAGCCGACTTTAACTTGCGCTCTCGTTTGAACTATAGTTCGATTTTTAAAGATTCCCCCAACGCGACATGTGTGATCCATGGCTGCGACATCTATGAAGACGTAGCTATTCATTTTGGCTAAAACAACATTAAGAAATCCCTGCCAGCATTTATGTAGATAGCAAATCAGTTTAACCTGAACTAACTGACCGAGCAAACACCGAAGTCCTGATTTTGCGCGCACGCAAACTTAACAAATCTATCGAAACCAAGCCGACTGTTTATCATGTATCAAACAGTATTAACATTTTCCTCAGTAGTTAAAAAAGCGAACTATAGTTCAAAAATTTAACTATAGTTCAAGTGAAATAGTTCATGAAAAAATGAACTAATAAACTAGGTCATTAAAATGAACTACAATTTTCAACTCTACAACCTAGTACATATACCATGCATAGAATAATGTAATTGCTGGAAAATTTTTGAACATTTTTATACCCTTGGAGAGGGTATATTAAAATTGTGCGGATGTTTGTAACGCAGGGAAGGAGGCATCTCCGACCACATAAAGTATATATATTCTTGATCACCATGACGAGCTGAGTTGATATAGCCATGTCCGTCTGTCCGTCCGTCTGTCCGTCTGTCCGTCCGTCTGTCCGTCCGTCTGTCCGTCTGTCCGTCTGTTTCTATGCTATCTCCTCCGTCAGTTTTAAAGCTATCGTAACCAAACTTTGCACGAAGTCTTTTGGTACAAATACGCTGCACATTTGTCGGAACCGGCCGGATCGGATGACTATAGCATATAGCTCCCATAGGAACGATCGGTTGAAAAACTAGTTTTTGTGGGAAAAACTTTTTTGTTTTCAATGGTATCGCTCCCAACGCTCGTATTTATAAGTTTTTAATGATTTCACATAATTTCACCAAGCCTTGTCGAAATCGGACAACTATATAGTATAGCTGTCATACAAAAGTTAGGTCTGAAAAATAGTCCTAGTGAAAAAAACTTTTTTGTTTTCAATGTTATCGCTCCCAACGCTCGTATTTATAAGTTTTTAAGGATTTCACATAATTTCAATAAGCCTTGTTGAAATCGGACTACTATATAGTATAGCTGCCATACATAAGTTATGTGTGAAAAAAAGTCTTAGTAAGAAAAACTTTTTTGTTTTCAAAGATATCGCTCCCAACGCTCGTATTTTTAAGTTTTCAATGATTTTACATAATTTCAACAAGATTTTTCGAAATCGGACCACTATATAGTATAGCTGCCATACAAAATGTCAGGCATATATCAAGCTCCAAGGGTATATAAACTTCGGTCGAGCCGAAGTTAGCTGGCCTCTATTTTTTGATGTTGTTTTGTCATGAGTCTTACTCAAGACGTCAGTCAGACCAACGAAAACATTTATTTGAGCTCGATTAATGTAAAGAAAAAATAGTGATTGGGCCACCTTTGCATCGCTTCCAGATGATTCAATATTTATAATTCATATTTTTGGCTGCATTTTTCACTGGATTCCAAAATGCAAATAAATTACAAATTAATTGAATATCCGTTGGACTGACTCACTAGGGGAAATGAGATCATCAGACGTTCGCCACGCTTGTTAAGCATTTCAAGGTTGACACAATTTCAATTTCCATTTTAATGCGAGCACGCTATATAAATCAAACTCCCTTCCGTGCTGCCCACCTCCCCCTCACACCAATACCACAAGAGCACAAAAGCGAGAGAAAACACAGCATCAATTTAAATGCAAGTTCATTAAAAATCAAACACCATAAGTCAAAAAACAAACAAACAAACATAAAACGGAAGCTTTTCTTTGAGGCTAACCGAAAACCTCAGCGGGTTAAGCTCTCTAATTAGGGCGCGTGTCGAACGATTACGCTGATCAGGTAATCAATCAATCAATAAAACTGTGAGTCAATAGTGCAAGCGCTCAGAGCTGATTGATATATTTGCCCCCGAGTTGTGGTTAAGGTAGAAAGTAAAATGGCAGGAAAATAAAAAGTGGAATATGCTTTGGCAAGGCTAAAAAAAAATAAATTTAAAATGCCTTAGCTAATTTAAAAATAATAAAGGATCGTTCAAAAGTAGCCGTTATCCATGGTCTTGAAAGCTATTTTCTCTGCTGAGTACTTTGAAAAAAATCAATCCATAAGGGACTAAAACAATTCCAAACTGTCATAAAACTGGCTAATTCCGGATATTCCCAAGCCGATCAGAAAAAAGATTGATTTGATCCGACTTTTTTCAATCCTGAAATCATTTAATTAATCCTTAGCACCATCGCATACGATTGTTGCCAATACGATACTTTTATTATTCCACATTTGTTCCTTATTTTATGAACATGTTATCTCAAAGGGATTGAAGCAAGCACAAATAGAAATATACAAGTTCGAAAGGCTTGGGCCAACCTTTTAAAGTTTAAATTTTGTTTTTCAAGCTCATTTCAAGCTTTAAGTAAGAATAATTAGATTGATTTTTTCAAACCGTTTTTAAGCTCTGTACTCAGATTATATGCAGCTTGTGAAAAGTATTGAACAGGGAGAAGGAATCATTTCCAATCCTATAAAGTAAATATGTTCTTTATCAGCAACTGGCCACAACTATGATACACAGCACTTCACACACTTTATGGCTTCTCTTCCCTGGGGTACCTGACAGAGAGAGAGCATTTGCCCCCAACTCTACTAAGCAGCCTATTTAACATAACCTAACCTACTATTTACACAGTATTTTCTCACCAAAAATGGAGTGCATAAAAAAGTTAATACATCCATTTATCCCTTAACTAAACTGCTTTCTCATTGGAATCTGCCTTGTCTAATCCCCTTTTCATGTACAGCTCAGTCAGTGTTTGGGGTTTTTGTCCTTCCCATTCTTCATTTTTTCTCTTTACATTTTAATGCATTTGAAATTACTAGCATTACTTTTGTGTTGAGGTTGTGGTAAAACACACAAACTGCCAGTCATTTTCAGACATTCCACAGAGAGCAAAGTTTTTTTTTTGTGTTGTATTATTTTTTTGTGCTACGCTTTCAACTGATTAAGTACAAATTTGTAATAAATAAGTGGCGAAAAGTTTTTGTAGAGTGAAAATAAACTTGGCACCATTTTTATGCTTTGTTGCGGTCAAGTAACTCAAGAATTTCTATGGAGGCGAAATGCGTGGACAGACGACATGAAAGGGAATTCTTGAAACGTGTTTGTAAGGCGATTTGTTTTATCGGAGAAGTGGAACCACACCAAATACACTAACACATTTCAAGCGAGAGTGGAGAAGTTGATGATGAGGTGGATGAGGTTGCCTGTTGCTGGGGGGGGGATTGTGGTTGGACTTTAGCTTCAAATAAGCTTGCGGCTCAATGCGCTTTTAGCCAGCTTAAAGTCAAGGCAACTTAATGTCAATATTTTACTCAACTTGTAAGTCCTTTAATCGGACCACTTACCCAGGCAACACGAAAGCGCTGACCGAGCAGAGGGGATGAAAAATCATGAGGGAATTTATAGTAAAACGTTTTAGTGATTGTAAATATTTAAAAAGAGGAAATTGTGATTCAGCACTTGAACGCAAAATTATTTCATACGATTTACTTTAGAGACTTTTGTTGCTGAAACCCTTTCTCACTCTTCTTGTTGCGCATTGGAGCGGGTGTATCTGAAGGAAGAGTACTTGGCCCCAGTACTGTATACGCTGTACACAGCTGACTGGCTGGTTTGAGACGCACAAGGCTCACTGATAGCCGCTTATGCTGATGACACAGCCTTACTGGCTTTCAGCCCCATCGTGAGTAGAGCGTCAGCCACAGTATAATCCTTTTTGTACGGCTTTAGCGCTTTGGCGTCCCGATGGAATAATGCTCTAACCCAGAAAAAAGTCAGCACTGCATCTCAACCACAAAGAGAGGCAAGACATCCAGGCTTAAGCTGAACGACTCAGTTATACCACATAGATATTGGACTTACTTGGTCTGAACACGCTGGTAGCAGATGTTCATCCGTCACGTCTGCTGTGGCCTAATTTTTTAAGCAAAACTAAGTTTAAATATGGAGAACATTCGTCAAGATATTGCAAAAAGAAGTTAAGTTCTAAATAAGTACTTTCTGAAGCAAAAAAATAAATATAAGCCTTATTACAGCGAGAAAAGAATATCTATTCAAGATTCTCACTTAACGTTTGAGTTGATAAAATTCAGATTTCAAGAAAATTTGATTGATTTCAATCAATCATTGGGTTATAGGTAAATCTTACATTTTTGAATGAACTTTTCTCAGTGGATTGCGAATTGAATATATAAGCGGTAAAAATAGGCAAAAGGATCAGAGATATCGCTATCTGCGAACTCCAAAAATCACCTATTTCTTGATATCCTCTTACACAAATATTCTTACTCTCATTACATCAAACAACAAAACTCAACGTTGAAAAAATTCAGCACATTCAGCAAACGCGTCGAACGGTTGAGTTAAAGTTTTTTGATCGATCGTTTATGTGTTCCCTCAAACAAAGCTCAGCATTGACCGGCCAATCGGCCACTCTCTCTCTCTCTCTGTCTCTTTTTTTTTCCATATCTTTCAGCAACGCCGTCTCAACCTAAGCATTTTTGCTCGTCGTTGAGCCAAACAAACAAAACACCCGAACTGATTGGAATAAAACCGAACATGATTATAATCAGCCAATACTCGATGTCACACAAATCTCCTTGTGTTGGTTTCAAATCTCTCGTTTTTGTTGGAAGATTTATCAAAATTCACCACCCAAACAATTTTGATAACTAAAACTAATTTTGGAAATGTAAACAACACAAATTTCTGCATAGGTTGCATCATACGAATTAAATTTTTTTATTATTTTAAAATTAAAATTTGCGTTTCAATAAAAATATGCCTAATGCTTGTAACAATTAACAACAACCTACCAAAGCGTGGCCGTGTGTGGCTCAGTGGTTAGTGTGCTGGACTTCCCGCCTCTGAACATCTAACAATAAAAGTTGTTTTCTTTCTTTAGAAAATAGCTTTTACACATACGGTCACCTTCACCAGCTATTGGCGCCAGCTGTGAAGTAACTAGCCATGAAAAAGCAAAATTTTCAAACTTTGCCGTTCGGATCCGGCGTTAAGCCCCGTTGTAGGAGCTGTATAGCCAACATTTACATTTTTTACCAAAGCGCACTCTACATATGGTGGCGCCCTCTGTGGGTACCAACAAAGGCTAAGAATTGACAATATTTTTTTAATTATAGATTTTATTTTTGGATAATATGACTTTTTGAACTATAATTTAAAAAAGCATCATTAACATATAATATAATCAACAAAATGTAATTTAATCATAACTAGAAGATGGAAAATTTTTATTGCGAGAAAGTGCAACCTTGTCTATAGATTTTAAAGAAATGGACCATTAGCTTAGAAACAAACCTTCCAACTCGATTTTCATATAAGAAATTAATATTTCTTGAAGTTCTGGGACACCTAACTACCTAAAAACTAAGGCCAAATATTCTAGAGGTTTTTGTGACACCCCCAAATCAGTATGATTGTTGAATAATGTGTGAGCGTTTTGCAATCAAACGAAGCCGTTCTCCGATCGCTGTACGACAGCTTCAACGACTCACATCCTACCTGACTTGGTTCATTTGAGTATTTCTGAAAAACAAAGAAACATTTTTATTGTCCAAGCGGGTCTTCTTATTTTGTAGCTTTTTGTATGGTGGTTGAGTGGAGTTCAGTTCATTGCCCTTGGAATTTTTTGGCGTACTTTTGCCCGATTTTCCTGGTTTGTTGAGATGGATCTATGTTAGGTCCATGTTTACAAAACGAAGCAAAAGCTTGTTATACCCTGTACCCATTGAAAATGGGTAAAAGGGGATCATGAAGTTGTGCAAATGTATGTAACAGGGAGAAGGAAGCATTTCCGACCCTATAAAGTATATATATTCTTGATCAGCATCAATAGCCGAGTCGGTTTAGCCATGTCCGTCTGTCCGTCTGTCCGTCCGTCCGTCTGTCCGTCCGTCCGTCTGTCCGTCTGTCTGTATGAACGCGTAGATCTCAGAGACTATAAGAGATAGAGATACAAATTTTTGCATGTACATAGGTATATATCGTACGCAGATCAAGTTTGTTTCAGATTTGCAAAATTTCCCCCCCTCCCCCCTTAAACCGCAAAAAACTGTCAGAGCCACAATTTTAAAGTTACAACATCGTCGCTTAATATATATTGTTTTAGGCCTTTAATGTATCTATTCTGAAAAGCACAATCAGAGCCGAGCAAAAACACCGAAGTTATTCGCGAAACAAATTTTGCCACCACCCCCCACCTCACGCTTTACTTATTGCGCTCTGTTTGAGGCTTGCGCGTGAGTGTGTGTGTGTGTGTGAGAGCGCGTGATTATTTACGTTTGTGTGTATGTGTGCGTGTGTGTTTGTTAATTGTACAGGGTATTTTGAAGTCGAGAAAACTCGACTGCAACGGTCTAACTTGTTATAATTTAAGATTAAAACGAGAGCGCAAGTTAACCCTTTGCATGGTGGTGATGCAGATCTGCATCATACCGAATTAATACAATTATTTTCCAGTGTGGATTATAAAATTGTCAAACATGAATTTGATGCAGTTCAGCATCATCCCTTTTTTATATTAAAAGTGTTGGTAACCCTAAATTATGTCGATAACTCAACAGCTGATCACTTTTCCGGACAATTTTGTGAATGTGGTAAACTCAATTGGTTGCGCAGTTTCTCATTAACATATAAATAACAATAAAAGCTGTAAAGTTTGAACAATTTGCATTTATATAGAGGTAAATATTATATGTATTTATATATTGTCGTGTTTTTGTGTTTGTCGCATTAGAGTTTGAGTAAATCAAAAATTTCGCTTTGTTGCAGATATGCATCAAACAAGCTTTACACATAAAAAAATACTGACAACTGTTAATTGCATTTTCAGCCTGATCTTGGTGAATAACATTGATGTTTGGCTTGTTTCATATCTAATATGATTCGCTGTGTGATTTGTTTACTCTATATAATTTTAATTAAGAACTCACATTCATTTTAACAATTACGTCAACATTGTTCCTCCTACTGATGCTGAACACAAATTTCGGTGGAATGGAACAGTTCCTGTGCGTTGATGATCAAATCTGCTCTAGCAAAGCTCGAAACCAAATGAAGAGGTATTTACCCAACAAACCTCATAAATGGGAATATAAGATTTGGTTGCTAAGCGGTATTTCTTTCTTCTGCTACAAATTCGAATTTGATACAGGCAAAGAAAACATCGTATTGCCACAAGAACCTGACCTTGGGGCTGCATCCAATTGCGTTGTGAGATTGGTCAGAGAAATACCAAGGCACCAAAACTATCGCGTATATTTTGATAATTATTTTACATCCTTGCCTATCTTGAAACTATTAGCTGATGGAATTTTGGCATTGGGTACAATTAGAAAGAACAGAATTCCAAATTGCTAGTTGGATGATTTCTCAAATGGAAAGAAAATTCCACGTGGCACCTGTTTGGAATATGTCACAAATTATGACGGAGTTGACATATCGTTAACATCATGTACACTCAAAGAAAAAACAGGCCAAATCGACCTAAAATTTAGAAATTCGCCCTAAAAAAGGGGTCAAAGGCGATTCGCCATATTTTTAAGAAAATGCTTTTCTAGATTTCAGGGCAATTTTTCTAAAAAACACTTAGGGCCGTTTTCTCATGTTGCTGTTTTTGCAAATCTAGGTGGATTTCTTACACATACATGCAACGAAATGCAGTAAATCCACCTAGATTTGCAAAAACAGCAACATGAGAAAACGGCCCTTAGACAATTTTTGGTGTTAGGTCGATTTAAAATTCCCAAGCGGTTATGGCAGCGCTGGCATAAGGAGGAAGCAGTTGACAGTAAGCACTTAAAAATAAATTTTAGGGGGAGGTTGGGTAGAACCGACCACAGACCAACCCGTGTGTGATTGTGTTTTTGGATCCACCCCGCCCCAACCGTTTGATTTTTAGGGTTTGTCCCATCCTCCTCCACCCCCCATCGCCAGCACCACCTCCTCACACCAAACCACTTTTTTCTAAGCTATAGATAGATAGATATATAATTAATTTAGAAATAAGCGCATTAACAGTTTTTTTTTACTTACTGATGATACGGATTTGAACACGGGACCTCTCTCAAATACTGAACACTCGGACGACGCCTCAGCCCACTCGACTACTTGCCTTAAGTAAAACGTAGCGACTTAACCACAGTTAATAATGTACACAGTTGAGAGCACGCGTGTGGCGTTTGCGTATGTGACAAAGAAAAGAAGTAACTAGAAACTGCGACACTGCAGCGTCTCCTCTGTTCTCACGACTCTTTTCTATATTTTTTTAAATTTTAGGGCGAATTTCTAGATTAATCTTTCTAAATTTTATGGTGAATTTCTAAACAAATTTTTTTAAATTTAAGAAACTTGATTTCCTCAAAATAAAGGCGTTTTACTAACTTTAATGGCGGTCGCTCCATTTTGCTTTGCATTTCTTTTCTTAATTCAAGGCAAATCTGCCCTAAATTAAAGAAAGATTTTAGGAAAATATCTAGAAAAATTACCCTAAATTTAAGAAAAAAAAAATTACTTTCTAAATTTAAGAAATTATTTTCTAGAAAATCTCATCTAAGGGTTATGTTTTCTAAATTTAAGAAAAAAATGTCTATAAACAAGAAATTTTTCTACAATTTAGAAAAAAAAATATTTTATGGCGAATTTCTAAAATGTAGAAAATATTTTTTTTTGAGTATATGGACAACAAAGTAGTTACATTGGCTTCTAATTATGCTGGAGTTGTTTCCAAGGATTCTGCACGTCGATTCGATCGTCTTAAAAAACAGCATATTGTCATCGAACGTCCGTTTTCTGTGTCGCAGTATAACAGCTATATGGGAGGCGTCGACCTGATTGACAGCATTATAGGAAGGTACAAAATTTCCATTGGTAGTCAAAGGTGGCAAGTTAGAGTCTTTTACCACCTTCTAGACTTAACTGTAAGCAATGCTTAGCTTTTATACAAGCGAGTTCACAAAGCTAAGGCGTCCACTGAAAAGTAGCTTAATTCAGCTGATTTTCGACTACAAATAGCTGAAGCGCTGACTAAATTGGACGCTACAAAAAATAAGGGAAAACCTGACTCTAGTATCCAACATGCATTGGATGAAAAGAAGCTAAAAGGACATTCGCAGGAAATGCCAGACAAAATGGTTTGACAGGATCAATTCGGGCATTGGCCTGTTTGGACTGACAAAAGGCTGCGCTGCAAGTATCCAAACTGCACTGGATTCTTCCAAACGGAATGCGAAAAATGTGGCGAATCATAAACGTAATAATTGTTTTAAAAATTTCCGTTTAATAATATATATAAATAAATAAATTCAAAATTATGTAAATGCTTAGTGAATATGAAATTCATGCTATGGGCCTGTTCGGCAAGAACTTTCTCCTTTAACACATTTGATGCAGAAATGCACCATACCCTATTTTTTTGAAAAAAAAACTAAAACTGAAATTAAATAAAAAAATAAAATAAAGTGTATTTTTTATTTTCATTTGTCTACCAAAAAAAAAAAGAATCATGAAAATCGGAGTTGATGTCATGTAAAGGGTTAAAGTCGGCTCCAACCGACTTCGATATACCCGTTACTCATGAAAAACATGTTCAACAGTGTTCCTGCGTTCCTTAGGGTGAACATCTGAAAAGTATGCAACACTTTTTTAACTTTTCATATTTTTGCTCATAACTTGAGAACCGTTCAACCGATCTTTATCGATTCTTCGGCAAATTTATTTATTTTGCTAATTACTAACTATCTTTTGAAGGTACAAATCATCTATCTTCAAAACTGTAGGAGATATAAGGTTTTTTCCGAATTGCGGGGGCGGGAGTGGGCGTGGCCAAAATTTGAAACAAACTTGATCTGCGTGCAGATAAAAGAAGCATTTGTCCCATACATGTCAAACCTCTATCTCTTACCATCTCTGAGATCTAGGTGTTCATACAGACGGACGGACAGACGGAAAGACGGACGGACGGACAGACGGACATGGCTATATCGACGCGGCTGTTGATGCTGATCAAGAATATATATACTTTATATGGTCGGAAATGATTCCTTCTGCCCAGAGCTCCCAAAAAATGCTCACTTTTCACAGGCTGTCAGATAAAATACAGTCACTCTGAGACACTTTGACCTAGTGTAACAAAATGACATCTCACCGATGACTATTCACAAAGTGCTCTTTGCTCAATCAATGAGAGATTTTTTTAGCTTGCTTTGCTCATGTGTTTCCTTGAGACACTTTGCTGCTCAAATTTTTCGAAAGTGTCTTCGTGTGAGTGTGCCTAAAAAAAAATCAAATTGCCTTTTTGTAAAAGGCAAAACATAACGTTGACGTTTACGGAGTTGATTTTTGTCTATAAAGTAAAAAGTGGTCAATTATGAGTCGTCAAATTAATAATAAAGTGCATTTTTTTTTAAATTTGACAATACTCTTAATCAATCGGTTTGCAACGTGTGTGGTATAAAACTTTCTGGCCACCATATAACAAATTTGAGGCGGCATTTGACGGCAAAACATCGGGAAGTGTTCGAGTCGTTTAATGAAGTCAAGGAGAACACCGGTGTGCAAAATAATGCAAAGAAAAGGAAAATATCCTACGAGGCAAATGAAGAGACAATTATATCGTCAATTGTGAAAATTGTTACCACTGACGGCAGACCATTTTTTGCTTTTGGATACGAAGGGTTTCGCGAAATTTTTAAACCCAATATATAATGCTTTTGCAAATGGCTCCAATCACGTCGAGGAATATTATGGATCATGTCCGACTGAAGGAGCGGTCCATAAAAGAGGACATTAAGCTAATGGTGAAAGGCAAGCTTTTATCTCTCAAAATTGATGTGGCAACAAGACTGGAGAAATCAATTCTGGGAGTAAATTTGCAAATCATTAATTCGACTTTGTTGAAGACTGAGATTGTCGTAAAAACGCTTGGGATGATCCAACTGCTTGAGTCGCATACTGGACTCTTTATTAAAAATAAAATCATGGAGGTTATCCAAGAGTATGGCATCGAGCTGGATCAAGTTTTTAGGTAAGGACTTATCAGACTTAATTTGCTGAATTATTGAAATGCGTATATATGTATGCTTATTTTTGAATCGTTAATTTAAAGTTTTGTAAAAACAATGGTTGTATTTTTTGATTAGTCAGATGTAAGACAACGGCAAAAATATGGTGAAGGCAATTGAGCTGCTTAATGATGATGCCACAGAGGAATGCTTTTGTCAATGATGACGCGGGCGACGGTTTTATGGAAAAGCTGGATTCCATGGCGTTTCCAAATGTACAACTTAGTGCGATGCTGCGCATACACTGCAGTTGTGCGTATACGATGTAAATGAGCAATGCGAGATTAGCCAAAAAGTTGGTACTTGCCGTCAAATGTGCAAAGTTTTACGAACGGGAAAAACATAGGTAGAGGGCTTTGTTTGTTTTTTAAGTAAGTGCATACAAATACAACAACATTACCTATTAATTGCAGACGTACCTTAATGGAGAACAACAAAAATATACCAACTCTTGATGTCACCACAAGGTGGAACTCCACTTACTTGATGTTGGTAAAATTATTTGAATTAAAACAGTTCATTGCGATGCAAACTACCGTCGATATTGACATCGACTGGGACTGGTTGAGCTATATATCGATGCGTTTAAAGATACGTATAAACAACTCTAAAACTGCAAAAGGAGCAACTTGCTTATACCGATTTTTTCATATTATGGATGGAGCTTAGGCTAAAATGTGAAAAAAGCCCAAACGTCTTATCCAAAAAAATTATTAGCCCAACTTCAAATACGCGAACGTAAGTTGCTTGAAAGCGAAGCATTGTTGTCGGCTATTTACATGGATCCACGTATAAATTTGATTTTAACCGACAATCAAAAAAATTTTGGCAAGCAAAATTTGAAAAAAATAGCATTCCGTATTTTTAATTTAAACCAAGTAAGACACGTAAATAAAACTAGATTTGTGTGTGTCTCGTCTACTAGATATATATGTGTGTAGTTATTGTATATTTGTGTTTTGCAAATAAAATCGTCCTTGTCAAATACTTATAAATACACTAAGTGCAAGTAATTAAGCCCTAATAACGATTATATTTTTACTTTTATTTAGCTTAATGTTACCTTAAACTCTGGAGCAGAAGCCATTTTACCTAGAGAAGATCCTTTCCCATCGAGCAGTACCGATGCTTTTGGAGAAGTCACTGTTTTCCACATATCTAGATGATATTCAGACAGTGCCTCATGTTCAAGAAGAGGAAGTTTCAAACAAATTATCCAAATTTTACATGGATATTGAAAATTTCAACATGGTTTTTGGCCGTTTACCATTGAATAGTGACATAACAAATTTTACCATGAAATGAAGTTTAAGTCACCCCAGTTGGCTGAACTCGCACAGGTGGTGTTGGCCACACCGGCAACTCAGGTGTCGGTAGAAAGGTCGTTCTCAGCCCTTAATTTTATTTTAAGCGAGAAGCGCACCTCTTTTAAGTGCCGAAAATATAAATTCTCTATTAATTGTTAAATTAAATTCAATTTGTAAACAATAAATGTAATCACAAATAGTTAAATGAGTTAGTTTTTGTGTTTTTTTTATTCCATCATATAAACAATTTTTAAAAAATATGTGAAGATGAAGTTTATTAGTTTATATATTTATCTAATTATTCATATTTTAATTTTGTTGGCGAATAGTTTTATTTACAAGTTATTGCAATTTTTAATTGAATACATCTAAATGAATACAAAAAGAAATAACACATGCTCACAAGTAGGCGCCCTATTTGTTTCTCCCTCCCTACTTTTCTAACTAACACAACAATAGAAAAGACACTTTGCTCGGACACTTTGCTTGATTTGCTCAGTTGTTTATGCTCAGCTGCTGACACCCGAACGAAACTCTCCCAATCAAACTGTTATAGTCAGACAGCTTCGTGTGTTTCTCTCATCGATTACTATGAGACAGAAAACACTAGAAAATCAAAATCTAGTGTTCTGTTCAGAGAGAGCTACTTTGTTAAATTTTTTCCTGTCATTTTGCGGGTATAAATTAATAGAAAAAATTTGGTTGACCATATTTTACGAGCTCTGCTTCTGCCTGTTACATACATTTGCACGACTTTAGTATATTTTTACTCTACGAGTAACGGGTATAAATAGAGGCCAGCTAACTTCGGCTCAACCGAAGTTTATATACCCTTGGAGCTTGATATATGCCTGACAGTTTGTATGGCAGCTATACTATATAGTTGTCCGATTTCAACAAGGCTTATTGAAATTATGTGAAATCATTAAAAACTTATAAATACGAGCGTTGGGATCGATAGCATTGAAAACAAAAAAGTTTTTCTCACTAAGACTTTTTTTCAGACCTAACTTTTGTATGGCAATTATACTATATAGTTGTCCGATTTTGACAAGGCTTATTGAAATTATGTGAAATCATTAAAAACTTATAAATACGATCGTTCCTATGGCAGCTATATGCTATAGTCATCCGATCCGGCCGGTTCCGACAAATGTGCAGCGTATTTGTACCAAAAGACTTCGTGCAAAGTTTGGTTAAGATAGCTTTAAAACTGACGGAGGAGATAGCATAGAAACAGACGGACAGACGGACGGACGGACGGACGGACATGGCTATATCAACTCAGCTCGTCATGCTGATCAAAAATATATATACTTTATGTGGTCGGAGATGCTTCCTTCTGTGCGTTACAAACATCCGGACAATTTTAATATACCCTCTCCAAGGGTATAAAAACGCCCAACACCTTTTGAAGTAATCTCATGGTCGCGATGTTGGTCAAATGTGAAAATCTCTCGGTTTAATTTTTATGTAAAATGTGATGTATCGGCTTGGGTGAGATGCCTACAGAATCTGTAGTACAGACTAAATACCCTCTTCCACTCTTTTGCCCATTAATTTATAGGTGATTTTTGGAGGCGGTTTGGACGGCACCATATTTGGATGGATGGAATAGATGATGCTGAGCTAGTACTACTTAGTATTTATTCTATTCCTCTATTCTTCGATTCTTGACAATTTCATTGAGATTAATGAGGTTGTCAAACACTAACTTATCGACGCAGCTTCGTCAATGCGAGAAAATAAATAAACAACTGTCCTTTGAAATTTCTCTGTTAACATATTTTGAAACATTTTTTAAAATTTTTCCTGTTTTTTTTTTTTTGTTAGGCTTAGCCCTTCCAGTACTCACATTTTGTAATGTAAAAACCTTTTGATCTATTTCTTCAAACTGCCAACTCTGAAGTAAACTTGTTTGTTTGTTCACTTTCCATTCATTCGCACTTCAACAAGAATATGAAATTGCACTTGATATATATTTACATAACCTTCAACTGTGGCCTGGTCAAAAGGTATTTGAACACAAATATCTTGTCCTGAAGTGAAAAAACTCAAATAGTGGCACATGTGCATCTTGAAAATGTCGCATGGAAAATGAATAGCTAAAATTATGCCCTAGGCTTTGTGGCCTCGCCTCATAGTATGCGATGGGGAGGGGGAAGGGATATGTGTCTATTTGCCAACAAAGAGCATGCAAAATCATCAGGCAGATAAAAAGCCATAAAAATAGTAGAGCGTGAAGCAGCAGCAGCAACACGGAAACAAATAAAAATCAACAGGATTAAATATGCAGGCGTGTCTCTCCCTCTCTCTCTCTATCTTTCTTTCAACATTTTTTTCTCTTTTTCTCTGAGCTTTGCCCGGGCCCCACAGACTCTGGCCATATCCTTGTGCCTTGCCCTTGCCTTGGCTGCGGCTCGGTGGCCAATCTGTTACATTTTGTCATGGATTTTTATGCAGCGTTTCGTCTTCTTCGCTTCGTGTATGTCCTTCGCACGTTTTACCTTCAGCTGGGACATTCAGGCTGCCGGGCTACCTGTCTCCCACTGAGCAGGCTCAGGCACAAATTCAACAAGTTTAAATGCTTTCAGTTTTCAAGGTGCGACTAGAATTTACTTATTGCTTTCTATGCCTGTTCATCCGAAATCAAAAACCAAAAAGATTCATTTAGTGGATAAATAAAACTAGAATTTGATCGATTTTGGCGTTTTTTAATCAGGGTCTCTTCAACGACGTAAAGCTCAACAAATATCGGTTCCAACACAGTGACTTCTGGTGACACGGAGCTCGAAGAGTGTGTATGTAAAATACATTTTGCAAGAGCTCAAAATAAAAGTTAACAATTTCTAAAATGTTGTGGCTTATGTTAAATTGCCGTTTATAAAAAAATGAATTTTGACTACAGACTTGATAACAAATAATATTAAATTGATAAAATCTAGTATCAAAATGATGGTACTAAAATGTATACAATTGAAATATCAGATTAATAATTATAATTGAATGCAAAACATGTCAGCTTGGTACAAGTTAGTTTCAATTTGATATCCTCAAAATGTTATTCACATACTTTCGAAAATATTAACTTAATACTTGGAGGATTAAAGAGAGTTTGATACTCAATAGTTTCAAATTAATGACGAAACAGGGTAATGATGATGATTACTTTTTTTTGGGTGTAGTTACTAATGTAGACTCCCAATTCCTGAGATATCGATCCAAAATTGACTACTTACATTTATATTCGCAATATCAATAATATCTGAAATTTTAAAAAAGATCGAATAATAAATAGCTGAGTAGCACATCTTCCCCTGAGTAACGGGTACATCGAAGCCAGTTAGAGACATTTGAACATAACAATACAGATTATTTCGGCAAGCTGTTTTAAAAAGTGATTGATTAAGATCTGATTGCGATTAAGTGCTAACATTTCGAACTAAATTTTTATTTATACTACAAAACTATACCACAAAAACTATTCAGCGTTCGTAAAAAAAAGCTCAACACTAAGCAACATACACACACACTCACTCATTTATTTTGTGTTGACAAGACGTGTTTTCCTGTG
The DNA here is from genome assembly GCA_018904275.1 of Lordiphosa clarofinis. Lineage (NCBI taxonomy): Eukaryota > Metazoa > Arthropoda > Insecta > Diptera > Drosophilidae > Lordiphosa > Lordiphosa clarofinis. The sequence continues at coordinate 22,434 of JAEIGQ010000198.1, forward strand.
GCATACACACGACAGCATTAATAAAACTGAGCGATTTGCTATTTTTATTTTTTCATATAAGAACATAATCTGTTTATATGTCTGCAAAAAAATATTCTACGTACTGACATCGCATGCATAAATGCGCAGTCATTCTATAAATAAAAAAATAGGAGAAACATTTTCCCAACTGTTTTTTGTTTCGATAACTTTAATGGCAATTTATTATTTTCCCAATATAAGACAGAATGTTATTAATTTGCAATGGTCACACAATATAAAAAATGAAATTTATATTATATATCGTATTTTTATACGCGAAAATAGTTTAGAGCCAAATGAATGTTTTTTTCGAAATAAATTTTTCAAATAATACCTAAATATATAAGAAATCACCTACCAACCATTAGGTATCACGTTACTTTAGCGATATCGCATATTTATCATATTCTCATCTCTCTTCGGGAAGAATTGTGACACTTCTTGAAGGAGGGAATGCGTTTCTTCTGTGAGATACAAAAAAGTATCTTCTCAGGGATAACTTCTTAGATTCTGTGTATACAAGATCGTTCTGCGACAGCGACGTCGACCCACCAACAGTTTACGAGCTTATACTATGCACTTGTGCAACAACGAAAACTTGCTAACTGAGTGCGCTCTCGCGTGGCTGGGAGCCTAGACGCTGCACAGTGGTCGATTTCATAGGCCAAAAATAAAAAAAGAAAAGTCGGAAATTTTCCACTCTAAGTGTCAAAACTATTTCTAAAAAAAAAAGGTAAACAAACGGTAAATTTTATTTTTGATCTATCCCGGCCGAACGCGCTACGAATAAAAAAAGAAAAGTGACAACAATACCAAGCGGACTGTGCAGTGAACGGAGCTTTAAATTTGGCCCTACAACAAAATTAAGTTTAAATATTAAATCGCGTTTAATTGACGTCGACTAAAATTAATACTGAAAATTAAGGTTTTGACTACTTACTTAGTGATTTTTGTGTAATAATATGTTTTCATATTGTTTTAAAATTATTGTTTTACCGATGACCTGTCGAGTGGTGTATTTTTCTTAATGCATTGATTTGAGTTAGAGAAAATTTTTTTCCCCCCCCCTCCCCCCTTTTCTTAATATTAGTTACTTTTCTCTGTTATATTATTCCCGCCACTTTTTCCTCCCTGTTTTTCTACCACCCTTTTGCTTATAATAATATGCGTAGGTATGTTTGTGAGTTTACTATCGTGCGTGAACTATCGTGCGTGTACATTAGACTGAACATAATCGTATGGGAATTTTTTTTTTGAAATGTTCTGCTTCTCAGGTCCCAAAAAATTGATAATAATAATGGGTTTAAAGTTGCAAAATTAAATTTCAGTTTCCCCTTTCTCATTTTACTTTTTCGTATAAGTAACCTCTGAGATGCCAAACGTTGTTGAATTAAAAATCTATTTTTAAAAATATTGTATGCAAAGCAAAATGCAGGATATAGAGGATTCGAGAATTTATTTGATTGGCTTGTGAAGTAATATCACACATAAACTAAGCAAATTTAAAAAAGCATCAGAATCTACTTGAACTTATTACCTTGCTATAATAACATTTTAAAGGAAAAACAGAAAAGTTTTCCAGAGCAAATAAGAGTTTTAGTATCTGTCGCTGTCGGATATTAGAGTGGCAAAGCGATGTAATTAATGAACTCGACGAGTTCTTTCGATGGGCGTGAGGCGCCGTGGGTACTGGTAATAGTTGATTGATGGTAATATTATTGTTTATTACTTATTATAATTATATAAAGCTTAGAAAAAAAATTGGATTTTTAATTTAAAGGAAATAAAAATTAAAATTTGTAATTTTTTGGTACCTAATAAAATATTATTTAAAATCAAATTAAAGAGTGCTGCCATCTTGATTTTTCCATTCTACCTTTTGGAGGTTGTGTATAATGTACATCAGTAGTGTATGATGTTGAAATATATTTATTTAAGGAACTTTATAGCTACAATAAATTCCAAACTGGAGATATAAGAGCATTTTTTTTTATCAGTTAGCAAACATTTGTCACGAGAATGGTTCATCATGCCGCCTACCGTTTCATTTCCTAGGTATACACTAGAATATGTAACACACATTTTTGCCATTTTCCTCTGGCCATTTCTAGACACATTTAAAAATTTATTTCCTCGCATTTGGCGGAAATGGATGGGCGAAACGTTACGACCGACCAGGCGTCAAATGAGCTGGCACACGGTTGCCATTTCAAAAGTCTTCCTCTTCAAACTAAGTAACTTTAAAGCTTTAAATGGAGTGATGAGCAACAGCGACAACTGCAACATGTGGCACCAAAAGTGCTTTAATTTCTTTTGGTAGCTTGTACCATTGCCTGGACATAAATTCTATTAAGATTTGCAGCATGCAATCGCCCTTCATTCTAACTCTTGCTTCTGCTTTCTCCGACAACTTAAATGTCGTTGGCCACGTGTCCGTTGCTTTATTCAAAACCCCCAAACTTTGCTTCGCATTCACACACCATCCACGTAACAGAATTATTTGCTTTGACATTCAAATGGCATATGGGTGTTCAAATTTGAATTTTGTGCACAACTTTGTGTGTGTGTGTGTGTGTGTGGGGGGAAATTAAAAAGTGCATTTGTGATGGCATTTAATTGGGGAAATTCTGCGGTACAAGGAAATATTGAATGACAAGTTTATCAGGGGAGATTTGACAGAAAACCCAGGAAAGTGTCCGATTCATCGTGCTCGCTAGCACGTTTCAGTTGGATCAGGCTATAAGAATTTTCAGAATAAAAATCATTTATTTTAAAACAGTCTCTATGTGATATCTTTATATTGTATAAGGGCTATTCAACTTTTTCTTTACGCACCTGAATTAGATAACCTTTGGACCGGAATATTTTTGAATTAAACGGAAGAAAAGTGTGCAGTACATCAATGGACGATTTTCCTTAAATTTTAGCTTAGGGCATTTTACCCTAAATATATTGTTGAAGGTAAAGTATTTTTTATAAGTTTTTTGCCTTAAGGGGGTATTCTCCAAGTCGAGGCTGATTTTGGGGCCTTTTTTAAAAGAATCTTTTGATCTTGATTAGCATTAACAGCCGAGTATTTGCAGTCGGTGCACTCGACCGCATCACTCTAACTTGTTTTAATAAAGTTACAAACTAATTAAAGTAAACAAAAAAATTTAACTGCTTCGATACGAGGGCTGTTCAACAAGATCTTGGTCGTTAAACGGGCCACGATTCCACGATTCCACGATTCCAGGTTGTGTGAAATGAAAACTGAAAGCGGAGTTATAATCAGTATAGATGTCATTCGGGTTTGACTTTGGGAATTTTTTTTGACAAAATGGCGGTCATTGAAAAATTAAAATTAGATTTTGGGCATTTATTTTGTAGTTGAGTGTAAAAAAATAGTAAAAAATTTTCTAAAATTATGATTGGGGGTCACACCAGAATTGTGACAAATCTGCGTCGATTGCCCTTTGAATCATCAAAATCAGTTAGGTGTAACTGGAGATATCATGGCCGCCAGCTCGAAAAACGTGGTTTTGAGATAAATACGTTTGAAGTAATTTCAAAATTACATTTATTAGCGAAGACATTGTTGGACAAGAAACAGCTCTGCTGTTAAGCTGCCGTTGCGAACTTTCTTTTGCTCATAACTTTATTATCGTTCATCCGATCTTTACCAATCCTTCGGTGGATCGATAAAGTTAGTACTTTTCGCTTATTATTATAATCCATCTAGCAGACCAGTTGCTTTACCATTTTAAGTACTCCTGGAAGCATCTGTGGTGCAATAGATCAAATTCTTGCGAGAAAGTATGGCCGTGTCGTAAGCGAATTTTGCGATAAGCAGGTCGTTGGGATCTTCATTATTTTTTTCAAACTAAATAAAGGAAAAACACATATTTAAGGTGTTGATCGAGGAGCGGTGCTATGCTCATTACTAGACACCTGTATTGCATATTTTAAAACTAAAAACTTAAATGAGTTTTCAATTAATTTTGTATTAGGTATGTATTTTGCACAATTATTGCAACTGATTTAACTGAAAGGCTTAGCAATTGCGTGGAAAAGTTCCCAGAATTATTTGCGAGGAATGCTTCTAGGAAACGCTTGCTTTTAATATAAATGTCATCTGTTTTGTTTGATTACTTCCTGGAAGTGGTGGAAGTTTTCAGAACGACTTAGCAGTAACAGTAACTAATTGCCTGAAAAAGTTCCGGGAAGTATTATACTTGCGATGAAGATTTCTAGGAACAATTTGCGGCTGTTTCGTTGCATGAAATGGTTATCCGCGCCACATTCTTACAGAATAAATATTGTTGATACTTCTTAAATACTATACTATTGTGTAATATTTTTCACACTAATATTAGGCACTCCCTCTAAATTTCGTTATCTAACTTGAATTTTTCTTTCACTTAGGGAACAATTTCGTTTAAGACCTCTTTTACACTAATCTAGACAGATCATCAACTCAGTTGGCTTGAACCAGACGCGAGAATTTTGGTCGTTCTTAGGTTTCTAAGGTTTTCAGCAACCTGTGCTATATGAATTAGAATATACCCAAAAATATCTAGAAGCAAAGGGTTTTAGTATTGTGCACTCAGGATATAAGGAAAGGAATGAACAGTCTGAATCTGAAGTTTTTGGCATCTCTGAAACCCTCCAGCCGAAGCATAATTATGTATTTATCGATGGCAATAGACGTAAATTCGTCCTACTAAGACAAAACACTAAGGACAGGACTCGTCAAGTGCAGGAAATGGTGATCAAGTTTGCTTCAGCAGACAGCATTAATGATCATTAGGAAAGTCTCACTGAGTATGAAATTTTTAAGGTCAAGGTCTCCTCCCCCTACCTGATTCTTTTTGATGTAAATAAGCGTAAAAGAACATTACACGAACTTGTACATTTAGTACATATAGATTCGTTGTAAAAAATTTTATTGAATGAACGTGTCGTATGAATAATTTTTTTTAAACTTTAAGGCTCTGTCGCCCCAAATTAAAATTAAAATAGAGTCTTTTGACTTTCACAATTATTAATTATAAACCAAATATTAGCTTTGTGAATGCTGAGACTTGTTTTTTTCCATTTTGCCCTTTTGGGCACCCACCACATGCAAATGAGGACCCGCTAGAAGATTTCCTAACAGGTATCGTGATTTTTCTACACAGAAACAAATATGACGTTCCGAACCTTGTAGAATTTGAGCCATAATGTAGGTAGATTATTTGCCAATGTCAAATGCAAGGTCCTATCTGGTCACTTCACTTCATTTTGCCAATTAGAGCTCTTGACTTGAGTGCAGTTTCCCTTTTATCTAAATTAGTTTTACCAGTCAGTGGTTTCGTTTATACATTTCTACAACCCAATTTCTAATTTCTCCCTTTGTTCCCTATTGACCAGTCGATTAAAATGCCTGGCGTATTCACGTTGCACAATAGCCAACACGTAGACGTGAAGTACATAAATTAATTAAATTTTGCTGCCAAGTCAATATCTGTGACACTGGACAGGCCTTGAGTTCCTGTTAAACTGTACACCGGTGTGGGCACTCACGGGGTCATGGGCAATTTACGAATGTTTAGTCACACGCTTTAATTTCGCCTGCAAGTAGCGCTTATCAATCATACGCCCCGTTAGCCAACTGCGAAAACGGTGTAGCTTTTCTCCATTTATAATGTTGACAGAATAATTTTGCGATTTTATCAGGGGAAATGTGCAAAACAATTTCGCGCTACTTACTTCTTGTACGATTTCAATTTTCCTGCGGGCTAGTTCTGATGAGCAAGAGTTCTGCAAGAGAGAAAATAAGAAAGTGTACATTTATTTAATAAAAACGAATTTTAATTTTGTCAAACGAAAGAAACTGACATGCACATCGTATATGGGGTAAGAAATGTCTGAGGAATTTAAGCTGAAATAAAATATACATTTTTTCCTCCCAGTTAAACCCCTTTAAACATATTTTTCCTCTTCTTTTTTATATTTTTTGTTCTCTTATTGCAGCCTGTGAAAACTGTTCATTTTAAATGAACCAGACAAAGCGCAAAGGAGGCTACAAAAAAAGCATAGCATAACAAACGGCGCTGTAAATATAAATAAAATAATAAAGCGTGAGGAGGACAATAAACAAGAAAAACGTATATGCCCAGGCCCCATTGCATTCAAACAAAAGGGCTCAACATAATTTGCATGACAGTAAAGAGCAAAAACGACTGTCACAACAGTCTCCGCCTGCTCTGGCTCTGGCGCTCAGATTTTTGCCTTGCAACAATTTTTGTGATTTATCACAAAACTCTGCTCTTGGTTGGCTTTAATTCTGGTTAGAGCCTTTTGGGGGAAAAGGTACATTTCCTTAACAAATCTATTTACGTTTGTGTGTGCAAGCATAAAGAATGTTTGTGGGCTTCAAGTGAAAATCCTGTCCAGCCGCTGACCAAAACTTTGTCAGGTTGCAGCTTGTCTTTTGTCTAAGAAGCAAAATGAGAAATTTAGCAATTACAGTTTCTATTGGGCTAGTGTAAGACTGTTGAGTGTTGGGAGAAATAAAATTTAATTAAGACTGCAATGCTGAAATTATATAAGGTAAGACAAGTTAAAAGGCTGTCTTGTAAGATTTCGAAAGTTGTGTCCACGTAATGGCCAATACGAGCCCCGCGCTGTTGTAAAGTTATAAAGTTTTCAATTGTTTAACGTAGTTAAACTCTTGAGTCTCCTTGCTTTTATTCCGTATCTTAGGCAACTAATGCGCTCAATATTTCAATGAAATGTAATCCAACATATCCAAATTAAATTTGAAATGTGAACTGTTCTTGACTTCGGTCCTCAATGCACACACTTATACTTCGCCCTTCTCGCCCTGGTTATTCAACAGCTAACAAATTGCACAGCATTTGTATGCTTTTAGCGCTTAGCCATTGTCAAAGTAAAGGCAAATGCAATTTAGTTATCAACTTGTCTTTCTTCGAGCATTTCTCGAATTTGGCCAAAGTTTCAGTCATGGCTCGGTTTGCGGGGCCAAGTTATGGTTACACCCGGGACGAGATACATACTCAAAGTGCAAAAGCAATCAGCATGCAAATGCAATTGAGAGAGGGAATGGTCATAAATAGTGAGAACAATAAGCCACTGAGATTCGAAAGCATTTCCAGTTACAGTGTCATTGAGTCAAAGTTGGCAAGAAAAAAAGAGAGAAAAAAGTATGCAACTCTTTTTTCAATTTCATTTTGCACTTCTGAGATTTGAGATGCTTCTGCTAAAAGGGAAATGATTGTGTTTTATAACAACAAACACTGCAGAATTACCTGGGAAACAAAAAGTACGCAGAATAAGATGTTATTGTATAAAAGTTTGCTTTTAATTAATGCTTTCAAGTTCTCAAGTCTTCAACTCTTTAACAGGCTGGCTTAAGCTTGATTTTATTTGTGAAACTATTTAACTTTTTCATTGGCTTATGGCTTTTTATGTTCAGTTTGTTAAAATCAGAGTAAACTGATTGGGTGAAGCTTTTGGCTTAAATTTTGGATTCGCAATATCGAATGTTGGGCAAGGGTTTAAAGTTCCTCCATGTCAATTCCTTCTGTGAAAATGTAAGAATTATTGCGGGGGCCACGCGTGAACTCTACTTTGGAAGTCTTCGCTGCAAATAATTTTGTAACTAATGAAATACATAGTTTACAAGTTTTAATAATTATAAATTATTAATTCCTTTTTTTGTGAAGAATAATTTTGTTGTAAATATGTTGTGCTTAAACTAACAGCAGAAAGAGTGGGTAAAAACCACATAGTAAGCCTCAGGGACTCTGAAAAGGTGGAGAAGGAAGCCAGAGACGAAATCATACCAAGTACCACTTTGGCTGGACCTTCACTGTACACCAAAGCAATAAGAGAGAATGGATCTCAGTAGCAGAAATACATAAAATGCAACCACACACATTTATGTGGTACACAGACGGGACCCTGATAGGGTTGTCGATATTTCTCAAAATAACAATATTGATCATGTCAAAATTTTCAAAAAACATCGATATATTGTTGTTTTCCAAAGCTTAAGAAAACTGAAAAGTTTTAAATAAACGTCCTCACCGCTAAATGACCATTTTTAGTTGCCGTAATATCGTATCTTTCTAATGGGATAACTTTATGATTTAAATTTAGCTTAGTTTTCTAAAAACTAGATTATAGTTTTAGGATTCAATTTGTATAGGCGGAAATACTCAACCAAGCGATTAGAAAGCACACAAAATTTACGGAAAAATCTAAGAAAATTTCACCAAGAACCCATGGGTCCAAAAAGAATTCCTAGTGGGCGCAAATCGATCTCCAATATTAAAGATATTTAATGGTGTTTTTTTTTTGGTCGGGACTGAAAAAAAAAACAATTTTTATTTATTTTATTTAGAAATCTAAGAAAATAAGGTATAAGTGCAGAAAATCTCAAATGAAATGAATTTCTTGCCCGCGCAAATCGACCTCAAATATTAAAGACAATTAAAGGTTTTTGTCTTTTCCAACAGGAGTAAAAATACCTTTTTTTATTTATTTTTCTTAGAAATCGCACTTCTACGAAAAAATAACGTACAGTCTTATTAAGACAATTTGCTCCAGCAATTACCATAGTAATGTTTTCTGATCTCTATATCAATAAAAGAGAGTTTCCTGACTGATTGCTTTCAATTTGCTATCATTTTGCTAATTACTAACTATCTCTAGAAGGTACGAATCGTCTATCTTCAAAACTGTGGGAGATATAACGTTTTTTTAAATTGCGGGGGCGGGAGGGGGCGTGGCAAAAAATAGAAATAAACTTGATCTGCCTGCAAGTATAAGAAGCATTTGTCAAACCTCTATCTCTTACCATCTCTGCGATCTAGGCGTTCATACAGACGGACGGACAGACGGACATGTCTATATCGACTCGGCTGTTGATGCTGATCAAGAATATATATACTTTATATGGTCGGAAATGATTCCTTCTGCCTGTTACATACACTTGCTCTACGAGTAACGGGTATAAAAATATCATATCGGAATAACCCTTATCGTCCAAACAAAATATAGAGATATTGATATATATCGATAGTCCCTGACGCCCCAAGGAACTGGACTCGGGGTAGCAGGACCACGAACGAAAACCAGGAACGATCTTCCGTTGTGCAGACCTTAATATGGGAAAAGAACTACCATAATGGAGAAATAGCTAACCTCTCCGATAGCCAAGCAAAGCTAAAACCGCTCAGCAGCAATAAGTTCAAATTTAAGCTAGTCTTAGAGACAAAGACAAGTTGGACCAACTCGGCAGCAGGAACAACCTGACCCTACGATGAATACCGGGACATAACCATATTCCCCGAAATTGAATTGGCCGACGAATTAGCTAGGAAGGGTGCAGCCACTGCAAAAGTAGGGCTCCTACAGCGGCAAAGGCCAACACACAATAAAAGGGCTTCTAAGAAAGGAAGGGAATACGCTATCAAGCAGGCTCAGCAGATTTGGGAAACACATTCTACACTCAAGAATTATCATTAACTTAGAACCCACAAAAATCATGGATTTTGTAGAGGAAATAGAGATGCTAGGAGAGTTGTATACGCCGTAAAGGGGCAAAATAGAACAATTTGGTCGCAGTGTACCACTTCCCCAACAACAAATAATAATAATAAATGTGGTGGGGTTGAATTTAGAATTTAATTGAATTCGATGTAGAATATAGTGAGAGTAAATCGGGCTGTACTTAACAGCCAATAGTATGGTCAAAAAGATTTTTTAATAGTTCGAAGTATATTTAGAATATCCCGAAGTCATAACACAAGTATTTCTGGATTGTAAAAATCGTACTTGAAACTAGAGCTTTGTACTTCAATTAAGAATTTGCATACTAACCCCACTGACACTTTTAGTACTTGCTTCAAGAACAAAGGATTTCGTTTTATTTTACTGATTAAATAAATATCTAATTAAAACTATAGAACAATAGAATGCACCACCTTTTAGGCCAATAGAAAAATTTATGATAGTGTATATTTTGCGAAAACTTAAAGAGCAGTTGTAGTTGGCAAAATAAAGATGATTTCGTTATCGAAATGAATGCTTACACTGGAAACACAAATTGTATTTCTTAGAAAAACTAAACGGATAAACAAAGTTACTTTAAAAGTTATAAAGAAAAGGCTTATGATTGTAGCTTCAATATGTGCTCTAAGCTCATAAATATTTACATATATGGGTAATTATTTCAAGTGGGCAACTTTTTTTCATAGTCTCCAAAATTTTAATTTTTTGGATGAAACCGCAGTTTTCAACGATTTTTAATGATTTTTCAGAATTTTACCATTGTGGGATGCAAAGATATAGCTACTGTCTATATTTGTTAAAGTTGGTTATTACTAAATATTTAATGGGCCTAAAAATAAGTAAAAAATTTTAAAAAATATAGCTTTTCCTTTACTTTGTGGTAAAAATATTTGCGATGGTTGAACTGGGAAGAAACCGCCGCTTAAGAAAAAAATTTAAATCGCGATTTGTGGAAAAACGGCCATTTTGAGATTTTTCAAAAAAATCAGGAGTAATCCTCATGATATTCTTAGTGATCTGAAAAGGCTTTAGATGGACGGCCATAACTTTCCGAGAAATTAAAAAACCGCGACATAAAGTACCATTTTTTGATTCACCCACGATCAACTTCATTCAGGCCTTAAACCATACCTAAAAATAGACCGAACTGCCTTTATAAATTCTGCAATGAAGCTTTGGTTCATGGATTATGGTCATTTTTGTTCTCTCACTTGGCTTTAAAAAACATTGACCAATTGGGCATCAACCAGCTTTTCCAATATTATGCAAATGATCTTATTAGTGATGTTTTTAATCACCAGCAGGAAAACAGCGCAAATCATTTAATTACTTCAGTTCCAGGCATCTTAGCGTCATGCGGTTTGACTACCAAAGAGATTTTAGAATTAAACTTTACTTTTTCTTGCTGGCAGTGAAGAATATTACTATTAAGACAAATTGGATAATTTTGGAGGAACTGGTGATACCCAAATGGTCAATGTTTTTTAAAGACAATTGCTAGAACAAAAACGCCCATAACCCCTGAACCAAGGGTACATTTGGAAATGCAGTTCGGTGTGTTTTTAGGTCTTACCTATTGCCTATATGAAGTTGTTCGTAGGTGAATCAAAAAATGGTACTTCAATTGACGGTGTTTTGCATTTCGCGGAAAGTTATGGCCGTCCCATCATAAAGCCGTTTTCAGATCACTAAGAATATCAAGAGGATTACTCCAGATTTTTTTGAAAAATCTCAAAATGGCCGTTTTTTCACAAACCGCGATTTAAATTTTTTTTCTTAAGTTTCGGCGGTTTCTTCCTCCAGTTCAACCATCGCAAATATTTTTACCACAAAGTAAAGGAAAAGCTATATTTTTAAAATTTTTTACTTATTTTTAGGCCCATTAAATATTTAGTAATAACCAACTTTAACAAATATAAACAGTCGCTATATCTTTGCATCCTACAATGGTAAAATTCTGAAAAATCTATTAAAAATCGTTGAAAACTGCGGTTTCATCCTGGCAAAAAAATTAAAATTTTTGGAGACTATGAAAAAAAATAGTTGCCCACTTCAGAAATAATTACCCATATGTATATATATTCGAGTATTAAAACTTATTACCATCTCAGAAGAATCAAACCGACAGTTAAGAAGTAGAAGAGAATCAAATTCATTTATTACCTACAGTGGACGAAAAATACCTTTTTTCTTTGTTAAAAGATATTTGAACAGTTCATTGTGAGACCTGTTACCTGAGCTTGAGACTCCTGAACGAGGCGCAATAAAATAGACTAGATTCTAAAGCCCTAAAATAGGGGCCCGTCAATAAATTAGAAAACCAAAATGAATAAAATGGGGAACCAACATCAGAATTAAATTAAATCATCTTCTAAAAGAAGAGCTAGTCACTCGCACTATAAATGCATTTTACCCAGCTTGCATAATAGCACACAATACTTTTTCTACACACAAAAAAAAAACGTTGGTAAATGTAACATTTTTCATTGGTAAATTCACCAATTTCCGTCTTGGATTTTTGCCCAAAAGTTTTTCCATTTAATAACAAAATGTCTGCACTTTTGATTTTTGATATAAGGAAAAAATCTAATTACTGCGCGCACTTCTGCGCTGCCTCAATACTATTGTTATTCCGAAACACAACGAATTAAATTTACTTATATTTATTAATTGAAAAAACTTTTACTTACTCTGTGAGGATTCGAACTCGGTTCCCTTGCACTGAAATTCGATGTGACTGACGTTCTGACGACTGGGCCACGCCGCTGGTCTGGGTCAATGCAACTAAAAGACTACTTATATTAAAGGGGTTTCAGATGTGTGTAGAAAATGTTTGCATAATTGCCTGCTTGCAATTCTCAAGATCTAATTCCACACATGGACCATATAAATAGCGCACACGAAATTTGCGAAGAAAAAATCAAAAGTTTTAGCATTTTGAAAACAAAGGGACACACAGTTAATATTAAATGACTTTTGTCTTGATTGTACGTTGAAATTGGTAAAATCTACTACTTTTAGTCAAAAACGAAAAATATTACATTTACAATTTTTTTTTTTTTTGTGTGTAGTTGCGCAGTATTTTCCGTTCGAGCCTTCATAACAACCAACTGCTATATCTGATATTTTTCTGTAGCTCTTCTACTCTTGCCATTTCCCCTTGCAAATGCAAAACAAAAGACAACCGAACAAGGACAATACAAATGCCTGCAGGCCCTTTGAGGGTTGCCAACGCGCGAGGCTGTTACATTGATGCATTTGAAAGCGAGAGGCTTTGAATATCAAGGTCATTGCAGGCCACCAGCCGCACCCAGTGGGCAGACGCTACAAAAATTTCGAAAGTTATACAGTAACAATAACGAGAGGAATAGCCATAATGGAGGCACGCACAACATAAACCAGGCACGCGCCTTACTCATGTGTACAAAAGCATGTTCTTGTTAGTATGTTCATACCCTGTACTACGTAGCGTATGCGCAACTTTGTTTCTTTCTCTTCTAATTTGGGAACAAATTGAAAGCAAACAAGCAGAAAAAAAAATAAGAAATGATTCCCTTGGCACAGGAAACACACGCACACACGTACGCCTAAGGGAGGCGTGGCTGAAGGGCTGAGAAAGTTGCCAATGTTTTTTGAGCCTTAAAATCCTATTGTTTTTGGCTGTAAATTATGCTAGTTGTGCGTTGATATAAATAATTCACAACAAATATTATTTTTTTTAAATGCAGTAAATGTCGCCCATCAAAATTGAATTAATAAAACAATTGAAAAAATAAATAAAAAAATGTAATGTCTGCGAGCGGTCAAGTGTGTGTACACTTGGAAATAAAAGGCAAGAGTTTTGAAATTTAAAAAATATAAATGATGTCAAAAAAAATTTAATGTTCCCAATTTAGCAAATTTCAATAAAAGTAGAAAATTCGGTTGGAACGTTTTAGTTTCCACTTGCATGTATTATATTTCTAGTGGGGTTGTCGATATTTCTCAAAATAACGAGATTAATAGGAAATAAATCCGTATTTTCAATGCAATTTATTTTCCTTTCATGTACAATTTATCCGCACTAGCTCTCCAATTAGGTTCATGTCGATGTCTTCAATACACTCCAACACTGACCTTATGTTGCAGCGTATTGCTGCTTCCATAATTCTTAAATGCGATTTTCTTAAAAATATCGATAATCGCCTATATTTGCATACAAAATAACATATCAAAATAACCCCTATCGTCCAACAGATATATCGATAGAATATTGACAAACCTAATTCCCAATCCTAAAAACTACTGTATTTTTTGACACGAGAAAGGTTCTAAAGTTTTCGCTTGTTCTGTTAAAGGCTAACCCGATAAGGGTGCACTACTCAAATGTTTTTTCTTCAAAATATCATAAAAAGGGCAAAGAGCTGTGTTCAGTGTCACGGTGACCATTTGGCGAATCTTCTACACAATACATAATTCAGAATTAAAAGGCTTTGCGCAAAATTTCCATAGTTATTTTTGGTCACTGAATTTAAATCAATAGTTGGCACTTAAGGTTTAAGATATATTTCGAAACGTGTGTTTTGAGATATTTGTAACCCTTTGTGGGTCCAGCGGCCCTTTATAGGAAATTTTCCCAAATTTCAGGCAATACTAAATAACTTAAAAAATAAGCAATATATTGCGGTCTTGTTTTTTGCTTTAGGTGATATATACCGATGGGAAAAAGAGGACGTGGATGCACTTTAAATCGGCTAAAAAAAATTTTGGAAAAAATTTTACAAAAAAGTTTTACAGTTTAAATAAAGTTTATAACAGCCTGGGACAGTCCCCCAAAGGGTGAAAGATCTGCTATATCGCGACGAGGGGGAAGCCAAGTGGGGTTACTCCGAAGGTCGGGACTTCCTTAAGCTCACTAGGATAAAAAATAGTATATAATACACTGTACATGTTGTAGAATAGTGCTAATTATGCAAATGGTTCTTACTTTAAATAAAGAACCATACTTCTTCTACTACTACTACTTCTTTACTTAAAATTGTTTGCTTTCTATGTAACAGAAAGCATATACTTTTGTTTTTCTCTGAGTGTAAGTAGCAACCGTGTGTGTGCTTAACCCATTGTTGTAGTAAATTATTCATTTGCCATTCATTTGTCGTATTCTCATGACACAGGTTTTGGTAGCAACAAAATATTGTGTAATATTTCTCGACAGTTGTTTTGCCACTGTGTGAACCTGTTGCCCAAAAGTGGGCGAGGGTGTTGAAAGAAAAAAAGTGTTAAAGGTTGGCGCATAATGGGTGGGTAATTGTCTGAAAATTCATCTAGTACAATTCCCACCCCAGGTTTTTGCATTTTGATTATCTCACTTGCCCCCCTCATTTAATTCTATCTCTAGCACTTCCTTCCGCTGCTTTCGTTGTTCCTCCTGCAGCCAATTAAATCTCTCTCCTCAAAACACACACAAGACCTAGCCCACCAATCACCATCATCATCATCTTCTTCCAACGATTTGGTCATTTTTACGTTGTTAACTGGAACGAGGTCTGCTCCCGGACAGGAAAATGGTACAGAAATTCCTGTGTCGCAATCAGCAGATTGTCTGACAGGTTTTCCCACCACCATTTTTTCTGCTTTTCATTTCCTTATTTATTCAACAAGTTCCGCCAAAAAACGTAAGGGAAAACTATGCGACACACGCACACGGGATACGACTTGGCAGGCCCAAAGGCAAAAGGTTCTGTGACACATTTTATGCGCTTATAATCACATTTTTTTCGCTTTCAGCTTTGGTAGGGTCTCCCGTTCGACATCGATTTGTTCGGCATTTGTTGCATGCCTCAAGGACATGCTCAAAGTACTTCCCTCTCTGACTTTTGGTCCCTTTATTTTAGTGGCATTCATTTTGTCACATGTTATTTATGCTTAGGAATGTGACTTGGTGGGGGTTGGGGCAAGGGCAAAAGTTCTGTAAGCTTGTAAGTGCGTGTTTATTTGCCATGGGCCTGCATCCTTCTGCTGGATTGCGAAGTGACTTTGGGGTTGGCTTAAAAGTATTTTCGTTTATGCCGCACGTTATCGACGGCGTGCAGCCCGAAAGTTTTTGCGGCATCCCTGGCATCCTCGTAATTGGGGCAAGGGTTTCTCATCTGGGTTTGTGTGTAACCGAGTTACTTCCTCTCGAGGTGCGTGTGTGTGTGTGTTTATGACAAACTCATTTCATATTTATTAAATTTGCTGCGTTTCGTTTTTATTTTCATTTGGCACGTACCAAAAGCAGAGTAAATATTTGGCTTCTGCGAGTGCGGCTTTGTTTTGATACTCTACACATGAGAGAGTTTATATAAGAGGAGCACGGGACGGAGACAAATCAATTGATTTATCAAATATTCATAGTTGATTAATCCAAAGAAAGTAGAAGTTGAAGAACCAGAGGAAAAACAATCAATTGGAAACCAAGGACTGGGATTCAAAACCCTATGAACTAAGGACTGGTTCGGCTTAGTGGTTCGAACTGTCTTAACATGAGACTAATTGCGTTTTGAATTTTCGAATATTACGATTTCTAAAGTGAACACCGAAAAAACATTTCAAAAGCTTTAAAATCCCGACATAAGTGTCTCAAATTTTTAAAGTCTGATTTTCAGTCTTAGTCCAAAATAATTTCACTTTGAAAAGAAGTAGGTACCGCGCTTCTTTTAAAGTTGGATTAAGGTGACGACAACGACAGAATATTTTTTATCGTCTCGTAGAGAAAATGGGATTCTCAAACAAAGATATAAGCAACTTTTAAGAAAGAAATTAAGTTATTTGATAGGTAATTTGGGCAATCGCAGGGGATAAACGGGATCGCAAGTTTTAAAATGATTGACAAATCTACATCAATCCAGCATCGCTAAGGATAAATACAAAGACAAAAACCCGAAAGTCGGGAAGAGTCAGACTCGATAAAAGTTTACAAGTCACAAGTATCACTGCCTGAAGGTAAGCGCATTACGTCTTTAAGCCAGGAATCGAGAAAAAAGTTAGGGATTTTAAAAAATCGAAGTATAATAAGTGTCCTAGATATTTTTGGTGATACCCAAATCAAAATGTTGAGTGGCAATACAAGAACAGGATAAACTTGAATTTTTTAATTTTTAAAATACGGACGGACGGACAGACAGACGGACGGACAGCCGAACAGACGGACATGGCTGTATCGACTCGGCTGTTGATGCTGATCAAGAATATTTATACATACTTTATAGGGTCGGAAATGATTTCTTCTCCCTGATACAAACTTAAGAACGACGTAAGTTTGATATATGTTGGATCTTGGCATTTTCGCATCAGCTTGCATAAGCTTGAACGAGTTCTTCGTGTAGCCTCAATGAAAAGAGCTTAAGCTTCTTTTGGTGTGCACTGAATAGGAAGTTGTGGGCCGGACTCAACAAATTTCTTAATCTTTGTTCGTGAACTCGAATCTGTGTCTAGCAATATCATTACTTGCGATGCACTCGTTTTCCAGCTTTATACAAGCTCATCCGTGCCACAACTTTCAAAGCCTTATGTTTTTTGTGGCATTCTGCGAAGTCCAGTTGAAATTTTTGTCCCAGAAAATACGAGCACTCCATCCAATCAATCCTTTTTTTTGTTTCAAACTTTATACTAAACCTATAACACTGCTTCCATTTTTAAGCAATGTGCTGTATAAATTCCTTAATTTTCATTGTGATTTGTTAATGACGTTTGCAAAAATGTACTCCTCACCTGCAGATAATCGCGCCTCGGAAAAAATAAAAATAATTATTTTTCTTTAAAAGCTTTTACACAACCGGTCACCTTCACCAGCTTTTTAAACTCTACTATACAAACTCTAGCATACTCGCCAAGGAATTGAGAGAAGATCTTTTTGTGTACCTTTGGGCTGGGTAAATCCATATATATATAATTATTTGTATAATTGAAAGAAAGGATAGTAAAGATGATTGTTTTGGTACTCCCAAATCATCTAGTCGGAAAGTAAAGTAAGAATAAAATATATTATTTCATGTTTTAAATAATAAAGACAATTGACAATAAAGTTATATTTGGGAGGCTACAAACTGGTTCAGAACCGGTTCGGTTTTATCAGGCGGGTTCGAACAAAAATTGGCCAATGGTTAAATTTTGAAAATTAAAGATTTCAGGTTTTCGGATGGTTACTGTTTGGAAATTTTAGGTTCGATGTTTTTGAAAGAGGTTTTGTTTCTAGCCTTGGTTAGGTCCAAAGTGTATTCAAAGCTAACAGAAATGCTAAACAAGTCTTTAGGCCTTTTCAACTGAGACTTCAAGGCAATAGTTTTAAGTAGTTTGACGTTTAATGATAATTTAATCGGTTCTCTATTATTGCCATCGAAGTCTTTAATAACGCCAGAAATTGCTTTATTATACTCTGTACCGAAGTTACATAGAGTATATTAAGTTTGTGCAAAAGTGTGTAACAGGGAGAAGGAATCATTTCCGACCCTATAAAGTATATATATTCTTGATCAGCATCAACAGCCGAGTCGATATAGCCATGTCCGTCTGTCCGTCCGTCTGTCTGTCCGTCCGTCCGTCCGTCCGTATGAACAAACAGATCTCAGAGATGTTAAGAGATAGAGGTTTGCCATGTATGGGACAAATGCTTCTTATACTTGCAGGCAGATCAAGTTTATTTTTAATTTTTGCCACGCCCCCTCCCGGCCCCGCAATTTAGAAAAAAACGTCATATCTCCCGCAGTTTTGTAGACAGATGATTCGTTCCTTCTAGAGATAGTTAGTCATTCGTAATATGTATCGATTTGCCAAAGAAATGATAAAGATCGGATGAGCGGTTCCCAAGTTATGACCAAAAAATAAATTCCCCCCTCCCCCACCCCCTACAACGTGTGAGTGAAAGAGAGAGGGAGAGAGAGAGAGAGAAACTTAGAGATGAGCACAGCAGAAGCGTTGCATTCAGCTCCAGCTCTTGGTACAGAGTATGACATAGTCGGGCTTGACCGACTTTCTCACTTGTTTTTTAAAACACTTTGGTAACGTTCAAACCCGCGGGGGTAACTAGAATTTATAATAAAAATCCATTATAAATACTTTCGGGTCGACTTTGATTAAACAGATTTTTCTGTGATTTTTTAAGAGCTATAGGAAAGTTAAAAATAAAAAACACATAAAATTCAGAAAAATGCGTGAAATCTTTATTTGAATCGATAGAACGGTCCATATAATTTAATGTTAGAAGATTATTTCATGCAAATGTTGACCGTGACTGCGCCTCAAATGGTCCATCCGTTTAGTCTTATTTTGGCATAATCTTTCCAACATTTCGGCCGGTATCTCTCGAAGAAATGCTTCAATGTTGTCTTCCAATGCGTCAATTGAAGCGGGCTTGTCTGTATAGACATGAGCTTTAACATAGCCCCACAAAAAATAGTCTAAAATAGTCTATCTAGGCGGCCAATTGACCGGTTGTTGAGTGTTGTGTATTCACGCGTTTCAATATTCAAAGTGTGCTTTTATTTCGTCTTGTTTTACATTGTTGTTCGTCTATTTTATCGTGTTGCCAGAACATTCGTGTGACCGTACTTCGTACATTTTAGTAATATCGATAGTTCTAAAGGTGACATAAATGCCGATACTTAACATGCTCCCCTAAGTCATTACTTATAACATCATTTTTTTACATTTGTTCTTAAAACTTTACCATCTTGACGTGGCCTTAATATTCTTTTGGGAGTCATGTCGTTACTGTTATATCCAGACGAAGCATCCACACTATTTTTCATATTCAATGCATTAGCATCCTTATGCTCGTTTGTTACCACCGGTTCCTTGTTTCCTGTTGTACCGTCTGTATCAACTGGTGCTCTGATCTGATCAGTGTGTCGCTTAATAATGCGGTTATTGTGAGTGAGATTACATAAATATGTTCGAGATCCTAATTGTTTTTCGATTGTGGCGGGTGACCATGCAGGCTTATTGGGATCTCTATAATCTCGAATGAAAACTTTCTGACCTTCGCCAAAGATCGCAATACGATTGCCTCTATAATTTTGAACACTTTTTTCCTGATTCTTCAAAATCGTTTGTCTAGCAGTAGGCGGAGTCAGAAAATCTAACCTGGTTTTGAGACTACGGCCAAAGAAAAGCTTTGCTGGAGTCTCACCTGTAGTACAGTGGTTCGTGTTTCTGTAATCAGCTAGAAATCTGTTAACAATAGTTTCCAGTTCTTCAGTAGGATACTGATTGAGTGTGGCTAATACCGATTTCTTGAGAGTTTTTACAAAAATCTCTGCTTGTCCATTTATCGATGGGTGACCTGGAGCAGTCAAAACAAGCTTAACTCCATTCATCCCCAAAAAGATCTTAAACTCTTCAGATGTAAACTGGCGTCCATTGTCACTGACCAGTACATCAACTAATCCATACCTACAAAACAGTTCTCTTAATTTCGCCACTGTGAAATTAGATGTAATCTGTTTTGTGATCATAACTTCTGCCCATTTGGAATATGAATCAACTATGACCAAGAAATATTGATTTCTTATCGGTCCCGCAAAATCTACATGAATTCGTTTCCATGCTGAGACTTCCGGCCGCCACGGAATTAATGCGCTTTTATTGGGACTTTGCTGAAACTTTTGACATGGCTCACACTGACTTATCATTCGTTCTATATCTTTATCAAGCCCTGGCCACCAAATGTAAGTTCTGGCTAAAGCTTTAGTTTTCACAACACCTAAGTGTGAAATATGAAGATAGTCAAGTACCTCTTGTTGTAGTTTTTTGTGGTACTATTGTGCGATAACCCCACATAATGCATCCATACTCTACGGATATTTCAGTTTCCTCGTTTTTAAATGTTTTGTATTCTTCCCCCAACTGGGAAATAGTTCCAGTTTCTATTGCGTTAAGCAATCTCGACATCAACGGATCTCTATTATTGTCTAGTTAGCTTTGCTATGGACTGAAAAATTAAACTCAATGGGTTTTTGTTGCCTTATGAGGTTAATGTAATTACATTCTTTTAATTGAACCTCTCCTTCAACTTGAGGAATTCTGGATAAATGATCAGCTTCATTAAATGTGCCCTTTACGTACTCAACTACATAATTGAAGCCAGACAAAAGTAATGCCCACCTCTGCATTCTTGCCGAGGCCATCAATGGCAATCCCTTGTGTTCTCCAAATATGGTGAGAAGTGGTTTGTGATCTGTCCTCAAAGTGAATTTTTGACCAAGTAAGTACTGGCGAAGCTTGGAAACCGAAAATATGATAGCTAAAGCTTCCTTTTCTATAGTACTGTAGCGTTTTTCACTGTTTTGTAGTGCTCTGGATACGAAAGCAATTGGCTTTACCGTTCCATCTTTAAATTTGTGAGCAAGAATGCCTGCGACCGCTGTATTACATGCGTCTGTCGTCAATATTATTTCCAATTCTGGATTAAAATGCACTAAAACATTGTCAGATGATATATCATTTTTAATCACCTTATACGCATTGTTACATTCTGGAGTCCATTTAAACTCAGAACCTTTCCTCAATAGGTTTACAATGGATCCATTTTTTGTGCGAACTTGTCGATGAATTTTGAATAGTAGTTTACCATTTCTATAAAAGCTCTGACCTCCGAAACATTAGTCGGTGTCGGTGCGTTAATAACGCAAGAAATTCTTTCATTGCTTTTACTAAGACCTTTTTTATCTATGACAAATCCTAGATATTCGATCTTTTCCTCAAAGAATTTGCATTTTGCTTTGTTTAATTTTAGCCCTGCTGATTTCAGCTTGCTAAGTACTGTCCTGAGAGTACTAATATGGGTTTTCATATCAGGACCTGTGACGGTGATATCGTCTTGGTATGTAACTACATACGGAATGCCTCTGAGCAGATTTTCAATGGTTTTTTGAAAGATAGCTGCTGCTGTCTTTATACCAAAAGGTAGTCTTTTGACCTTAAAAATTCCCACATGAGTGCTCCAAGTACATAACAATTGGGACTCTTCATCCAATAATAACTGGTTGTAGGCTTGGGATAAATCTAACTTCGTGAACAATTTACCTCCTTCTAGAGCAGCAAAAATTTCATCAATCCTTGGTAAAGGATACCTAAAGTCACATAAAAACTTGTTTAAAGTAACCTTGTAGTCTGCGCAAGCTCTCAAATCTCCATCAGACTTCAATACAGGTACTAAAGGTGTTCCCCATTCTGAGTTGTCGACCTGCTCTAACATACCTTGATCTACTAGACTTCGTATTTTCTGCTCTACCTTCTCTTTCCACATGAGAGGAAGTGGTCTTGGTTTATGAAATATGGGTTTGGCATCACCACATATTTTTAAATGAATTTTGTCTCCAACATATGCTCCTAATTTATCTGTGAATATAGATGAAAATTCATTCAGAATCTGATCTGCTAGCATTTTATAATCAGTTTGCTCCGAAATGACATTAATTTGCTGTAATTCAAAATTAAATGCTCGTAAAAACGACCTTCCAAGCAACGGAGGATTCTTAGACTTGGTCACAACTACAACAACTCTTTTATAGGTATCTCGAAACATAATTGATGCATCAAACTCACCCAACATCTTGATAGGATAACCACTGTAATTGACATAGGGAATCTTACATGGTCTTAAATTCGATACTTTCATTTTTCGAAACAGATCAACAGGAATCAAGTTACATGGTGCGCCCGTGTCACAAGCTGCTTCCATTTTTAGCCCTTCCACTTGAACTGGTAGTGTGTATGCTCCCTCCGGACTTTTGCCTAGAATACTGAAAATATGCTTATCAGTTGCCTTGCTTGAATTACAATTTTTGCTTGAAACAGATACATAATTTACGTTCTTTCCGCTTCTCGTCTTGCATACGGATGCTAAGTGACCCGTCTTCCCGCATTTGTGACATTTGCTGTCCTTGTATTTGCATTCGCTCGAAGAGTGATTTCGCCAGCCGCATCTGGGACATGGCTGTCTCTTCTTGTCTTGCGCTAAATCAGCGCCTCCTTGGTGCTTGCGTGTCCTATTGATATAGTTGACCGCATCATAGTCATCGCTTGCTTCCCTTAGTGAAGTTTTTGCCGCCATTTTCGTTTCGCATATTGGTTTTCCTTAACGCTTGCTGCAAGGTTATGGTCTCGTCTTCCTCACAGAGTCTTTCAAATAGTTCACTGGACAATCCAACAATGAACCTGTCCAAAACGAATGCCTCTAAGTTCGTGCCAAATTTACAGCTGAGTGCAAGCTTCTTGATCCGCGCGTACCAATCCGCAACTGACTCGTTGGACTTCTTGCATGCTGTGTGGAACTGTTTTCGCTCATGGAAAACTATCGTGGGTGGAGTATATTGGGTGTCTAATATAGTACATAGTTCCTTGTACGATTTACTAGATGGTGAACTCGGGCTGCAGAGACTGTGTAATACACTGTATGCCTCAGCGCCAATGAAACGTAGCAATGTTGCCTTCTTTGCGTCATCCGCTGTAGCCCCAACCTCGCATAGATGAATCTCAAGTCTCTCAAGCCACATGGGCCATGCAGTTTGTGCTGAGAATTCTGGCATGTTCGATGCCTGCATAATTGTTAAGCTGGGCTGCGTCATCTTTGTGTCTGGAGAATCTCCTTCGGGCATAACACTTTGACGTTGTAATACAACTTATGCCTTTCTTGTAATACAAGTGATTTTCAGGTTATCTAACCTCTTTTTTTTTTTTGCCTCGTCGCCAATATGTTGTGTATTCACGCGTTTCAATATTCAAAGTGTGCTTTTATTTCGTCTTGTTTTACATTGTTGTTCGTCTATTTTATCGTGTTGCCAGAACATTCGTGTGACCGTACTTCGTACATTTTAGTAATATCGATAGTTCTAAAGGTGACATAAATGCCGATACTTAACATTGAGTAACAGAGGCCCAATTGCTGCGAACGAATCGATAATTGATGGTCATCATTAACACTGGCCGAAACAGCTGCGATATTTTCTTCAGTTCGCACTCTGCGTAAGCGTGTTGGTGTTTTAATGTACAACAATGTAAATTTGGTGCGAAATTTAGTCACAATAGCCCGAATAGCCGCTTCAGTGGGTCGATTAAACTGACCATAAAATGGAAGAAGCGCGCGATGATCTTTCTTAACAGAGCACGCATTTTGATAATATAATTCAATAATTTGCAAGCGTTGTTCTTATGTAAGACGATTCATGGTTAAATTATAGACCAAACTGAAGATGTTTGACAGTGAAACAAAACACGAAACGTGCGTGAGCTGTTTAAACCAGTGTTGCCAAAAAGATAGTAGCTAAAAAATCGCCCTATAATATAATTTAAGCTGGATTTCAGAATGTGTTTCATTAATCTGAACTGAATAGAAATTTCAGGTTCAGAAAAGGTTTAGCCATTTTCTTAACTTTGGTTTGGTATAAGGTTACTAACCTTATAACCTTAGGTTAGATTCAAAGTTTTGAAAAAACTGAATTCCAGATCAACGCAATATTACTCGGACTGTTGCCTGTTTGATATATTTGCATTCCTAGTGTAACCTAGAAACACAGTCTTTGCCCTCGTATCTACAAGAGCATTTGAAATTCGTCGTTTTGCATAGTCCCTTTCCACCTTTCGCTCGAATATTTCTCTTACCGCAACAAATGCTGTAATAACTTTAACCACGCCCCTCTTTTCCCCCTCAAGCCCTTCGCCCACCCAAACCGAGGCAATGTAATTAAAAAGTTTTGCCAAAGCTGTTGCATGTCAAAAATACCAAAAATAAAAACGAATGGGCTTTGCATATTTTTTGCCACCCAACAGAAAAGAGAAAGAAAGCAAGCTTTAACAACTGCTATTAAAATAATTTTTGTTATTGGTAAATTTGTTAATAAACAAAATGCCACAAAGAAGCCGTAAATTGGTTTCCATCAATTTGATAAAGGGGGAATGAATGAACACGAATGTGGAATCTGTTCGGATTTGTAAATGATGAATAAGGTTCTGTTGTTGTGGGGCGGTTTTTGGGCAGATCCAAAAGTCTCACGACTTTTTTGGTTGTTGTCTTCGCTGTTTGTTCTTTCATTTCTGTCTGTGGCTGGCGTTGAACTTTGCGATCTTTTTCATTGTTTTAGTTGCTGTTGTGGTTTGGGGCAGCTGGTTGCGATTCATGAATGTATGTATATTTTGTGTATGTATGGTTCATTCAACTCGCAATTGTTGGCAGGGCCCAAAGTGAAGAATGCGGCGTATTGTTTAATATAGTTTATTGTTTTTAATAACACAATAAACTGAAATGTATATTAACTGAAATTTATATTTAGGACAAGAATGGAATTTTATTTTAAATTAATTAAAATTCTTTCCCCATGCATTGTTTTCTCACACATAATTTTATTGGACTTTGTTAGACATTTTTAAGTCGTTTCGCTTGCGAACGTTAAGCCAATATTTGTTGAATGTTCGTTAAATTAAAATCAAATCAATCAATTTGGCCTTTCACATTTTTAGGATATTAAGAAATTAATGGTTCTGTTTTCCACAAACCATCTTTATTATTATTAGCTATCTTAGAATCTAATGTAATCAACTGCATGTCCGACTCCAAACCAGACCTTTTATGGCTCACTTCTGCACATGTCACCTAGGCTTAACCTCAGCTCACACGCAGCTCTGGCCTCACCACAAAATCTAAGACCCAGTGCACTTTTGGCTTTGCTCCATATACGAAAAAACAAACAAAAGCCGGGAAGAGTAAGTCGCTTCCGTTGCCAGCTTTACCGGTTGCCACCAGTAGCCTCATTTCCTTTGGACTGTTGGTGCATTAGAAGTCAAGTGGAGAAACAACAGCAGCAGCAAAAACCGTTGCTTTTTGGTCTTGGCCTTAAAAACACAACTAAAGAAGAAATATTATTACCAAGTTAACTTGTTGCGCAAGACACGGAGATGACGCACAAAGCGTGTGTATTGTACGTATGTATGTTTGTTTGATTGTAGCTTAAAGGTGCAACGAGTTTTCGTTTTCGGGTTGTTGTCGCTTGCTGTCAGCCCCAGACAGACAAAAGCAAAACAAACTCCAAGTCTAAGCCAAAACCAAGTTAAGTCAAGCAGCTGTTTATGCTGCTGCTGTTGGCCCGTTTCGCCGGCCGTTCGGCTGCCTGTTGCACTTGTTTTTTCGTTCTCATTCTGTTGCCTGGTTCTGGTTGGCTTGCTTTTTCCACTTGTTTCACTTGTTGTTTATTTTTCTTCTTGTTTTTTTGTTTGAGCTGGGGGGTTGACTGTTTGACATAATTCGGCAAAATATATACACAGAGAATCTAGCGGAAATGTGACAAGACTTATGATTTATGGCTAAAGATGTTGAGATGAGCAGTTGCAAGGCTTAGCACTTAATGTAAAATTGTTGCTGGAAAATCTCACTGAAAAGTCTGGAAATGCAAATTAAACGTTATCCTTGTCATATTAGGGAAAACTCCATGTTCAAAATTAGCAAAATGAATCCAAATCAAACTCTTAGAAAGCTTCTGAATAACCTAAGGAATTTTGCTGTTCCCCAATCCTACTAAAGTAGTTTACCAAAATAAAAATAAATGACCCATTTAAACTGAAATACTATTATAGTATTGTTCGGATTGGGGATAACAAAAATCGATTTCAAAAATTTTTTCATGGCTCCGTTTTTGAAAAAAAAAAAAAAAAAAAAAGTACGAAAACAATAAGGTATTGGTGACCAAAATCGTGTTACACGTACAGTAGATGGATCAAATTGAGTAGAGGAACTAACAGTCAAATTTTAGTATTTTGTGGGTTTTTAAAAATTAAATTTGTATTCGATTTTTGGTCAATGTATGAAGTGAGCGAAAAGACAGAACAAAAAAAATAGAGCCAAGCTAACTTCGGCTCGACCGAAGTTTATATACCCTTGGAGCATGATATCTGATATTTTGAAAACAAAAAAGTTTTTCTCACTAGAACTACTTTTTCGACCGATCGTTTCTATGGCAGCTATACGATACAGTCTTCCGATCCGGCCGATTCCGACAAATGTACTGCGCACTTGTACCAAAAGACTTTGTGCAAAGGTTGGTTAAGATAGCTTTTAAACTGACGGAGGAGATAGCATAGAAACAGACGGATATAGCCATGTCCGTCTGTCCGTCTGTCCGTCCGTCCGTCCGTCTGTATGAAGATCTCGGAGAATATAAGAGCTAAGGCTACCAAACTTGACATGTAGTCAAGATCAAGTTTGTTTCAAATTTGGGCCACGCCCACCCCCGCCCTCACAATAGAAAATGTTGAATAACTTCCACATTGATCAAATTTGGTACTTAAACTTTTATTAGCAATAACTATAATCCCTAAAATTTACAGCAAAATCGGATAATATATAGCCGAGTTAAAAAATGTTGCATACTTTTCGGATATTCACCCTCAGGAACGCAGGAACACTGTTAAATATGTTTTTTTTATGAGTAACGAGTATATCGAAGTCGGTTAGAGCCGACTTTAACTTACGCTCTCGTTCTTCTTATAAATGCGAATTTTAAGTAGAAAAAATAAAAATAAATTTTTGGATTTTTTTATAGTTTTTCCAGGGGATGATGAGAATGGAAATTTCTCGCATTTTCGAGGAAAAATCTTTTTATTCTCTGTAAGGAATCATTTCCGACTATTTAATTTTTTCCTTTTTTTTTTTTTAATAGTATATACGTATTTTCAGCATTTTGGTGAAATACACTTAATTCGCGGGTAAAGTCGATTTGAAAATTGACATATTTGAAAATTTAATTTTTTCAATTGCTTGCTTCCAAAGCATTTAAATTTGTAAATTAAATAACTTGAATCAAGCTTCAAATACTCACACTAAATTTTTTATTTTTGTTTGGTCTTCAAATCGTGAAAATAAGTAAACAAAAATTAATTCCATTTTTTGTCTTCTTTTTCTCAAAACTTGGTCTTGTATGCAGTAATTTACTGTTTAAGCTGTAAATGGGCAATCCAATAGTTCCGGAGTTATGGCCATTTTTCATTTTTAAAATTCACTTTTTTTGGAACTAACAATATCAGATGTTTCAGAATGTGAAAATGTTTTGGTTTTTAAGAAGATAATTATTTTGTGGTTGAATGAGTGTCCCTTGTATAGTTTGGCATTTCGAAAATCGTAATTTTAATAATTCTGTGGCCCTACTTTAGTAATTTGTGTTTCTGTATCTTACTGTGATGTTTGGTAAAATTTTGACATTTATTCGCCCCCCCCCCGCTGGAATGCCACTCCGCCGTCTGTTAAAATATTTTTTGTGATTACTTCACTTATTCGACCACAAAAATATTACCCTCTTAAAATAAACATACTAAATCTGATATTGTTACCGAAAATTAATTTAAATAAATGAAAAAGACTCCGACCGATAGCCACAAGACCAAATTTTAGAAAAATAAGACAAAAAAAATCCCTTTCGCGGCAATTAATTTTTGTTTACTTATTTTCCGTTTACCAAATTAAAAACTTTTTTATTATTTAGCTTGTTCAAATGTTAATTTTCAGATTTTTTTATCCAATGGCTTTGTGCAAGCAATTGAAAATAATTAAATTTTTCAAATATGTCAATTTTCAAATCGATAGAAGCTCCTGAAAATACGTATATCCTATTATACTACAAGGAATAAACAAACAGATTTAATCTTGATCAGCATCAAAATCCGAGCCGATATGGCCATGTCCGGACAGAAGGGGTTTTTTTCCCCCCCCCCCCCCCAAAAAAAATAAGAGATAGAGGTTTGACATGACCCCTCCCACCCCCGCAATTTCGAAAAAACATAATATCTCCTAGAAGAGATAGTTAGTAATTAGCAAAATGAATCGATGAAGATCGGATGAAGGGTTCTCAAGTTATGAGCAAATAAGTAAACCACCCACCCCCTCCCAGCCTATCACAACCATCTCCGCACAATCTTAGAGAGAGAGAGAGAGAGAGCGAGAGAAAAAGAGACAGAGAAAGAGAGAGACACAGCAGCAGCACTGCATTCAGCTCCTACTCCAGAGTATGTAATTGTCGGGCTTGACCGACTTTCTCACTTGTTTCTTAATATGTTTATGGTTTTTATACTTAAACTATTGAACTGATGTAAAAACAATGCTCTACGCGACTGGCAGGTCAATTACCTTTCGATTCATATTCTTGATTTTATCTGACAATTATGAAGTGATATATGGCTTAAAATATACGTGCACCTACCAAAAAATAAATCATAAATCAAAAAAAAAAATTTTGAAATTGATTTTCTTGGAAATCCATTCCAAACTAAACTAAGAAAAGTTTAAAGTTGAAATAAGTCTTTTTGGCTCTAAACTAGTTTTATTATTGGAAAAAAATTCTTCAACTTTTTTTACTACCGTTCATTGTAGCCCATTGATCTTTAATCCAATTAAAAAGACTCGTAAGCTTTTTAAAATGCATTCAAAAAATATTTATTTTATAGACTAGATCTGGAGGTGCAGAATCTTGCAACGTTCTCCATGCTGAAATGACAGCAGAGTCCAAATCACTTTCAGGAACACCAATATGCATTAATTCAAGAGAATAATCAATATACATTTTTAAGTATTTGCCGCCCCAAAAACTTGCCGCCCCTGAAACTCGCCACCCCCTGATATATGCCGCCCCTGAAAATTTGTCGCCCGGTCTGGTGAATAATATTGCTATTTGGCTAAAAAGTTATATTTGAATCAAATATTTTAAATGGTATTTTGCGGCAAAAAAAACATGTAACTTAACTTCCGATATTCTTTCGATAACACTGTGCAACACTAAAAAGTTGATACGGTCGAGACCAAAAAATTCTGAAAGGGTATGATAGTAGTACAAAAACCTTCCCTGGGTTTGGTCTGGTTAGCTGCCGATTTCTTTTTATAGCACTTTGAAGTTTTAAGCATATGATTGGGACTTGTAGCTCCCTATCTCGTAAACTATTTGGAATTTCGCTTTGACGTCTGAAAAGAAGTTGTTGCTCTTGACTTGGTTTTCAAAACATTTCTAAGTAACAAGTCAAAATAGTCACATCTTTAAACTCAAAATTGCAAAAATGTCGTAAATTCATCATGTTTTCCCCTCATTTTGTACGGTTTTTCAACTTTTTCTTGAAAACTATAACGAATTTGACCAAGCAATGAAGGACGAAAAAGTAGCATAGACTAACGTTAACAATCGGTTGAACATACCAACTTCATTCGAATGGTCCTTCATATAGTTAAAGACCCTGAAAGATAAATAATTTCAACCAAAACTCGAAAAAGTACTGTTTTTGGTGGAAATTGGCCGACACTATCAAAAATTTCAATTGTTTTGTATTAAATCAATAAAATTGTCTAAAAATATAACTTAAAAAATTTAGCTAAAGAAATTAAATTTATTTACTTTTTTACCGATAAAATTCGTTTTTTTTCGAATTTTTTTGACAGTTTTTCATGCTTTTGGTCTTTTTACTATATCAAAGAGTATTTAAATGAAGTGTGTTCGTACTAACGGTTTGTTTATTTTGGTCTAAGCAACAACTTTTACCTACATTACTTGTCCAAATATGTAACGGTTTTCAAGAAAAAGTTGAAAAACTGGAAAAAAGTTGTGAAAAATTGATTTTTTTGGACATCTTTTGTAATTTTAAGTACCAAGACGTAATTTTTTTGATTTGCTACTAAGAAATGTTTTGTAGGCCAAGCCAAGAGCAACAACTTTGCTAAAGACACAAAAGCAAAATTCAATATAGCTTACGAGATATGAAATCGTTAATCCTACACTGAAGCTGCAAAGTTCAAAGGTCAATAAAAAGAAAACGGCAGCTACTCAGACCAAACCCATGCAGCGTTTTTATACTACCATCACACCCTTTCAGAATTTTTTGGTCTCGACCGTATCAACTTTTTTGAGTTCAAAAATGTGTCACAGTGTAATTTATGCTGTTTTTTTATTTAATTGTAAAAGTGTAAAGCTTACACCTCAATTAGTTCCATAGTTTGTTGTTAAGATACGGCTATTTTTTCGAAAATAAACATCGATAGAAAATTTTTTTAAATACCCTAATGCACTCCGTTTTCATTTACATATGTACATTAAATCCGATAACTTCTTATTTCCAGAAGAGTACAAAAATAAATGCTTTAAAAAATTATAAAATAATTGTAAGTTCACGACAACCAGAATAAATCTCAGTTGCTTCATTATTTCGACATTAACCCAGCTTTAACCTTAAACGGAACTGCGCGTCTCTCAGGCATTGAAAATGAGCATATCCGACGCCCACGCCAACCAGGCCAACACTCAAACTAGTTGCTTTTATATGTCTTACATAAATTGCATTACAAATCGGCAACAACTCATACACACACATAAAAAAATATTTATATTTGCTAATTGCGATTGCCCAAGAAGCAAACAGTTTTGTTAACCATTTTAAGCCGCTTTAAGGCCACCCACAACAGACCAAAAAGGAAAAGTTTTTCTTTTTTATGTATTAATTTTAATGAAGCACACGAAGTGACAACATCAACGGCAACAGCAACTGTCGTAGCAATCAAACAAATGTAACTTTTTATTTATATTATTTTTTTTTTTGCACATGTGACTTGCGTGTTTTAATGACACCGAAATGTTTTTGCTTGCGTGCCTCAAGAAAGTGTTGAAAGTTGACTTTGTTTTGCTACAGTTATGATTTGTACACATTTGGGTGGCGGCTTAATAAGCGGAAACTTAGAAACAACACGATGCGTGGAGGTGATAATGAATTGTAAGAAAGCCGGCACAAAAACTTAATTATGACAGGCCATCAAATAGTTACTTTTATGTTTGTTGGAAATTAACAAAACACAGCAACTTCATTTGTCTAGATGGGGAATAGAAAGAGGCAAAAAAGTTGGGTAAAGTTTGTTTTAGTTTAGTTTTATTTGGTATTTATCCCAGTGCATCAAGGCAGGAAGCGTACTGTCATTTTTGCCAAATAATAATCTTTATTTTTATCGGTGTCTGCATAGCTAATTGATCTATAAACTTCTCATTGCGAGTAAAAGGCCTTGGCCAAAACATTATGCCAAAATGTAATCCCTTAACTGGTTACACTTAAGTGGAAGCAGTAGGAGCTCTTTAAGTAAAGCCGCTTATTTGCCTCTCTCTCACTGTACTCCACTTTCAGACTTCTCTTCTAGCTGTTGTTGCTTTGCCATTTTGCTCGACATGTCAACAAATTTGCTTGCTGAATAGAGCGGCCAGATTGTGAGGCCTAAGTTTTTGGGGGTTTTCCATTTGGAACCAAAATAACAACAACAGCAACAGCAGCCGCAAAAAGTCAGCAGCCTGATTTGGGTTTGCACAACTTCTTTTTTGGTGGCGACACGAAGAGTTGCATAATCGACACCGCAGCAACTCGAGTTCAGAGGCACAGAGACAAAAGTAACCATAATACGAGCATAATACGTAAATACACCCACAAAAACTGACAAACTGGTTTCTGAGTTGGTCTTGTATGCTTTTGCACAAATAAAAAGTAATCAAAGTTTTTTACTGCCAAGCGAAATGCGCAAACTTCAATTGAAAGCCACAAAAGCAATCCACGCCAGGGGGCGCCTCTCACGCATGGGGCCAGTTTATGTTAACCCACTGCCCTCGGTCTGGACTTGAGCTGGTCCATAATAATTATGCCATTTTCATGCACTAACAAGCAGAGAGTGCAACTAATACTGCATTAGGTTTGAATGGCCACTATCGGTGGAGTGAGTGAGGGTTTTTACGTTTGAAAATAACAAGGCGATGAAATATTATTAACCACATCTAATAGTGAGCTTAACATTAGAAAATTGGATACTGAAAACTGTCACAAAATATGCCAAACATGTGAGGAGAAAATATTTACAAATGGGTTAAAAAAAAGAATTATATTACAATTCTTAAACTAAAATTAATTAGAGCACGAAATTTATCTTAAGAAGTTATTGAGAAATCAATGATTGATTGTAAATGTAAATGTTGGCTATACAGCTCCTACGACGGGGCCAAGCCAAGCTTCTCACGATCTCTTGGCGTGTGTGCCTTAAATTTTTCGCACAAGAGAAAGGGACCTACAGTTTAACGCCGAATCCGAACGGCAAAGTTTGAGAATTTGCTTTTTTCATGGCTAGATACTTCACAGCTGGCGCCAATAGCTGGTGAAGGTGACCGTATATGTAAAAGCTATTTTCTAAGGAAAGAAAAAAATTTTTTATTATTAGATGTTCAGAGGCGGGATCGAACCCACGACCTCCCGCCCAGCAGTCCAGCACACTAACCACTGAGCCACATACGGCCATGATTGATTACAAATCTGTAATCCTTTACAACTATGCGTCCAGTGGGTTGTGTACCTTAATCCCAAAAGTCAGAAGAAGAGATGGGCGCAG
The DNA here is from genome assembly GCA_018904275.1 of Lordiphosa clarofinis. Taxonomy (NCBI): domain Eukaryota; kingdom Metazoa; phylum Arthropoda; class Insecta; order Diptera; family Drosophilidae; genus Lordiphosa; species Lordiphosa clarofinis. Next base: position 55,402 of record JAEIGQ010000198.1, read on the forward strand.
TAGATTTGTGACGAGCACGAAAATAACCAAGAACATGCACATAAAGTGTTGTGGATTTGTGGAGTATCTTTGCACACACACAAGAGTGTTGGCTAGAGTGTGTAGTGGCGGGGGGGAAGATGATAAGAAATGGGTGCAGGAAGGAGTAAAGCAGTGACTTAATGGTGACTAAATGGCGACTAAGCAATGATTTCAATTAGTTATGTAGCGATAATTTTCTTTGTGGGTATGATTGTGGACAATCGTTTATACCAGTGCTGGGCACGAAATTTAAATTTGTGAGCGGTCCAACAACAACAGCAGAAAATCCAACCCTTTCAGCTAGGATCCAGTCTTGATTGCGCCCACTGCACCTGTTGCTCCCAGCAGGCGTCGTGCGCCAATACGCATGGAATTTGTTGTTTACACTTACTTCTATACAATTTGTATGCTTGCGCCTGTAGGTACCTGGAAGCCTGACAATTTTCTTATCCATCTGAATGAAGTCACAAAGCAGTTTCTTATGCACTCCGCGGATTTATTACCATAGTGATCCATAGAGTCCTTCTTCCTACTCGTAACGATGCCTGGACAGCACACAGCTTCACCCCGGCAAGGAACTTATTTACAGAATTTAAGTTTTCGATGTTTAATTTTTGGCCCTTATTGCAGTATATGACATTTAGAGTTAAAAATGCCCCTTCCACAGACTTTAATTAACAACACTCTTATATTTTTCTCACACTAATAAGAGTCTTTGAAAATCACATAACACTGATTGAGCCACTTAAGCTAAGGTCCCACACGAAAACAAAATTTTAACATATTGTTCAAACAAAGTTAGCCTTGCACTCTTAATGTTTGCGAAAAACAAATTTGGCGTTTCAACGTGAGCAAATATTTGTGCTCAAAAAAAAAATTGCAGAATTGATGTATTTCGAGATCTTAATAACATTTCTGACGGAGGACTTTTCTGTCAAACTTCCTTGTATGGGGACCTGGTCTCTAACTGCTTCAACAATCCTGAAGACGCATTTTTGCTACAGCGTTAAGTTGCTGCTCAATACGAGATGATGGTCGATGATGCTTTTGCTATTAGCCAAAGACTTCTTCAACCATTCGCCCAAAGAAATTCATCTTAAGACGAAAGGTAGGTTAAGGTTAAGTATTTAATTACCGTCCTTCCAGAAATCTGCGGAATATTGAAAAAAACAATAATTCAAAACGATTTCACCAGATGCGCAACTGAAATGTTTATGTTACTAGGAAATCTCTACTAGGGATGCTATTTTCTTTGTACCGATGACATCACAACAGCAATGCAATATTTGTTGAGAAGTTGTCGTCGATATCACAGGCAATATTAGCTGTCATTTTTTAATTGTGAATTTTTTTCCGTGGTCTTATTTATTTGAATTTTACTTGCTCAAACAAATATATTTTAATATTTGCCGTGTTTGCCCTTACGATTTGCTTGCTAAAGCAAATTCGCAATCAGGCAAACAAAATTGGCACAGGGTGTTCCCACGTGTCAAACATTTCCTTCAAATTATTGGTGTAAAAACATAGGCAAAGGCTACTTGGCAAATGTTTGCACGCAAACTATTTGGTGGTCCCACTTAAGGCAAACAAAATGGGCAAATATTTTGAAATATTTGCGCAAATTATTTGCCTGTGGGACCTTACCTTTAAAGTCGAAAAATAACTCACTCTCTCTCTCTCTCTGTTTGTAAGATTTTCAAAATGTCCGAAAAGAATAGTTTTTTCTACATTTTTTTAGTTGAGTGAGATATTCCGTACCTCTGTTAAATACAATAAATTGACAAAAAAACGAGAGCGCAAGTTAAAGTCGGCTCCTGCGTTCCTTAGGGTGAACATCTGAAAAGTATGCAACACTTTTTTAATTAGGCTATTTTTCACATTTTTGCTCATAACTTAAGAACCGCTCATACGATCCTTATCATTTCTTCAGCAAATTTATTCATTTTGCTAATTACTAAAGATATAATGTTTTTCCGAATTGCGGGGGCGGGAGGGCTTTAATTTAATTTTAATTTTATTTGACTATATTCCTGATGCTTCAAGTATGAACTTATAATTATTGCACCAGTCACAAAAACATTCTCAGATTAAATATTTTAAGCATCCTAACTTATTATAATTTTACATATTTTAATATTTTTGGAATTTGGATTAATTATTATTATTGAATTTAATTCTATTTTATATTTACTATTTGAATATTTTGTACTACATATGTAAATTTAAATTTTTAAGGTGAGTATTTAATTTGGCCCTAAATTGCGTTGCACTACTAATATTTTTTAAATTGGGTGGTAGTTGGTTCCACAACCGAACAGTATACACGAAAAAATGCTTCTCTGAGCTGGCTAGTCTATGTCGCATTGTGGTTAAATTCATAGTTCTTGTTGAAGTGGCAAAGGTTATTTTATCATACAAATAGGGTGGCTGTTTAGTATATATTATCTTTTGAAGAAGTATTAGACATCTGTATCCAGTCCATGTTCTAAAGTCAAGGTCATATATTTGATTTGCAAAGTACGTAATGTGGTCCGACTGTCTTCTATTATAAACATATCTAGCAATATTGTTAAATGTTACGTTCAGTCTTTTCTGAGAGGCAGCGTCACAATTTCCAAATATTTCTATCACATAACAAAGTGTTGGTAGCAAGCACGTCTTTGCGATTAGAAGTCTGATGTTTGTCGGTAAGTAACACTTACTAAAAGATAGTTGTCTTATAACTCCATGGGTTTTCCCAGCAGCTTTAGTAACTTGATCATTCCAAGTCAATGTTTCATTAAATGTTATGCCGAGATTTATAATTTGCGATACATATTCTAAGGGTGTATTGTCAATAGTTAATTTCGCAAGATCGCTTGTACATAGTGATTTTTTATATATCACTAGGCATTTGCACTTTGCTGGGTTCAATGACAGTCCATTACGCTTAGCCCACTCATTAACACTCAAAAGGTCACCATTACATAAATTAACACATTCATTAATTTTACTCAAAGGACGACTAACATACATTTGGACATCATCTGCATATAGGTGGACATTACAATTACTTAACACGTCAGGAAGGTCATTTACATATAAAGAAAAAAGAAGTGGACCAAGAACTGAACCTTGGGGAACACCACGTTTAAGAATAAGTACAGATGAGGTTTCGGCCTCTGAAACCACCGCTTGCTTTCTTTCATATAAATACGATTTTATTAATTTAATAGCAGTATCAGTGAACTTAAAAAATTTGACTAGCTTGGTAATTAAAATATCGTGATTAACCGTGTCAAATGCTTTGCTGAAGTCAAGAAGTGTCAGAAAAGTCACATTGCCATCGTCAATTTGTTTCGAATGTCTTCAGTGATGTTCAATATTGCCGTGGTGCAGCTTCTATGCTTCCTGTAACCAGACTGTTTATTAGATAATAATGACGTTTCTGTCAGAAATTTGGTGATTTGTTGTGCCATCAATTGTTCTACAACTTTTGACAAAAACGGTAATATTGAAATAGGCCTATATTCACTGTTCCCTTTTGGAATTGGGATTATTTTAGCTATTTTCCATAAGTTTGGGAATGTCGATGTAGTGAACAATGTATTGCAAATATGGGTAATATGAGGAAGGATTTGTGGAAGCAAACTTTTGAGAAATTTCGGATTTATATCATCTAATCCTACTGCATTAGACCTAATTTTCAGAACAGATTCAAGGACATCACACTGATTCACGCACATAAAGCTAAACCTACTATCACAGTTTCCATTTGGTATAGTTTCAAGGTACATATTGGAAGTAGCTTCAGGTAGACCAGAGTCTACAAACTTAAGATTGAGATCATTAATGTCAGTGTCGGTGTGAATTTTACTTTGACTTCTTTCTTTGCCAATTCCTAAGCTTTTTAGCTCACTCCATGTCTGTTTGGTTGTTATTGCACTTCTAAATTTGTCCGAATAATAGGTATTCTTGGCGTTTTGGATTAAGACATTTACGGTTTTTCTTAGTAGTTTAAAGCTTAGGTAGTGTTCATTAGTTTTATATCGTTTCCATTTTTTATATGCTATATCTCTTTGCGATATATGCGCAGCTATATTATTATTAAACATGAACAACGGCACGACGCGAAAAGACAGCAAATGAGAGCCTTACGTTTTTTCATTTGCATGGCCTCTTTGAAGATTGTGTAATTCTCTCTTGTAAGTTGCTCATTTAGGTAAAAAGGTGTATCAGAGTTAATGCCCAAAAGTTGAAGTGTCAGTGGATGATTTGTTTCCCTACGCATTGTACTAGCTGCCCGTAGCAGAGCCGCTTTTTCGCGCACGTGTTCCAGTCTTATGATAATTGGCGGATCAACAATTAAATTTCGGTTTCGCTGTTCAACTCGAAAGATGTCAATTACTTTCGGAGGCGGTGAAAGCTTCAGAGCAACACACATGGAGTTGAACCTGGTCTTCAACTGCTCACCTTCACCACTCCATGGACACGAAGGTCGCAAGCGACTTGAGCATTTGCCTGAGCGGCACATTTCGACTCCAGTTTGCCCACCTGGCTACGCAAGGTACGCGTCTCTTGGACCTCACCCATGAGCTGCTGGACACAGTTCTCCAGCTCCTTAACTCTCCCAGTCACCTCCTCAAGTTGCTGCACACGTTGAGTAAGTAGCTGAATCTCAGCTGACATTACACCCAGTTTCTCCTGCAAAGCCTGCAGAACCCGCTGCTCAGACTGTTGCACATTTTCGCTAATTACTTTGGCCATGTCATCAAACTTTTGGTCGATGAGCTGAAGCATCACAGGGGGCAGATCCTCCAAAGTGTCCCCCGTCTTAGTTTTAGAGCTCCCAACAGTCGCCAAATCAGTAGCAGTTTTTTCTCGCTGACGTTTTGTTGGAGGAGCCATAGTAATTGTCGTTGTTGATGTTTTGAGTGAAAAAATAAAAAGTTTTGAGTGTTTTCTATCCGTGTATAGCCAATTGGAGTTAAATTTGTGGGTGTTGGTGTTGGTTGGATGTGTAAATGTATGTTCTGTGTTTTGGCGCTCTTGTTCAGCCTTAATTTGTGTATTTTAATTAAACAATGCAATGCAAAATGATTGTTCAGTATTTCTCACTGCATTCGGTCACCGCACATTAACACGCACTTTTTACTTGTTTGTGAATGTGTAAATTGGTTTAATTTGAATAAATTTAACTTTCTTTGAGGAACAATTTTTTATGTCGCCCTTCGATGTTCGATATCGATGATATACGCACGATGGGCGTGCAGATAAAAGAAGCATTTGTCCCATACATGTCAAACCTCAATCTCTTACCATCTCTGAGATCTACAGGTGTTCATACAGACAGACGGACAGACGGACGGACGGACGGACGGACGGACGGACGGACAGACGGACAGACAGACATACGGACATGTCTATATCGACTCGGCTGAAGATGCTGATCAAGAATATATATACTTTATATGGTCGGAAATGATTCCTTCTGCCTGTTACATACATTTGCACGACTGTAGTATACCCTTTTTACTCTACGAGTAACGGGTATAAAATGCTCAGATCATTGTTGAGTGTGTAAATAAACTTTTATAATTATGCTACTCTAACATTAATCGGACTCCTGATAATATCTTTCAGTTCTTTATAATTATATTTAATGCATTATGAACTTTCCGTTTATTTATTAGAGTAATACTCTTTCGTTGTTTATTTATTTTGGCCTGCTCTTGCACGTATCTTGTGCCGTTGTGCGGCATATTAACTTTGCCTTTAGGATGTAAATGGAGAGAAAAAACAACTCGTTCGACTGTGCAACTTCGCCACAGCGTGTGGCAGCATCGGCAGCTGTGCGTGTGCCCGCAATCAGCATCATCTCATAGTCATCCGTGTGCCGAGACCTGGATCTGAGACCCTCAAGTCATGTTCTTGCGACTGCCGTTTGCGGGGTTTTCTTTTTTAATTCAGCTGCTCAACTGCGCAATTTTCTAGGGCTGCTTGTGGCATCGCAACAACTTTTGCAACTTTCACAATCAGTGCTAAGTGCGTTTTGTGATTTATATGGGCAATGGGACAGAAACAATTGAGAAACAAGAAGCAAGCCCAGCTTACTAAATGCAAAGACAATGTTTTTGTGGTTTGTGTACTGGCTAAATAGTTTGGTGGACTTTCAATTGAGTGGTCAAGGGTCAGGTAAATCTAAGTGTTTGGACTCTGCCAACTAAGCTTTTGCTTACTTTGGGAAACTTTTAAGAGAAACGAGTTAAAGCAATTAATAGCAAACTTTTTTTCTCATCATCTCACAAACTTAACCTAGTTCTACATTCTCAAGTTTTGTGCACTTCCTCTAATTGCCTCATTAAGATACACAATAAAAGAAAATCTTAAATCATGGTCAGTAAGGTAATTAGAACGAGAAACTCATTTTCATAAAACTGAAAAAGTGCAATCACTTTTAGAGCTTCAGATTGTGAGAAACATTCGAAGATCTTGTGTATATTGTTCCATATTGTCCTATTTTCAATACGCATTATCTTAACTGCTGAGTGCCACCAAAAGCTTGGTATGGAGATACCCGCGAAATGAAAAAACCCATATAAAAAAAATAATTTCAAGTGCAAGTGATGAGAGATGATTTCAAAGGTGTGAAATATATGTAAAACATATATTTCGTACTCTATATAGCGGTAGACACTCATATACATACAAGTGTTGTGGCGCGGAGTTTTTAAATGAGTAGGACAACTATACAAAAACATTAAAAAGGCTGAACATCTTTTCATTGGAGGAAAAGGTGATAGCTGCGTGACAAAAATGATCTGTAAAAGTATAGATATTTATTAAGTTGAATTATGCTATTCACAATTGTTTTTTTTTTTGCTACACAGAGAAAACAAAATTGGCTACACGGCGCGTTTAGAAACGTCAAAGCTACACGCAACGTATTTCGCCCTGTTAAATTGCACACGCGGCGTGTAGAATTCAGAAAGCCACACGGGACGTGTGCAAAAGTTACACGCGGCGTGTAGGAATTAAAAAGCTAAATGCAAATGTAGAAAAGTTAAATGCTACGTGTGCAAAAGCAAAGACTACACGAAATTTGAAAATCAGCTTGTTCCCTTAATATTTCTACATTTTTCATGCAGCAATCTGATTACCACACGGACGTTTAGGTTTTCAACATTGACGTTTAGATATTGAAATGCTACACGCGCGTGTGTAAATTCTAAACGGAAAATGTAGCTCTAAATCAGTACAGAATTCTAACATTTTTCGTTTAGCAAGCTGGTTGCCACACGTGGCGTGTGGGATTTCTAAACGTACGTTTAGATTTACAAAGCCTTAACGCTGCGTGTAAAAAATCTAACAGAATCGTGCGCGAATTTCTGTTGCCTGTATATAAATAGCGATAGCGTTGAATTAGAACTTGAGAATTACAAGCAAGCAAATATTGGATTGTGCCTTTAGTAGATTCCATACAAGTAATGTCTAAGAGACCTTGCCTTACACGCGTGACGTGGCGGAGACGTCTAAGCCATCACTCCAATCGTGTTTCAGTCCAAGGGGCCGGGATTTCAAATCTACCAGAGTAAGTAAAAAAATTTAAATTTGTTAAAAAAAAAAAATAAAAAGCTACACGGAAATGTAGGATTTCTACACGTTTCGACCGGGATTTTCAACCCATTACTTTCGGTAGCTTTTGCACGCCGCGTGTTGAAATGACAAAGCCACACGCGCGTGTGGAAAACCTAAACGCGCCGTGTGAATTCAGAAAGCCACACGCGCACAAAAATAGTGGGTTGAAAAACCCGGTCGAAACGTGTAGAAATTCTACATTTCCGTGTAGCTTTTGAATTTTGTTTTTCTCTGTGTAGGAGATCATTGCAACGCGGCTTGGGCTTCGTTAAAGGATAGCGCCACCATTCGCTGGCGGCGTCCTAAGCACGCCAAGAGTTAAAACGGTGGTGGAGTATCCATTGCAACGATGTGAAGTGGCAGTTAGCTTCACTTGTGTCGTTTTTGACCAAATTGTCGGCACAAGGATTATGAGGTGCTTGGTCCAGCACAAAGTGATTCCATTGTGAACGACGACCGGATGAGCCGCAGAACTTTTTAATGGTCAGACTTGCGACTCTTTGTCGCCGCAAGTCGTGGATAACATCTTCTAATCTATAATTTTGCATTATAAGTACATAACGTCGAGATGAAATGGCCACAACAGTCGATTTTGCAATTTCCCTAGTCGTGTCCAAAGAGCACCAATTGCCAATTGATGCAAATGATTGAAAAGTTACAAATAAAGGTAACGATGAACCTACAAACGATTTATTTTTTTGCGATTTATTTAAGTTATACAACTGCCTCCACATGGATCTTCACAGGAAGTAAGGATTAAACAAACACTGCCGAACCCTAGGTGCCTTTTAAAGCTGCTTACAAATCACATAAAGCTATTGCTGCAACTATTGCATCATTAAAGGCCACCATAAATATTCGATGTTAATTAGTTAAAGTAGTACCGCCAAATTAAATTTGAAAACAAAGCAACTAGAGATGAGCGACTTATTTCGCACTTGCTATCGACGAAATAATGTGCTGAGATTTCGCACACTTTTCGCAAGTATCTCCATACCAAGCTAAAAGTAAGAAAACAAATTGTATTATTCTCCATCATTTCTATAATTTTTTAACTATATAGAATAATGCTCATCAATAAACAAATAAGAATTACAATCAGGGAATCAAACCGAATCGAATTTTGGTTCCGGTTCGGGTACGTTTTGGTTCTGCTACTGTTTCGGTATTCGGTTCCGGTTCCGGTACCTTTTTATTTCGGTATCGTACCGGTATGGACCGGTAAAACTAAAAGAAATTAAAACTATAATAAACGAGAAGGTCAAGCTAACTTCGTCTATGCCGAAGTTTTTATACCCTTGCAAATGTTTTAATAAATCAGAGTTTAAGAACGCCAGCATTAAAATAAATAATTTTTCTATATAAAACCCATTTTCTACCGATAATTTCTAGGGCAGCTATAAGATATAGTCATCCGATCCGGTCGGTTCCGACATATTAGCAGTGTGCAGTACAAAGTAGACTCTGTGCAAAGTTTCAGCTCGATAGCTTTAAAACTGAGAGACTAGATTGCGTAGAAACAGACAGACAGACGGACAGTCAAAGCCCAATCGACTTAGCTCGTCGCCCTGATCAAGAATATATATAGTTTATAGGGTCGGAAATGAATATTTCTATGCTTTGCTAACTTCTGGGCAAAATTATAATACCCTTTGCAATGGTATAATAATTATAATAACAAAGAAATTTTATTTTATGTTTGATGGATTTTATTACTTGAAATAGGAATATTTTCTTAGTTCTGAACTATGTCAGCAATAAAGATCCTTTATACTTCCCGTGGTACGCAATTATATAAAGTCAATGAAATTTAATTTTAGCCGGCTCTAGGTCAAGTGTCACAGAAGTCACAGAATCAACACAAAATTTGTTGGAATCGTCGATTAACTTAATATATTTTTAATGCATAGCTATCTTTAAGCTTATGGTAACAAAAAATGCAAAAATTACCTACCTAAATGTCTTTTCTACTTACCGATTTAAGTTTTCCCCCCTTACAGGGCATAACGAAAACTCAACACCAGCCCCATTGTCGCTCTTGGATGAAATTAAATACAGAAAAATGCGAGAGCTGTGTAGTTGACGCACGCAATTCACCCGAAGCTGCAGTTTCAGTGTCACACCCATTGTCATGTTCATGCTCATCCTCCATTGCCCCTGGCTGTTTTTGGGTAATTGTTTGGCTTTGCCTGAGGGTCGTTTAGTGAGTGACCCAATAACAAAATGTGAAATATTTCAAAAATTGGAAAATACTGTCCGAGTTTTCATTCTTTTTGTTTGTGGCTGTTTTAGTTGGCTGCCAATTTACGGGAGGGCAATTTGAGGCTTTCCATCTAATGTGCCATTAAATTAAACGTGCCTCCAGAGTCGTGATGATGGGGCTATAGCTTTCTTAACCCGATGACGCCCAACTAGTTAACCCACAAAAGTTCTTGCCCAGAACCAAGCCCATGCTCAGACTCCACAGATGGAGAAAGAAACAAGCAACAGGCAATCCTTCTTTCACCTGGCTTTCGTTGGCCACAAAATGGATTATTATGTTAATTACTGTCACGTCGCGTACCGTCAGGTGGAAGGAGAGACGGTGGGGCAGAATGCAGCCGCTGTCTGGCATTTGTTAATGCCGCTGCATTAAAGCTTCATTCAACTGCAAATTAGCGCACATAGAAAATATGAGACGCAGCTGGCGGATATTTCAGGGGTGTTTAGTGGAGCGAACAAGGTGCGTATACATAATAAGGAGCATGCCGCTGTTGTGCATAATATATTCAAATTATTTCCATTGTCACGTGCAGCGCGTTGACTTTGCAATAAACTGATATTTTGTATTCAGATAACGATATTTAGGTTTTCCGAATAATTGAAACTATTTCTTTTATTCTCTCACGATTCCAGACTAGTTTTGTGAACCCTCTAGTTCAGGTCGAAATTAAGTCCTTTTAGTTTCTGTTGGTTGCATCTGGGAACTCAGATATCTCAGCATTCTACCAACAAATTGTCTTCCCAATTAGATTTAAGTTCTTATGAGGTAAAAAAATAGTTATAATATTTCTAACATTTACCTCCGAGTCCAAGTCAGCTGATTTTACTATTTACATGTGCGAAGTGACAATACTCTTAGCAAGTGTTGACCTTGACCTTTTACAACACATAAACAGAAGATGCTTCGTCCAACTGGAACACTTTCCTCGACCATCTCAAAATGTAAGTAATATACATTTTCTAAACCAATTCCCTTACCTCCTTAACTCCATCCTCTTTTACATTTCTCAATCATCAAGTTGAAGTCTCTTCTGGCCAACCGCCGCGCCGTAGCCGCCTGGCCTTGGTCTGGCTGTCAAAACTTGGCTGTCTTGTAGTATGCAAAATGATGACTGCCATAGAACAACAACCCCTGGCAGCTGTCAGCTGCCAACAGCTGCTACTAGCCCATTGTCCACGGAAAGTTGTCAGAAAAGTTTTCGTTTTACTTTTATTTCGTTGACACTTTCATAAATTCTAATTACATATCAAAGTAAGTGTCATTGGCGGTGGCCACCGGTCACTGGACCTCTGACAAAAAAATGTCACGAAAGCCAAATGAATTAGGGAGCGCGAGAATAAATCTGGTCCATTTTTTGCCCAAGACCCAGCAAAAAGGTTTTTGTGCTCAGCTGGGCAGCTAATTAAATCTCCGTCTAAAGTGCAATGCATTTATTACGCAAGAAATGATTTCTGTTTGTTTCGCCCGACCAGGCCAAGTTGCCTTTTGTGGACAGCTTCGGTCAATGGGCGATTACCATAATTTTTCTATATTATTTCATATGATGATTATTATGGTTATTGTTGTTATTGTTTGTGCCTTGTTTAGAGTCGGACGTGGAGGAGACGTGCGCACGTCGTGACCTCGCGTACGCGAGCCGACGACGCCAACTCAAAAGTGTCCAAACCGGCTTCAGCTATGACGGCTTTGGGTCTTGGCCATGCGCCAGAAATGTTGCCAAAAAATGTTGTTATTGCTATAACTGGGGTTATTCTTCTTCTAATTTGATAATGTCGAACAGAGTGTTAACGGCCAAATTCTAAGACACTTTTTGTTGTCTTATTGTTAAGTTATGTGATATCTATTAATGGATTCGGGCGTGTAAAGATCTTTTGTTAAACTCTCTTCAGCATTCAGTTTCTAAGCCGTGACCATAAACAGTTCAGGTCCGAATGAAAAAAATTTGCCAAAAATATGTTAATCCTAGGGCTACTTTATGAAAATTTATTTTGTTAAGGCTGTTAGCGGCTTTATTAATTTTTTTTAAACAATATTTATTTAATTTTAAAACATAATTAAACATTAATTTTGATAAAATGAATTAAAAATTAATCACGGGATGATTCTACAAGATTTTTAAGTAAAATAACCAAATATATTTAAGGAATTCAGAACGCAACGCCTTTTCGGTTGATGTGAGCATCAGAGCACTGTAAAAATCACGTATTTCTTAATAGCCTTATCAACAAAACTCGACAATGAATATTTGATATGATAATTAGCTCATACCGGAAAACGCATCTAGCGATTGAGCTGGAGTTTTCTGATGCCCAAGGATGCCCATAATAAGCTTACGGCCGCGTGAAAACAAATACAAATGCAGAAAAAATATATTCATCAATAACAAGAAGAAGAAAGAGAAACCCGATTTTTATTTGTGTGTGTGTGCCGCCGTGAATAGCGAAAAGCGTTCGGCCACTGCGAGCGAGGCGAGAGCTGACTATGCATAAGCAACATTGTTGTTGAGTTCAAATTTGCTAGAGTCATAAAAGAAAGAGAAGAAAGTTGTTGTTGCAGTTCCGCGTGCGCCAACAACAAAACCTTCGCTCGGAAATATAGAGAGGAGAGCACGCATGTGAATTTTATATTGCTTCGTTAAGCTTTCTTGTCTCGTTTCTGCGCCAGCTAACCCTTTGCGTAAAACAACAATGAGAGCGTGGCTTGCGGAATGGGCTTACGCACCCATGGTCCTATGCGTCCTTGCAAGAGTTAATTAATACGAGGTGATTCTCAATCTTATCAATCGTCGTTAAGCAAAACGAATAAAACACCCGAGCTGATTGGAATCAAAACAAAAATTTGTTCGGGCTTGACTGTGAATTGAACCCGGTACCTTATGCACTTAACGTAAGGAATGACGCGCCTGCACATTCAGCCGGAGTACACTTTTGCAGATTTACATCTAAAGGGCTACATTTGCTTGGTTGAGCTGACAAGAAGCTGCCGAAATCCAGTTTGTGTCAAGCAAATTGAAAGTGAAAATCACTTTTCTTATTCCTGGAACATTTGGAACATGTGTTCTTAAGAAGTGGCAGTAATACACTTAGGTACAGAGAATAAATTCGCTGCTATCGGTTCCAATAATAGCGGTAAAAGGTCTTCGGTTCACAAAAAAAATTTGTATCGGTTTCGGTACACGATTTTGGACGGTTTATTTCGGATAGCGGTTGCGGTATTAAGCCCTATCAAAACCCAAACATAAAACGAGTAACGGTTATAACTGCCCAGCGTAACAAGCAATAGTGTTGTAAACATGGACCCTTATGCTCTTAAATATTATGCCCCATCCCTAAATAGGCCTTGTTTTACCCGTTGCAGCCCTGGAAATATCATCTTATACTGATTAAAGCAGTCAGTGACATATTAACAAGTCTGTTATAAAATCTATGGACTATCGTAAAGAGTAGAAGCTGAAATCTCAATATGTATTTTAGTTATTAAAATATTTCATTCAGAAATTTGCCGAATTTAACCTCCTTGTTTAAAATGTATTCAATTTTCCCCAAAAGTGATTTCATCAATAATAATTTAATTGCCCTGTTCAATTTTTCGCACATAATTTTTCAATCTGATTATCCCAGTGAAACATTTTTAAAAGCCAATTTGCATTTTCAGTTGAGCGGGCAAAAACAAAGCAACCATAAAACGCCAACAACAACAACAATAGCAACAACTGGCTCGCGTACTCTTTGATTGGTCTTGGATGATGGCTTCCTGTCTTGCGTTTTGCGTTTTGTGTTTTGCGTCTTTCGTGGTCGTAAACAATTTTGGGTAGCCACAGTGGCGACACAGCCGATGGGACTCTCTTCTGCGCGTCGGCGGCAGATGACTGTGGGAAAAGTCGCCAGTGTGGCTGCTGCGGCTGCTGCTTCTTCGCCTTCTGTTGACTGTGGTAAGTAGCTAAGTATCTGTGGGTGCGTGTGTCTGGAGGCTGTGGGAAAGAAACAGATTCCATCGGCTTGTTTGGCTTATTCGAAAATTTAATTAATTTTTGTCATGCCAGTAGTACTTCCGCCTTCAAATTGGCCAAATTAATAAGAGAGCACGCGACGGCCAAGGCCAAACTTTAAAAGCCACAAAACAGGACAAAACACTTACCACAGAAACGTGGCGTTAATTGCCGAAACACACAAAAAAAGAGCGCAAAAAAAAATTCAAAACTCTTGAAAAAGTTTTCACATTGGCGGGGAGTAATTAAAAAAATTTAGTATGTTTGATAGAGAAAAGTTGTCGGCAGAGATGTAACTCTGCATAAAGTTGTAATGGAGTTTTATACAGCCCTCTCTGTTATGGCTTTTATATTCATTTTGGAAAATTGTCAAGTTCTAGCCAAGGCCGGAAACTTTTGAGTCTCGAACCGATTGGAATTGCGGCAGATGCCACTGGGTTAGCCAACAAATAAGCAAGTCATACACAATATAAGTTAGTTAACACAAAGTAGTGAGAACCCTTAAATCAGAGTTTCTTAAGCCAACCATTTAAGGAAAATATTTTTCTCAGGTGGTTCTAAATTGTTTGTCTGACTTTTCAATCATTTCCCCTACGCACTCACAAGCGTATATACAAGGGTGGACAAAAGTATTTTGACCAAAAAAATTTCATAAAAAAAATCCATTATATCTTTCAAATAAAAAATCCAAAAATTTTGAAATTTGTATCGAATACTGGTATAAAAGTAAGCTTTTAATCAAACATAGGAAGTACAAAATCACTTGCATAGGTTGGAAAATAAATGTAATCTCAGCGCAGGACCTCAAGTCAAGACAAGTTTTTCACGCTAAGCCCCAATCTGGCCTTTGAAATTCCTTATCTCTAATGGATTAGCTGTAAAATGTACATAACATGTGGGTCAAGCCCGACTATAACATACTCTGTAGCTGGAGTAGAAGCAGAATGCAATGCTGGTAAACGTCAATCCCAAACGAAACGTATTTCGCCCTGCTAAATTGCAAACGCTACGTGGAGAATGCAGAAAGCTACACACGGCGTGCACACAAACTGCACGCAACGTGTAGAAATTAAAAATCTAAACGCTAATGTAGAAAAGTTAAAAGCTGCGCGGGCAAAGGCAAAGTCTACACGACATTATAAAACACCGTTCCAAGCGTGTTTCAGTCTAAAGCAGGTCGATCCCGTGTTTTCTTACGAAATGATTAATTTGAGTACGGGTATTTAAATACCGGAATTTCTGTCTTGATCACGTCATTTGCTCAGGTGAGCTTAATTTAATTTGGAAGTTATCATACAACTTAATTCAATCTTGATTGAATTTAGCTCTTTATTTGAATTCGACTTGATCCTACAATCGGATGCAATCAAGAAGTTGTATTCGATTATCTTAAAATCGGTTTGGTGCGAGAATATCCGAGATTAAACTGAGTTCGATATCCAACTTCCAACTCCAACTCCACAAAAAACGCAAAGTACGTAAGGAGGCTGAGGCATTTGGCCAAACTAAACAAATATAAATATAATTATTTGATTTATTCAGAACTCGTACTTGAAATGAGTTTTTTATTTTAATCCAAAGGTCGAAATCAAATCAATCTGAGCTTGATTTTTGCTTAACATTTTTTCTGTATATTTTGCATGAAAAGAAACACGACAATATAAACGGTTCAGTACTCTCACAGTTCCATATAATTAATGACGATTATACGGAGCTCAAGACGTTTACAAAAAAGGAGATGTATTTAGCTTATTAATCTTTGCAGAGGCAAAGAAAATTTATGCGTCAAAAACAATGAACGAGTTGCTATTAAATGGAAAGGAAAATAATATTCTTAATGAATTCCAAGCTGGATTCAGAGCACAGTATTCAACATCGGATAATGTCTATAATTTAGCATCCATAGCTCACCTAACCTTGCACAGAAACAGAAAACTTTATGCCTTTTTTGTGGACTTCAGCGCTGCCTTTGATACTGTATCCAGAGAGGCACTAATATTTAAGCTGAATACGATGGGAGTATCAACAAAGATGACCAATCTTATTGAAGATCTATATAGAGCAACAAGGGCTGCAGTGTGGACTGGAAACGAACTGTCAAGTTTCTTTGAAACAAAAATGGGTGTAAGGCAAGGTTGCTTATTGTCACCACTGCTTTTTGCATTGTATTTAAATGATCTGCACGACTTCTTAGGAGGAGGCGTGAATGCCGAGGGTAAAAACATTCGATTACTGATATATGCCGACGATATTGTAATCTTATCAGATACGCCGGAGGTCCTGCAGCGGATGATCTATAGACTGGAAGAATATTGCAGAGTATGGAACATGAAAGTCATCTTGGCCAAATCAATGATAATGGTCTTCAGAAAAGGTGGGCGACTGTCCAGTAAAGAAAAATGGGCTTTCAATAACGAGTACATAAAAATAACGTCGGAATATGCATACCTAAGTGTTTTATTTACACCTACACTATCCTTCAAGAAAAATATTGCAAAGAGAAATGAAGCTGTTAAAAATGCAATTAACATGACTTGGCAAAACTTTGTCAGGAATGGGAATATATCGATCGATGCTAAGTGGAAGACATTTCAAGCTGTTTGCAGAGCCATACAGACATATTGCGCTCAGGTATGGGGCTTTAAGTTATTTGAAGAAGTGGACAACTTACAGTGTTATTTTGTTAAAAAGATTTTAAGACTACCAATCACTACTCCGACATATGCCTTAGCCTTAGAAACGCAGCTTGTAGGTAATCATTTATACACACTGGGAATGCATTTAAAGTATATAGGAAAGACGCTGTATACCTATGATGAGCGACGACTACCCCATTTTTTGACAAAACATATTTTGAACAAAAACACCTTCTGGGCAGAAGAAAAAATAGAGGCCAGCTAACTTCGGCTCGACCGAAGTTTATATACCCTTGGAGCTTGATATATGCCTGACAGTTTGTATGGCAGCTATACTATATAGTGGTCCGATTTCGACAAATCTTGTTGACATTATGTAAAATCATTGAAAACTTATAAATACGAGCGTTAAGAGCGATAGTATTGAAAACAAAAAAGTTTTTCTCACTAAATCTTTTTTTCAGACCTAACTTTTGTATGACAGCTATACTATATAGTGTTCCGATTTCGACAAATCTTGTTGAAATTATGTAAAATCATTGAAAACTTATAAATACAAGCGTTGGAAGCGATAGCATTGAAACCAAAAAAGTATTTCTCACTAAAACTAGTTTTTCAACCGATCGTTCCTATGGCAGCTATATGCTATAGTCATCCGATCCGGCCGGTTCCGACAAATGTGCAGCGTGTTTATACCAAAAGACTTCGTGCAAAGTTTGGTTAAGATAGCTTTAAAACTGACGGAGGAGATAGCATAGAAACAGACGGACAGACGGACGGACAGACGGACGGACGGACGGACGGACAGACGGACATGGCTATATCAACTCAGCTCGTCATGCTGATCAAGAATATATATACTTCATGTGGTCGGAGATGCTTCCTTCTGTGCGTTACAAGCATCCGGACAATTTTAATATACCCTCTCCAAGGGTATAATAAACAAACTGGGAACCGAGTGTACAATAATATTGCGCTGTCAGTTTAGTTTGAACATATTTTAACTCTGCAAAACCACCTAAAACAAGCCTCGCTTAGCAGGTATATCACATCAAATGAAGCAAGCAGTACTAGAATATACAAGCACTTGGACCACACTGTTAGCAACAAATACCACGGACTCCCAATAGACCATATAACTTGGATTATGAAGGCTAGATGCGGTCTCTTATATCTAAATGGAATCAATTATAATCGGGAACAGAACAGACAGTGTTCGTTGTGCAACACTGGAGAAGAAGAGAATATGTGGCATCTACTTGGAAGATGTCCCATACTTAAAGAGATTCGTGTGCATTACCTCAACAAGGCACTTCTTACGAATGTGGAAACTATCGCAGTCCTCAATAACGCAAATAATAATCAATGGCAAAACCTAATTCATTACCTCAAATCAGCAATAGGATATAGAAAAAAAATATTATCAGAATCTTTTTAACTTATGAGACGAAAACTATATACTAGCCGAGCAACTCAATCTCCGACTGATGACATAATTTTGTCATAGTCGCATTCTTCTATGTTTCTTGTAGTAAATGTCAAAAAAATTAATTTACTGTAATTATGTATTATCAACATTATTATTATACCCTTGGAGAGGGTATATTAAAATTGTCCGGATGTTTGTAACGCACAGAAGGAAGCATCTCCGACCACATAAAGTATATATATTCTTGATCAGCATGACGAGCTGAGTTGATATAGCCATGTCCGTCTGTCCGTCTGTCCGTCCGTCCGTCCGTCTGTCCGTCTGTCCGTCTGTTTCTATGCTAAAACTTTTTTGTTTTCAGTGCTTTCGCTCTCAACGCTCGTATTTATAAGTTTTTAATGATTTCACATAATTTCACTAAGGCTTGTCGAAATCGGACAACTATATAGTATAGCTGTCATACAAAAGTTAGGTCTGAAAAACAGTCTTAGTAAGAAAAACTTTTTTGTTTTCAATGTTATTGCTCCCAACGCTCGTATTTATAAGTTTTCAATGATTTTACATAATTTCAACAAGATTTGTCGAAATCGGAACACTATATAGTACCCTAGCTGCCAACTGTATATAATTTTCTGTTACATATCAGTCATCATATATCAAGCTCCAAGGGTATATAAACTTCGGACGAGCCGAAGTTAGCTGGCCTCTATTTTTTTCTATTGTTTTTTGGTAAATGTTAATATTCAAATGTACACTATATTATAATGTATTCTATAAAAATAAAAGAAGATTATTATTATTATTATTATTATCCCTAGATTGTAAGCTTAATGCAAGTCTTCAACTTCCATGGAATACCAACTAAGCTGCATATAGCAAGAAAAAAGAGTCCTTTGTGAAATAAATTTATTCCTCTGCTGTTGCCACTTTTTTTTGTGGCCAAACAATCGGAGCGCAGGCAAAAGGCTTAAAGCGAAGAAGCAAACTTTTTATTCTTCTGTGAGCAAAGAGCGAACCGCAAAGGAAGAAATGACAGGCGCAGCATTTAGCCTGAAGCAACTCAAATGTTCTCGTTTTTCTTTTCTTGTTCTTTTGCTGTTTCGCACCCAAAGGGTTTCCACATAATTTGAAGGCAGCTGCCGTCGATCTGCATAATGAAATTACGGTATTGTTAAGTACAGTTACATTTGAGTTTGACTCCTCAAGCGTCAGTAGCCGCCGCCGAGTGGAGTCAACCTGTGCACAGTCCGGAGGGCAGTAAGTAGAACCTGAGAAAATGATAGCTCCGGTGATTGTGATTGACTTGCTGACTTACTGACAGAATGACTGACTGACTTGGGGCATAATTGAACCTATGCAAATCTCTTTGTTGGCCAGCTGTCTGGTCTAGTCATTTTCCGCCAGCAATTTGCCAGCAATTTTCACACATTTGGCCAAACTGCAGCTTTCACATTTGCCACACCAACCAAGTATTTATTTATGCATATGGCGTGGATAGGGCGAGGCAGGTAGAGGGGATGCGAGTCGCCCCTTAACAATTACGTCAGTTTAGTCACGGCGCCTAATTAACTGGGCGTAGCCAAAAGCTCTTTGAAAACATTTGCCACTCTAATTAATTTTAATTAAAACTCTTTGCCGGGTTGGTATTTTGGTTGGTAGGCCAAAGCCTTACTTCTTATTTGTTATCATTTATAACCATTAAAAAAAGGTATACAAAAATCATAAATGGAAGACGAAAGAAAGGAAACATTGATGGACAGGGCAATGAAGTTAACCGAATACCCTTGAAGTAAATATAAGATTATTCATCTAGTCAAAAATTAACATCAATGCTATTAGTGTTAAATTTCTTTTAAGGAAAAGGAATATGAAAACAGGACACATTGATAAACCATCGCTTGACGCGATAAGCAACTTATTCTAATGTTTTCTTTGATGTTTCATTGCTGTTTCTATTTTCAAATATTTTTTTACTGAGGAAATCCAAATCAGTAATTGTGTAAGATTAAATAAGAACTTGTGATCGGGGAACAAAGACCTTCTCACTTATTAACCCCATGCCAAAGTGGAAAGGTTTTGAACAACTTTTTTCGATGGGTTTTATAACCCAAAAAACTTTTTGTACAAACTTTTCCAGCCTTTAAAGGCCGACCAATTTTTTTTTAGAGCGAAGCTTGTCTTTGCGACAAATTCTTTTGCGTATGCCTTTATCTTTGCATTTTATATTTGCAAAATCAGCCGCTTTTACCATTAGCCACAGTTGGGTTGTAAGTGGAATGGGATGGTCTGGTTGAATTTCGTTGATATCTGGTGAGGATCTGGCCAATCGGATTTATCGTCGTAAGGAGCTAAGACTTTTGAGATGACTTTTGGCCCTTGCTTTTAAAATTTGTTAGAAAAGGAAGATTTGGCACCCATTTCTCTTTCGACAGTTAGCTGGTTGGTTTAAAACTGGAACTGGACAGAGTAGAATCGGAAGTTTGACAGTTCAACCTTAAGGTTTAACTTTAATTAATTTACCAACTCAAAGTAGGTTGTAAGAGAAATCTAAGAATCAAATTTCTGTAACTGTTTTTATTACTTTATTTGTGTTGTCATATCCCCTTCACAAGTAAATACCCTTACAAGATAACCCAACTGCTAAAAAAAAGTTTGCGAATAAAAACCTTTTTTTATTGCAGTTTTATGGCTGCTTAGATTTATTTTTAGTGTTTCGTTGGGTGTTGTTTCATTTTGACCAGACAAAAGAACGCGCGCGCACAAACACACACCAACTGAGTCAGATTGTTTGCATGCCAGGTTCCAGGTCTGCAATTAATCAAAAAATTGTTTGCACCATTGCTGCCAGCAAGAAAAAAGAACAGAACAACAACTGAAAACCACAGAACGGCGTTTGGGGCACGTATGGCATTACGCACTTCCGTTTCCGTTTTGTCTGGGTGGGACTCTGAGTATAATTCTGTTTGCTCACCCGCGCGCACACACCGCACATTCATATAAAAAACTTGTAAGTCTTCGGCCAAGCCGTCTCTCGTCTGTGCCGAAGTTTTGATGCACTTGAAAACGCTTGTCTCAACGGTTAGTGACATCGACCAAACTTCGCAGATCAGCTTAAAAACATTTTTTATTACCCATGACCGTGATTGAGAGCGGTAATATTAGGAAAAAACCAGTTTTTCTCATTAAAATCCATTTTTCGACCGATCATTTGTAAGGCAGCTACAAGAAGTAGTCATCCGATCCGGTCGGTTCCGACATATTAGCAGCGTGCAGACAAAAGAAGACTGTGCAAAATTTCAGCTCGATAGCTTCAAAACTGAAGGACTAGTTCGCGTAGAAACAGACAGACGGACGGACAAAGCTTAATCGACTCAGCTTGTCATGCTGATCAAGAATATATATACCTTATGTGGTCGGAGATAATTCCTTCTATGCGTTGCAAACTTCTGGGCAAAATTATAATACACTTTTCAAGTGTATAATTAGCTGTGACAAGACTATGATTAGGTTGCTCTGATCTAAGATCTCTTTGGAATGATATTGAAATGCAATTGATACTCTGAGTTGATTATCAATGGCAAAATCTCTTATCTCTAACGCTGTAATACCTTTTTTGGTAGAGACTCTTATTTGGAGAAATTGCAATGGTTTAAACAAATATAAAAACGTTTCAGAAAAAGGTCATCTAGCTACCGATTATGTTAAAATTTTGAGAAATGTTGAAGTTCGATAATATAGTAAAATTTCAATAGGGAAGAACCTATTCGGATCTTTACCTTTAGCTAAGTAATGGAAATTTCGGATTAGTCTTACCTTACCAAGATATTTTTATCGAAATTTACCCTAAACCTTACCTTACAAATGAGTACCTTTTCAATCACTTAACCAAACATTATTAACTTAGTCATATGATCTTTCAGATTTTGTTTTTTTTGTTTAGCGTTGCCTCTACGAATTTTTGGTATTTCATCTAATCGTTATCAAACTCTTGCATAAATAATGCTGATAAACGGAGATACCTTATTTTTGCTTGTTACATTAAGATACATAAACTTGTTAAGCCCATTGCACCTTTGGTATACCACACTCTGTATACAGAGTATCAAAAGAATCGAACATCAAAAGTTTTTATTGCCCTGTGCTTTGTTATTATTTTTTTTATGTTTTCTTTTTGCACGCGCAAAAATGTTTGTGATTTATGAGGCGCAAAAACAACAAGAATATCATGAGCAGGAACTGAGGGCGACAAACTTACGCACGTTCACACATATGGAGACAAGCCGGCGAGACAAGTTCGCCACTAAGCCCATGTCCAAAGAACCTTGAACGTGGGGAAAAACTTGGAAAACAAAGTTACGAGCTTGTTTTGACTACTTAATTTAACTTTTGGTGAAGATAAATGTTGGTGCAAATGTGTAAAAAGTAGTTGGATTGCTGTCCCAGAGTAAGACGAACCAATAGTTGACGCCACTGAGGATGCTGTTTGTGCATTTAAATAGAAAATTTTATTATATTGTTGCATCAAATGGTAAAAATTTAAGCGCGTTAAGAAACTGAAGAGATTATGTATAGATAAACGCATCAAGTGGTAAGCACACAGACTGTTTCATGCATTTTGGCAACATATTTAAAAATCTTGCTAGAGGTTAAATTTCAAGTTCGTAATTTTTTTGGAAACTGAGGTAAAGGTGGACCCAATTTCTATGGAGAGGTGAAAGTGTGGATGGCAAAAATGGTTGTATTTCGTTTACACGTGTATTAAAATTATACTAAGACTTGAACTTGGATAAAATTATCACTCTCATTTTCTTCTTTTGTATTGACAAGATAAACAAGAGCGCAAGTTAAAGTCGGCTCTAACCGACTTCGATATACCCGTTACTCATGAAAAAACCTGTTTAACAGTGTTCCTGCGTTCCTTAGGGTGAACATCTGAAAAGTATGCAACAGTTTTTTAACTCGGCTATTTTTCACATTTTTGCTCATTACTTGAGAACCGTTCATCCGATCTTTATCATTTCTCGACGGCGAATCGATTCATTTTGCTACGGGTATAAAAAGTTATTTAAGTTATATTCAAGTTTTTGGTGAAAAGGCCTGTAAGCAGCACTGCGGAAAATTCCTGCCAGTGTGGATCACTAAAACATTGCACTATGGGGAATTAAGCCAAATATTAGGCATAAACCCCTTTTTCAAAAGTGCTCAAAACTAAAATTTTTTTGTCTCATTAGACCACAAATACATCAGTCTTCAATTTTACATACCACGAATTTTGATTTAACAGAGCTCTGTTAAGTGAGCAGCTGATAAAGTCAGGTTATGCTAACGAATGACAGTTCAATGTTAAGTGTGTGTTTTCTGCTGCAATTTGTATTTGCCATATATTAATTAAAACCGAAAGTTTTGTCGAATATTTTTGATGGAATCTAATCGTTGTAGTATGTATTAAGTGTTAGTGCCTTTTATCTGCAGAAATTAGTCGTGGCGTCCTTGTAGTTGAGGATATTAGCGATTCATCTAAAAAAAAAAAATTGGGAATGAAAATTTAACTTTGCAAAGCCGTACCAAATTTTGTTTAGATTTGTTAGAGCTGGGACTTTTACCACCTTTTAGAGCTATCAATTCCGCTTCTGATTCACTTTTGCTCAACCGCATCTATGCGCATTTCTTTGCAAAATTTCACTTTTTAGGACACAACCTCAATTTTTCCAATGCCTACTTGCATGCCTAATGAAAAAATGTGATCAGTCGGGAAGATGTTATTTTTGATTGCTTTAGAGGGGGGTAAGGCCAAAGTCTTTCAGTCGCATATGAAAGATATTTAAAAGAAAAAAGGAAGCATATTTTGTGCAATTCTGGAGATGAATCGCGGTAATTGAACAGAATAATGCAACAATTTGAACGCAGAAATTCCATTCTAAGCCATTGGGAAGCACATGACCCCAGAGTGGCGTTCTCTATGGTCATTTACGCTAAAGCGTATTAGAGGTCGTAGGACTCAAGCTGCTGGAGATAACGTAGTAGAAGAAGCAAGCCCAGCTGCTCCTAAAAAGTAAAAAACGACCTGCTGACCATTCAGCGGTTCTTAAGATAGTTTTTATAAGGCCTTAAGAGGCCTTTGCAGTCTTCCGTCGACGAGAGCAGTATTGTGCAGTTAGAAATGATAGTAGGAACAGAACAGAAATCGCAATAAAAAAGCCGCATCTTTTTCAGGAAGTTTGCGGCCGAAGACTATGTTTCTTATTACGGTTCAATAATGGTACATTCATTCTTCTGTAATATAGCAAAAAAAACTAATTTTTTTTTGTACAAAACAAACAATAATTTTTTAAAAAAATTTTTTTAAGGCGGGTTGAAGCGCTACCCCGCCCACTTTTTTGCACATATAGACCAACGGTATACATAACATAAGGCAAAAAACTAGACCGCAATATCTTGCTTAGTTTTTGAGTTATTAATTAATGCCTGATTTTTGGGAAAATTCCCCATAGTGCATTGTGAACTGATAATTTCTATTGATTTAAGTAAGTTTAAGTAAATAACTATTTCTTAGCTTTATAAAAAAAATCCTGAGGAATTTTACGATTATTTTTAGCGAAGATAGACATTTTGAATAGTCCCGATATTAATGATATGACTAAATTAACTACTATGCCTTGCAACATCTGTACAGCAGGATAGTAATTTGTATAGATCTAATTAAACAAAAACCCATTGCATACTTTGGGGCAGCAACAATAATCTCAATCGTGTACAACTACTAAAAATTATATATCTTCATTGACAAAAATGGTACAACTGTTTGAAAAAGCTTATTTAAAAGTTAAGGAGTAGTATTTTCCGATGTTATCATAAAGAGGCGAAACGTTAGTATGGACTCCCCTTAAAAAGGCGTCAAAAACACTTTTTTCAACTTTTAACATAAAATTATGAATATTTAAAGAACAACCATTTCTGAATACAAATTCGTGTTCAGCATACGAAAATATCTAGAATAACCACTAACCCTTCAATATACGGGGAATGTCTAATCAAAATGCCTTGTGTTATTTTAGACTTCAGGATTCCCAATTTAGATCGAATTGGGTTTCGAACCAAACACTTGATGTCATGTAAAAATTTAAGTGGTTCCTGCTCCAAACTCAATTTTTGTTTTGCAGCAAAAGCATCTCGTTTCCATTAATCGTTAACCAAACTCTATGCTCCAACAGCTTTCTAATGATAATAACTCCATTCAAAAACACACAATAAATTTGTTGCTTACTTTTCCAGCTTACACACTGCGTATACGTAATTTCAAACTTTTTCTGCTTGTTTGTTTGCTCGCGCTTTTCTTTCTTTTCTTTTTCTTTGCTGTATTTCGAGGCCCTAGAAACTTTTTTGGTGAGGCAAATATTTGGTCTCCATCGCCAGAAATAATGTATAAATAATTGCATGTCACTTGGTGACTAAGCAAACACATTTGGCTTTGAGTTTTGAGCTTTTAATTTTGTGTTGACAGCTCAACACCTATACCTAAGGCCTGTCATTAGCATAATGCCACTTGGCTTGATATAGATACGGAATGGAGTCTCTTAATAACAATTACAGTTATTTGTGTGTGCAATACCCCCCAGGGACAGATGTGGAACTCGTATGTAAACATAGTGACAGCTATTCTGGGTGATTAAACATTAAGCACAGATTGCAATTGGCAACCTGAGGACAGTTTCGTCTTCAATTATGCATACAAAAAACCCCACACACAATTACGCAAGACTCATTTACAATATTATTATTAATTGAGTGTTGGCCGCACAAAGCCAAACCAAGCGAACTGACCAACCAAATGTGGCAGGAATTGATGCGCAAATATTGCATTCAATTGAAGGCTTTAACAGAATGCAGAGTTCAGTTCGTAGAAATGGAATATAAATTATTCGAGTACCAGAAAAACCACCAGAAATCAAACACGAAATATTAAATTGAGTTTTCCGAAAAATCCTTAATGAGAAAATATTTCGTGGAAATATCTAGTGGAACATTTCATCAGAATCATATTAATATTAAGAGGCATAAATATATTTAAACACGGCACAGTGGGTCGAATTCCCAAATAATTGGCATAAAGTCGTGTGTTGCAGATATCGAGTTGAAACTTGGTACTTTTAATAGATATAACACCTATAATATTTAAACAAAATGTTAAGTTAATTTGACCACGCCTACCCCGACCCCCCTTATATGGCAACATTGCGTATACGTGATCTAAGAGCAAAGTTTTGAGAACTGTGAATAAAAAGTTACAACATAAATTAAAAATTAATTTCTAGTAATTTATAGTCAAATTTCAAGCGCACATTCCCTTAGTTGGCCAAATATCCAGTTTTTAAAAGCGGTAGAGTTAACATCCATACGTCCAGCAGAGTTGGTTGACAGAGTTTAAGCTCATTTTCAAGATTAAAGCACCGCAAAAGCCGCAAAAAGCCGCAAACAGGATAATTAAAATCTTTTTGTACACACTTTCTACTTTATTTTGATATACATTACAAACACACACAAACACGCACAAAGTTAGTTTTGCTCCACAGAAGACTTGCAGTTTGGTTAAGTGATCTCTGTTTAGGGACAACACGAAACAACACAATATAAAGCAACATATTCAGAGGTGAATGAGGCTGGTCCACAATATGCATCGTAGTAGGTGCCCACGTAATGGTAATTTCTCGCTACGTTTCGAATACACAGTTGTGTGTAGAGAAGTTAACTTCGGGTCGAGTTGTTGCTCGTGTATATATAACAGTTGTGTTATGTTTGTGTCAATCGACTTTTGAAAAAAGGCACCTCGGTCAGCAAAGTGCCAACTGCCCACATTCTTAATTATGATTTTTTTGCCAGTTCTCCCATATGCTTAATAGTCAAGTGAGCTAACGTGCCGTCGTCCATGTGTTTCTGTGTTATGGGTCCCAAGTTCAATTCCTTCTTATTCTCATACAACATTTTTTTTTTTTTAAGTTTTTTAATTTTGATCCCCATTACAATCCGATACACCTAGTGTGTGGACGTGCGCACAGCTAGTCCACAAGTCCACACACAAGTTTCAAAATGGTGTATCGTTTTGTGAACTGAACGCATACTTCCTCGCCAACATTTTCTCAAATGGTATATTGAGTTGTAATCTAAAGCCAAAGTGTTTTCTGTTATACGCCCACTTTTCCGATTACATAGTATTCTGCTTTGAATACGGTATGCCAACGAAAACGGCCAAGCTTACGTAAATGTATACAGAGTAGTAACCGATACTTGAAGGCTGCCAGCCTTCAAAGTGTTTAAGAGAACATCGAACTTGTAATGGGCATTTGCGCCGCTGGGTATGTACAAAGAATCGAATAATATTTTCGATAGTTTGGCAACCCTGAAATTGTTATCGATTATCGAAGTCAGGTGTTGAGTGCAGTGATTGTTGCGATAAAATTGGCGACAACTATTTGTTAATTTTGAGGACTTGCACGTCGTGTAAAGTTGCACATAAAATTTTTCCAAATTATGGATAATAAAGGCCAGGGTATGTAGAATAAATAAATGGAAGCATTTCTTGATAATGTTCAATCCCAGCGGCGCAAATGCCCATTACAAGTTCGATGTTCTCTTAAACACTTTGAAGGCTGGCAGCCTTCAAGTATCGGTTACTACTCTGTATACATTTACGTAAGCTTGGCCGTTTTCGTTGGCATACCGTATTCAAAGCAGAATACTATGTAATCGGAAAAGTGGGCGTATAACAGAAAACACTTCGGCTTTAGATTACAACTCAATATACCATTTGAGAAAATGTTGGCGACGAAGTATGCGTTCAGTTCACAAAACGATACACCATTTTAAAACTTGTGTGTGGACTTGTGGACTAGCTGTGCGCGCGTCCACACACTAGGTGTATCGGATTGTAATGGGGATCAAAATTAAAAAAACTAAAAAAAAAAAATGTA
This sequence comes from Lordiphosa clarofinis, assembly GCA_018904275.1. Lineage (NCBI taxonomy): Eukaryota > Metazoa > Arthropoda > Insecta > Diptera > Drosophilidae > Lordiphosa > Lordiphosa clarofinis. Next base: position 83,321 of record JAEIGQ010000198.1, read on the forward strand.
TGAGAATAGGAAGGAATTGAACTCTGGACCCATAAAACAGAAACACATGGACGATGGTACGTTAGCTCACTTGACTATTAAGCATATGGGAATACTGGCGACAAAATCATAATTAAGAATGTAAGCAGTTGGCCCCTTGGCGACCGAGGTGCCTTTTTTCAAAAGTCGATTGACACAAACATAACACAACTGTTATATATACACGAGCAACAACTCGACCCGAAGTTAAACTTCTCTACACACAACTGTGTATTCGAAACGTAGCGAGAAATTCCCATTACGTGGGCACCTACTACGATGCATATTGTGGACCAGCCTCATTCACCTCTGCGCCGCTGGGTAGACTATGTATTTTTAAGGTGTATTATTAACGAGAAGGCCAAGCTAACTTCGTCTTTGCCGAAGTTTTAATACCCTTGCAAATGTTTTAATACAACAGAGTTTACGAACGTCAGCATTAAAACAAACCATTTTTCTGATAAAAGCCACTTTTCGGCCGATAGTTTCTATGGCAGCTATAAGATATAGTCATCCGATTTTGACAAAAACTTCCAAATCTGTGTAAAAGCGTATAAAACTAATAATTGTCGAAGCGGAAGGCGTTTACATAAAAAAACAAAAAAGTTTTCTTACAAAAACCCACTTTTCGACCGATAGTTCCTATGGCAGCTATAAGATATAGTCATCCGATTTTGACAAAAACTTCCAAATCTGTGTAAAAGCGTATAAAACTAATAATTGTCGAAGCGGAAGGCGTTTACATTAAAAACAAAAAAGTTTTCTTACAAAAACCACTTTTCGACCGATAGTTCTTATTTAGATATAGTCATCCGATCCGGTCGGTTCCGACATATTAGCAGTGTGCAGTAAAAAGACTCTTTGGTGAATTTTTCAGCTGGATATTTTAAAATTGGGAGATTATTTTGCGTAGAAACAGACAGACGGACAGACGGACAGACAGACGGACAGACAGACGGACAGACAGACGGACGAACAAAAACCCAACCCCCCCCCCGGGTCGCCCTGATCAAGAATAAATATACTTTATAGGGTCGGAAATGAATATTTTTATTCGTTGAAACTTTTGGGAAAATTAATAATTTTAAAGGGTAAAATAATTTTATGAAATTTTCGACTTTATGCCAATTATTTGGGAATTCGACCCACAGTGCACGGGTATAAACAAATTTAAAATTATTAATAATGGTGAAAAGAAAAACTAAGTACAGTACGTTGAAAATATAAAATAGGAATTCTGTCACTTTAAGCAATTTAGCAATGAAAATTACTAAGCATGCAACTATAGAGTACCCAAGCCAAGGAAGCTCGTTATTTGAGAGGTTCAGCTTCACCCCATTGGAAAATATTAAACCAAATAATTTTTTTTTATCGTTTTCCAACTAAAGCTTAAAGTTCAACAATTAAAAAGCGAACAATGCAACTTCTTTCAGTACACCCTCTAATTAGAGGAATTTATTTACTAATTTTGTAATTTTTTTAAAACTTTCACACAAAAAAAACAATTATTTTCTGGCAATTTTAAGCGTTCTTAATCTCATATGTATATATAAGGGTTTATTTGTATACCCGTTACTCGTAGAGTAAAAAGGTATACTAAAGTCGTATTCTTGATCAGCATCAACAGCCGAGTCGATATAGCCATGTCCGTCTGTCCGTCCGTCCGTCTGTCCGTCTGTCTGTATGAACACCTAGATCTCAGAGATGGTAGGAGATAGAGGATTGACATGTATGGGACAAATGCTTCTTTTATCTGCACGCATATCAAGTTTGTTTCAAATTTTGGCCACGCCCCCTCCCGCCTCCGCAATTTGGAAAAAATGTTATATCTCCTGCAGTTCTAGAGATAGTTAGTAATTAGCAAAATAAATCGATTTGCCGAAGAAATGATAAAGATCGGATGAACGGTTCTCAAGTTATGAGCAAAAAAGTGAACCAAGCCCCCGCGCTCAAAAAAAAAAAAAATGTTGCATACTTTACGGATGGTCACCCTAAGGAACACAGGAACACTGTTTTTTCATAAGTAACGGGTATATCGAAGTCGGTTAGAGCCGACTTTAACTTACGCTCTCGATCACTTTTAAATCGTGACCATTATCGTCTTTTTTCAATAATTCCTCATAAATATTATTAAATAATTATTAATTAGTTTTAAAGGGGCGCGACCGACCCTTAAAGTCTTAAAGCAAATTACTTTTATGACACGTTCATTGAATACAAATTTTTACAACGAAGATGTTAGTTCATTTCAATTGCTGATATCTTTGAAAATAACACACAAATAATAGAAATTGGCAACAGTGCGTATGAGTTATTTACAAAAACTTTAGAGCCCTAACGCGCTAGTTAAAACTCGACTACTTTACTTTTGACCATGACCTTAAAAAACATACTCAGCAGATCCAATCTGATGCTCACATTTACATTTTGGCTTTTATTTTGAAACTATTTGTAAAAAGATTGCAAAGAACAAGCGGCTAAGTCAAAATACCATCATCAGAACCATTTTTGTCATTTTGAATGCCATCAATTTTCTATTATAAGTACTTCTATATTCATCCCTTTGCTTGGCAAATCATAATCATCAATTCAAGTGATTTCATGCTTCATCCCCTTATAAGTATAAAATACCTAACGCTTCGGTAAGTCATTCAACTAGCATAATAATTTATCAGAGCAATACCCAACGCCCTGAAATATGCAATGCTTTAACTGCTTGTGGCAACAGTCAGGCAGCCTCCGTCAGTCAATCACCAGACCCAACAAATCGAATGCTGTCGACGCACAGGCACATCCACACACAAGGAAGTCTGCGTTGGCGAAAGATAAGCAAAACATAACATGGCAAACCCTTTCCTTCGTCCTTCTCCTTTGCAATACATTTGCTCTGCCTGTCTCGCTCCACTACTTGTTGCTGATGAGCTTATGTCTGCCCTACCTTCAGGCGTTGAACAATCCACTTCAACCCTAAACAAAAAAATTTACTACATTTGTTTGCTAACGATTTTCGTTTTGTGCAGATTTGAAACACATTTAAATGGGGCCATAAAATCACTTAAGTGTATTTTGTTGTACACGTTTTCCTTTTGGCTTCTTTGGTGGCAAATTTACGGGCGCACTTTACGCCACACCAAACAAAAAATTTCACGCAGCAAAAAGCAGGAGCAAAGCCGTTTGCGGTAACCAAAAACCAATCAGAACACATTGCACATTTGCATGCCGTGGAGTAAAGGAGAGGGAGAGGGGGCGGGAAACCACAGCATATGTGTAGGCGTTGCGGCCATAATCCTAGGAGAATACACAGCACCACTTTTGGTGCCGGAAACCCATATTAAATTTGTTATAAATTAAGATTGATACCGATGACACCCAAGGGTATTGCATGGGCAACTTTTTGGTTTTACTCACGTTTGGTAGATTAGCATCAAACTGCAAAGAGACGAAAGAGAACGGAAGCAATTAGTATTAGCCAAATTAGTTGGGCCGAGGACATTTGTTAATATTATTATTATCATACTTTCATGCAAGTTTATGTTTAAAACTAATTATTATTAGCCAGATTAGGGTGCACACATTAACCAAATTAGGTACAGTGGAACAGAAACCTTATTTTGTGTTCTCGTTCGAAATGTTATTCAAAGATTTAAAAAAAAATAATAAATATAGATCAGAGCTTCCCAGAGCTAGCATCATGCGGATCAGAGCTTATCAATAATCAAATCTACGTTAAAGTTCAAAGTCGTCAAACACTTATGCAAATTTGTAGCCTCTACCAATGTTGCCTTTCAGTTAAGCAAAACTTGAAGTGTATTTGTTTGCACTCAGCAGTCTGACCAATGACTCCAGAGCTCACAAAGATGAGTAATGTCCATCCAAGAAATATCCACTTTAAAATGCCCCCCTTGCCATTTACACTTGCTCTTGTATGGCAGCTTAGTCTTTGGTCTGACGCCCTCAACTGACAATGCAAAAAAGAAATCAGTGTGTTTTTAAGTATGCTAACCATTTTCAAAAACGAAATTTCAAGATCGACAACCCATGAAGACTCGTATAAAGATTGTAAATATTAAACCGTGTGTAAATAGTGTGTAATTGGAAACATGGAACTTGAAAAAGCCCTCCTTTACAAGTTCTGGTGGACAATTGGTAGTTGACAACTCCAAATAATGAATGAAATCTAGTACACTCAAATACATAATGGTTAATTCCTACCATTGTTCCAAATAAAAACAAATTTGAACAACTAAATAAAATAAAACATCAAAATGCTGTCTCTTCCAAAGACTCTCTTGGACTGGAAAGATCCAATTTGTGATAATGCTTAACTTACGTTATAAATGTCAAATGGGTCAAAAGTAAGATAAAGTCAGACATATAAAATTTTTGACAACATTTTAAGGCTTGAATGACACATTCAATTTTTATGAACAATTTTGTGTCTATGGGGAAATGTCCTTGAGTTCGACACAAATATTTTTAAGGAGCCTTGACATGACTCATACCAGCAACATTTGCCCATTAACGAAACATTGCAAAAGTAAATGTCCCTTTAAATTACATGTTTCATTCTACCATAAGAAAACACTTAAGTTTGTAAAATGCGTTATCAATTTTAATAATTGCACAAAATTAGATAAAACAAATGAAAAAGTCGGTCAAGCCCGACTATTATATACTCTGTACCTAGTGTAGAAGCTGAATGCAGTGCTTCTGTTGCGCTCATCTTTAAGTTGCCCTCTCTCTCCTTCTTTGCTGAATGAAATGCGGTGTTGGTTGTTGGGAAGGAGTATAAGATGCATTTGTCCCATACATGTCAAACCTTTATCTTTTACCATATCTGAGATCTGGTTGTTTATACAGACGGACGGACAGACGGACGGACATGGCTATAATGACTCGACTGTTGATGCTTATAAAGAAAGTATATACTTTACAGGGTCGGAAATGATTCCAACTCCCTGTTACATACTTTCGCACAAACTTAATATACTGTATGTACCTTTGGTAAAAATGTAAATGTTGGCTATACAGCTCCTACAACGGGGCCAAACAAAGCTTCTCTCAATCTCTTGGCGTGTGTGCTTTAAATTTTTCGCACTAGAGAAAGGACTTACAGATTAACGCTGGATCCGAACGGCAAAGTTTGAGAATTTGCTTTTTCATGGCTAGTTACTTCACAGCTGGTGAAGGTGACCGTATGTGTAAAAGCTATTTTTCTGAAGAAAGAAAAAACTTTTATTATTAGATCTAAAGAGGCGGGATCGAACCCACGACCTCCCGCCCAGCAGTCCAGCACACTAACCACTGGGCCACACACGGCCACTCTGTACCTTTGGTACAGAGTATAAAAAATAGTGTAGCAAAACGCTTTTCCATGCCCCAGGCTCAGTGTGCAAGGATTGAAATCCACACAAAATCAGCAAACAACCGCTTTTTGATATCCGCTCAGTGGTTTGATGAGATGACAGAAACAGCGGAAACTGCTCAAAGTTGAGCGCCTTCCGATTTTATAGCTGCTGCCGTTCGCTGATGTCTGCGTTTAACTAACAGCCACAAGTGAATCACTTAATTTATTCTGAAACGAATTATTTAATGTATCGAAATCCACTATTGCGGATGTAATTTTGATGAGATGAACAAGGGTGACGTATAAATTTTTGCAGTTCGAATAAAAGCTGTTTGACTTCACATCTTTAGACTTTTATGGGACACCCCAGGTTATGCTTACTTAATTAGATAAATATACATTTGTCAACGAATGAATATGGTATTTGTCGATATGTACCTTCTTCATCTTTAACAAATGTATTTTCTTAGAAATATCTTCTTAATCGAGATTGTAATTAGATCTAAATAGCCAAATATCATTTAGAGTTTGATAGCACAAGCCACTCCTGTGAGGATTCAGTATAAGCTCCAGAAATCAAACGCTCAAGACTTACTTGAATGGGTGTTACCGCTGGCACACCTTCTAATAATTTTGAAAGATCTAAAAATAAATAGCTCTGCTAAAAGTGCATAATACCACACAAAGCTAACCAGTGCAGGAGCATCTGAGTAAATTTGAAAGGAGCTCCAGAAGGTATGAATTAGCAAAACCAGTCCACAAGCAGGTCAGCAGGATGTGAATGAACTTAATAAAAAATTTGTGCAGGCAAATGTATCTGCTCCCACCCATAATATGTTCGCAAACAATAGGCTTCACTATGATAATAGTTTTAGCTTCATGTGTGTCCGTCCATGTTCTAGACAGTATCGTACACGTTAAATCTGATGCAAAAGGTCTGGACAAACTAATCCATAAAATTATTAAAAATTTTACTGCCAACGTTTATTAAACCAATCTATACCTATAAATCTGTAGGCCCGACTGACTGGCATAGTGACTGACATATTATCAAACCAAAGCCTAAACGGCTTATGCGACAGGATTGAGATTTGGCATAGACCTTCGTTTAGTTATGCAGGCGCGCACTAAAAAAGAAAATATGGAAAGTTTCACCGGTAATTAAAAGAAAACGCAAAAAAAAAGGTGTTTTGGACAAGGCTGTTCTGCTAAAAGCGCGCGAGAGATAGTGAGAGCGCGTTGTGTGCGTTAGGTCGACCATTTTATATATGGAAAAATGTAAGACCATACTGATACCCCCTTAAACGATGCATATTTGTGTAAAACGCCATAGCAACAAAATTTTTTAAGAAAAAATTAGTTTTAACGTGAGCGACTTGGATTCAAAGTTTATCACTCATACGTTCTGTTGCCCTTGCCTACATGTTTAATTTTTTAGTAGTCGGCGTAGACTTGGTTTGGAGTCATAACATTTGACAAAAAGGTACCAGTAGTAGTAGTAGTATAAGTATATTTTGGCATATTGCAGGCATGGCTTTTTTTGCCGTCAGCCCAATGCCGATTCTTTCTCTTTTTTCATAAAATTTTACAATTTCTCTTAGATGACAATGTTAGCATTATAAAATTCTAAATCCTATTTTCTAAAATATTAACAAGACATTTACAGGACTACAGTTACATTAATTGCGACCTTATCTCTCTAGAAACTTTCTTCCATTATGTGTTTTCTGTACTTTTGAGCGTGGCTGACATATGCTGCTAGACTTGTCTAGTTGCTTCCGTTCAACAAGTTGATGCATTCCTCCACATTAAAATACGGTGTTCCGAAGCATCCTGCCCTAATCTCTTGTAAAATGGGACATTTCCCCAAGAAGTGCAATATATCCTCGCGCTCTCTTAAGTTGCACAGTGTGCATTCATTTGTATGATTTCCCAGGTGTGGGCGGTAGTTTAGGTTAATCAACTCTACTCTTGCTCTGAAAATTTGCATAATTCTGTAGCAGCCGATATCATCCTGGAAGTAATTGTTTTCATTTAAGTCGTATGTTAAAAGTTTGTAAATTTGTCTTCCAGAGCTCTCCCTTGCTTGATCCTCCCACATTCTCCTTGTCTTCATATCTATGTTAAAGATCAATCTTCTTTGCTCCAATCTCCACACGCTTGGGTTTTCCAGTGTTAGCGGGGTCCCATAGTCGATTGCCATTTTGAGCCATTGGCTGAAAAACTGTTCCTTTGACTCCAGCAGGTATTTTGTGACAATTTTTGGGTATCGTCGGTCCGGCATGTTCAGGGTTTTCCGAACATATTTAAAGTGGATGTCGAAAAAGGTACCATGACCATTAAACAATTTTTTTTTATATAACCAACGCAATATGTAAATAAATTTTCATATTTGGGAAAAATCGTATATAATGGCAAAATCTCTACTATTTTGCGCTGTTCACTTCCAGATGAAAGCAAGTTTTAGACGCACATTAAGAGGCTACGGTTGTGCCCCCGTGAGTGCGTTGAGTCCGGCGAAAATCAGGGTAATTGTTCAAAAATTATTATAAATAAAAAGTCTTTATTTATTATTGTCAATTAATTTCATACCCTAGAAAGTAACCTCCCCCTTCTGCATTACAATTGTGCCAACGTTTTTTACAATTTTGTTTTTGTTTGTAGGACAAATTTAAAGTCTTCTTCTGGTATAGTCTTCAATTCCTTCTGCGTTTCGGGCTCTATCTCTTTTATCAATTCAAAACGGTGTCCACGGAGTGGGCCATTTGAGTTCGAATTGCAACGCATACCACCGACTTATCTAAAAAGAATAATTGTTATTGAAAATATATATATAAGCACAGCCGGCAAAGTCTGAACTAAGCCGACTTTACCTAGTTTGGGATATTATCCATTTGCAAAATATGCTCAAATTTTATGTAGTAATCTGATATGTTGTCCATATGTCTCTTTTCTTTATCTATAACAGTTTGTCCCTCTGGCCAAATGATATGAGTTGGAAATTTCCTTCTCCGGTATCCATTTCCCTTACCAAATGCTCACCAATTTCCCTCATTTGCCTCACATAAATAGTCAAACTTGGTCAACAGTTTGTGGGCCAAGTTTTTGCTCTACAATCAAGCAAATAAATTACCTCTGTAGTAGCAAGTTAATGAAACAAAAAGCACACAGCCCAATAAACAACAAACCATAAAAGGCAACTCGCGCACAGCTGCCAGCCTCGGAAATTTGTTGCAACGAACTTGAAACTTGCAATTGGAGCTTCAGTTTTACCTTTGTTGTTGTTAATAATGCTTGGAGGTCCCCTTCAATCGCCAGTGTTTAATCAAGTGTGAAATCTTTAATCAAGTCAACTCCCAGCCCGGCTGAATGAATTCCCAGCTGCCTGGCATCGGCTCAATTCGTATCCCCAAATCGCAATCCCAGTCAAATGCAACGCAGCTGTTTTTTTTTTTTTGTTTATTTCTACCTGGTTTGACCTTTTTTCGGCCGTTGTTTCCCCATTCCAAGCCCTCCCACGCTTCAGACTGTCAATTAAAAAGCCGTAGACTGGCCCAGGCCCTGAACTGCACGATTTGCTGCCAGTTGGTTGAGACAAAACAAAAAGGGGAAAATTGTAAATAAAATGGAAACGTTTTTGTCTGAATTTTTTTTTGGACCGCTTTCGAGTGCGAATTAAGTGAATTAGCTGTAAATGCTATTGGAAGTAAACGGTAAAAATGTAGAGTGGACTTTTCTGTTAGCAGAGGTTGAAATTGGATCATTTGGCATATGTAGAAAATGGACGGAATGGGGAAAGTTGTCTAAGTAGAGATACATTTAAAATTATTTTCACTGGTTTGAGTGTCAAATCCTTGATTTTTTCCAGTTATGTGCAACATTGCTGATGCAAAATGATGTCATCATACATGTTGCTGCAACATTCCATAATAATTATGATAGAAGGGTTGGTGGTGGTTCAAGATGATTTTAGAGTGCTAATCAAGAATCTGTTTTCGGAAATAGTCCATCACGTATAGAATTTACTTAAAGTTGATTAATAAATCATAATTTAGTTTTCCCAGTCTCTGTCTCTGTTTTGTTTGCTTTCCCTGTTTTTGACTAGAGAGAACTTTTACTATAAGTATTTTACTAACATTTATTGTTGTAAACGCTAGTCCACTGGCTATTTATCTTGCCACAAGGCAGCAGCAAAAACCCGCACTAGAGCCTTAAAAGTCGTGATCTGGTCAGGCAGAAGTGGGTCAAACCTCCTTTGAATGATGGAATTGTAAGTAAATGGAAATTGAAAATGCACAAATGGAAAAGTTGGGTTCTCGCACACAGAAATGCATCTAATAGCAAAGTTTTAATCATAAGCTTGGGCCGAGAAAAAAGTTCATTAATTTGCCGCAATGTTTTTTGCACTAGTCTGGGCGCGCGCGAAATAAATGCCACTTGGTATGCCGTTCCGAAAGGGGGAAAGAAAAAAAGAACATCGTGCAGCCATGAAAAGCCAACGAGCCAAGGAGCATAAATAAAAACTGAACCGAACTGCAGCCGTTGCACATTTTATGCAAATATCGGGAAGAGGGAAAAACATGGTTTACCCTAAGCGTTAATAGAGACATGGGCGACGGGACATGGGAGACAGGCCACATGGGCTGCTCATCGACTTCCTTGACTTGCCCTCTGGTCCTCTGCATATGCATATGAAACTGTTACATACCCAGGGGTGCAATAAGCATACAGATACCCACATGTATAAATGCATGGCCCTGGTAAATTCCACGTCACTGTATGTGTTAGCTGGTTTTTATACATCTGTGGTTCAGCATTCTGCGGTTTTTTCAGCAGCATTTTCTGTGGCAAAGCATCTGAAATTGATTTTTCATATTAAATGCAAAAAGGCATTACGTTCTGAGTATGTGTAGGTGCAGAGATATTATGCAGAGATAAAGCGAAAGCTGAAAGCACTAGAGCAGTTGAGAGAGGGTTGATTAAGGATTTTAGATAAGCCATACTGCGAATAATTTGGAAAGTATTTGGGCGTATAATTATAACCGGTGGGGTATACGTAATACGGCGCTGAAGATTGAAGAAGATCACAAAATATTACTTAAAACGGAAGCAAATGTAATGTCAAAGCACAAAATTTTTGTATATTAATTTGATTATTTTTTTAAAGTTGACTTAACTGTTTTGGGCAGCTTATCAGTATCTCCAAAGAATTACCGGAGCACTAGGTTCTTAAGATCGTAACGATTCCTGCTACTTTCTATGAGATCCTGTCGTACTGGATTGACCAATATTCAAATAACCAAAGGGTAGCTCACAACAGACACTAGACTAAACACCCTCAGAAATATTTACAATACTGTCAATATGTACAATGCACAGTGGTTTATCTTGGCCTATTTTTGGCATAAACTCCAGTTTTTAAGTGATTGACCCCCAAATTTGGTTTATTATCATATTTTGGGCTCCAAGGACGACTTTGAAAGTTCCAATTTGGACCAATATTGATATAGGTGCCATATATCCGATCTGGCCGATTTGCCTCAACTTTTTTGTTTTTACGCTATTGAACTTAAATTCGGTATGTACTAGTATTTTTCGCTCCTACTACGACTTACACAATCTGTCAGGTTTGGACCACTATTGATATAGCTGCCATATAACCGACGCGATATTCACCAACGTTGGTTTTAAGGATATTGGACTGAAATTCGGTTTGAGCACTATTTTAAGCTTCTTTAGCGACTTGTCAAATATGGTTCGATTCGGCATTATAATGCGCCAATAACTGATCTGTCCGATTTGCTCCAACTACGCATTGAACTGAAGTTCGGTTCGTACTTTTATTTATTGCTCTAAATACGCTTACAAAACATTGTGTCGCTTCCAAACGAAAAAAATTTTAAACCTCTCTCTCGAGTTCAGCTGCAATATAGCCGATTTTCGCGAAAAGTCACACATTGCAACGTTTTTAGAACGAAGAGTAAGCAAACAAACTTTTGAGTCTGTGCGACCACGGCCTCTTGTGCCTCCCATACAAACAAATTCGTAGTACTATTAGTACAAATTGGTATGACTCTGAATTCAGACAAGTTTCATATATTTTAGGAATGATTAAAAATCTTACATACATATATGTAATAGATATTAATTAACTTACTTAAAACTTTCGACCATATAGTTACATTTTGAAAGTTTTCTTTAATAATGGATTCAAAATAACTTTTTTTTGTAATGTTTTGTCATCTTCCACGTGATAATTTCTGATTTTTTCATAAATCCAATCTGACATTAAGATATTTTGCATTTGTTGCTGCGCCAAATATCAAAGAGATCACTACGACGTAACGAACGTCCCTGAATATTGTGGAATTGTGAGAAAAGGGGGACGAACGGGAAAAGGTGTAAATTAGCGATGAAGAACGACATTTATTTGTACAAACTGGCACCAGTTTTTGTCAGCAGGCGTTAGATCGTTAGTTTTATTCCACGAAACACAGAAGACCCATTTAAATTTTCTTCAAAAATACACAAAATTGGACATTAAATACAACTCGAAGACTAAGACTACACAAAAATGTACATATACAGTGAGTGCTACATACCTTAATCTTCAATTTCCACTATTTTGATTTTGTTCGGAAAGAAAATTTTCATTTTCACGCGCAAATGTAGACAAACAATGTGGCGCCAATTTCTTAACCATAAGCAGCTGATCGATTGTGTACGTTTGAAAGCTCATTAAAAGCTTCAGTAAAGCTTTTGAGGCGTTATTTTTTAAGTTTTTACATGTATGATGTATTAACTCTAAGAATTTAAAATCAAAAATACAAAACATTAACATAAATTTTTCGACTTTATGCCAAAAAATCGGCCTCTTGGACCATAGTGCAATGTACATAAAAGTTTATGGTCCAATAGATCACCAAGCATTGTCTACAGGAGGTGTACTAGTAAACAAACAAGTAAGATCTTTTGCCGTCAAAATTTATAATCTTGTTCTTTGAATGGAAGGCTGACTTTGAATCGAAGGCTTTTGATAAATTCAGAAGTCTCAGTGGAAGAAAGCAGCACAACCCGATTCTTAAGATAAAGCGGAAAGCGGCAGCAGTCATCGCTTTATTTGGAGTTTGAATTTGGCTTTGTTCAGAGGCGTACGTCAAAGCTGCAGAAAGTGTTAACACAATAAAATAGTTACCTTTACTTCCTTCGGTTCGGTTTAAGGTAAAAACAAAGCGCGGAGAAAACTAATTTTGTTGCGTTGAGTTCAATTTTGGTGATCTTAATAAAACCGAAAAAATTTCGTGGCGTCAGCGCTGCCTTCGGCTTGCCAACACATGATGCTGCTGATTAAGATTCGTTGTTCTTCGGAATAATAAAACAATTGCGGGAACCAGCAGCAAGCATCAGGGCAGCAGCAAGCACAAGTTTGAATTTTTTTGTGTGAAACGCTTTTTTATCCCTGAGAAGAGACTTTTTCGTAACTCCCAGAAGAAACGCTTTCTCTCCTCTAAGAAGTGTCGCTGAGTGGCACATTTCTTCCCGAAGAGAGATGAGAATGCGATAAATATACAATATCGCCAAAGTGAAGCGACACCTACTGGAAGAATCTCATTCATATCTTCAGCGATAAAAAATGTTTGCTGGGTGGCGTCATTCAAATTTTGTGTTGTGGAGTTTCCCGGCAAACACACAAGATGATGATGGTCGATCTCAGAGACTATAAGATATAGAGATACAAATTTTTGCATGAACATAGGTGTGTACCGTACGCAGATCAATTTTGTTTCAGATTGGCAAAATTTGTAAAATTTTAAAGTTACAACATCGTCTCTTAATATATATTAGCTTTGGCCCTTAATCTATCTATTCTGAATCGCACAATGAGATCTGAGCAAAAACTCCGAAGTTGTTCACGAATAAAATGTTTCCCCCTCCATTTTTTTAATTATTGGTTTTGTTTTGTTGTTATTAATTACGGGTTTTTAAGTCGCGATAACTCGTGCAACGGTCTTACTTGTTTATTATACTCGGTACTAAAGGACCACGTATATTAAGTTAGTGGAAAAATATGTAACATGGAGAAGGAATCATTTCCGACCCTATAAAGTATATATATTTTTGATCAGCATCAACCGCCGAGTCGATATAGCATATCCGTCCGTATGAACAAGCAGATCTCAGAGATGGTAAGAGATATAGGTTTGACATATATGGGACAAATGCTTCTTATACTTGCTGGCAGATCAAGTTTATTCATATTTATTTGCCACGCGAAATGATAAAGATTGGATGAGTGGTTCTCAAGTTATGAGCAAAAAAGTGAACCAAGCACAGCTAGTAAAAAATTTGTCAAAATTTTGTGTGGTAAATGCAGCGGCGTATTATGTTTTTTCCCATCCCGACCTTAAGGCATTAGTACTGCTTGTCCATAATTGGAAACGTTTATGTTCCTTAATCTTTCCCTCCCCCTCTGCACTTTTTTTAACAACTGGAATTGGGATTTCTTGTAATGTATTCTTACCATTTGGACGGCAATCGTAATCGATTCTTTTTTATCTTTCAAATCAACATAAAATAGAATTAATATTAAAAAACAAAATTAATTACCTTCACATTAACCCATTTTATTTTGTAAATAGTTAATTTTCAGTTTTAATTTATTACTCCTATTGCATCTTTTCAAAAATAGTACATCAACAACCATTTGACATCAAAAACAAAGCATACGAAATCGTAAATAACTGAAAACCACATGGATTCGCAATGCCTTGGCGAATGTTTTCCATGTTTGAACTTGGTTTTTATCAACAAATTATGTCCACAGTATTCGTGTGAAGTCAGTCAACATATGCTACCAATTTTCGACAAATCGATAAATCGTTGACCACAAAATTAGCTTGTAACATAACATATTATCTATCTAATGCAGAGTTATAAAATCAATTCAATTCAAGCTACAAAAGCTTAAAAAATCTGAATACATGCCACAGTGCAATTGCGAAATCCAGGCGTGAAACAATGCCAAATGGACCAAAAGGCAAGCTATGCTGCAGTCCACTTGGAATGTTTATTTCAATTCATTTCGCAATTTGCTGGGTTAATAAAAAAACCAAAGGTTTAGCGTTAGTTTCCTTTTCTAGGAATGGAAAGTTAAATATTTAAGTTGGCAAATTGATTAGAAACGCGTTTAATTCTCGCAAACGTGTCCGTATATAATCTGCTCAAATGCACCTCGTTGACAGGCATCGTGTCATTGCTACCTTCATATTGGCAATTGACAGTTTTGTCTCTGTCCGTTCATATCATTCGATATCCACATGCAAAGCCAAGCAGTAATAATAATAATAATAACATTATAAAGTGGAAGGAGGGGGAGGAAGGGTATAAATGCGACAATACAGTCATCGACTCGTGCATAAATCCAACGTATGAGCAGACATGTATCTTACCCTGATAACCCCAGCCAACGAGATGCTGCTGCTTATGCAAATCGTTTACAAATATACGACTTGGTCTCAACTTGGTTTGGTTTTTATGCATTTATGCGGCAAGTTACGAGCGTTGACTACAATGATGATGACTGTGACTATGACTCTGCTGATGCTGATGTGCTTGACTAAAAGCGTAACGCGCACGCGTTTACATTTAAGCGCGAGTGCATTGCACGGCGAGTTAGTCAAGCAGTCAATCAAACATGGCCGCAGACATCGTCATCATTCGCATCCACAGCCACATCGTCATTATGCTCAGTTGCATTCGCACTTGAATTGAAGTCGCTATTGATGGGTGGGCTGCCTTTTAAGTTTCGGGAATGGAAAACCACAATGGCTCTGTGTGAGTCGCTGTTCTTTGCTCTACTGGGAGAAGCGGGCATTCTGCATTCAATAAAGGTACTACAGGCAGTAACTTTCGGGATCTCGCTGTTAGGCTGCAGTCTAAGTCTTTTTCCTTGCCATTAGTGAAACGAGAGGTCAAGTACGTCTCCTATACAGAATTACGCGTAGCTACCTTACAGAGGACGTAAGTGGTGTGACTAAGTTGATGAGTTTAAGCCACGGTGTGTCGCCCAATTTGTACCAAAAAGTGCAGTGCTAACTTTTAGTGGATTGACAGCAATGTGCCAACGGAACGTCGTTGTAGCGTTAGGATGATTAGAAAATAAAGAAAGAAAGCCGCCCGGAAGGGATTGTACTGTGGCTGAAGCTCGACTGGCCATGGGTCTGGAAGCCAGTGTGAGCGCTTGTTTTGCGCTTGTGCTGACACTGCCGGCGCTGTTAGACCCTCCGCCACGCCTTGCTGGATTATTTGCTTTCACATTTAATATATATAGGGTTAAAATTAAATTACTTTTCGTCACGGTTTTAAAAATTTTGGTCTTGACAGTGCATTATGGGGAAAAAGCTAAATTTTAAAATTTATATTTTTATTAAAATTTGAAATACAATTTTTTTTTAGGTTTTTTTCAAATTCTACAGATTTTATTTGTTTTATTGTATCTTGTTACTCAAGACAGAATATAGTTTTTTTGTTGAAATCTTACGATGTACCCGAAGTCAGCTTATTAAGGATAGCTCTGAGGTTTTACAAAAACTGTGAGAGCCATAGGGAAACTTGCTGCTTCAGTAAATCGTTAATTTTACTCTGCTATTTGTAAGTCGAGACTTGCACGGTGAAGCAAACTTCATGAAGTTTTTCAAATAGCTCTGACTTGTAGGAGAGAGGTGTAGTGGTATCGCTTTCCCCTCTACACTTCTTTCCTACAAACGAAAGCTTTTTAAAAACTTCATGAAGTTTGCTTCACCGTGTAAATCCCAACTAAGTTTATGTCACATATAGCTCTTTGTAGAAGGTAAGAAATCGGCCCTAAATGTGATTTGCTATACACAATAGAAAATAAATAGTTTTAAGTAGAATGCAGTATACGGCTTCATTAGATAGATTCTATAGTCAGTCTCGTTTTTTAACTACTTATTTGTAAGGCTATTCAACACGCATCCAACCATTGTGTCAACTTGACACAATTTTTGAATAAAAACGCTATTGCGGACTTACTAAATAAGGAATATGAATCATATTTTGGCACACTAAACGAATTTCGACCAAATTTTGATAAGCCCTATACGTGGTGTGTTTCTATTGCTATTTGTGTTGATATAGAGATAGTTACAAAAGAGTCCCTGTCGTGTCAATTTGACACATGTGAAAAAATCGCGCTCAATTTCTTGTCTACTCGCCAAATGTGGTTTTTCATCTAATACTAAAATATAGAAAACTTAAGCCGATTAAATTCACATCGCTCAAAAATAATTGGTATTTTCAAATGAACTTATCACGTCTGCTGCTGGATATGAAGAGCATACCGACATAACATCGAAATATTTTCTTACCACAGCATAAATATTTTCGATTGGTTGGAAACCCTGAAATTGTAATTGATTATCAAAGTCAGGTGTTGAGTTGTTGCGATAAAATTGGCGTCAATTATTTGGTAACTTTGTAGACTTGCATGTTGTGTAAAGTTGTACAAAAAATTTTGGCAAATTATGGATACTAAAGGCCAGGGTGGCAACTCTACCTCTCCTACAAACTGGATATTTGGCCAACAAAGGATATAAGTTGACTATAAATTACTAGAATGTTATTTTTAATTTAAATTTTAACTTTTTATTCACAGTTCTTAAAGCTTTGTTTTAAGCAGGGCTGCAAACCGGTTCGAGCCGAACCGGAGTAAAACAATTTTTTCCGCCCGAACCTGAACCGGAGCAAAAAAAGTCAAAAATGGGTTCGGTTCAAAAATTATAAGAAAATTTCTAGATGCTATAATTGGTAACTTTCCAATTTTCCAATATATATAAATGCACACTCGGAAAAAACGTGGCACGAATTTAATTCAATCGCTAAATTTTTAAATTTGCCTGGTATTTATAAATTTTTTCTAATAAACAGAAAAAGGTCTTCTAGAACTTCGAAAAATATGACATAAAAATGCTTAACCCTCTACTGCATGAACCTATTTCCAACAAAGAAAAAAATTATTTTTATGCAAATATGTGTTTGGTTGGGATATTATAATATATATTTGGACAGAAATTTTTTTTTCGATATATAGTTTAGGAAAAAAAAATGAAGCCATATATGGCTCTCTATGCATATAGCTTACTCTGTGTAAAAGCTAGTAAAACAGTTTCTTTTGTCATTGTAGCACAAATATACATTACATTTTTCACAAATAGTATAGGAACGGAATGAACAATCATTTTGACAAAGCTGTCTATTCTTCATCCATTTGGGAAAATGTCCCATACTGTCAGCTCGAACCGAATTCAGTAAAAAATCCTGGCACTTCATTCTTTTACAGCTAGAAGTAGTGCCTTCTCTGCTTGTAGTCGGAGATGAAGTCGGGGTGGTCGAAGGACGTCCTCGTTTTTTTACTTTTCCTGCCTTGCACAAGCGCTCAGCTATCATAAGCTTGAAGTCAAACATCTTTTTGAACGCAATTGAATTCTATAAAGTCCAAGTAATGAATCGAGTAAATCAACGCCACCCATATAACAATTGTAATAATTGTAATTTTGTCCGTCTTACTAAAACGCGATTTTTTTGAAACAGGCTCGCTACGCATGTAAGTGGAAAGAATATTGACAACTTTGTTGTCAAACCAAGAGACGAGGCTAACTTCAACTCCATCGATATTAGCTACTCTTTCGACCATGCTTCCACGTCCCAGCTTTTTAAATTATTTTTCAGTTTGCATCTTTGAATTAGGGACCCGATTTATACTTACCGTACCCAAAGGCAATAAAGCATTTTTCATAAGGTGGACTTCAAGAATGGGGCTGTTGAACCAATTGTCGAAAAATATTTTGTAGTTTTTTCCTTTTGGTTCAGTAGCCGCTAGTCTTGTTACAACATTTCCGCTTACTCCCAAATTTGGTGCTCTATCTGGATACGTATCACTTTGGGCTCCAGCAAAAATATCGAAATCGTAGCTAAATCCTGATACTCCACTCAAAACAAAATTTTTTTTAAAACCCCATTTGTGAGCTTTTGCCGGACTATATTGTTTTGGGTGGTGTAATAATTGCCTTTTAAGCAAAATTCCCTTTCGTTCACCCACGTGAGACGCTTGAACAAAACTCATAGAAGCACGATATAAAGCAACACAAAGCAGTTGAATAGAAAATAGTGCAAACAGATTGATCGATAGCAATCGACTTCGTTTAAGTACCGTTTTAAATAATACAAAATTCTTTAAAAATGAAAAGCCAAATATGGCGCTGTATGCGGTAGAGGGTTAAGGCCTGTATCCAGCACTGCGTAAAATTCCTGTCAGGAATTTGCTAATTATTTCTTGTGTGTGTGGAACATAACTAAGACAGAGTGACAATGCAACGAAGAGGTGGAAGGTCACTCTGATCAATCAGCTGTTTGGCACTGTTAACTTTTTGAATTTAAATAAATTTAAAATATAAATAATATTTTCAGAATTAAGCATGCTGCTCAGAATATGTGCTAAACATTTTATATATATGTACTAGGGGATAAAAACCAAAGGGCATGACACTTTGCAGTATGTCCGGGATGGCACAAAACATCACTGCAGCATGTTGTTATCTGCACAACTTTATAATGCTATTATCCCCAAAGTAGTATGACTTCTTGGTTGGTCGCCAATCAAATAAGGTCTTTCATGGTCGGATACAAGATTTACTAAACACATTCGCATTTACATTAAGGATTTTGTCAACTTAGTGGCTTTGGCTTTGGTAGAAGGGCGAACCGGAACATAGCCGTTAATCGTTCAAAGAGTCAACACGATTGCTATGATACCCGGAAAAGTAGATTGAGTGCGTCTCCTGGGATTAAGAGATCCATATACGGATAACGCGGCTAAATACCTTGGCGTGTCTTGACTAGGAAAGCCCGTGTACTCGTGCAGTAGCTATGGTTGCAGCTAATGGCATTGGAGCTCCATTAGCTTCTTAAGCATAGTACCGAGGCATCTGGGCGATCGCGTTATGGGGTACGGCATGATCGAATGCCCTCAAGAAACTAGAGTCATCTATGTGGTGCCCCTGTTATGAGAGGCATAGAACCAGAGCTGGGAATGCTGATTAAAATTTTTTTTCCATTAAATATTTTCACATAGCTAGATACTCAAGCACTAATCAACTATTTGATATAATTAGTTGTATGCTTCAATTACCACTAAATCCTGTTGAAATATGCTTACATTTTAGCTCAATTGTTTTTTCGATTTAATTGAATTTTAATTGAATATGATCACTAAAATTTAGAATTAGTTGAAAGTTCAAGCCTTCAGTCAATTATTAATGGCACTTGAACCCAGTCAAGTGCCAGCTGAAATTTATTTATTTAATTCCCTTCCATTAAAATTTAGCTTGGGATATTTCACACCAGCCAATTTTTAGTTGGGATTTTTCACACCAGCCAATTTTTAATTGAGAAATTTCCCTTCCATTAAAATTTCAATTGGGACTTTTCACAACCAGCCAAAATTTAGTTGGGGATTTTTACTTCAATTAAATTTTCAATTGGGACTTTTCACAACCAGTCAAAATTAAATTGAGAAATTTTGTGTAAAAACAAAAGCAACTGTGTTCAACATGTTATTAGAACGCTGAAGTTTTGTATATTTTCGTAGTTTCAATGGCGAATAGCCGATAAGCGATACCATCGTAATTTGACTTATAGTTTGTATTGAATAACTTAAAATGCATTTTTATTGAATGAAAAATAAAAATGGTTTCGATATTGCCGACAGCGTCAAAAACCAAGATTTTGTTCCTTATGAAAATCTTGGGCATACGAGTATTTATTTCTTCAGCAGAGAAACAATTTGGTGAAAAACTTGCAGGTACCCGGCGTGCGTTGCTACGCCCCGTTTGATCGACAACTTCTATTTACCTTTCTTCATGACAATTTAAATTTATACGTATAAAAATATTGCAAACGCTTAAATTCCATTGTACCGATTAATCAACACCTCCTAGTTACCCATCTAAACTCATTAAAAATTCGCAATTTTCTTGACCATTTGACTATTTTTATTTGCCCGCCGGTTTACACGTTTTTATAATAATCTAAACTCAAATAAAAGTTTTTGGAATTTATTTGATTTTGCAATTTTAGTTCTTTATTAATCTAAACTCTAATAAGAAGAAATTGAGCGATTTGTTGTCCCAAAGAGCGAATTCCAATGTGTTACAGTAGGCGTTTCGAATATCGATAAGTGATACCAACATATTTTGACAAGTAGACAAATTGCATTACTTGAAAAGAGTTTTCCTTAAGCTTAGTACTCAGACAAACTAAATCGCTTTAGCTGGGTGTCAACTCCATATTTTGAAACCAACGGTAAGATTTTGCATTGCCCATGACTTCTACATTCCATGGATGATATCAAAAATATCTAAATATTAGCAAAAACAATTAACTAAATTCAAATGCAAGCAAATCAGCGCAGTGTAACCGTTTCACATTGCGTGGTATTTTGATGAGGGGGTGGTATTTTGGCGTTGTACAGTCACACTGCATCGTCCGCTGGGTAACCCATCGGAAAAAGTTGTCAATTTTTTTAGCGGACGATTTAGTTGGTCTGAGTACTAAGCTTTAAACCAAACAAAAAAAAATTGATTTCGATAGTGACGATAGCGTTAAGGACAAAGATTTTGTCCCTAATGAAAATCTTGGGCGGCTGTCTTACTTCTGCAGAGAACAATGTAGTTTCGGCTCCCTAAGTACTATGTAAGTAATATCAAATATAATAAACTAATGGTGAAGCATGGTGTTAGCTTAAATTTACTTTAATATGTTAATAATAACACTAGTTTACAAAAATAAAAAAAAAAATGACCCATTACAGCTGAAATTTTTTCTTAGTATAGTTTGGAATGGTGATCTAAAAAAATCGATTTCAAAAATTTTTTCATGGCTCCGTTTTTTGAAATATTAATTTTTTAAATTTTTTTGGTAGGTACTCTTACATTTTAAGCCATAATTGTTAGATAGAGTCAAGTAAGAAATAAATCGAAAGGTAATGGAGCTGCCAATAATTGCGTGGAGCATTGTTTTTAAATCGGTTCAGTAGTTTGAATTCAATAACCAAGAATATTTCAAAAAAATCGATTTTTTGCTCGAAAATCCAAGAAATTTCATTTTTAAACGACTAGAAAAAATATAAAAAATACAAAAAAAATTATTTTTATTTTTTCTATTTAAGAATCGCTCTTTTACGAAGAAAATACGGTATTTGTGAGGAAAATCGTGTAACACGTACCATAGATGGATCAAATTGAGTAGAGGAACTAACAGTCAAATTTGAGTATATTGTGTGTTTCCAAAAATTAACATTGTACTTTTCTTCGTTTTTTGGTCAAATTATGAAGTGAAAATAAAAATTAAAAACGGAACAAAAGTCGAAGCACACGAAAATTTATTTTAAAATATTCAGGAAAATATCACATTTTTTTGCACTAAATTGCTTACAGCTCCTGTGTTTGTTCACAGATTTTGATCATCGATATCTGTTTTTCTTCGTAAAAGTGCGGTTCTTATGTAGAAAAAATAAAAATAGTTTTTTTGGATTTTTTTATATTTTTTTCTAGTCGTTTAAAAATGAAATTTCGAGCAAAAAATCGATTTTTTCGATATATTTTTGAATATTGTAGTCAAACTAATGAACCGATTTAAAAACAATGTTTTACTCGATTACCGGCAGCGAAATAACCTTTCGATTCTTATCTTGCTTGACTCTATCTGACAATTATAAAGTGAGATATGGCTTAAAATGTAAGTGCCCCTACCAAAAATAAAAAAATTATATTTCAAAGACGGAGCCATGAAAAAAATTTTTGAAATTGATTTTTGAGATCACCATTCCAAACTACACTAAAAAAAATTTTCAGTAGAAATGGGTCTTTTTGGCTGTAAACTAGTGTAATTTGCTTTTGTCTTAGGGACAACGATGACGATTTTGCAAGCGGATCAGGTCTACAACCAACCAAAATCAGAAAGTGGGCATCTGATCTTCTTTTTGACGGAAAATATTTTGCTTTACTTGGCAAGCAGTCACACACCCTTAAACGCAGTAGAGAACCCCGATTTTGTAAATATGTTTAAGGGTACAGAAATGGTAGTCAAAAGCAGGGGAACCATGACAAAAATATTAAAAGAATCCAACACAAATATGATTCTTCACATTAGGACACTCTTATGTGAACTGAAACGGGTACCTGCAAGTTTTTCACCAAATTGTTTCTCTGCTGAAGAAATAAATACTCGTATGCCCAAGATTTTCATAAGGAACAAAATCTTGGTTTTTGACGCTGTCGGCAATATCGAAACCATTTTTATTTTTCATTCAATAAAAATGCATTTTAAGTTATTCAATACAAACTATAAGTCAAATTACGATGGTATCGCTTATCGGCTATTCGCCATTGAAACTAGGAAAATATACAAAACTTCAGCGTTCTAATAACATGTTGAACACAGTTGCTTTTGTTTTTACACAAAATTTCTCAATTTAATTTTGACTGGTTGTGAAAAGTCCCAATTGAAATTTTAATGGAAGGGAAATTTCTCAATTAAAAATTGGCTGGTGTGAAAAATCCCAACTAAAAGTGGGGGGGGGTGAAAATCCAAATATAGGGGGGGGGGTAAATTTCAGCTGGCACTTGACTGGGTTCAAGTGCCATTAATAATTGACTGAAGGCTTGAACTTTCAACTAATTCTAAATTTTAGTGATCATATTCAATTAAAATTCAATTAAATCGAAAAAACAATTGAGCTAAAATGTGAGCATATTTCAACAGGATTTAATGGTAGTTGAAACGTTCAACTCTTTTAAATCACTTAATTGTTTTTGGCTTGAAAATCTCCATTATTTAAAAAATCAATTTTTTTTATTTAAGCGATGACTGATTAAAAAAACTAATCAGCATTCCCAGCTCTGCATAGAACTACATATGTACATATACATATACCGCGGTGTAAACACCAGCAGGTATCATGACCAATTGGTGCACCACTCTAATAATTTTGCCTATGATCTGGCGACACACAGATTAGAAGGCATCTTCATGGACAGCATCTCTCCGACCTTTGTGTCTATGCAAAGCATCCTTTTGGCGGTTTCATCAATTTGGCATAAGTGTGCCCTTGGCACCCTCTATCAATCTTTGCACACTGATGGTTCCCCAACCAGATTACAGCTCATAACAAATAAGTAAAAGAGCATTCCCCCCAAAATTGTCGCTCATCACATCCAAAATAATTGTTGACAATATTTTCCTGCGCTGTGTGTCAGCTGTTCTCGCCATCCACACACGCTATCGATATGCCAACTATCGATAAGAAAATGTGGATTACGTTCATGTTGGATACACAAGCAACGAAAAGGTAAACTAAAAATTCCTGGCGTAGTTTTTTTTACATGAAGTTTGACAGGAATTTTTAGTTTCCGCGGTGCTGGATACCCGGCTTTAAGAAAAACTTTTCTTAAAATAGTAATATGAAAGATTTATCTGATAACACAGGATTACAAAACAGGCCAACATTTGCAACGGGAAAGATAGCAAACTTTTCATAATTATTTTTGGTCGCTGAATTGAAATCA
This sequence comes from Lordiphosa clarofinis, assembly GCA_018904275.1. Taxonomy (NCBI): domain Eukaryota; kingdom Metazoa; phylum Arthropoda; class Insecta; order Diptera; family Drosophilidae; genus Lordiphosa; species Lordiphosa clarofinis. The sequence goes on from JAEIGQ010000198.1 coordinate 107,327, forward strand.
TTTGTCTATTTTCACCCAGCACGTCTATGTTAAGTAACCTTTTTTAACGAAATTTGTTTTCATATTAGCTGCATTGAATGACGTTACAGAAAACCCAAACACCAAGTTTTGTCTTGCTCATAAGATACAAATTGTTAGATTTTTATATGGAAAGTGTGGTTATTTTTTGATAAAACTATTTTTTTCCAAGTTTTTAAATTTGAATTCCTCGGCCAAATAAACATATGGAAAGTTTGCTACCTTCTTTGCTGCAAAAGCTTGTGAGCCAGTGAAATTAAGTCGAACTTACTTTCTTTAAATTAGTTCAAAACTTACCTTTTAAAGTAAAATATCCCTTAAAATAACTATTTTTGAGCTCAATTATTATATTCCAAATATACAGACTTTGAACTTCAAAATATGTATGAACTGCTTAAGGGGTTTTCACTTAACATACGTTTTTTTTTTAATTCAGCGAAAACTAAATTATTCCTGAACCCAGCGACCTTCTAAACCCGCTCCGTGATCCCGAACCCAAACTGCTTATAGGGTTCGAACCTCGGAGTGAACCCCTCCCGATTTGTAGGAGGTTTGCAGCCCTGGTTTTAAGATAATTTTTTCTGTCCGTTTGTTTTTGTTTGTGTCGTGAGCAGAGCGAGACATGATTTCAATCAATAAATATTTTTTGCACATTAAATTCATTTAGCATTGTTTTAAAAAAAAAAATTAATTTTTAAATTCTGTTATATGTGAACTTCAGCTTAGGGTTGTCAATATTTTATCGATATATTGATATATCGATATTTTGGTTGAACGATATGGGTTATTCCGATATGATATTTTTTGTACCGATATAGACGATTATCGATATTTTTATAAACTATACTAGTAGGTGATTGCAGGAGCAAATTGCCATAAAAAGACTGTCGATTTTGTTCTGCCCAAAGCTTATAGAAAAAACGAAATCTTCAATAAAAATTTTGTCCAAAAAACATGGGTCTAATATGAATTCCTCCATTCAACTTAATCCAGGTAGGGTATTTCGGCATAGATTTTGTTCTTATATACGTTATTTCCTTGTGGAAGTGTGATTTCTACGTTGAAAAAATAAAAATAGTTGATTTCAGTCCTGTTGGAAAAGACAAAATCTTTGTCTTTAATATTTGAGGTGGATTTGCGAGGGCAAGGAAATTATTTTAGACCAATGGTTTTTTTGGTGAGATTTTCTGCACTTATACCCTTTTTTTTCGTAGAAGTGCGATTTCTAACTAAAATATATAAAAATTCTTTTTCTGGTCCCGTTCAAAAAGACAAAATCCTTAAATATCTATAGTATTTGAGATCGATTTGCACCGATTAGGAATTCATTTTGGACCCATGGGATCTTGGTGAAATTTTCTTAGAATTTTCCGTAGATTCCGTTTTTGCTATCCGCTATAATCTGTAGCTTTAATAATCTAGATTCAGAAAATTAAGTCACTTAAATCATAAAGCTATCCCATTAGAAAAATAAGATAAACCGGCGACTAGAAATGGTCATTTGGCGGTAAGGACGTTATTTAAAAACTTTTCACTTTGATTAAGCTTTAGAAAATAACGATATTTCGATATATCGATGATTTCTGGACCCGATATATCAAATATCGATAATAAAAATGTTGATTTTTGATATTATCGATATTGATATTTTGAGAAATATCGACAACCCTACTTCAGCTTCGTTCCTTTTTATACCCTTGGAGAGGGTATATAAAAATTGTCCGGATGTTTGTAACGCATAGAAGGAAGCATCTCCGACCACATAAAGTACATATATTCTTGATCAGCATGACGAGCTGAGTTGATATAGCCATGTCCGTCTGTCCGTCCGTCTGTCCGTCCGTCTGTTTCTATGCTATCTCCTCCGTCAGTTTAAAAGCTATCTTAACCAAACTTTGCACGAAGTCTTTTAGTACAAATACGCTGCACATTTGTCGGAACCGGCCGGATCGGATGACTATAACATATAGCTGCCATAGGAACGATCGGTCGAAAAACTAGTTTTAGTGAGAAAAACTTTTTTGTTTTTAGTGCTATCGCTCCCAACGCTCGTATTTATAAGTTTTCAATAATTTTACATAATTTCATTAAGCCTTGTCGAAATCGGACAACTATATAGTATAGCTGCCATACAAAAGTTATGTCTGAAAAAAAAGTCTTGGTGAGAAAAACTTTTTTGTTTTCAATGTTATCGCTCCCAACGCTCGTATTTATAAGTTTTTAATAATTTTACATAATTTCATTAAGCCCTGTCAAAATCGGACAACTATATAGTATAGCTGCCATACAAAAGTTAGGTCTGAGAAAAAGTCTTAGTGAGAAAAATTTTTTTGTTTTCAATGTTATCGCTCCCAACGCTCGTATTAATAAGTTTTCAATAATTTTACATAATTTCATTAAGCCTTGTCGAAATCGGACAACTATATAGTATAGCTGCCATACAAAAGTTAGGTCTGAAAAAAAGTCCTAGTGAGAAAAACTTTTTTGTTTTCAATGTTATCGCTCCTAACGCTCGTATTAATAAATTTTTAATGATTTTGCATAATTTCAACAAGTTTGTCGAAATCGGACAACTATATAGTATAGCTGCCATACATACTGTCAGGCATATATCAAGCTCCAAGGGTATATAAACTTCGGTCGAGCCGAAGTTAGCTGGCCTCTATTTTTCTAACTTAAAATTAATTTTTCCAAGCATACCTGTAACTATTAGTATACTACATAACAAAACAGTTGTCAAGTAATGACACTTACCTCTACAAAAAAAGCCTAAATTAAAAACGTAAAAATTCCATTAAAATGAATAAAAAGATTTCGTCACTAGAAAATGTTTGTTTTGTTTTAAATTTGCCATTCCCGAAACTTAAAACGCAACCCACTTATTGGTTTGAAGCAAGCAAGAGAATTTGATGTTTGCCTGTCAGTTCATCAAAACACAGAGTCATGAACCGCATCAGAAAAAAAGTTTTAAGCAAAACCGAGAACGTAGTGTAAAACCTCAAAAACCAATTCAACTGTTTGATTATCTCGCTGCTCTCGAGGGCGATTATGTTACGAGCAAAGGCTGTCGGTGAAGTTTTCAAGTACATTCTTAATTAAGACTTCAATAGACAACGTTTTAGCTCGAAAGATAAAAACTAACTAACTGAAATCTTAGGGCAACCAACAACCACCTTGAGCATTTCCTTTCATTTATTCAACTAACTGTTTCTGTCAGATGCTTGAACGCATCGTGTGTTGTGAGTATCTCGGTATAAAAATTGTACACATATGTATCTGTATCATTATTCCTGGATCACACAGCTCGTAAAAAGCTCATTAAACAAAGCGCTGACAGAAAGGCTAACAAAAAGACCGACAGACTGAAAGTCAACAGACTGAAAGGGGTTTTTGGGCATCATTATGCAAAAATATCAACGCAAATCTGGCGAATCTAACTGTAAGCTTATGTATTGTCAGCGTGTGCGTGTGTGTGTGTTGATTTACAAGACCAACATAAAATTTGCTGTCAAAATAATTACAAAAGCTGTGACGTAGCGCCGACATGTAATTAACGTAAAATGCGTGTCCGTGCTTCTGGTATTTGTAAGATACACATCCAGAGATACCGCAAAGCCAAACGTTGCGAGACATGTGTAAAAATGTATCTTACCGTACAGTACACAACAGCGTGTACACACAGGTGCTTAATGGGCCTCCACCCAAACTCACACGGAAAAGGGCAGGCCAAGAGCTTTCATGACGCGACCAACGACTAAATTTGATTAACCCAAATAAGCTGGCGCAGTTTCGCAGCTGTCCTCTTTTTTTCGCTCCCCTCCAACCTAATGTCATTTTCATTCATCATTTTATGTGCGGTGTCGTTTTTATGTCATTTAATTGAACGGCGCCGGGAACGCTTGAGCGATGCATAAAGTTATTGGCTTTTGGATCAAGCGAAGCCACTAAAGTTTTTATGCTAAAGTTGACCTAGGTATGGGAAGCTGAGTATTGTAAGTAGGTTTTGGTAGCCATGTGGAAAATTTTATGTTTTGCGGTGAATAAAGTGGCTGCTGGAGCCCTTGAACTTCATGGTGCATAGTTGGGGTATGAACGAAATTATATGTAATGAAGCCGATTACGGCGTGATAACAGTTAAGTATTTGTGAGGATTTTGATGCTGATGGTTGGGGCAATGATGTAGTTGTAGTTGGGGTTTACTTGATAATGTTTTAACTGTGTTTAGTTTACGCAATCATCTCCTCTCTCAAATTGCTTACTCAAGTGAGAGATCAAAAACTATCTTAACTTTGGTTTCCCATAATTTAACCCTTAGTAAATAAAATCCACACTAATTGCTCTTTGACTTCACATACACCACAATTATAACACACACACAAGCATGCTTTGGCACGTACATATTAATCCTTGCCCAATCAAGCATCCATTTCCATGTGGCATCCCTTTATACACACTTTTTACCATCATTAGCCCACTTAATCTACTCAATTATTTGGCAAGCAATATTCAATTCCAATTTCAAATTCCCAGTAACGTTTTTACCATTTGTGCAGTTGAAATGTTCCATTTTTCGTTTTATTCAGTTTGAATTTGAAATACAAATAATTAAAAGCTGTTGGGGCTAGCATTGCCAGCCAAGCGCATACAAAACATAATTAGTGTGTGGCTATATGGGCTGCCTGCGCAGTTGCAGATACATTTGTATCTTTGCATGTGCGAGTAGGTACATATTTATCTATGCATGCACATGTCGCTTACAGACAAACACAAAAAAAAAATAAATGTGCTGGAAAAACAATTGTAACCGAACATTGTTGCCCATGTAGCCACGACAACCGAACAAGCCGAAACACGGCATAATGCGACACAAAGTTCCGCTAGAATGCCCATGGCCCAGGGCTCAGAACCCATACCCATACCCATTCCGATTCCCATTGCCTCGGCCCAATGCAACGTGTGAGTTGCTGCCTGCTGCCTGTGCTGCTGCTGCTGCTGCACTTTTATCTCTTGGCTCACTGGGGAGAAAGGCTCTTTTTGTTGTTGTTGTTGCTGGGTAATTGTTTGTCCGTTGCCAACAAGCAGCAGAAGCATTGAGAATGGCAACATTTTGGCCAAATGAACTGCAAGTGCAAGCACTCAACTCTGTTGAGAAGTTTGCCTCACGAGTTTTTGAAATACGTGTTGTACTCTATGGCCAACTGGAAGGAACTAATTTAAGGGGTACATTCACAAAGTGACAATGAAAACCCACTAGAGATTTTATTATACTTGTTTGCTTAAAAAATACAACTGTGTAAAAATGTCGAAAAGTATTATTTGTAGTTTAAATATAAAGCGTAAGTCAAACCCATGGGAAATTTATGATGTGCACTTTGGTGCAGATGGATGTCAACTTGGCGTTATTTTAATTGAATTTGTAATATCCCTTTTTGATACGAATAAAATGATTGAATAAAATGCACAATAGTCACACAATTAAAAGACCCATACGATTTTACAATTTTGTCAAGACCTAAACTTACTTATCAACTTAATCAACTGTCATTGATAAATCAAAATGTACTGATGAAAAGCTGCAGGAAATTTGTAAACTATTTAGGTTTACTATTTAGGTAGTATTATAGTTCTAGTATAAGGTTTGGATGGAATGTTCGTATTTTCTGAAACATATATTTCCACTGGGCGACCAGAAAAAGACTTCGCAAAATGCCACAAAAGGCATAAGGTGATGAAAGTTGCGGAGCTAATCGGATCAAATTCTTCTGAAGAGCTAACTAAGAACTCGTACAAGCTAATGCAAGCAGCATATTTCTGCCAAAAAGAGGTGCTTCCCTGCTATAATCAGAGTTACTTATTCTTCTGCTGAGTTACCTTTGCAACTGTCCAGGAAACAAGAATGCCTTTAGCCATATTGCTGATGGCCAAATGGAAACATTGACTGCTTTATATTAATGGGAATGTGACTGCAGTAATGGCCATTTGGACCAAAACTACGACGAAATATCGACTAGCACATGTTTGCTGTCTGTATAGTACTTCTGCAAGAAAAGCTAGGAAATGTCCTCGCTTCACAAAATTTAAATCCACCATTGAATGACGAAAGAAGCAGAAGAAGCAAGAAATTAACATTATCGCAATTTTCGGCTTAAGCATGTGCGTAAAACATTACGCGAAAACACCATGCAGGATTTAATTAATCCTCTTTAATACTCAACCGATCCATTATAGAGCTCTTTGCCCAAAAGTTCTTCCCGATTTAAGAAAAAAACCTTATTTGAGATATGGAGGTGAAAAGTCTTCTCTTAAATGTGGAGGCGGAAGAGTCCGGTTCGGAGTGCAGTTAACACTCAGAAGAATTTTATTGTTTATATTATTATTGTCGTATCTTTATAGTATTTCCAAATTTTTAAACCTTGAAGAATAACAAGTTTTTTCAATTTTTAAATTTAAAATTATTAATTAACAATTTATAATAACCAAAATTTTATATTACTCTGTACCAAAGGTACATAGAGTATATTAAGTTTGTGCAAAAGTATGTAACAGGGAGAAGGAATCATTTCTGACCATATAAAGTATATATATTCTTGATCAGCATCAACAGCCGAGTCCGTCTGTCCGTCTGTCTGTCCGTCCGTCCGTATGTACAAACAGATCTTAGAGATGTTAAGAGATAAAGGTTTGACATGTATGGGGCAAATCAAGTTCATTTTCAATTTTTGCCACGTCCCCTCCCGCCACCGCCATTTGGAAAAAACGTTATATCTCCTACAGTTTTAAAGACAGACGATTCGTACCTTCTGGAGATAGTTAGTAATTAGCAAAATGTATCGAAATGATAAAGATCGGATGAGCGGTTCTCAAGTTATGAGCAAATAAGTAAACAACCCTCCCCCCACCCACTCCCACCATTAGGAGAAAGAGAGAGAGAATTAGAGATGAGCGCTGCACCAGCATTGCATTCAGCTTCTACTACAGGTACAGAGTATGTTATAGTCGGGCTTGACCGACTTTCTCACTTGTTTTTATACTGCTATACAAAAATTTTAGAGAATAAAAAAGTTTTTTTTATATTTAACAATATTTTAAATTTTTTAATTAATTATGGAAAGTCGCGTAAACGCAATTTTAATCATTTGGATATGTTTTGTTGTAATGAAAATTACTTTAGATTGCATTGATTTTTGGTCTTATAAATCTATAACAAGAACTACAAAAATATAATGAGGAAACTTTAGTAACGTTACGTGAGGTAACATCACGTCAAATACTTTTGCTTATAGAACAAATAGAGAAAATATTTTTAAGTGTGGTAACCCGGAAAATTAAATTTTACTATTTTAAAACTAAAAAAAAATGTATTATACAAAAAGCTGTCCCTAAAACGCACTTTCTGACATGGCAATTTTTCGATATTTTTTGTAAAATGTATTATAATTTTGCTCACAAGTTTGCAGAGCATATAAATAAATCTTTCCGACCCTATAACCTATATATTTTCTAAGGGCGGCGGACAGCTTTCTCCGTCCGTCTCTCTGTCTGTCAGTCGAACCGAACGGATCAAATGAATATATCTTATACCACAGGAACCATCGGTCGGAAAATTAGTCTAAAAGTGAAACGCCAATTTTTTCTACTTCTTGCCGCACTTTATTCCAAATTTCACGAGAACCTATCAACCGATTTGGATGAAATTTTTTTCTGTCTGTTCTGAACCCCAAATGCATAAAAATTCTAATTTAATTAAAATTTTCTATAAACAGAAACCACTTCTTTGGAACTGGATCTAAACAAATATATTTCGCCCGATTTCAAAAGGATTTCTATACCAAATTCCAATATTCTGCTAAGGGATGTAAAGGAATGCGTTAAAACATTTCACACACAATTTCAAATAAATCGGCTTAGTAGATCTTGAGAATAAGAAAGTTAGTTTAAACAATTTAGTTTGAGTTTCTAATTAAAGGAAATATTTTGTAGTATTTTGAAATTAGTTTTGCATGTATAAGTTTCCTTAACATTCTTAAAATGTTTACTCTTTTGGTAAATTTAGTTTTTGTTTTCTTTTTCTTTAACGAATTTAAAGAGTGTTCATTTATTCCCATGAAACACAATAAGAAAATTGTTTCACCACAGCCCAGCATTTTCTGCTTGGCATGAAACTGCGTTCAGGTGGCCTCGGCTGAGTTTGCCAAAATTGATAGCACGAAAAGTGGCGCGGCTGAGCCCAAACTCAACATCATCATCAGGCCGCAGCGAGTAAGCGAATGAAGGGCAGGCAATCAAAGCGTGACAGAGTGCCAACTACATTAGGATGAAAGCTCCTCTTGTCTGGACTCACGCTTCAATAAAGCAGAATTTCGTTCGCATTTGACCCTATGCTAACACACATTTGATCAATTTTTTAAGAACTTCCCGCCCCACAGAAACGCAGCGAACCAGTTCATGTTTTGACAATGTCGTTTACCTGACACATTCTGTTCAATTTCATTCAAACAAACATTCACAGACATTCAGTTGTGTGTAAGTTAGAGAACGTGACGGTTGGAAAATGTACGCAATGGGGCAAAGTTAAACCTCACACATAATTTGTTATTAAAAAGGGTTAAATGTGGCATGTGAAAGACTTGAGTGGTAGATAAATGAAAGCAAATCAAGAAGGTCTGCCCTGGGTAGTCAAGAGGAAAGAACCATTAGGAAAGGGGGAAAAAACACAACGATATTTAGATGCTCTGTGTATTAAGTTTGTGTATGAATACCCAGGTAGGTTAAGCCGTTTGGCCTGTGCGTTGAGTTGTCAGTCAGTCGATTTGAGGCATCCAGTAATATTCAAAGGACTCAGTTCCTCTTTTTTGCTTATTTCATACTTATTTCTGCGCTTTAAAAGCAGAGTGTAGGAAAAGAGTTCGGTTTTGTTTAAAGCCAATTCCCTTTTCATTTTTTGCTTCACCGGAAAACTCTAGAGTTATGAAAAAAAAACGCATGCAAACAACCCAACTGAGGATTAGCATAAGCGTGTCGTCGGTTTTGTTTGTCCAGAGCACACAGTGAAGTAGAAAGAGAAACAGAAAATTAAATTAATGAAGCATAACAGGGAATTTCACAACAAAAATATAAAACTTTTGCTTCATTGTTAGGCTTTTTCCGTTTGAGTTGCAATCGAAGTGGATCAGGGAAGAGTATTTCATTCCTTTTAAGTTTCAGTTTAGGGCAAACTGTTGCTTCCAGACGCAAACGAAAATGTATGGTTCATCAATATCCTACCATAGAGACACGTGCGAAAATGGTCAGCGACTGCCAAGACCAGAGAGAGTGGCTTCAAGAGTCGTCGACGAGTGGCAAAATTCAATTAGCAGCTGTTCTGCCAGCTAATGAGCTTTGCCGCCCAAAGCAAACGTTAAGCATACGCAACGTGGCTCGCTTTTATGATTTTGCGGCCGGAACAGCAGTGGAAGGGTAAAGAATTAATAAATTTTAATTAAATTCCTGGCGTTCACTTTCATAATTTCATCCCCACATTCCCTCAATATCAACCCCAGCTGAAATAAGTGTGGCTGTATTTGTCCAGCAATCTGGAAAATTTGAGCTACAGAATCGTCTCCTTTCTCTTTCATTCTCGCCGTGTGACAGATTGTTTGTCTTGCTAATTAAACTTGCGTAAAAGCAATGGCCATTGTACTTGTATCTGCCAAATACTTTGTGTAAATCAAAGCAGGTGAAGCGAAGGGACCATTCGTTGCGCCTTAATAATGTTAATTGGCTTCCGCTTCTCCTTTTCGTGGAAAGAAGAGAACAACATTGGGAGGTAATACATTTTGTAACTAATTGGGGGTCGGCTTAGGGATAATTAGCTGAAAAAGAAGCCCAAAAAGATGAATACGGAACTTGGGAAAATCGACGAGTCCTGCCAGCCAACCGTTCCTTAATCAATTAAACCAAGTGCGAACAGTTTAAAATATTTATAAATTAATCAAAATTTATTTAGGAAGCGGATATCCCAATTTACATCAGCTTCAGTAAGGGGTTCTGTTAGTTCAGGGACTTATGAATCCATTCCACACTCTGCATTCTATCGATTGCTGAATTACACAACACACAAAAATTTTATATTATATTTGTACAATAGGAAACATCAATTTAATATTTTATATGGATACATTTTTGTGTGCTGTTCCGGAGGTGGAAAAACCAACAAGGACCAACAAGTAATTATAAAAGTCCTGGGCAATTTCATTTCACAAACTCATATCTATACACAAAACATGGAATGGCGCGGGCGGAATGGCAAGAGCAAATAACTACATTATTTCCCCAAGACCAAGTAATATTTCGAGTAATTACACTTGTTTACAGCATTTCCGACGTATAACTTCCGTATTGTTTTATTCATTATGAAAAGGTAATGCTCTCTTGGAAGGTAATTGATTGCCCTATCATTCACTCATACACCACTTCTTAAACCGGTGCTGACCTTCGGCTTTTCAAAAAAATTCAAAGCCAATTTAGAAACTTTCCCATACTTGTTGCTGTTAGATTTTTTTCGCACATTAGAGGCACAAAAAAAAATAAAGAAATCGTTTTACTTTTATTTTATGGGTAAAAACAAATAATGTGATCATGCTGAACCAATTCAAGTGACGCACAGTTAATTGACTGCACACCACATATTCATGTCAAACAACCTTACTATTTATAAATCCTGCCACTGCAAGGCTGAACAGATCCTCTGAATACTTCATACCAAAAACTGACCTAAAAGCCAAAATAACAACATTCCTAGGTCGAGGGTACTGTAAACAGGTGTGTGACCACAGAAGTAGTATCGTAGGCTGGAATTTAAAATATTAAAGTAGGATTGTTGCGCTCAAAGTCGTGTGGAAAATCAGAACATCTTCCTAATCTTTTAAGAATTTTGCTAAACTTGCTAAACTTTCCCCCACCAAACCAATGCCAATTGCATTCCCATTATCAGCATCTGCTCCTAATCTAAGAGAGAGCTCAAACTTAAGTGGGACGATCTGACATTTCTGTATGCAAGTTGCTGCCACCCACAAAGCCAACGGCTGCCGCACTCGGGCGAAGTTGTGTTGGGTTGACAATAAAAACCTCATGACAGACCAAGCCAGCTAAAAATAGTCAGACTTTCGCCTGCAGTATCGAAGACACAGACAGTCAGGAAACAAATGTCAGACGATTGTCAATTCAAAAATTACGTATACGCAGTCACGGCTGTGGCTCATTGACAGTTCGAATTTTTTTGCCATTATTTTCCTTTCGCTTCCGTCTCTTTCGAATTGAATTTAACTTGTGAGTGGTTTGCTTAAGTTTATACATGATAATTTTATTGACTTTGTCTGACAATTTTCAGTGACCGATTCTTAAATCACCGGGAATTAGCCTAGGAAACGTATTGTTCGATTTGATTGCAAAAGCGGGTGTTTGTGTGTATGTGTCAGCAATTGATTAGGTGCCATGTTCATGGCATAAAGGGGCGAAGGGTAATGCAGCGCAGTGAGGCTTCAACATAATGTGAACATGTGGAATTGAAATTGTATGTCAATTAGCAGGATTTGATGACTGAACTTGATGGAAAATAATTTTAAGCAAATGAGCCGTAAATGCAATTTAATGTAACAATTTTGCACAAGATTTCGTAAAGTTTCACACAACGTGATATGGAGATCGGAAATGAAGAAATAGTCCAGATTGTTAGTTCTGCCGACTAAATACAAGAAACTTTGATGTTGACTTATAACTTATACTGCACTGGATTGAATTTTAAATTTGTGGTTGAAAACAGGACGGGATTGGATAGATTTAAGATTCTTTGTGCTAGAGAGGTCTTATTTATTATCCTGAAATTTGGATTAGATTAATCATAATTTTTTTTATAGATCAAATTGGCTTGAAAATATCAAATATCGAGAACATGCTTAAAAAAAGTGGATGTGTTTTCAGTGAAGAAGTTATGTAAATTCCACTCTCTTAGATTTGACATTCTTGTTGTCGGTATAACTGGACGGAATACTCTAGTACTCTCATCAGGCTCAGATTGTTCTTTCACCGCTTGGCACATTAATAGTTTTTCATCGATGGGAACTTTGTCATGAAATGAACTTCTTAAAAATTGAATTAATAAACAAAAATTTAGCAAAATTCGCGATTCTTTTTATTGGTCTAAGCGTCTAATTAACGGTCTAATTACAAGTCGACAAATTCCATTTATAAAATTATAAACCTTTAAAATTTTGCAATTTTTCTGCGATTTTTTTTCGGACCGATATTCTGCTATTCGGGTTGGAAACAAATCCTGCATTTCAAAAAACTTAATTACTTGGAAGGCAAAACCCTTATCTCTCTCTCTTTCTTAATTTGAAATGTTTTTCGCTTTATCTACCTTTAGATGAAGTTAATTAAATGGCAGTAAAAATAGTCGATTTTGCAAAATTCTTATAGAGAAAATGCACAAAAAGTTAAGCAAATAAAGATGCGATAAGCAAATGCATTTATTTGCAAATGTTGTTTGCTTTGAAACAAGCTATATGAAATTATGTAATTTCAACTCTTTCTTCCTCAAAAAATTGTTTACCCTTTATTCTGTTTTCTGTGGTAGAGTTACTACTCAACACTTTAGCCATAAACTTGCCCACTTCACGAGCACACTCTAAGTTCTTCACGAGAACGCCTCATTACTCATGCCAAATCCTCTGGCACTTCGCACCTCCTCTAATGCAAATGCAAATACATAGTTAAAATCACTCTCAACGGTCAAGATGTCAACTCTTTGGCTGCGGCTTATGCAACAGCTCAAATTAGCCATGCAATTTGTACTTAACAATTTACAACGTGACGAAGGCGGCACCAAATGGTTCCAACTGCTTCTTAGCTACTTTTGCGCAGAGGCGTTTTGAGTCCGAAATAATAAAATGGCCCAGGACTTAAACCGAGACGAAGACGACGACAAGCGACAAGTTTATCACTTGTTAAGCCAAAGTTGCAGGCCAGGCACAGATGCTTTAGCTGCTTCCAAAAGGAGCTGCCGGCCAAAAGCCCAAGACGATGGCAGCGACGAGTGGCAGGCGCAGATGGGTGCGGCAGATAAGGAACTGTGTATATAAGTAGTAGGGTACCAAAGTAGATAGGTCAGAGTCTAAGCTGAAGTCTGTGGCGATTTGCATGCGAAGAGAGTTCCATTTTGGGGTTAAGATGGATGTCAAAGAATGGAAGGAAAGAGAGGGAAAGGGGGGAGGAAGACTGCGGATGTCTTCAAAGAAAGGATTTTGTCGGGAAGACAATAATGGTCTTTATGTTATTGTATAGGGATGCAAAATAAGTTTTCTAACTGTAATTATCGTGCCTACGGCAGCCAGTTTATAGACATTTTAGCAAGCCCGTTCCAAGTCGAATTCAAAGCAAATCCCTTTTGCAATTCTGCACATTAAGAATCTACTAAGTTACTGACCTATAAATGCAGAATACACTTAAAAATATTTCTTGATTGGTTATTGGTAAAAAAATGTATAGTACACCATAGCGTACTTCAACAAGATTAAAAGTCGGTCTGGACCGACTTCGATATACCTATTACTCAGCGGAAGAAATGTTAATACACAGAGCACCAACATTATAGTTGATAAAAACAATTAATGCCAAAATTTGTGGCCCTTAAGGAAAAGCCAAAAAGGAGGCAATACATTTTTAGGCAGACCAAATATATGACATATGTGATATTCTTATAACTCCCCTATTTATAAAGTGATCTTTATGAAAATTTCACTGATTATAGTTGTGGGGTGTATCAATGTGAGTGCCGTGGTAGAGATAGATATTTGGAAAATTGTGGGAGTTAGTTAACATTTCTAATTACGGAGACAGGAGGAGGTGTGACAAACACATTAAAAAACTTTTTTTTAGCTCTTCTAGACTCTGAGATCTAGATGTTCAAACAGACAGACGGACTTGGCTATAACGACTCTTCGTTTGATGCTAATCAAGGAATTATATATGTACTTTATATGGTCAGCAATGTTTCTTTCTGCCCGTTAAATACATTTTCACGACTTTGGCATACCCTTTTTACTCTACGAGTGACGGGTATTATTAGCGAAGATTTTGGCATACTTCAGCTAGGGTCAAGTTAAAAAATGTTTAAGAAATTCAAACTGTTTGAATGTTAATGTACAATACGCAGCCCAAGCAAATCAAAGCAGATGCTTTATTCGCTTGTGCCCCAGGAAAAATGGCAGCCCTTCTCCCGCCCAACCACCTCATCATTTAAGGTTAACTCCGGCTAAGTACGTAATAAAAGCTTAAGAATTTAAATGCTACCTTCTTCTTACGACCCGAAACCCGAACATTCTTTGACTAAAACAGCATCAATAATTAAGCACCGAGCGGGCATGTTCTCACTTGTATGTTAGCTCAAATTATTTTAGATCTAAGCCAAGGTTTGCTTAAGGTTGTGCATAATTCTGTATTTAATCGATTTTCTACATTATGTCTGCAAGACAATATCAACACAATACAGTCTCTGATGCGCTTTATGATCCCAAACCAAACCACAAGCCCCCCATGTACACCCTTTCTGGTTCTCGCAGTGAAAATAATAAACATCCAAATGGTATTGAGTTGTATCACAATGCATTTTATCTTTTTGTGTTCTCCTAATTTCGGGTTTGGGTTTTTAAATTATAAAGATCTTTTCCTCCCGCTATCAACATAATCTTGACCTCGAAGCTTTATTCTCTGGGAAAATTACTGACCACTTATGATGGCAAGGATAAAATAATATATCGGCTTTCAAAGTTCAAACTATTTCTGAAAACAAAACTCAACACACAAAACACATCAAGTCTGAACAAAACATTCTTTGTTTTATCCAAAATAAGTTTAATGAAACAAATGTGTGCAAGAAGTGCAGAGTTCGAACATTTCGTTTTCATTAAATAATTTTTTAAGTTTGTTAAACTTTAAAACTGGCAAGCCAGTTTCTGACACTGTTTGTTAATCGGTGTCAAAAATTTCCGTTATTAAGCTTAATCAGATAATAAGCAAATTTTCGAATTACCACAATTAGCATTTAATTTTCATTTGTGAAAACTCACAAACTCTCACACTTCAATTGTCCAATTTTCAAAGTGAAATTGACCCACATAAAAGTTCACACCTTGAAACCCTTATCACTTGGCCAACATATCAAACGGGGAAGACTCTACTCACTTGATTTTCTATTTGTAAATCATCATTCCATTAGCATGCAACTCGAGTGCAGCTTTAACTTCATGTCGATGTGTACACGATCTCTTGCCAGTTTAAATTTGTTGTAACTGTTGTACGTTCCACAAGAAACAATTTCACACACTTCTCTTATCGGATATTCACTTCACTTTAAGCGAAATATTTGCAAATATTTCCGCCAAACTATTTTTCCCACAACTATGACAATTAAATCACTGAACAATTTGGATAGAAGTTAAGGTTTTACCGCAAAGATAACAAATTTAATCAATTTAACAACACATTTTACCATTTTGTTTAATGGAGCGCAATGAGGTTTTGTTTTGGTTTTGGTTCAATTTTACGTTTACTTTTTTTTGTTTGAGCCAGCTAATTGCCTGAAGCAGTAAGGCAGCCAAAGCTGTCAGCTGTTAAGCAGAAGCAGTATTTTGTATTTAATGTGAAGCCACAGAGCGACCGTATGGGACAACCGCATGAGATGAAACTCGTTTGTCGACTGAATCCAAACTTTTGGGCGTAAGCTTGGCGCATGGGACAAGTTTGAAGCGAACATGTTGGCTGAGCCAGGCAGCCAGCTGAATGCTGTGTGGGAGGGCAAGCTGTTGCTGTACACTGAACAAAATATTTTAAGGCAATATTTATGGTAGATTGGTTAAAGTGGAAAACAGATATTTGTGCTGATATTGAACTTTCTAAAGCTGCCTTACAAGTTGTCTTTTTTTATGATAGATTATAACTGATTCTATTTAATCAGGAAATTAAATTTTTCTATTGTGTGAAGACATTTTACTTTTAACTTTCGCAACTACAAGGATTTTTTTTTTAATTTTAAATCGAATATTTTCATTTAGTTTACTGAAATGTTTATATTAATTTATGGTACGCACTGTTTTCACTATGTTTTTAAAACATTCATTTGTTTTTAGGTGAGTTTGAAAAGCTTACCCTTGATATTTAAAAATAGACATTTTCAAACGTTCGACTATTATCAAAAAAATGCGCGTATTCAAAATAGATTCTAATTTGCGTTTGGGATATTTAAAAATAAGCGTTTCAAATTTTTTTGATGAAAAATAAACCAAGGAGTTTAGTTTAACCGTATATTATTCAGGGCTGCAAGCCGGTTTAAAAGAATATGAGTATATCCTCAAAAAAAAACTAAAAAGAATATGAGTTTACTCATTTTTTTGTCACATATATGTCATTTTTCTTTATGGTGTCTTGGTGAAGATGAAAGGTGTTGAAAGGTGGTGTAAGGACCAAATTTTTGGTTTGTTAATTTTTTGTAATACATTTTGTTATGTATTGAAATGTGGTGACCGACTGTCTCACTTATTTATTCTTATGTTTGTTTTAGTTATTAACATTTTGTTCTTTCTAAAAAACTTAAAAAATGTTAATTATTAATCCGCCGGTACTGGGGCTTGAACTAAGTACCTCGCGTGATTGACCACACTGCCTGGCCACTCAGCCCACTCGGCAATTGGCCGTCCCTTTAAAGGCGCCAAAGCAAATTTAAATTTAATGCTATTTTCATTTGTGTGTTCAAGTCCACACAAATCTTGAGCATTCAGATTTAAAAAACAAGTGAGAAAGTCGGTCAAGCCCGACTATAACATACTCTGTACCTGGTGTAGAAGCTGAATGCAATGCTTGTGCTGCGCTCATCTCAAAGTCTCTCTCTCACTTTCTCTCTCTCTCCTTCTCTCTTCTCTCTCTCTCTAAGATTGTGTGGTGTTAGTTGTGAAAGGGTGGGAGGGGGTGGGGCGAGTGCGATGTACTTTTTTGCTCATAACTTGAGAACCGCTGATCCGATCTTTATCATTTCTTCGATATAACGTTTTTTCCAACTTGCGGGGGCGGGAGGGGGCGTGGCAAAAATTGAAAATAGACTTGATCTGCCTGCAAGTATAAGAAGTATTTGTCCCATACATGTCAAACCTCTATCTCTTACCATCTCTGAGATCTGTTTGTTCATACGGACGGACGGACGGACGGACGGACGGACAGACGGACATGGCTATATCGACTCGGCTTTAGATGCTGATCAAGAATATATATACTTTATAGGGTCGGAAATGACTCCTTCTCCCTGTTACATACTTTTGCACAAACTTAATATACTCTATATGTACCTTTGGTACAGAGTATAATTATACGTTTTGGAAATTATATTCAAATCAGGATTTCTTTTTAAATTGGCTTCAAATTTGTCTTTTATTCCATTCCCAAGTCACCAGTTAATTTTTAAACAATATTATCAGCTTTCTTCAATAAATTTATTGACTTTGCCAATGGCAGACCCTTTGCTTCCAAAGAAGTTAAATAAAGCATGTTTTTCATGAGTAATGGGTATTTTGAAGTCAGTTAGAGCCGACTTTAACTTACGCTCTCGTTTTTCTTAGTGTAGAGAAAAATTACAGTTTTAATAAAATAAAACAATATACTCAAATTCTTTTCATAATACTCATATTCGTTTTCTTTGCCTGGCTGTAAGGCAATATAAGCTTCGGTTGAGTCGAAGATAGCTTACACCTTTAATATAGACGCTGAGTTACTTAGTTTCCGATTACAAGTAAATACGTTGGTTTTTTTTTTTCTTCAGATATTCATTCTTGAGGCTTAATCAAACAATAAAATTTTTTCCTGGGTCAAGAAAATCATTTCAGTACAGTTCATTGAATACACTGCTGAAACGCCCTCTGGTCTTACTTATCGCTGGTGTCTTGCATGTTCCCTCTATATTAATTGCAACACTTACCCGTTGAAGTCGGTCGCCCACACTGGCCGGACGAATAAAGCAAAAGTTGCTGCAATAACTGAAGCTGAAGTTGAAGCTACCGGCTATGAACCAAGAAGAACGCCTACCCAGAAAACAAAACAGAAAGAAAAAAGGAAAAAATTGAATTGCGTCCAGTTAGACAGGCACTCACCTTGTTAGAGCCCTAGCACACCGGGACCTGCTCCAGTCACTCGGTCTCTGGTCTTCACCGAAAGCGCTTTGCATTTTATTTACATTTGAGTTGTGCAGTTGAAAAAGGCGCATGATTAAGCAATAAATTCACACCGAAACTAAAGAAAAAATCTGCATCTCCTTGTGGGTGTTTGCTTTTGGTTGTGGCTAACGGTGACTCTTTCTTTTTTTTTGCATTTTCCATTTGTATTTACAATTGATTTGCATTTTGAGTAATGTGGTTTCCTTCGTTGAAAAGCGGAAACCGTAAGAAATAGTGCGGCAAGCTAAGCAAAATAAGTGAAGGGGGAACAAATATTATGATTAATATGGTTTGGAAGGGTTCATTGAACCAAGCGGCGCTGGGATGGACAAATGAGTTAAAGTGAATGCGACAACAGGTGGCTGTCTCAAAGAGGAAACCCGGTGACACATTGACCCTTGTAAAGAACTTAAGGAAGAAAAGACTTAAAGTAAGCACAACTGAGAGGGAGAACGAAGAAAAACTATAATTGAAGAAAGAGTTAGATATAGCTAGATAGCTGAGTCACTGGTAACTCTTGGTCAAACACTAAAGCAAAGCGCGTAAATAACGTTTGACAGCACATCCCGTAACTTCTCAGTTTTCCAAGTGCAACTCAGAGAATTCCCTTTAATTTATACAAACCCAACCTGGCACCCATTATGATGTTTTGCTGTTGCCTTACTTAGTATTTACATTCTAAATGACTTCATATTACCGAGTCAAACAGATTAAATCTCTATTGGTTTTTAAACTTGGCGAACCCAAACCCGACCCTGACCCCAGGGCAAACTTTGGGCGACGACGGAGAATGCGACGCATTGTTTCCACTGATGATCGTTGGCCAGACCAACTCGGTGCTGATGACTTAATCGGTGATCGGAGTTTTACATTGGTGGGCGTTAAAATGATTTATTATGCCGATTGGATACGAACTATTAAAATGAACTGACTAAATAAAACAAGAACCAGAAACCTCAAGAAAAAAACAGAGGAAAGTCGTAGTTAAAATACCCTTGCAGCTCGAATAATATGAAAAAAAGGTTTCAAATATATTTCATACAGCAATTTCATTTAAGTATTGAACAATGCTAGTTGAGTGATTTGCTTTAGTTTGGCATGAATGACGCTTTTTCGTCTATGAGGGAAAATCGTTAGTGTAAGCGAGACAGGGTATGCTTAAATTCTCTGCACAATATTTTTTATAAGGTTGGAACGATACAAAACAGCAACTTTTGTCTATTAACCATTTATTATTATATATTAATTCACTGTGGTTGGATCGGGACGGACATATTCCCAAATGCACTCAAAAAGCGTAAGTGAGAGCAAACAGCTGAGTAATTTCTGACAGAAATGGAGTATAAAACGCCATGAATTTGCTTCGACCTAATTGCTTCGAACTCTGGGGAGCGATTCTCAGCATTCTGCTCTCTTGGTCTCAGCTTCGGCATGCGTTCGGTTCGAGTACGTGTAAAAGCAAAATGTCTTCGTCCCCAGAGGGAACCAGAGATCTTCGCTGTTCCAAATTAATGTTTGTTCACAACTTTTATATCACACCACAAAGAAGAATGGTCGACTCTACGGCCGTTTCAAGAACCTCGCGGCTTTATCATCATCAGGCTTTGCCCATCTATGCAAGTTGTCAGAGGCCATCTCAAGTTAGTATTTTTATGACTGTTTGTGAATTACAAAGGCAGCATAACTGCAAAACAGACAATTCCAAGTTGACTGAAGACTTAGTGTATGTGTGTGTACCCCTTCTGAATTAGTGGGGGAAAAATTTCTTCCCCCGCGTACAGTAAAAAATAATTATTAGTGAGTCTTTTAGCAATATTTCATTATTGCTGACTCTATCGTTGGATAAAAAAAAAATATATCTAAAAAGAAAAAGTGCGCTTGACTGATACTTGTGTTTCAGGAACAGCTAATATTGAGCAGAGTATCCGACTCTGGAGCGGTTCAACTCCAAACCGGTTTGGGGCCCTGCTACAATAATTGTAATTTAAAATTAAGACAGCTTTCTGATAATTCAATCTGATTTTCATAGGACTCGGCGAAATTGTGATAAAGAAGATTATTAACAAAGTGGAAAGTTAAGAGAAAACACAAAGGTTTTTCTCACTAAATCGATCCAATGCTCGATCTATAGGCTATAATCATTTGATCCGTTCGGTTCCGACAAATGCGCAGCGTATTTCTTTTTCAAGACTTCGTGAAACGTATGTTCAAGAAAGTTGTAAAACTGAAGGAGAAGATATCATAGAAACAGACGAACAGACGTCATCCTGATCAAGAATATATATTCAGGCCTGTTCCGAATTCCGACCATTTTCAAAAAGTGGAATCATTGGTTTTTCATTTGCTGTTTCGAATTTCGATCGAATTGGTTAAGTTTTGACTTTTCGAATTGGGCTTTGAAACCGGTTTAATTAACAGTACGAAAGCAACCAGAGGTATTAACAAAAGTATAATGTGCATTAACAAAGCCCTTATTTCGTCTTTAAAACAGTTTAATTTGATTTCAAACAGTATTTTACCACTTCTTCTCCTTCTTTATTGGTCATAACAACCGTTTGACGGTTACGTCCTCTGCAATTAATGCCCTCCAGTCGCTTCTGCTCCGTGCGAGAAGTGGACTCCCCCTCTTGCCGCCTTACTAGAGTTTCTTCGTCCATCCGGGTGTCTTGTTCTCCCGCTTGTTCTCAGCAGCAGTTGCTTTAAGCGCTTGACCAGACAGGTGTCCCCATAGAGCTCATACAGTTCGGTATTCTTTCGAATGCGGAAATCATCGCTAACTTTAAAAGGTCCTTAAATCCTCAGAAGAATTATTTGTTCGAACACGCCGATCGCCGCTTCAACCGCTGCTGTCATTGTCCATGCTTCTGCGCCGTATTGCAGGACTGGGACGATAACCGACTTGTATTGTGCTATTTTCGTTCTTCGCGTGAGGTCTATGCTCCTGAGCTCCCTCGGCATCGGTTTGCAAGAGTGATTCTCCGTCAGATTTCCAGACTGATGTTGTGGTCGCTGGTTATCGTCGTTCCGAGGTAGACAAAATCCTCTACAAGATAAAGTTGTATTCTACCATTGTAACAGATTGCCCAAGACGCGTTGAATTTCATTCCGCGGATGTCGATATCATCGGTATATGCGAGTAGTATTAGATCCTTACGAAGAAATGCGCCCGTTCCGTTGGCATGTGGGCACTGGAGCAGTATCCACTCCATCGGTAGATTAAAAAAATCATCAAAAGTCAAATGTACTTTGCTGGTATACCAAAAGTAGACAGGGCTTCGAAAAAGCTTGACATTATCAAGGTGTCGAAGGCTGATTTACAATCAACAAAAAAAGGTATGTTTTAATGCCTCTCTCGTTGGTTTTCTCCAGGAGTAGTCGTAATGTGAATATCTGGTCTGTGATGGATTTACCAGGTCTAAAGCAACACTGATAAGGTCCAATCAGTGTGTCAATAAGCGACTTTAAGCGGCATCTTACCAATTCTTCGCCTCCAGCTTTGATCAATTCAGCGTGCATCTCATCAGCGCCAGGTGATTTCTTTTTCTTCAGTGACCAGAGTTCTTGTTGGTTCGGCGGGTCTATCTCTATTTTGTCTGTTGGTGGCATCGCTACATCTCTAGTGGCGGCATCATGTTCGTCATCGCCTTCCAGAAGGTTGGAGAAGTAAATTCTCTTTGCATTGGGCGACTCTGGGTTTTCCGACAGATTTGGGGGTTCCACATTACGACACATTTGGAGTCAGTCTGAGCAACAACTTTAAAGACGGGTTAGTGGTTTTGAGATACAATTTGGTATTTACATTATGGTCTGTTAGGACAACTTAGCATTAGTATTATAGTATATCTTATATTCCTACTTGAAATCACTTTTATTCTTTTTGAAATTTATTGTTACAATGAAGTCACCTCGATGATTATTACCTCTAAGCATGAAGTTTGTTTTGAAATTTCCATGAAACCACGCAACGGTCACCAGGCATTCAATTAAAGACGACGAACAAGAAGCTCGCTTGCTAGAAATTATTTATTCCAATTAAAGGTCCGCGATTTACGTTGCAAGTGCCAAGCTGCACGTCTACCTTGTAACGGACACGCGGAATGTCGAGAGCACGCTCTGTCTAAATGTTTGGCCGGCTTGGCTCAGGTAAAGTGGGGGGGGTTCTTGGTGCTCTCCCAATCATGCGCTACAGAATAAAAGGAGACAGAGCCTAAAGGAATGGCTAAACCACCTAATACAGAATCTATCGTGGAAACATTACGATTAAGTGGAGAACTAACTTACCGTACTTACTGCAGGATCCATCGGTGTCAGCAGGCCTGTTGATCGATGAAGCTGTCGTGTGGGAAAAGAGTGCAAAAACAAAACTCTCACAAGCAGTATGTTTGACCTAGGAAAATATAAATTCAAAACGCAATTACTCTTCTAGCAGAGATACCAAAATGCACAAAATTCAACAAACGATTCTCGATATGGTGAACGACCCCAGCTAACCTGAGGAGAATCCAGATAGGACACTTGCGACGCGTTGCCAGCCAAGACCCCAAAGTGTTATGTACGGGCTGTGTTGCTGATTGCACTATTGACTACACACAGCACAGCCGGATTTGTCTCTCGGGCGAAGGTAACACAAGGGCCAGGGACACAGTCCGGAAAGAAAACCACCTTAAGTGCAGCAACCACTCGTAAGAAAATAAGTAGGAGGGGGAGGGGTATTAGCCCATCAAGCACTAGAATATAAACATATAAGCCCTCAGATCAAAGTTACATCCAAACTGTTGTCCTACGATGTTTGGCACGAGGGATATCTTAAAGTAATTGTTATTTTAAATTTTTATAATAAAAATTTTTCATATCAATTAATTTATAATTGTTAAATAAAAATTTTTTTATAACAATTAATTTTTTTGGGAAAAAATTGCAAATAAAAATTAATTGCTTTAGTGGACTCGCCATTCAAAATGATGAAGTCTGGTGCCCTCTTTTTAATCGGAACAATAATTTTTAACAGAAATTGTTATTTTTTTCATAACAGTTATTTTCGGTCCCTGTATAAAACACGAAATTATAACCTCGGAATGACATAAAACTGTTTGTTCACTTTTTCCATCCCTGAAGTATAGGTTAAGTCGGGCGACAAAAGTAATAATTGGTTGCTGGCCAGAAAATTGTTGACCAACCATATATTCGTTGGCAAAAGATGATAGTATCCGGATCTCGGATGATTAATATCCGCTCTTTATGGTTCTAGTAACTAACTATGACGATATTTTTGATCAGCCAAATCTTAAGCGTCAGTACAAGTGTTCGGATGCAGCAAAAGTGAAAACGGAAGCCAGAAATGGCTGCTTAACTAGCATGGCGGCGTGACTAGGGCTGCCAACTCATTTGCAGACGAATGATGGCAAATGATAGCGCCTTAAAGAGAGATAGCGCCTAATGTAGGATAGCGCCTAATGGGAATGATCGAATATCGATCATTTCAAGCAGTGAACAAAATTCAAATTTAATCACACCCTCACAACCTAAACATGGTCTTTTACCAAATGATCTCATACTAATGAACGAAGTTAAGGCATTTTCTAATTTGATGTGGATAAATTATGGTCAACACAGATTTAAATGAAAGGTTAATTTATCTTAGTTTCAATAAAAACAAGTAAGAGTGTTGCGGTCAAGTGCCCCGACAGCAAAGTACCCTGTTCCAAGTAATGTGGTTCCTATAGCTTTGAATTCCATTTATTTTAAAATTTATTTCAATAAATGGGCAGGAGCCTATTTATGTACATATCTTCGGTGTTTTTGCTCGGATCTCATTGTGGTACACAGAAAAGATAGATGTTGGGCCTCACTGAATATATATTAAGTCACTAAATTCAAACTTAAGAATTGTAGCTCTGACAGTTTTTCGCGGTTAGAAGAAGATGGAGGAGGAATTTGGCAAACCTGGTCCAAACTTTATCTGGGTACGGTGTACACCTACATACATGCAAAAATTTGTGGCTCTACCTCTTATAGTCTGTGAGATCTACTAGTTTATTCAGATAAAAAGACAGATTTTCGCTGTTTAAAGATGGAGGAAGAGGATTTTTCGAAATCTGAAAGAAACTCGATGTGGGTACAGTATACACCTATATACATGCCAAAATTTGTGGCTCTATCTATTACAGTCTCTAAGACGACGCGTTCATACAGACAGACAGACGGACAGAAGGACGGACGGACAGACGGACATGGCTAAATCGACTCGGCTGTTGATGCTGATCAAGAATATATATACTTTATGGGGTCGGAGGTGCTTCCTTTTCCCTGTTACATACATTTGCACAACTTCATGATCCCCTTTTTCCCATTTTTAATGGGAACAGGGTATAAAAATAGTCTGGGGTTTAGTAAATGTAATTTTTTACCAGGCAGCGCATCTCTCAAATACATTTTATACTTGAATCAGATTTTAAAATTTCTCAGCAAAATCATAATACTCCCCCAAATACAAACAGTACATTAAGACGCACAATTTCATGTTAAATGATAATGTGAAGGCAGTCAAAGCCCTAAACCCAGTGTCGGCAGCCACGAATGAAAAACCAGTTGACTGTGCGACGTTCTCTCTCTTTGCCCTACTGCTTCAGTTTCTCGCTCGGTTTGTCAAGCCAAGCTTGATTGCTGAAGTGTTGGCTGAAGGTTGGTGCGTGGGTGGGCGACAGGTGTCCTCACCTGGGCGCCGGATGATATATCACAGTCGTTTACTGGGGCTGCGGAGAGCAGGTGTTCGTTGTGCTTTTCAGCCGCTTAACGCTGCACTGCCATCAACATAATCATCATCATTTTGAGGAAGAGCCAAGAACGCCAGGCATTTATTTATGCACTTGACTGCCGAGAGAGGCAAAGGGACAGCCTCTTAATGAGCATATCATATTTCACACATGTCTGCATGCCAACACCCTGTTTTCCGACTTTAAAATTGTTTTCGAGTGCACTCGTCACCCACTTGCCGTCTCTGCTTTGCTATCCGGGAAATTCTAAGCCAGTCAAATGGCCCTTTTCAGAGTTAGCTAAAGTTTTGTGCTTGCTTGTCAATTTCAAAGTAATTTAACCCTGCAATGGTTTATTTTCTTATCGTGCTCAAATAAACGTATAAGAGTTTTTGGCCAAAACAAACGAATCTGCAGTCAGTCTTGGAAGTAGACAGTTAGTGCGCAGGGTTGGGATTTCCCGTTTAAGTTTCCATCCACCCACTATAATTTTGCCCAGAAGATTAATAAACTAAAGAAATATGTTTTTGATGAAAGGATTCAGATTATTCAATAACATGGAATTATGTTTTCAGTTATTACTTTATGAATATTTGATTTTTATTAAACTTAAAATTTATTTTGATAAGATAAAGAAACCTTTACAGTCCACTGTGGGTCGAATTCCCAAATAATTGGCATAAAGTCGTGTGTTGCAGATATCGAATTGAAACTTGGTACTTTTAATAGATATAACACCTATAATATTTAAACAAAATGTTAAGTTAATTTGACCACGCCTACCCCGACCGCCCTTATATGGCAACACTGCGTATACGTAATCTGAAAACAAAGTTTTGAGAACTGTGAATAAAAAGCTAAAATGTAAATTAAAATTAAATTTTTAGTAATTTATAGTCAAATTGTAAGCGTACATTCCTTCAGTTGGGCAAATATCCACTTTGTATTAGCTGAAGAGTTGCCATTCGTACGACCAGCAGCGTTGGATGATAGAGTTCAAGCTCATCTTTAAGTTTAAAGCACCGCAAAAGCCGCAAAAAGCCGCAAGCGGGATAACTATTATCTTTTTATACATACTTTCTTCTTTATTTTGACATATATTACAAAACACACAAACACGCACAACGTTAGTTTTGCTCCACAGAAGACTTGCACTTTGGTTAAGTTTCCTCTGTTTAGGGACAACACGAAACAACACACTTTAAAGCAACATATTGAACATTATCAAGAAATGCTTCCATTTATTTATTCTACATACCCTGGCCTTTATTATCCATAATTTGGCAAAATTTTTTGTGCAACTTTACACGACGTGCAAGTCCTCAAAGTTAATAAATATTTGTCGCCAATTTTATCGCAACAATCACTGCACTCAACACCTGACTTCGAAAATCGATAACAATTTCAGGGTTGCCAAACTATCGAAAATATTATTCGATTCTTTGTACATAGACTATCTATTTTTAAGGTGTATTATTAAAAATGATTTTTGTTGCCATAAAATTTTCGACTTTATGCCAATTATTTGGGAATTCGACCCACTGTGCAGTCAGGAGAAAATCGCACTATAAGACTATAAAAATTAAATATAATTTTCATATGCCATTTTGAATTAAAACCAATTAATGTGCTCTTTAATTTAAGGGTACTGTATACCTAAGGGTACTGTATACCTAAAGGTTTACAAAAAATAAAATTTCTCAAAAAACTATAAGTGGTATTAAGAAGCGTTTTTCATTCGATAGGTAATCGGTTAAATTAAATTTAGTAATTTTTGTTGTTGTTGTACCTTTGGTTGTTGTTGTGTTTCTGTTCAAAGCTAACAAAATATTTAAAACATAGGCCCATGGTTGCAAAAATGTTTTGAGAACGGATGATCTGAATTTAAAACTGAAGACGGGGTTTTGTTAAAAATTGATGTAATTCTGGTGTTAACGAGGATATTTTTGATCGGTCAATAAATGACGGAGTTATGGGGTTTCACCGATCAATAATATCCTAGTTCACACCAGAATGGTGGGTATTAGGAGCAATATAAAAAAATCGAATTTGAAAATCGGTTAACAGGTACTGCTTAAATCCTTTCAACCATTTTGGAAAAAGTGGTTCCGAGATAATCGCATTTAAAGATTCGACATCTATTTTCGATGAAATTAGAATTATTTTTAATTATAATAATTTTTAATAAATGTAAGATTCGGATTTGGCATTTGGGTGTTAGCTTTCACCGAAAAAAT
Source organism: Lordiphosa clarofinis (assembly GCA_018904275.1). Classification (NCBI taxonomy): domain Eukaryota; kingdom Metazoa; phylum Arthropoda; class Insecta; order Diptera; family Drosophilidae; genus Lordiphosa; species Lordiphosa clarofinis. The sequence goes on from JAEIGQ010000198.1 coordinate 134,567, forward strand.
TTTCAAAATTGGTGAAGTAGTTCTCCACAAATTTGGGCCAAAGTGCGTCAAGACATGGTAAAAAATAAAATCTCCAAAAATTTCCAAGTAAAATTTAAAAAAAAATTTTTTTTTTTTAAATTTCGAACATATTACAATTATTTATAAAGTTTTGGACCAAAAACTGAAAAACTAAGAATTTCTAAAATTACGAGGGTCGATGAAAGCAATGTTCATATAAAAGGTCGGGAAAATAATTGTTTTTGTTTATTTCTGTAAAACTGAGTTTCGGATCTGCTCGAAAGTTTTGCAGGATGTTTATAAGATCCTAATAGACCGTTTAAGCAAATAAAATTTTTTTTTTTTAATTTTCTGAAGGTATCTAGTACTCTTAACAAATAAATTTCTTTGCGAGTTATTTATCTGGGGAATTCGAGCTTGAGAATTACAAATGGTCACATTTTAAATTCAGATGGTAGATTCAATTCAATGCAAGCGGGCAGTAGCGCTACCAATTGTCTTCACACCAAGGGACCCGAGTTCGAATCCCTGTTGAGTAAATAAATATAATTTAATATAAATCGTTGTTTTCAGCGAGGTCGTTGGTTCGATTCCCGCCTAGGAACATCTAATCAAAAAAGTTTTTTTCTTTCTTTAGAAACAGAAACAAAAAACCGTTTTCATTTCGGTTTTTAAAGCATTATGAGACAACATGTATGTAGTTTAAATATTTTATTATAGTCTGTGAAAGTAAAAAAAAATCAGTTAAGCTAAGTTCACACAGGCAAATAATTTGACAAATTTTTAGGAAATTTTAATAAATATTTGGCTAAATAGCCATGATTGCAGATTTTGCAGGACTTAAATCATTAACTATAGTTCTATTCACTAATAATTTAATCAAATATGGCCGAAAAGTTCGCCAATTTGGATAATTTAACCAAATTTTCATAAAAATTTGTCAAATTATTTGCCTGTGTGAACTTAGCTTTACACTAATCGAGACTATTCACCAAGTCATTCTCATCGCTAAGGAACGTGCCCATGAATAGTAAATCGCATAAAATATGCAGCAGCAGCAGGCTTGGCAGCCAGCTTTCAGGGGGGCAGCTTTCTAAACGACATTTATTAAATCAATATGCATTTCTTCAAAATAATGGCGAAAAATTTGGGCTTTAATTGAAAGATTTCCAGGGAAGCCCCCCCCCTCTGACTTTTTGATTTACTCCTCATTAAACTCCTCAGAACTATATAAATACAGATTGCCCACTTACCGGTCACATCCCACCCATTTTCCAGTGGGCATCCCGGCGGTATTTCTAATCGGAAAATGAAACCAAAAAAAAAATCGAATTTTATTACTATAAACCGAGTTTCAAGCCAATCTAGTTAAAAATGTTTGTTTTTTTTCATGTTTTCTTTTCCCGGTAATTTTAACGCCCGGGGGGCGGTTTTTCCGACATTGGAAAATCACATTTAAAATTATTTCGTATGCTATCCTTACAGACCAAGTTTCAAGCCAATCGAATTAAAAATGTTTTTTTGTTCAAGCAGAATTTCCCGGGAATTTTCAGGGCCGGGGGGACGTATTTTCCTCCGACATTGGAAAACCACATTTCAAATTATTTCGTATTCTATTCTTAGAAATTACTCTGCTTTGTACGTGTGTGTGTGTATGAATGTATGATTGTAAAACTTACAATATACATTAGGTCGAACTCCAAAAGGGAAAATGGCAAAAATTAGATCTCAGCATTCCCAAAGCTCATTTTTGAATTATAATTAATAATTGTGAAAATTAAAAGATATATTTTAATTTTAAATAAAATCAACTCCGATTGTTTATAAATAAAATAAGTTTATGATGATTGGCAACACTGCGTATGAGTTTTATACAAAAACTTGAAAGACAATTCGCGTCCTTTCAAACTCGACTTTTAGAACTTTTGATGATTTTTTACGCTTATTAAAAATCAAAAAGTATCAGATAGGTAGTAAGACCAGGACCTTAAAAATTTCGTACTTAGGGGGCCCAACCCAATGTACATATATATGAATATAGCATTCAGACTCACGATTGAATTGTTTGGATATCTTCAAATTGTACTTATAAAATTCTCATATCGCTCGGCACTGTGACTTGGGGCGACCATGGAAGCAAGCTGACTCGTTACATAAAAAGTATGCACGAAGATATTTTAATAGAAAACTCAATTCAAGAAAAGCCAAAGGAATCCCTTGTTTTATTGTTGTGTAAACAGTATATATGCTTTAGACATCCGATTTGTATCAAACTTTGCAGAATTGTGTGGTAGCATGTAACATTGATCAGTAACAAGTTTGGATGCGATAGCATTGAAAACAAAAAAGTTTTTCTCACTTAGTTTTTTTTTCAGACCATTATTTTGTATGGTAGCTTCACTATATAGTTGTCCGATTTCGACAAATCTGGGAAAAATTATATAAAATCATTGAAAACTTATAAATACGAGGGTTGGGAGCGATAACATTGAATACAAATTAGTTTTTCTCACTAAAACTAGTTTTCCAACCGATCGTTCCTATGGCAGCTATAAGCTATAGTCATCCGATCCGGCCGGTTCTGAACAAAAGACTTCTCGCAAAGTTTGGTTAAGATAGCTTTAAAACTGATGGAGAAGATAGCATAGAAACAGACGGACGGACAGACGGACATGTCTATATCAACTCAGCTCGTCATGCTGATCAAGATTATATATACCTTATGTGGTCGGAGATGCTTCCTTCTGTGCGTTACAAACATCCGGACAATTTTAATATACCCTCTCCAAGGGTATAAAAATAGACCGAACTGCGTTTTTAGATTCACCATCGGACCCTTAAGTCACGGGCTATAGCTATCTTTGTACAAGCAATTGCCTCAGAACAACATTGACCATATGGGTATCAAGAGCGTCATCAAAATTATGGAATAAATCCTATGAATAAAAGTCGTCATTTCCATTAAGAAAATAAAAAATTTAGTTTAAAAATGTATTTGGTGGACAAACCGCGATACGCTAAGATGCCTTGAAATGATGAATTTAAATGATCCGATCTGTTTTTCTGCTGGTATTGAAGCACTTTACTCATGAGATTAACTCCACAATTTTGGTGAAACTGGTATCACCTAAATGGTCAATGTTGTTCGAAGGCAATTGCTAGTATACATATAAATGCCTAAGAACCGCGAACCAAGCCTTTATTGGTAAAACTGAAAACGCGATTCAGTCTATTTTGATCTCTAGTTTATGGTCTATATTGCCTCGATAATGGGTGCTGTCAAATGTGGTACCCACCATCGCGGGTTTTCGTTGCATGTTTCCATCTCTTAAGTACACATTTTATTAGTCCGTAGCTCAATATAGTTAAAACTCTTTACAATTCTATCGAGTGGTTTTCCATTAATTTCACTTTCTAGGTTGGACCTCTATGGGCGGGGTACTAACCGCTTGTCCATTGGAGGCGGGAATTTGGTATAACAATGGAGGTGACTCCCTCTAACTTTGGTGAATTTTCCAATATTTAAGCTCTCATCTTGTTTTAACCAGCAACAGAGGTTGTAACTTTGTGTTGCTAGTATAAATGTGCCCATTAAACGCGAACTTGACGTGCTGAAGAAAAACTGGGTATGAGGTGTTGCTACCTGATGCCTCTAGTTTCACAATTTATTGGTCCCAGTCCCAGGCAAAAAAAACGTTGAATTTTGTTCCACTGTGTAATAAATGTGTAAACAATTTATGCTTTTTTTTGCCAAAACCTTTATTCAAGAACGCCTCTTCTCATTTGACTTCTCAACAACTACTACTAGCCCTTGTCTAGATGGGATTTCGCTGTTTCGCCTAATATCCGGAGGCCGCTTCTCCAGGCAGCACCTACTATTGACTTACTCGGACCTAGCATTGAAGGGATTGGCATGCTGGTTAATGTGTGTGTCTTAACTCAACTATCAATTGCCATAAAATGCAACATATTGAGAGTCCCATCTGAAAAACGAAACTTGTTTGCTAAAACTTTTCCTTCTACAGGGTTAATATGCCTAAAAATAAAACCCTAACCACAAAAATCAACTGCCAAATACGCACATAAAGTTAAAAGAAGAGTAAAAACTTGGCAGACTTTGCCAAGTGAGGGCAAATGTTGTCAGACAAGTGGAAAAGTTGGATAAGATTACTGAAAAGAATTTCCACATGTTGTCCATAAAATAGAAAAATCTGATTTTAAGTTCAATTTTGCTGTTTACATATCCATCAAGAGGCAAACTTGACTGCTCAATTAGCCTCAGCCTCAAATCTCAAGCCAATCAGCCATAGCCATCATCGGCCTAGAAGGGGGTTAAGGTGTGATATTTCCCATTGAAGTTTAATTGAAAACCTATCTCGACTCCATCACTCCCTGCTGCCGCGGCTGCAGCTGCTCTTCGCAAAGGAAATAAAGTCTTGGCTGGCGGTCGTTAACTATGATTTGCAAGCCGCGCGGCAGTCTAAGCCTTGTTACGTGCTGCCAGCCTGCTGTTCCTCCCGCTGCTCCTGCCGAGCTGTAATGATAATTTCGCATGACGCGCGGTTCGTTCCCTTCTGCTGCTGTTGTGGTAAACATTTTTATCGCCAAAACATGACGGGCAAATCAATTTTTATTATTTTATCGCCTCGCGTCTGGTATTAAGCAGCTTAAAAATCGACACGGTCGAGGCGCGAATCTCGCGAATCCCGCGAATCTATCTCATAACTAAGCCCACTGACAAGGCAATCATCATCCTCGTCATCATCATCCTGCGACCACATCATAAGGCACGTCAGAACAATAGAATCCAACCTCAACAATGCGCAAAATCATTATCAGTAATTATGCATTGTTCCCGCACTGACAATGCAACTAGGATGGGAATGGGACTGGGCAAGTGAAGGACCCATCCTTGTCTGGTTTTTGTGCATTTTATTTTTCATTTTTTGATTGATTTCACTGATTGCCGCTGGCCTTGAGCTGCCCCCTGTGCTATTAATAGATAATAGACCCAAAGATGTTGACTTGAGGTGCATTTGTGCAAGCAATATTTGTACAATTAAATGGCTGCTAATGCGATTTGCACACCACAAGCAGGCGGCCGGCCTTGTTTGGCGGGCAATTCCCAAATTAACTGATAAAACGCCAACGAGGAGCCACACCACGCAGAGATTGGGTACCCCTCATAAATCACTCTGCCGTTGCACAGTGGTCCCAAATCCCAAAAACACGGCCAAAAGTCGAAAAACGTTTTTGAATTGGCTTAAAGTTTGTACTCGATGGTTTTCGGGGTCGCTGATCACGAATCCGACGTCAAAAATTAGAAAACCAAATGGATCCAATATGGCGGACAATTTCTTCGGAAACGTACTTGATTTGGCTGAAACATCGAAAAACCCGTTTATCGATAATATCCCGATAACTGTTCGACAGATTTTTTTTCATGTCGATTTTCATGCTCAGCGGGCCAAAATACTTCAGAAAAAGTTGGTTTGGTGAATTGGGGGAGAGTGTTGTCGAGCAGTGTATATTTATAATGTCGCGACAATTGTCGCACAAAAATAATCACCGAGACTAAACCTGCAGCTAAAGGCAGCTAATTTTTCACTATGTTTTGAAGAACTGTCTAAATAACAATTTCTTGTCTGTTTGCCAGTGGGATCTGCTGGGAGTTTTGACTTATTGCTTTTTTAACACGATTTTCAGAATGTGACCAAAGAAAAAACCTCTACTTTTAATAATGATTCACTATTTCATGCATTGTTAATTAATAATAATATTTTATTACGTTTAAATTGTACTTATTTCTAGAGTAGAATCCATTTTTCAGAATCCAAATCGGTTAATTTTTCGCGAATCTATACGCTTCTAAACATTGTGTTATTTTCGACTCATGACGAATAAACGATGAGGCACGCTCGATGCTCACAATTGCAGTTCATACCTGAGACAGGTGGGGACACTTTCTTCTTATGAACGGTCAGAATACAAACTAGATGTACCACTGCATCTATTCCAATCATTTAAAGTCAATAAAAAAATATTTTGTTTTCCGACTTTTGGCCAGCTTTTTGGGATTTGTTGTGTTTGGGATTGCGTTGGTTGCGAGTATCTCGTAAATTTGCTATGCAAACTGCAATTGGATTGACGCTGAGTGGGGGGGGGTGTGGAAATAAGAGGAGGCCAAGAGTTTAAGAGTTATAATGATATGGGATGCCGGTAAAGTTATTTAGGAGTGTAAAGAAAGAAAGGTTTAATAAACTTATTAGAACAGAACCAAAAATATGCTTAACACTATAGACCAGTAGGAGTCCAGCTCATCTGGGGGCTGCCCCGGTTTGTGAAGCATCACTATGCTGGCATTTTTCCATGCTATGGAAAAGTAACTGAGGGCTGCGTTGGAGATTAGCAACAGAAACAATACAGCCTTGCGAGGGAGAGGCTTTATCGTTGTGTTGTCAACCACACATTTTGTTAATTTTAATTCTTCTCCAGGACGCCTGGTTGAAATAATCAATATATTAGAAAGGCTTAATAGGGGCCAATTTCACTCTTCGCCTCTTAAAATGTGTTAGGTATGCCAGGCAGCGCCATTTGAAGAAGTACGTCCATTTGGAGTCTATTGGTCGGAGAAGCGCTGAAAGGGCAGGAATCTTTACTCGAGATTGAAGGCTAATAAAAGTTGAGTGTTTTATGCTAAGTTTGGAAACAGACATTACCTAGATATCACTTAGTCGATATAGTTATCGATATTTTCATCAATACACAATCGGCTGATTTCAACACTTGTATTGTTTGTTTTGCTATAAATATTGAATAGGAAGAGATAGAGCAACAAATAAATAATGCAAGAGAGTACTCTGAGGGGCCTAATTATTTTGCTGATCAGGATGATGCCGAATTTGTTTAATGATTCGAGTTGACAAAATTCACATGAAAAATATTTTTCCTAGGATTAGAGATCAAGTGTCTTCTAAAACCTTAACTTAATTTGCGATTGCATTTAGTATGTCTCGAATTGTAAACAGGAATCATATTTCGTTGTCGGGGAACAGTTCTTATGCAAATGGCAGCTTCCTCCTCACTTCTGTGACAGACCGTGACCGTGACTCTGGTGACCGTGTAATGCTACCGTAACCAACAAATTTGTTCTGTGACAACCTAAACTTTTGAGAAATGGGGCCTTAATATGATTTTAGTCAAATCAAAGGTTTAATTACAATTCAAGCTACAATTTTTTGTCCTTAGAAGGAATTCGTTGGTGTAAGCGGGTTAGAGTATTGGGATATTTATTAAGCTGCTCCTTTAGACTTGGCAAGCTTACTGAAAATCGACTGAAATAATATATAGCTGTCATATGTTGTACGACTGCGCAGGGAATTGGATTTCTTTATGCCCTTATAATCTAACTTCAGTTCAAACTTATTTGTTTGTTGAGAATAAACGAGTCCCTCGACATAGTCCCTTCACCCTCGCTGTACCACAATATATGGGAAAGCCCCACGAAGCAGCTCCTCCCCACTCGGTGCTCCCTTCCCCAAGGACCTTGTCCACAGTTTGGCGTTGTTGGGTCATAAATTAAACTGCATTTGGCTAGTTTTGTGGTCATTAGGCACGACTGCAGTTTGTCTGTTTTTGGGCTGGTACCTAAGACGTCTCCGCTCCGACTCCTACTAGCTGCAGCAGTCTCCTTGGTTCTGGCCCAAGACAAATACTTCACAAGTTTTAATGAAGTCTTGCATAAAGTTCTGCTCTGTGACTGGAGGAGAAGTCGACAATGACTTTGTACGGAAATGGCAATATGAGTTATGTGTCTGCTGCTCTAGCTCTGTGGAGGATGGCTTAATTTCGCTCGCTATCTTTGTGTTGAATGCCCCGCGCCTCAGACTGTGCTACACTTCAATTAACATAATTAATGTGCGTGTCTGTCTTGTCCGCCTCCGCTTAGGCCTTCGCCCCCTCCCGTCATCCATTTTCCGATGTAACACAAGTCTTCAGCATGTTGCGCCTTTCCGTTTGGGTTTTTCGCTTTCAACAACTCAATTTGAGATGCTTGCACCTTTGCCACTTAATGGACAATTAACTTAAAAAAAAAACTACGTCTTACGATTTCGCCAACCTTCTGCATACCTGCTTAGCCATATTTTTAGTTGGCATTGTTTCTGGTTTCTGGCTCATTAAAAATGAGTACTCAAATCTAATTGCTGAGGCGCCTAATGATCTGACGCTGTAATGGAGTAAAGAACTTTTATCTTCTCGCACAGCTTAGTCTACGTATTACATATTAAGCAAATGGCATGACTTCACCCCAAGTTCAAGTGTATAGATATAGTTAGAGGCTCAGGTGTAACGATGCCATCAAAGTTGAATTTGAATAACGTTTACAACTTTAATTAAAGTGCAGAATGACTTGGGACTGTGTTTTAAAAATTAACCTAAGAATAATGGAAGAATTTTGTAGAATATCGCTTTATGAAAAAAAAGACAAACATCATTATTGTATACAATTCACCATCACACATACTCTACCTACACTAAGACATTAGCTTAAGGCTTTTCTGTTACATTACAGTGTGAGGAAACTGTATATAAATAAATATTTAAATGAGTATCTATTTTTATAAAGTTTAGTTACAATCAGGGATCGCAAATAGAAGTTATGGACTTTAAAAAAATCAAAGCCAAATAAGTGTCCAAGACACTTTTGGAGACACCCCATATACGAATTTTGAGTGAGCAATCCGAAATCAGGATAAACTTTTATTTTCAACTTTTAAATAAAAATCGAAAAAAAAATCTTACTTTTATTTAAAAGTTGAAACTAAGACTTATTTTTCAATTTTTATTTTAAAAACTGAAAATAAAAATTGATTTTGAATATCTTTTCAACTAAAAGGTGCATTACAAAAGTAGACATATATCTGTGATCTATGATTCAATACCTTTCCATTGATACATCACATGTCTTCGTAGGATCAAGGATAAGGATTAAGGATACCAAAATTTGTTTATTAATTCAGTGCCACTGTTTGTACATATCGCTCGCTTACTTCAAGTCTGTCATAACTCAAACACGTTAGAAAGTTTATCAAGCCCTGCAAAATGAAATAGTAGATCAGTGTTTCTGTCTCAGAGTCTATGTAAAGGCCTGTTCTCAGAAGCGCTGAAAATCAATTTTTATGACGCACTCCATATAAAAACGAGAGCGCAAGCTAAAGTCGGCTCTAACCGACTTCGATATACCCGTTACTCATGAAAAAACATGTTTAACAGTGTTCCTGCGATCCTTAGGGTGAACATCTGAAAAGTATGCAACACTTTTTGAACTCGGCTACTTTTCACATTTCTGCTCATAACTTGAGAACTGCTCATCCGATCCTTATCATTTCTTCCGCAAATTTATTCGTTTTACTAATTACTAACTATCTCTAGAAAGTACGAATCGTCTATCTTTAAAACTGTAGGAGATATAACGTTTTTTCCGAATTGCGGGGGCGGGACGGGCGTGGCCAAAATTTGAAATAAACTTGATCTGCCTGCAAGTATAAGAAGCATTTGTCTCATACATGTCAAACCTCTATCTCTTACCATCTCTGAGATCTAGGTGTTCATACAGTCGGACGGACAGACGGTCAGACGGACAGACGGCGCAACTTATTGCGCCCATTTGGCAATACGCTCTTCCGGTATGGGGCTCCCTAATATGTCAATCCCAATTTGATCGCATTCAGACAGAACAAAACAAGATACTCAGAACTATCACTGGTGCTCCTTGTTACGTGAGAAATCAAACAATTCACACAGATTTGGAAATTGCGCCTGTTGAAGTCATCTATAATGAGGCCTGTTCGAAATATTGGGATCGTCTGCGATCACATATCAATGAAGAAGCCAGAAAAATTGCTGATAAGCCCTGTATACCAGTCAGACATAAGAAAACACGTAAAAGATATTTGGAGATGTTGCAATGTTATAATGCACAGGCTTTGCAGGTTCAGCACCAACAAAGTCAACAGAGGCAGTTGGTATCCAGCTCGGATTTGGTGCAAAGACCACTTAATTTCAGAGACCAAATTTTATTTGATCAATGGGAAAGAATAAGAGCACGTGAACAAGCAAAAATTGAAAGCGCGCAAATGAGCATCCAACAAAGGCGGCATTATGGTACACAGCCTCAGCCACAGTCTTCTTTACCAATAAACTTAGTAACGCAGAACTTTACAAACCCAGATGACCAAAATATCTCTTCTGATGAGGTTGAAATTATTTCAGTAAAATATGTTCCGAAAAGGCGAATAATCTTGCAGCGACGCGTTTCGACACAACCACATTATGAAGGTGTTTATTGTCGACAACATTCATCAACAACAATAATAAATCAGCAAAGTTCCTTAAATGTTCCACATGCAGATGACCATATTATTGAACATCTACAGACAAGAAACCCAGCAGCATGCAAAATTAAAGCAACAACACAAATCATAAATTCGGCTTGCACACTTGCAATGATATTCACAATAATACAAGAACTATGTAACTCAGTGCCCTCTAAAAATATGAAAAAACGAGCTAAAACAAAGTTTAAAATTTCAAATCCCACCCAGGACATATCACTTATGGAAAGACAATTGCAACAAAGAAGAAAATATAGTATGAAGTCTAAAGGATTGGAATGGCGACACTTTACACCAAACTTTAGATGGCTATCTAACACTCGATGTCAAAGAAATATCTTCATTCAAAAATCAAGATTATGTCACCCAACACACTGGAGGCTCTCATTAAAACAGATGATTTCCAACTATTCAAATTTAAACCTATGGTATCTGGACCAAAAGTGGTCTACTTGGAGACTACAGCTTATAAGAATACAACGGCTTTCACATTGGCTCAAATCAAGACACATAAGACATCCATAAATACAGTAACCAGTCAAAAATCGGATAAGATGGCGAATTATTCGCATCTATTACACATTATGTCCTTCAATTGTCTAAGGCCCAGACAAAATAGCTGATTTTTATTTTGTTTTTGCAGCTTGTCATTTATTAGTGTTTCTTTAGTATTAGCCCTTTTTTAAAAAAACAATCTTAGTAGGCGCAACCACATTCAATGTAAATACAACAAAGTATAATTTGAATAAAATGTCACATTTCCTTTGCTGATATCCCATAGCAAAGGGGGTGTCTCAATCATTATGTTCGTTCAAGTCGACGAGCAAACAAAAAAAAAAAACCAAAAAAACATCTAAAAAGTATGCAACACTTTTTTAACTCGGCTATTTTTCACCTTTTTGCTCATAACTTGAGAACCGCTCATCCGATCCTTATCATTTGCTCGGCAAATTTATTCGTTTTGCTAATTACTAACTATCTCTAGAATCGTCTATCTTTAAAACTGTAGTAGATATACGTTTTTTCCGAATTGCGGGAGGGGGCGTGGCCAAAATTTGAAATAAACTTGATCTGCCTGCAAGTATAAGAAGCATTTGTCCCATACATGTCAAACCTCTATCTCTCACCATCTCTGAGATCTAGGTGTTCATACCGACGGACGGACAGACTGACATGTCTATGTCGACTCGGCTGTTGATGCTGATCAAGAATATATATGGGTGATTCCATGAAAAATCGCCCACTGGGATTTTTTTGGATCGGAATAATTTTTTTCGTATTCCTTGTAGTAAAATAGTATATACGTATTTTCAGCATTTTGCCGAAATATACTTAATTCGCGGGTAAAGTCGATTTGAAAATTTACATATTTAAAAAATTTAATTATTTTCAATTGCTCGCTATCCAAAGCCATTGGTAATAAAAATATTTAAAAAATCTGAAAATTAACATCTGAACCCAAACTTTCAAATCACTCACACTTAAAAATTTTAAAAATTTTCTTTGGTCTCCAAATCGCGAAAATAAGTAAACAAAAATTAATTGCCGCGAAAGGGATTTTTTTTTTTCTTCATTTTTTTCTAAAAATTTGGTCTTGTATCCAGAAATTCACTGTATTAAGCTGTAAATGGGTAATCCAATAGTTCAAGAGTTATGGCATTTTTTCATTTATTTAAATTAATTTTTTTTTGGAAAGTAACAATATTTTTTTGAATGAGTTAAATATTTTTGTGTTTGAATAGTGGAGATTTGTGTACCTGTATAGTTTTGGTTTTAAGAATTTTGCTAGTTTTAGTGTTTTTGTGGTTTGAATGTACTGTGATGTTTGGTAAAAATTCGTTGGCCCATTCATAGAGTTCTATGGCAGTGGTAATCTGTTTATCGCTAATCATTTGAAGGCTTGCCCGTCTAGCCATTCTTTTTAGTGTTCCCCCAGCTCCATCGCAAGGCCCTTTACCATGGGCTGTGGCATGGAAATGCCACTTCGCCGATCTATTAAAATCATTTTCATGATGATAGACGTTGCAAAAATGTTTAACGTTTTTAAATTGTTGAGGAGCCCCGTCCGAGAAATAAATGCACTTTTGAATTTGAGAGAATTCTTCTGAAAAATATTCATTAAGAGCTTCCAGAAAAACGTAAACCGCTACTTCATCTTGTTTCTTGCAATCAGATATTATAATTATTGTTTTTAATAAGTATATCGGAAAAATCTGCTTGCCTTTCCTTTAAAATAAAATAAACCTATTGTTTTTTAACGGAAAAAGATAGTTGGCTTTGATATTTTATTTCGTTGTTCACAATGAACATTTTCCATAATAGCATTCATCAGTTGAATTTTCACATACCCAATCCCAAAAAATATCTTGATACTTTTTAACATTAATTTGACCAAATTACTGCCTAAAGAAATTAAATAATAATTTATGTTGATTTAACGTGGGAAAAGTCATAAGTCATTAGTATTTTTCCGGATTCCATAAGTTTCATGTTTTCGTGAATGGGACAAACGCAAATTATATGTGTTCCTCCAGATCAGTGGCGGATCTAGGAATTGGCTAAGGGGGGGCTAAGGGCACTCAAAATCACTCAACATTGTTCAAATCTTATTTTGCTTTTTAGAATAGATACATCATCTCATACAAAAAGTCGATATGTTTTGAAGGTAAAAAGTTTCCCAAAGTAAAAATAAACAACTTGTTTTTTGGTCATTTTTTTGAAGATTTTTTGTCTTACCTCTAGAGTGCAACACAGAGTATAAAAAGTTTTTGGCCAATATATGTATATGCCTTGAGCGAAACCGAAATATATTTCGGTCTTAAGCCTTAGTTTAAAGGTAAAGCTAGATAAATAAATAGCGCCGCAGGCGATTTTTAAATAAACATTCACAATAAACATTAACAAACTTCGCAGGATATGTAGAGCATATTTTAAAATTTTACCTTCAAGTAAAACATATTTTAAATCAAAAAACGTCGTACACGTCACTAAGACTATATTAGTACATACATTATTTTGGTTAGTTTTATAAATTTGGAAATGCTATTGCGTTTAAGCTACGTGGTTAAGTTTTAACGTTTTCTGATTTTTTTTACAATTGCCTAATAAAATTCACATAGTCTTAGTACAAACCTGCAAATTTAAAAACTTTATTAAAAAGGAACCCGTGAATGACGACCTCGACTTTGTTGTATAATAATTCGTTATAGTTCGCGGCCGATCGATGAGATTTTTTTCAAAATTGTTGTTTAGAACGGTGGTATACTAAATATTTACTAATTTCTTTTTAGATGCTTCATTGCAGTATTTTGCATAAAAATATTTAACATGGGGGTAAAAAAGCGTCGTATACTCGTGCGTAAGCTGTTGGGTTTTTGACGACCATATAATCGAGGAATTTTCAACTCAAGTGGCATTTCGTCTGCAATTTTGTTGATTTTTTTTAAAATTTTTATTAAAAGATGATTAATTATTTCTTGTTTCAAGAAACAATTCAATCACATGGGCGACGTGAGCACAGGAGTCCTACTGAGTGTCAATTTGCTATTTCATGGCTAGTTACATCACAGCTGGCGCCAATAGGTGGTGAATGTGACCGGATGTGTAAAAGCTTTTTCTAAAGAAAGTAAAAACTTTATTATTAGATCTTCCGACGAACACACGACCTCCCACCCAGCAGTCCAGCACGCTAACCGCTGGGCCACCTAACTATCCAAGAGAATGCCTTCAGAAAAACTCCCTTTTTTTGGCCGAAACTAACAAAAATACACACCAAAAATATATTCTACAAGTATTAGATATCGATATTTCGAAATCTCTACTGCTCATGCCTTTTTAAAACAATCTAAGTATTTGCATCTTTTTATGACATTCTTAATTTCTTATTTTGCTCTTTGCATATTTTGGGTGAATTAAGATATTTGGGCTCTAAGGGGGGGGCTTCAGCCCCTATAGCCCCCCCCCTGGATCCGCTACTGCTCCAGATCCTGCCAATATGCAGTGAGGTGGTCGAAAGGAACAAAATTTCGACAAACCGATTTTGACAGCGGGAGCTAGTTGCTTAAATCCCCTATATACATCTTGCAAGTTACCAATAATTAGTCTCTTTTGCCGAATATGCGTTTTTCCATCTATTTTAAGCAGCTTGCAATCTTTTTGGCCCGGCATCATCATACTGACATCATCTCTTTCATAATAGCTATACACTTGCATTTTTATTTCATCAGAAATTTTTGAACCTACTAAAATTAAAAATGAATTACAATTTACCAAAAAGAGCTAAAATGCATTAAAAGTACCTTTCTTTGTAGGAATGCATAAAAATTCACGTTCATTTTCTAATTTCCTCGCTTTTTTTATCATATAGCAAGTTGTACTAATTAGTCCAGCTGCTTTCCTGATGGACCAATTTTCCGGTAATAGAGTCAGAATATTTAACTTTTCCTCCTGACTTGTATTTGTGGAATGAAATCTTAGTTTTAGCTTGTTAATAAATTGAAAAGAGGAATTTGCATCATTCTCGTCATCACCCAGAGAATAATCCTTATCCAAGCTGTCATCAGAATAATCGTCATCCAAGCTGTCATCAGAAGAGTCATCCAAAATATTGGACCCTACTGATGAAAAATGTACTTTTGTTGTTAAATCAATTTAATAGAAAATGCTCTTACCAGGCAAAATTTCTGTACGTTTACTAGCTTTTTTTCTACATTGAATGCACAATCGATCGTTTAGCCTTAAGGTTTGCAGCTGTTTCAAAAGTTCAAGTGATACTGGCCGTAAGTTTTTCTTATGTTGTTTTTTAGTATGATTTTTTGCATTAAACGGATTTGCACACAAAGACCTAAAACCTGCAGACATTTTAAATGTAAGTACGCTCTCGAACAACTTGAATGGAAACAAAATTATTGGAAGATATTCAAAATGACAAATAAGACATGTGTGGTTTAATCAGAAATAAATACACAAGCCACTATAATAAGGCAGAATTTTTAAAATCGCGGTTTTCCAACTGTAAAACTCTTTTAGGGACTCGAACTCTTCAGTATATTCAACCACAATAACATTACCGTCTTAAAATTAAAGCATGCTGATTCTGATATTGTTACTGAAAATTAATTTAAATAAATGAAAAAATGCCATAACTCTTAAACTATTGGATTACCCATTTACAGCTTAATACAGTAAATTTCTGGATACAAGACCAAATTTTGAGAAAAAAATGAAGATAAAAAAAAATCCCTTTCGCGGCAATTAATTTTTGTTTACTTATTTTCGCGATTTGGAGACCAAAGAAAATTTTTAAAATTTTTAAGTGTGAGTGATTTGAAAGTTTGGGTTCAGATGTTAATTTTCAGATTTTTTAAATATTTTTATTACCAATGGCTTTGGATAGCGAGCAATTGAAAATAATTAAATGTTTTAAATATGTAAATTTTCAAATCGACTTTACCCGCGAATTAAGTATATTTCGGCAAAATGCTGAAAATACGTATATACTATTTTACTACAAGGAATACGAAAAAAATTATTCCGATCCAAAAAAAATCCCAGTGTGCGATTTTTCATGGAATCACCCATATCTTAAATACATATAGTGATAAGACATTCCACCTGATCATCACCGTTGAGCCTAAACCGTAATAGTTAGAAATTTCAAAATTTCACAATAACTTCCTATAGTGATCGGACATTGTACTTAGAAAGCATTTCCTCAACGCAGCTCCCAGTGCTCTTCAAAACGAAAAAACATTTAAGTGCTGAAAATATTTACTAGAAGTGTGTTTTCTTGATATCGAAAAATAACAAAAAATTATATTTGTTTAAAAATACAATAAAAATACAATTTGAAAAAAAAAAAAAAAAATATCTTCGCTAGCGTCAGGCCATGATTCGAACGCACGGCTGCTGACATGGGCGGCTGACTCTCTACCCTAGCGCCATTTGGCCTTTCTCAATTCGGTGGCAGACCACTTATAATTATGAAGCGCTCAGTCCGCAAGGCATTTTTCTTTTGTAATCTATTATAAAGATAAAGATTCTCAAATAAATGCTTAATTGTTTGAATGGAATTTTAATATCCCTATTCTAGCGATACTTAGTCCTTGGTTCCTCCCAGGGGGCGAAAACATTTCGTTATTCACACGTACACGACCCGAACGTTTGCCGAAGCTGAGACCAAAAGAGCAGAAAGCCGTCATTCGCTCGCAAGAGTTCGAAGCGACATCAATACTCTCTCACTCTTTGGACTCGCTCTATATCTATAAAAAGAGAGTGTACTGACTGAATCACTAACTCAATGGCAATCATCGCACAGACTAAAGGGTAAGAGATAAAGGGCTGTAATTTGGAGAGGAGTTCTGTTAGTGGAGAAGGTGCCTACTAAGACGGAGCCCACGAGGAAAATGGACGGAAAATTCTGCGCTCAAAAAACTATTTTTTTCCGATTGGCTTCAACCTCGGTTTGTAAGGATGGAATACGAAATAGTTTGAATTGTGATTTTCTGATTTTGGAAAATTTTACCCAAAGGTCGGAAAATTCTGCATAATAAAGTATTTTCCATCCGATTGGCTTGAAACTCGGTTTGTAAGGACAGAATACGAAATGATTTAAAATGTGATTTTTCAATGTCGGAATATCCGCCCCAGGTTGGCTTAAAACTTGGTTTGTAGAGATATAATACGAATTAATTGAAAAAGTGACTTTCCAAAGTCGGAAAATTTGACCCGACTGCCGGAAAAATTCGAGAAGAAAACTTTTTATCATCCGATTGGCTTGAAGCTCGGTTTCAATTGATGAAATAGAAAAATGTGATTTTCCAATGTCGGAAAATGTGATCCCGGCGAGTAAAAATGCGCAGAAAATACTGCATGCAAGAAAACTTTTATTCATCCGATGGGCTTAAACGATAGAATACGAATTAATTTGAAGCATGATTTTCCAATGACGGAAATTCGGCCCCCAGGCGTGAAAATTCCAGGAACATTCTACAAGGAAAATAACTATTTTTCGTCCCTCGGTTTGTAGGGATAAAATGTAAAATAATTTGAAGTGTGATTGAATGTGATTTCCAATCCGAACCCGGGAGTAAAAACGCCCGGAAAATGTAATATGCTAAATAACTATTTTTTATCTGATGGACTTGAAACTCGGGACAGGGAAAAGGTTGGGAAGTGGATGGGATGTGGGTGGGACGTGGGTGGGCTTGCGATGGGATGCGGGTGGCACGTTGTTCTGGAAGTGGGTGGTAATGGGAATGGGTAAATGGGAAGTTGGTGGGATGTGTGCGGGAAGTGGGAGGGATGAGGGCGGTAAGTGGGTGGGATTTGGGTGTTATGGGGGTGGTATGTGGGCTGATATTGGTTCTATACTGTTAAAGGCGCAGCGAAGCGCGACGGGTTATGTGCTAGTACTTTATATGGTCGGAAATGATTCCTTCTGCCTGTTACATACATTTGCACGACTTTAGTATACCTTTTTTACTCTACGAGTAACGGGTATAAAAACAGTGGCGGAAAGTTTCCGCGGCTGAATTTATTTTCTGTGTTCTGAGACACGCTAAATAAATGCCCAGTTTGCCTATCGATAGTTGACGTATCGATAGCGGTGTGGGTCGTAAGTGGATTGAAAGAACAGCTGATTTGATTTGCGGAAATAGCTGTAACTATTTATTTTGACAAGATAAATTGATTATGCAGGAAAAATCAACGGAGCGCAAAAGGAAACGGATTGAAAGTTTCAGACGAGAGGAAGCCCCAAGCTAAGGGCCTCAAATCAGCCCAACAAAACGACGAAATCGGCACTGAAGGGACGTAATTAAAAAAACAGTCTCCAATGCCAACGTGACGCTTGGAGACGCCTCGGTCGGTTGGCACGGACGGATTCGTCCGAAATCGGAGGAAATCAGCAGGTGATAACCATACCCAATCCGGTCATAATTTTTTCCACCACCACAGCGAAAACTGTGTCGACCACGGCCGGCTTCTCCTTGTTGGAGGTCAAAAATAAACCCAATGCGGACCAGGTGAAAATGGAGTTGGATAGCGATGCGACTGCTTTGGGCAGCAGTTTCAGCTCCATTGGCTCCCGGGGAGGAGGATTTTGAATTTACGAAAAATAAAACAAAAATTTTTGATGAAAACTAAAAAGTATATTTGTCATTCTCTAGCGTAGCGTTTCAGTTGAGAGGAAAACAGTTTCACAGCACAAGTCCATGATTTGCAGATACTCCAAGCAACCTTCCTGCACACGATAGCAGCATTCCTGCCAAGAATGAACAGTCAACCAACTTGGAATCAAGCTTTAAAAATGCTTCCACCCACCCCCATCTTGTCGCATATCTGGGCATCCGTCAGGGCCGCATGATGCACTATGTACTCCAGAAACTGCTCCATCTGACCCACACTGAAGATCGATTAACCAATCTCTTGTACAAACTTCTGCAAACGATTATAGTTGCCCGAACGGCAAACATCCAAAGAAGCCTCCAATTGGTAGTCCGGGACTATGTCCGAAATCTCAAATATATTGACCTAAAAATTGTTCGCGCTTCTCAGAACAGGCCTTAAAGCTAGGTATCGAGACACTCGAAAGTCTTGCGCAGCGGAAATTGTTTGATAATTTCCTGAGCCGCTCAGACAATGTAGTGTGATCAGGCGACAGCAACAAATTCAGCTGTTGTTTATTTAAGAAATTGGCGGGCTAATTCAAATAAAATAAAAGAGTTAATAGAATTGATAAAGGAAGTCACTGGGAGAAATTCAAAGGTCATAGACAATGCCATGGTCAATTTCATGGATGCATTTTGTGTGTGGGTGCAGGTACAAGCAGTGTCCTTTAGAGGTATAAGCAGCCAGCTCCATGGACTGGAGGATCATACTCACCGGGCGTATTAGTTGAATACCTAAAGGAAGCCACTACCACAGTAAGCCGGAGGAAACACTGCTATAATGGACTATGGAGACTGCGAAGGTTCAGTGCTATTTGTCCGTGGGCTGTGGAGACTACGGAGGTTTGGACTCGGGTTTTGTGCACACATTGGGCGAATGGCATACCAACCACATCAACGGGAAAGCATACCGAAAAAGTTTCTCAGCCACAAGTGATGCAGCGGTCGGAGTTGCCCGTATAAAAACGCTTTTATTGGCCAGACTCCATAGAAATGGTAGCAACTGGCCCACTTTGATCAGCTCCACATGTTTGTCAACCTCGGAGCTTTCCAAACAATTGTAGCTTTGTTTTTTTAGTCTTCTTTGCTTTAACTTTTTTCATTGCGTGCTCAATTTTCGAAGGTACCTCTGACAATTATCAAACAAGTTTCATAATTTCATGAAAACGAGTTGGCAGGTCCATGTTAATTATCGAAGCGAATTTCGAGTGTCTCGGTACTCGCTCAGGAAATGCGCTTTGGCAATTTTCGCGAGCGGATTTCCTGAGCTATGTACGCTTTAAGCTAGGTATCGAGACACTCGAAATTTTTGCGGAGCCCATCTAATTACATAGCTCAGGAAATCCGCTCGCGAAAATTGTCAGAGCGGATTTCCTGAGCGAGTATCGAGACACGCGAAATTCGCTTCGATAATTAACATGGACCTGCCAACTCGTTTTCTTGAAAACAGCTGATAAATTGTCGAAGGGGGTCGTGAAATTATGAAACTTGTTTGATAATTGTCAGAGGTACCTACGAAAATTGAGCACGCAATGAAAAAAGTTAAAGCAAAGAAGACTAAAAAAACAAAGCTACAATTGTTTGGAAAGCTCCGAGGTTGACAAACATGTGGAGCTGATCAAAGTGGGCCAGTTGCTACCATTTCTATGGAGTCTGGCCAATAAAAGCGTTTTTATACGGGCAACTCC
Source organism: Lordiphosa clarofinis (assembly GCA_018904275.1). Lineage (NCBI taxonomy): Eukaryota > Metazoa > Arthropoda > Insecta > Diptera > Drosophilidae > Lordiphosa > Lordiphosa clarofinis. Next base: position 154,817 of record JAEIGQ010000198.1, read on the forward strand.
GACCGCTGCATCACTTGTGGCTGAGAAACTTTTTCGGTATGCTTTCCCGTTGATGTGGTTGGTATGCCATTCGCCCAATGTGTGCACAAAACCCGAGTCCAAACCTCCGTAGTCTCCACAGCCCACGGACAAATAGCACTGAACCTTAGCAGTCTCCATGGCCCATTGTAGCAGTGTTTTCTCCGGTTTACTGTGATAGTTTCCGTTGCTCCAGCCGCTCCTGTGGCTACCTTTAAGTATTTAACTAATATGCATGGAGCTGGCTGTGGCTTAATGTGCTAATTCTAATCGTTCGATGCGTTTTGGGTTGTCGCTATAGCAGTATGTCTTAGGGAATAAGTTTTGCTCAAGCAGGCCAATACAATAACAAGGGACACTGCTTATACCTTCAGCCACACAAAAGATGCATCCATGAAATTGACCATGGCATTGTCTATGACCTTTGAATTTCTCCCAGTGACTTCCTTTATCAATAATCTTAACTCTTTAATTTTATTTGAATTAGCCCGCCAATTTCTTAAATAAGCAACAGCTGAATTTTTTGCTGTTGCCTGGTCACACCACATTGTCTGAGCGGCTCGTGAAATTATCAAACGATTTCCGCTGCGCAAAAATTTCGAGTGTCTCGATACCAAGCTTAAGCATGAAATTTTTTCAACACTACAGATGCAAACTGGCTGTGAACCGAGATTAAAAAACTAAGATTTTAAAAATTTTTGTAAAATTTATAAAGCAAAGTCTGCTTGTTTATTTTAGATTTTCCTTGAAATTAATATACTCCCTGAATGTTATTTAACATTTGCCGTTTTTTTTAAAGTTGTATGTTAAAACAAGTAGCCTTTTCAAAGTTCCTATAAAAATTTGAAATACAAATCTAGTTTTCCTCCCATAAATTTAAATATGTAAATTTGTCTTTAAGAGGCTATAACTTTGCCAAATAGAATGATTTAATCGCCATAAAAATCACAAAATTAGATCATATGTTTGGCTATATGCTCAGACATTTATGCCCAGTGTGGCCTCCATAAATCCTAGAGTGCCAAAAATGAGAGATTTTCGTTTTTCCGCTATATCTTGAAAACAAGAGCTGATTGAACAAAACAAATGATGCAGTTTTGTTTAGTGAAGTCTATATTAACATAGTCTGATAAAAATAGACCTGCACCAAAATCACTGTTGGGCTGTGTAATTTATTGCTTTTGTGAGGTCCAGCCATATTTGTAGTAAATTCTGATCCCGTATTGTGCACTGATTCCAAAACTGGTCTTGGTGTTTCTCCATCAGCTCTTGTTTTCAAGATATCGCGGAAAATCCATTTATCAGAATTTTTGGCTTTTAAAAAATTATGGAGGTTACACCGAGCATCAATATCTGTATTTATGAGCTCTATGCGACATACATATTTAGGGTGTTCAACAGCCCGCGTAAAAGCGTAAAGCAAAAAGCGTAAAGCAAATAGCGTAAACTCCAAAAGTTGACGCCACAACAACAAAACACATGAGAAAAAATTACGCGCTTTTTTGCTGCCCTGGGGTATGTTTAAAAAATCAGCGTAAAAGTGTAAAAAGAGTAAAGTGTTGAAGTGTTGTAAAATTATTCAAAGTATCGACCAAAAATACTCGGTTTTGAGATTTTTTTCTTTAAAATATGCGGTCACACATAGAATAATTAAATTTTTTTTGTCAGTTTAACTGCATCTGGCCAATAAATCAATTGAGACATCTTCCTCAAAATAGCTGTCTGTAGCTACACCCAAAGAGCCGTCATCACCTACTGCAAACATAGTTGTAGTTTTCCTTATTGATGCAGCTTCTCTAAACTACACCAAACAGAAAAGTGCTCCCTGTAACTCAAGTTCTACTCGGGGTCGAAATGCATTCGACAACAAGCATGGGGCCGCACAGACCCATTGGTCATTGAAAAATGGTAGCACATTGGTTCGCCAGTTGACTCATTTGGGCACACAGAACTTGGGTCCTCGCTGCCAGCATGGAACTGCAGTAAGAACCTACATAACTTCGTCTACCATTTTATCGACAGCGTCATGGTTGTATCTCAAGATTTGTTATATAAATATTCAATATAGCTGCGTCGCGTAAATTTACACAATTACTTTTTTACGCGGGCTGTTGAACACCCTAATTAATGGTTCTTCTAATTTCACAAATTTTGCTGCATTTTAATCTTCTCGATGGACAAATTTACAGGCGGTTAGGCCCGAAAAAATGAATTAAAATTTATACTGATTGAATAACATTCATTTGCTTGACAATAAATGTAAGGTCTATGTTAGATAACGTAGTCTTTTAATACATCACTAAGAAAAAAAATTTGTTCTAAATCTACCAAGCCCATTCGTTGACAAAAGTAGAGTAATCCCGCTTTTTCTTCAACCGTGAACAGCGGGTGTCATATTAGGAACATTTTGTGCTCACTTTATGAACGGCTTGGGCATGATTTAAGAACAATATGTGCTCGCAAAATAAACGCTGAAAAAAATTTTATATGTTTTTCTTTTGACTCAAAAATAAATTTACATTTATTAATAATAATTAATATTTAATAACATAAATTAATTAATAATATTATAACATTTTATTTTATTATATTAGTTTTCATTATATTTTTTTTATACCCTTGCAAAGGGTATTATAATTTTGCCCAGAAGTTTGCAACGCATAGAAATATTTATTTCCGACCCTATAAAGTATATATATTCTTGATCAGGGCGACGAGCTGAGTCGATTGAGCTTTGTCCGTCCGTCTGTCTGTCCGTCTGTCCGTCTGTCCGTCTGTCTGTCTGTCTGTCTGTCTGTTTCTACGCAAACTAGTCTCTCAGTTTTAAAGCTATCGGGCTGAAACTTTGCACAGAGTCTTCTTTTTACTGCACACTGATAATATGTCGGAACCGACCGGATCGGATGACTATATCTTATAGCTGCCATAGGAACTATAGGTCGAAAAGTGGGTTTTTGTAAGAAAACTTTTTTGTTTTTAATGTAAACGCCTTCCGCTTCGACAATTATTAGTTTTATACGCTTTTACACAGATTTGGAAGTTTTTGTTAAAATCGGATGACTATATCTTATAGCTGCCATAGGAACTATCGGTCGAAAAGTGGGTTTTGTGAGAAAACTTTTTTGTTTTTAATGTAAACGCCTTCCGCTTCGACAATTATTAGTTTTATACGCTTTTACACAGATTTGGAAGTTTTTGTTAAAATCGGATGACTATATCTTATAGCTGCCATAGGAACTATCGGTCGAAAAGTGGGTTTTTGTGAGAAAACTTTTTTGTTTTTAATGTAAACGCCTTCCGCTTCGACAATTATTAGTTTTATACGCTTTTACACAGATTTGGAAGTTTTTGTTAAAATCGGATGACTATATCTTATAGCTGCCATAGGAACTATCGGTCGAAAAGTGGGTTTTTGTGAGAAAACTTTTTTGTTTTTAATGTAAACGCCTTCCGCTTCGACAATTATTAGTTTTATACGCTTTTACACAGATTTGGAAGTTTTTGTTAAAATCGGATGACTATATCTTATAGCTGCCATAGGAACTATCGGTCGAAAAGTGGGTTTTTGTGAGAAAACTTTTTTGTTTTTAATGTAAACGCCTTCCGCTTCGACGATTATTAGTTTTATACGCTTTTACACAGATTTGGAAGTTTTTGTCAAAATCGGATGACTATATCTTATAGCTGCCATAGGAACTATCAGTCAAAAAGTGGTTTTTTGTGAGAAAACTTTTTTGTTTTTTAATGTAAACGCCTTCCACTTCGACAATTATTAGTTTTATACGCTTTTACACAGATTTGGAAGTTTTTGTTAAAATCGGATGACTATATCTTATAGCTGCCATAGGAACTATCGGTCGAAAAGTGGGTTTTTGTGAGAAAACTTTTTTGTTTTTAATGTAAACGCCTTCCGCTTCGACAATTATTAGTTTTATACGCTTTTACACTGATTTGGAAGTTTTTGTTAAAATCGGATGACTATATCTTATAGCTGCCATAGGAACTATCGGTCGAAAAGTGGGTTTTTGTGAGAAAACTTTTTTGTTTTTAATGTAAACGCCTTCCACTTCGACAATTATTAGTTTTATACGCTTTTACACTGATTTGGAAGTTTTTGTCAAAATCGGATGACTATATCTTATAGCTGCCATAGGAACTATCAGTCAAAAAGTGTTTTTTTGTGAGAAAACTTTTTTGTTTTTTAATGTAAACGCCTTCCACTTCGACAATTATTAGTTTTATACGCTTTTACACAGATTTGGAAGTTTTTGTTAAAATCGGATGACTATATCTTATAGCTGCCATAGGAACTATCGGTCGAAAAGTGGGTTTTTGTGAGAAAACTTTTTTGTTTTTAATGTAAACGCCTTCCGCTTCGACAATTATTAGTTTTATACGCTTTTACACAGATTTGGAAGTTTTTGTCAAAATCGGATGACTATATCTTATAGCTGCCATAGAAACTATCGGTCGAAAAGTGGCTTTTATCAAAAAAATGGTTTGTTTTAGTGCTGACGTTTGTAAACTCTGTTGTATTAAAACATTTGCAAGGGTATTAAAACTTCGGCAAAGACGAAGTTAGCTTGGCCTTCTCGTTTTTTTTTGACTTTGTTTTCTTTCTCTGGGGATCGAACTCAGAACCTCGCGGCTACTTAAAATCTTAGAAAAAAATAGTTGGTAGTCCTTTGTTTTTTCTTATTTCAATTATTTTCAGTTTTCCAATATCATTGCGCTTTTAGATGTTATAGCCCAAAAACTATACAAATTTTCGACTTTTTTTGGACAACATTTACCGCCAAAATTTCTTGTAGCTTGAAAATAACATGGTAGTTATTTTTAAACCAAAGAATGGATATTAAAAAATTATTTAAGATCGATTTTTGAAAATTTTTAGACATTTTAAGGCTTAATATTGTTAAAAAAATGTAAAAATATTACAAAATTTTTTAAGGTTTTTGGACAATAACTTTTTAAAATCGCAATGAAATCGAAAAACAGAAAATAATTGAAATAAGAAGAAACAAAGGATTACCAACTATTTTTTTCTAAGATTTTTAGTATTAGCAGAAAAATTTACAGAAATTCTTAAACTTGCAAAAAAAAAGATTTTTTCAAAAAAACCCACATTTTTAATGTTCAAATCCAAAAATTGGTACCTTATCAGCAAAATCAAAACTTCGTGTTTGGTTTTTCTTTAACGTCATTCAATGCAGCTTACATTAAAACAAAGTTGGTTCGAATAGGACACTTAATGTGGCCACACGACCAACAAATGTAAGAGTACCTCTCTAATGCAAATATCTCGTGAAGCTGACGTGCTGGAAGAAAACGGACAATTTATCTGAGTTCAGCGGCCAAAAATACATTAGGAACGGTTGCAAAGTTCTCTGTTGCAAAAAATGGCCTTTTTTTGTAAACTTGTGTTATTATTGTACAATGCACAACATTTCTTAATGCGCTATGTTCGCACTTCTGCTTTTGAGTGGTGATTTTCCGTGGACGTCGGGTTTGTTTTGTGAACGATAATTCACGAACGAGATCGTTCAAGTAGGAGCCCGCTTGTGCTGGGTTTTGGATGGTCGTTTTTATACCCGTTACTCGTAGAGTAAAAAGGGTATACTAAAGTCGTGCAAATGTTTGTAACAGGCAGAAGGAATCATTTCCGACCATATAAAGTATATATATTCTTGATCAGCATCAACAGCCGAGTCGATATAGACATGTCCGTCTGTCCGTCTGTCCGTCCGTCTGTATGAACACCTAGATCTCAGAGATGGTAAGAGATAGACGTTTGACATGTATGAGACAAATGCTACTTTTATCTGCACGCAGATCACGTTTGTTTCAAATTTTGGCCACGCCCCCTCCCGTCCACGTAATTTGGAAAAAACGTTATATCTCCTACAGTTTTAAAGATAGAATATTCGTACCTTCTGGAGATAGTTAGTAATTAATTAAATAATAGTAATAATTAATTAAATGATAAAGATCGGATGAACGGTTCTCAAGTTATGAGCAAAAAAGTGTACCAAGCCCCCCCCCCCGCTAGCCACCCTCCTACCATAAAAAGATGTTGCATACTTTTCGGATGGTCACCCTGAGGAACGCAGGAACACTGTTAAACATGCTTTTTTATGAGTGACGGGTATATCAAAGTCGGTTAGAGCCGACTTTAACTTACGCTCTCGTTTTCTTAGTGTAAGCTTGATAAATTTTTTAATTTCACTGACACTGCCATTAAACTAATAAAATCATATTTATCTGACAGAAGTCAGGCAGTCGCTACTGAATCCTAAATATCGTTTACTTTGCGTCTAACTTGTGGTGTTCCCCAGGGATCAGCCCATGGCCCACTTCTGTTTTCTTTACATGTAAATGACCTCCCAGATGTGTGGTCGAATTGTAATGTCCACATTTATGCCGATGATGTTAAAATGTATGTTAGTCGTCTCTAAATTAAATAAACTACTATACACTGTGTAGGTGTTTGTAATAGAGATTTGACAAGTGTTAATGATTGGGCTAAATGTAACGGGCTGTCACTCAATCCTACAAAGTGCAATTGTATTGTAATATTCAAGATCTTGCTAAGCTGAAAATTATAAACAAGCCAATAAAATATGTAGTCGTATAAGTATATTTTGGCATACTGCAGGCATGGCTTTTTTGCCGTGAGCCCAATGCCGATTCCTTCTCTTTTTTCTTACAAATCTTACATACAATTTTACAATTTCTCTAAGATTGCAATGTTAGCATTATAAAATTCTAAATCCAATTTTCTAAAATATTAACAAGACATTTACAGGACTACATTTACATTAATTGCGACCTTATCTCCCTAGAAACTTTCTTCCATTATGTGTTGTCTGTACTTTAGAGCGTGGCGGATATATGCTGCTAGACTTGTCCAGTTGCTTCCTTTCAACAAGTTGATGCATTCCTCCACATTCAAATGCGGTGCATTCCGAAGCATCCTGCCCTGATCTCTTGTAAAATGGGACAAGCCAATAAAATAGGAATCACAGACAGGTAACCTTGGTATAACATTCAACGATACTTTATCTTGGAGTAATCACGTGACTGGGGACTTTGGTAAAACGTATGGAGTACTAAGACAACTTTCCTTGACTCAGAATTATTTACCGACTAACCCCAGACTTTAAATCGCCAAGACGTACTTGATACCTGCACTATGCTATGGGCTTGAAAGAAGATTTAACGTTACATTTAATAATATAGCTAGATATGTAATACATACTACACACCAGTCGATCTCAACCTTGGCAGCCTATAAAGCCACTCAACAGCCATTTTTAAATCCGTGTTCACCTAGTTATTTTTCCTTCTTTGCTTCTGGCGAGTCCTCTTTTACCTTTGGTGTGTTAAAAGTGAATTGTGCCGCCCTCGTTAAACCTAAAATTGTGAGTAATGGTGTTTATGTCCCATACGACTCGAACTTCTATCTCTTATAATCTCTGATATGAGATGGTTCGTTCAACGGACAGACTGCTGATTTTGATCGCATATGATTCCTTTTCCTTGTTACATACACAAACCTTATCTACCCTGTGTACAGAGTATAAAAAGACTGCCGACCATATAATTTTTTAATTTGAACGCAAATTTTGAATAGGTTCGGATTATCAAAAGCGTTCAATTGCATAGTTTTGCGCTTTAAGGTATGCAATGCGAAAGCGGGAAAGTGTGGTAGCCCTGGTCTTACTTATCTGTGGCAGCTCTGGTCACACTTATCCATATATGGTCTAAACCAGTGGTGCCCACACAAATACAATGACATGTGTCTTGCATTTGTGTGCGTAAGAGAAAAACGAAGTTGGCTTCGCGCGTGACGTTTTAATGCTTTGCACTGCGCAAAAGAAACGGAAACTTCAAACTTAATAAAATTAATTGCTTCTTGCTAAATATATTAGAGCTGAAATAATTAGTTATTAAATAACTAATTATATAAATAAGAAAATAATTTCAAGCATAAAACTTAAGAAATTACTAAATAACATTTTTATTCTCAGTAAATTTAATATTTATTGTCAGTGTATTTTTAATAAGTTGCGCAGCGAGACCTTGCTCCGTTGACGGCTGAACAGCAACTGATTTGATTTTCGTTTGCGCTTCGTTGTCGAATTCCACGAAGCGAACGAAACCACGCGCACGAAGACGCTTGCCGACGTCACACGACCGTTTACACTGTCTGTGTAGCAGCAGAGAGCCGGCAGAGTTTTTACCAACCACATGTGGCGGGGGCTTGGGCACCTCTGGTCTAAACCTATACTTGTCCTCTCTATAAAGTGCATGTGTTAGGTGCATTCTTGAAATCCCGCAAAAATTTCCTTAGTGAAGTAATGTGGCCAAATAAAACTTACCAACTGCAATGAACACTAATGGAATTGGTGATACCCTATGTTTAGGGTGAATTTCGGCACTTAGGGAAATTTCTATAGCTCACCAATTCAATAATTTGTGAAATTTTTCTTTTGGTGATCAATGTTTGTACTAAGATCATATATATATACAAAAAATAAACAGTTTTTAAATTTGACTTGGGTCTGTCCGCCTTGCGCAGGACTCGAACCCACGGACTTTACAAATAGAGTGCTAACAAGCAAAAGATGCTCAAGCTCTATCTAATGTTAAGAACATCAATTAATGTTTTTAGTTATTTACACATTACACAGGGTTACGAAATGACTACTTTTGTACATATGTGGAAGTCCGAAAAATGAATCAAAATTGATGTCAGGACAACTAGACTGTTACACAAAAGTGTATAGGAAGCATTAAAAGACTACATTAATGTACAATAATATTCAGGCAGTACCTTTTAAAACAATTTCCTTCAAATTCATAATTGCTTAGTATCAAGCAAATTTTATGAATTGGGCTACGAACAGGTCAAATGAGTTTCACACTCACCATCTCCGGCCTAAGCCCCTTGCGGCTATTATGAATTTCCAGACTTAAACAAATATATAAAACTTAACTTTATGTGGTCAAAGATGATTCTTTATATTTATGCGTTGTAAAATAATAGTAACACCCTTTACAAACGCATAAAAATGTAAGCATTTGACAAAATAACACACTTTTAGGTCATTAAATATAATTTTATATGAGCAAAGTTCAGTTTTAAGACTAAAGAACTTTTTCTGGTCAAGAATCAATCGAATGGATCGTGGTCTGATCTTCCATTTACCTCAGTAAAGCCAAACATCTCGACCAATTCACAGAAGCGACGTCCATTTGCATTTTTCACCTTGCCGCTAGCTTCGGTCGTTCTGAAGTAATTGTATAAGCTGCGGATTATATCCGCAAAAATGCGTGTTTCCTACCCTTGCATTGCATTTACCAACAATCGAAAGGTTGTCGTCATGCGTCTCATTTCAGAAGTTTACCCATACCCCTATCCCAGGATTCAGAGATTCCTCTTGTCAGCTGTCTGAACTTTGATCAGAGTGGAACCATTTGTCTCAAGAAAGCACACTATTTTGCTGTTAACAAGCTCTTTTCTGACACACCTTCGCGTCCTCTATTGCTGGTACGAGCGGCTGGAATCCATTTGACTGTCATAAATTAAAATTCATTTTTACGGGATTATCCACCAATAGCTTTGCCCACTAAGCTGATATAAATACAACAAAATTTATGAAAATGGAAGGTTCTTTAAATAATAATTCGATCACCGCTCTGGCTTGTACATGACGATCAAAATTAAAAAATTTTCCGTAAATTAAGGAGTAACTCCCTTTAGAGGCCAATTTGGGCACCTTCGGGCTTGCTAATGCTGCTCGCTTAATTTTTTGGGCTGCATTGATTTGTGTTGCTAACATAACCTAAGCTAAGCCGGCGGTGACGGGTAATAAGGGCTAATGTTATATACTTTATTTTAGATGGAAGCCGGTACCGAACGGATCCAAAAACAAACTATACAACTAAACTAATAAGTTTCTGCCGAAAATTTAATTTAGGGTTGCCAAACAATCAAAACTATTATTCGATTCTTTGTATATAGACTAAGTAGTTAAAGGTGAATTCGTTGCCTTGATCTCAATTTTTAAATTGTGGATCAAAATAAAATGCATTTCTCTAAATTTGTTTTCAATACAGTGCGTTGTTGTGGTTGTATAACTTTTTTTATTTTAATAATAGTTTAATATATGCAGCAATATAATAGTTACTAAGAATTGAAATACTACACATATTTTGATCATCTAACATTATTTTAATTATTATTATTTCTTTTTCGCTGCTGTTAAACTTAGGACTTTAAATCAGGGCTTAATCCCGAAACGAATTTCGGTTCCGGTTCCAGTACCGGTACGTCCCGAAATGAATGTTTCGGTTAAAGGTTCTTTATCGGTGTTCAATTAATTTCGGTTTTCGGTTTCGGTTCCGGTACCCGGATTTTTATTTCGGTATACCGGTACGTACCGGTACTCACCGATATAAGTACTACTTATTTTTAATACTGAAAAAAAAAACAAAATTCTAATAAATATGTACTCGACGTGCGTTGCTACGCCGCTCACAAAGCGAAGGAGTGAAGCATACCTTACAATTACCATCTATTTTATCTTTATCTAGCAAAATTCACCATTTGCTTATTTACCCGTCTTCATAAGAATCAGAATCGTTATAAAATTTAGCAAATCTTGCGATTTTTTGGTCCGTTTGATCAACACGTCTCATTAACTCATAAAAGAATTTTTGCAAATTTATACTTTTCTGAACTCATGTAATTTTGTAAATTTCCGATTTTTGAGACAGTTCGGTCTACACCACATATTTTTACCCTCTACTATTGCAGTCTATCAAATCTTCATAAAAATTTTGGGAATAAGAAAATTTAGCAAATTTCGCATTTATTTTAGTTGTTTCATTGTTTTTTTTGTGTTTAATTGTTTGATCTACACCTTCTGTTTACCCGTCATTGCCATTTCCAAACTTTGCAATATTTTGGACTGTTCTTTTGTTTTTTTTTTGTCTACATACATAAGATCAAGAACTTTATAAGGTCGGAAATGATTCTTCTCAGTTAAATAATTTTGCACACTCCTAACATAATTAGGCACAGCGTATAAAAAAAAAACCGGAACCGTACCGGTACCAAAGTTTCGGTTTCGTTCCGGTTTTATCGGTTCCAATAATAACGGTAAACGGTATTCGGTTCTTAAAAAAAATTTTGTATCGGTTCAGGTTCCGGTTCCGGTACGCGATTTGAAACGGTTTATTTCGGTTAACGGTTCCGGTTCTGGTTCCGGTATTGAGCCCTGCTTTAAATTAATGTTGTTGTTGTGGTTGCTGTTGTTTGTTTATTTCTTTTATTTATTTGTTATCTTCGCTACTCTAAGATGCTAAGGGAAAATTCATGGTCTTGGCCGCTGACTCCTCCTAAGCGTGTCACAATGCGCTCATGGCAGGTTTCCTGACCTAAAGAAAGAATGGATTCTGGGTAAGTTGGTTGTGTTGGTAAAACTTAAGATTTCCGCTTACCCATTTTGTGCGCTCTGTAAATGTTCTTAATGTTGAGTATGCTGCCCAGCCGAAGGACCAGTAGAGTGCCAACGCTGCAAAAAGAGATGACAGATAAAATGTTAGAAAATAACGTCGGGCTCAAAAGAATAGTTTTTAATTGCTTAGAGTTTTAACGCGCCTCAAAAATTGCTCAGATCAAATCGGGCGTTAGAAGCTTCGCAGGTTGGGTTTGGATTTATGAAGGTAAGATTTTATCTGCTTTGCAGAAAATCGAAACTTCTTTTCAGACCTAGTGCGGATGGTATTGTCTAGGAGACAATTGGTATGAAAGAAGTCGACATTTGGATACAGAGTGATGCATATATGCGAGGTTTACGAAGTGGCAGCTACAATGTTGGAAAGATTGTCAAGTCAGTTCGACTAACTAGAAAGATTTACCTTTAATCTTCTGTTTACCAATGATTGATGCTAGTAATTATGCCGTGGTAAATAAGCCGCTAATTAGCATTGTTGTAGGGTGGACTCTCTCTTCCCACTAGGGATGAAAGGGGACCAGTTCAGTGCTAAGGTTGATGTGTATTGATTGACTTTACTTTTGTGCTGGGGCTTATCCATTAAAAAGAGATTAATTTGGAAATATTGAAATTATTCGTATAGGAATGCCATATATATTTTTATATCCCTTACTCGTAGAGTAAAAAGGGTATACTAAAGTCGTGCAAATGTATGTAACAGGCAGAAGGAATCATTTCCGACCATATTAAGTATATATATTCAGCATCAACAGCCGAGTCGATAAAGACATGTCCGTCTGTCCGTCCGTCCGTCTGTCTGTATGAACACCTAGATCTCGGAGACTACCAAAATTGACATGTAGTCTTCTTTTATCTGCACGCAGATCAAGTTTATTTCACATTTTGGCCACTCCACCCCAGCCCCCACAATAGAAAATGTTGAATAACTCCCACATTTTTTAAGATATCGAGTTCAAATTTAAACTTAAATTTATATTAGCAATAACTATAATCCCTGAAATTTACAGCAAGATCGGATAATATATAGCCGAGTTAAAAAAATGTTGCATTCTTTTCGGATGTTCACCCGAAGGAACGCAGGAGCACTGTTAAACATGTTTTTTCATGAGTAACGGGTATATCGAAGTCGGTTAGAGCCGACTTTAACTTACGCTTTCGTTTATGAGCGGTGTCACAGAAATCTCTTCCAACCAAAATCCAACCCAAAACCAATTCTCGGTGTCACGGAAATATCCTTCGGTTGATTTCAAATCTCTTGTGTTAAATATTTTAATTGTTTTAATATTAAAATTGGCGTTTTAATAATTGTTCGTAAAACCAACCGAATGTTGACAAACAAACTATCTACTCAATCTTAGCTGGTGACGCTCTCTGAGTACGCTAAAAATTGTCATGTTACGGTTAATGATTGGCGCAAAAAATTTTTAAATTTTGCATTTTATTTTTGAAGAATATGACTTAAATTTAAATTATAATTTAAAAATGCATCGTAAAACATTTAACACAGTCAAATAATTCCATTTAAACATCAAATTAACTCATAACTAGAAGATGGGAACTTTTTTTTGCAAGAAAGGAAAACCCGGTTTATAGATTTGATTGAAAAATACCACTAGTATGGACACAAACCTTCCAACTCGATTTTCATATAAGAAAATTAAATCTCTTGAAGTTCTGGAACACCGACGGATTTTTCGAGCGTTTTGCAAACCAACCAATCGTGTCTTGTCGAGAACAACTCTTATAATGGACACAACTATAAAAGACAAATTCTTCTGTCTGTTTTTGCCCTTTTTGAAATAATTTCAAGTAAATATTGCTTCAACAACAAAGAAAGCTTAGAATTTGGGTGCCGATTTCGATCCGTTAGCAGGAAAGCAATTCCAAAGCAATACGAATTGGCGAGACCGATTTCGGCTTCAATTTAGATGCTTTTCAATTTGATTTTTAAGACGAAAACTGCTCGAACAATTAATCTCGAACACTTGCAGACATGACAAAAATCGAACTTTTGTGCTTTTTTTACCGCTACCTAAAAACGCGAGATGCAATCAGAGATAAGAACATCAGATTTTAAGCAGAATTCATTAAGCTTTCATTTTGCATACTTGATTTTGTTGTATTATGCTTTCCCATTCTTCTCCGAGGGTCGAAACTAAAATTTTCGGGGTGTCGTATAATTTTAGGCAGGAGTGTATAACAAGCCTTTACGAAAAACATTTTGGGCGAAAATCAAAGACGTAAATTGCCAATGAAAAATGTTGCAAATACCAACTTTTTTTTGTGTGTAGTTCATTTATTTATTTAAATGAATAAAAAGCAGTGGACCAAGGACTCTGTCTATCTTATGTCAGTCGCCCACCCATTAGAACAGGGTGCCCCAAGAAGAGAGCACGAAAATGTGAGAGTGTCTCTCTCTAACACACTGCACAAAGCACGAATCCGGCAAGCATTCGGTGTGAGTTTTCGAGTATGTTCTTGCCCCAAGGGCTTTGGCTGGAGAACTCTGTATTAGAATAGGTTTATACACTCAGAAAAAAATATTACCTAAAAATTTTGAAAATTACCCGAAAATTAAGTCCATATGACCTAAAATGACAACCAAGGAATATATGGACTTAATTTCAGACCTCTATTACCTAAAGTTTTCTAAGCAATAAATTTGATTTTTAGGTAATATGTGACCAAAAATTTTAGAATGTAGTGCCATAAAATGTATTTTTAGGTAATAGAAAGGCCTAAATTTTCGTCAATAAATTAGTTTTTTAGGTAATATGTGGCCAAAAGTTTTAGGCAATGTAGGTCGACTTAAAATTCCCAAGCGGTTATGGCAACGCTGGCATGGGGAGGAAGAAGCTGACAGTAAAGACTTAAAAAAAGTTTTAGGGAGAGGTAGGGTAGGACCGACCACAGACCAACCCGTGGTGTGTGGTTGTGTTTTTGGATTCCCGCGCCCCAGCCCTTCGGTTTTTTGGATTTGTACCATGCTCCCCCATCACAACCACCACCTCCTCACACCAAGCCACTTTTTTCTACTCTATATATTTATAATTAATTTAGAAATAAGCGCATAAACAATTTTTTTTTTTACTTTAACTGGGACTTGAAGTCGGGACCTCTCTTATATACTGAACACTCAGACGACGCCTTAGCCCACTCGACTATTAACCTTAAGCAAAACCTAGCGACAAAACCATAGTTTATAATGTAGACAGTTGGTCAAGTTGACAAGTTATTTGCTAAGCAAACGTGGAGGCCAGTAGGATCATACTTTTTCTTCTCATTTATATATATATTTTTTTTTTAATGTTTGTTTTTAATGTTTTATGTTATTTAGCAAAATCTTGAGTACAAATCATACTTAAGAATTTGTGTGGCGTATTTGGAGCTTAAGTACTCACATTTGCCACTTAATAAGAAGATAGTCGTGGTCGAATACTACATCAGTGCACTATATCTAGAGACCGGATATAAATGCTAAAAAGAATATGAGTATATTCCCACAAAATATTCTAAAAAGCATATGATTATATTCTTTTTATACCCTTGGAGAGGGTATATTAAAATTGTCCGGATGTTTGTAACGCATAGAAGGAAGCATCTTCGACCACATAAAGTATATATATTCTTGATCAGCATGCCGAGCTGAGTTGATATAGCCATGTCCGTCTGTCCGTCTGTCCGTCCGTCTGTCCGTCCGTCTGTCCGTCCGTCTGTTTCTATGCTATCTCCTCCGTCAGTTTTAAAGCTATCTTAACCAAACTTTGCACGAAGTCTTTTGGTATAAATACGCTGCACATTTGTCGGAACCGGCCGGATCGGATGACTTTAGCATATAGCTGCCATAGGAATGATCGGTCGAAAAACTAGTTTTAGTAAGAAAAACTTTTTTGTTTTCAATGTTATCGCTCGTAACGCTCGTATTTATAAGTTTTTAATGATTTCACATAATTTCACCAAAGCTTGTCGAAATCGGACTACTATATAGTATAGCTGCCATACAAAAGTTAGGTCTGAAAAAAAGTCTTAGTGAGAAAAACTTTTTTGTTTTCAATGTTATCGCTCCCAACGCCCGTATTAATAAGTTTACAATGATTTCACATAATTTCACCAAAATTTTTCGAAATCGGACCACTATATAGTATAACTGCCATACAAACTGTCAGGCACATATCAAGCTCCAAGGGTATAGAAACTTCGGTCGAGCCGAAGTTAGCTTGCCTCTATTTTTTTTTTCTCTTATATGTGCCATTTTTCTATTAGAAAAATAAAGGTGACTTGGCGTAGATGTAAGGTGTTTGAATACGAGTCTTATGTACCCAGGTTCGAGTCCCAGTAAGGACAGATCATTTTTTTTTTATTTTTATTTTATTAAATTCTTTTAATACATTTGAGTTAAGCTTAGAAATGTGTTTTTTCTTTCGAGATACTCAAAATATGAAGATTTACAAAAAAAATGGTTCAACATACTGGATATACTGGAAATAATCATAAAGATAATCACACATAAGAAAATGATACAAAATCTCGGTTGAAAAGTGTAACTAACTTTAAACTGTTTTAAAAAAATTTTATTTTTACATATAAATTCAACAATTGAAGTGAAACTTAGCAGAAACTTGGTAGGGGCGAAAAAATAAATAAAAAATGGAGCTTTAAATTTTAAGTAAAATTACTTAAGTAATAGTTTAATTTTTTTTTACAAAACTATGAAGAGTTGCAACTTATGACAATAATTATTTCAATATGTTTGGCTGTAAGGCTTTCTCTCCTGTCCCACAAAATATTTTTATAAATCTGATTTTTTTGTTGAAGTGCCAATGATTTCAGTTTTTAAAAATAGTAAAGATGTATAAAAAAAAAAACAATTAATAAATTTGGTTACTGAAACGAATTGCATATTAAAGTATTGGTTGGCAGATTTCAGGCATGGATTATATAAAATTTTTTAAAAATTCTTAATATTCCTACCAAGACTTAAACGCTAGATTCAAAGTTTAGAGGGCTAGCCATTAGACCATAGAACCGTTTTTTTAAAGTTTTTTCTTCGTCACTTTTGTAGAAGGTCTCTGCCTACAATGACAGTTCAAAGATTAATTTAGGATAAATTGGAAACTTTAAAGTCCCGCGCTACTATTAAAACTAAAAAATTCTGATTTACGTAAAGCTCTCTATAAAATATTCCGAATTTTTGAGTCATGTTTTGCAAAGAACTTTGCATGTTGAAAATCTCGCAGAAAAGTGCGGTTTAGTTTTGGCGTTGCGTGTGTGTGTTCAGCTACGCAAGAGAGCACTCAGTTAGCTCGTATACGGTCGGTGTGTCGACGTTGCTGTCGCAGAGCGCTATGCATTAGATAGCGACGGGACTCTGGTACAGAGTTATTCTGTCCAATAAATTATTTTATAAGCATAAAAGTAGTAGATACGATATTTAGTTTATTGTTGTTTTTTGAACTGATTTTCCAATATTAAATAGCAATCAAAAGTGTTTTCGTACCATTTTTTCTTAACTTTCATATTTAGATTTGTTTGCAAAGAATTAATATGTATATAAAAAAAAAATTACACCCCGTCTGGGAATCGAACCTGGGTATCTTAAACTCGTAGTCAAAAAGCTAACAGCTGGGCTACGGCAATTACAATTTTAGAATAGAAAAAATTGCAGTTTTAAGAAAATAAAAGAATATACTCATATGCTTTTACTCCTATTCTTTTTATTCTAAATATATGCTCCGGTCTCTAATTATATCTATGCTCTTCAGGCATTACGAATGGACATTAGTGTGTGTAAACAAATGCCATCACATAGACATAACCGAACGGCAGAATAGCGCAATGCAACATCGCAAACATATTTAGAAAGGCCGAAGGATTTAGAAAAAATTTCTTAAAATTAGGGTTTATTTTCTAAATTTTAGAAAAGGCAATAAAGCAAATTGACCCTTAAATTTAGAAAAATATTGGGGTAACGACATAGCTCCGACGTCATATCTCCGCCGCGTTCCAAACGACATATCTCCGCGCGGAGATATGACGCTTTAAAACGACATAACTCCGCGCGGAGATATGACGCTTCAAAACGACATAACTCCGCGCGGAGATATGTCGTTTGCAACATGGCGGAGATATGTCGTTTGAAAACGACATAACTCCGCGCGGAGATATGTCGTTTGAAATGCGGCGGAGATATGTCGTTTTGAAGCGTCATATCTCCGCGCGGAGTTATGTCGTTTAAAAGCGTCATATCTCCGCGCGGAGATATGACGCTTTTAAGGCGCACAGTGGGGCGAAAAGGCCAAAATCGCGCCATAATTCAGCGGAGCGCTGTAGCAAAAAAATGTTGATGACATCTTTTTAAGAGGATTAAGGTATTAAAAACGAGAAAGGCAAGGCTAACTTCGTCCGTGCCGAAGTTTTTATACACTTGAAATCGCTTGTCTCAACGGTTAGCGACTTCGACCAAACTTCGCAGATCAGATTAAAAACATTTAATATTACCCATGACCGTGATTGAGAGCGGTAATATTGAGAAAAAACCAGTTTTTCTCAATAAAACCCGTTTTTCGACCGATCATTTGTATGGCAGCTACAAGAAGTAGTCATCCGATCCGGTCGGTTCCGACATATTAGCAGCGTGCAGACAAAAGAAGACTCTGTGCAAAATTTCAGCTCGCTAGCTTCAAAACTGAGGGACTAGTTCGCGTAGAAAGAGACAGACGGACAGACGGACGGACGGACAGACGGACGGACAAAGCTTAATCGACTCAGCTCGTCACGCTGATCAAGAATATATATACTTTATGTGGTCGGAGATGATTCCTTCTATGCGTTGCAAACTTCTGGGCAAAATTATAATACACTTTTCAAGTGTATAAAAAGTTAAAAGTTAGAAATATTTAGTGGAAAATTTTTTTTAGCAATTAAAAAAAAAAGTTTTTAATCGTTTTTGCGAATAAAATTTTTTTTCGACACATAGGAAGCTAAAAACTGGCCAATACGATTCTTTGGTAATATTACTAACTTGAAATTATTTTTTCGCAGTTTTCGTTTGAATAATCGGGTTAAATTTTAAAACTTTTTAGATTTTAGAGATAATTATAAAAAAAAACAACATAACCAATTTTTTATACCCTTGCAAAGGGTATTATAATTTTGCCCAGAAGTTTGCAACGCAAACGCAAGGGTCATTTCCGACCCTATAAACTATATATATTCTTGATCAGGGCGACGAGCTGAGTTGATTGAGCTTTGTCCGTCCGTCTGTCTGTCTGTTTCTACGCAAACTAGTCTCTCAGTTTTAAAGCTATCGAGCTGAAACTTTGCACAGAGTCTTCTTTTTACTGCACACTGCTAATATGTCGGATCCGACCAGATCGGATGACTATATCTTATAGCTGCCATAGGAACTATCGGTCGAAAAGTGGGTCTTTTGAGAAAAACTTGCTTTTTTTTTTTAACGCCTCGCTTCATTTTAGTTTTATACGCTTTTATTTAAGTTTTGGTCAAAATCGGATGACTATATCTTATAGCTGCCATAGGAACTATCGGACGAAAAGTGGGTTTTATTTAGAAATACTGTTTGTTTTAATGCTGGAGTTCGTAAATTCTGATCTCTTAAAATGTTTGCAAGGGTATACAAACTTCGGCAAAGACAAAGTTAGCTTGGCCTTCTCGTTTTGTATTACATTCAACAATTTTCTTTATTCCTTATCGCTACTTTCACTTGAATTAGAGTACTCCTCTTCAACATCAGGAATAGTTTCTAAAAGATCTAAAGCTGATTTAGGCATTTAATGTATTTTTTTCCTGTCTCTTAAAATGCCTCGATACTAGAGGATCCGAGGTAATGAACATTTTATTCAGAACATCGAGGTTGCACTTTTTCCGACTGCATTTTCTCGAAAAGTGTTCTCTGTAAAGCTTGAAATCTTTATTTCGTCCTTCCTGGGCCTCCTCGGTTAATTGACCAATTGGGAGCAATGCATAAATAGTTTACAAAATAAAAAAAAAAATGACCTCGTGAATTTTTTAAAATCGATTTCAATGCATCTCGTTCATATGATAGAGTCAGTAAGAAATAAATCAGTGGAGCGCCAATAATTGTGGAGCTGTTTTTAAATCGGTGTGTTTGCAACACAGATTTTCAGTTTGCGCGTCTTTTTGCGCTGAATTAAAAAATAAATTTTTTTCCTGCCAGGAATCAGATATTTGTGGTATTTGTGTGTTTCCATTACATTGTACTTTCTTTTTGCATTGTACGACAAAATAAAATAAATACGGCAAAAGTCGAGCAAACGAAAATTTTTAAATTTGAAACATTTTTCACTTTGCTTCGGGTTGCCGTTTTTCACGATACGTTTTTCTCGTAAAGTGGGTCTAGTAAAAATATTTTTTTGGATTTTTATATTTTTTGCGCAGAATTTCGCAAAACGTTTTTTTTTTTGTGACTGCCGTTTAAAAAATGTTCTACTCATACCGCACAAATAACCTTTCTCTCGTATAAGTGAGGCCCCACCAAAAATAAAAAAATTATATTTCAAAAGCCATGAAAAAATTTTTGAAATTGATTTTTGAGTCAATATTTTCAGTAGAAATGGGTGGCTGTAAACTAGTGTAAATTTTTTCCCCATGAATAAAATTTATACAAATAATAAAATTTACAAAATGCCTAACAGTCTCCAAGACTATATTAATATTATAGTTGCATGAAACAACTATTAAAATAGGGTGCATTTTTTTAAGCAAATCGATGTCTATCTTAGTTATCTCTGCAGTCAATTCTGCGTTTTGAAAAAATACCCTAGCAGTGCTACCATCGTTACTACTTACAAATCCAGGTTTCGGGAGATCAATAAGTAAGCCTAGGTTTTCCTTGAATTCGTTCTGAATTTGATTTTTTCTTTGTCCTCTACCGATCTGGCTTGCCACCTTCTTATAGGCATTTCACGTCAGGCAATGACATTACAAAATTAAACACTGCCTGCTTCATTTTCCATGGTTGTTTATAGAAAAGAATTTTTAAATTTATTCTATTTTTGGGATACTCCACAAATATCAAGAAAGTAAACAAACAAAACAGAATGCCTATAGAAGCAGCTGATTAATGACATTACACTAGCACTTATGAGTCTTAAGTTTTGTTTGTAGAGATGGGGTCGAACAAGGCAAAATTAGATGTAGTTTTTCGATAGTTTTTGTTTTGATCCCGCCGAGTTTTGAAACTCACCGCACCTTTTCGTGACTTCAACTAAATTATAAAAAATACTTTTGTATGACAAATTTATATTTATACAATGACACTAAAAAATAGCTTGCCAAAAAAAGGGTTGCATGATACTAATCGGAATCGTACACAAAAGGAAAATTCATGATGCACACCATGTAATAAGTTTTGAAGATGCTTCAAAAAAAACGAAGCTTCATGAACAAACATTACCTGTAAATGCCACATTTGTCGAACAATTCCAAAAAATTTTCGGACCTGTTCAAAAAGGTGAACTTTAAATGCGTGTTGTGGGAGAACCAAATATGCTAGACTAATTTTCTTTTTTGAAAAAATTTAATCATCTTTTAAGTTGCATTTAAACTTTTTTCAATATATAAAAAAATAAATTTTGGCGCGGAATTTGCTCTAGTCGCCCCAACGTGCGGCGGAGATATGTCGTTTGTAACTCGGCGGAGATATGTCGTTTTGAGGCGTCATATCTCCGCGCGGAGTTATGTCGTTTTTAACCATATCTCCGCGCGGAGATATGACGTTTTAAAACGTCATACCTCCGCGCGGAGATATGTCGTTTTTAACATGGCGGAGATATGACGTTTTAAAACGACAACCTCCGCGCGGATATTCGTTTGTAACATGCGGAGATAGACGTTTTAGAACGTCGAATGGCATACGACATAACTACGGCGGAATCGTTTTAAAACGACATATCTCGCCCGCGACATATCCCCGCCTCAAAATGTACTGGGCGGAGATATGTCGTCGGAGATATGTCGCTATGCCAATTTTTCCTAATGATAGAAATTTTTTCTAAATCTTAGGGCGATTTCGATTCTAGGGTGATTTTCTAAAAATATAAATCTAATTTTCTGAGTGTACCAACAATTATTTAATATTATACCGACCGAGGAATGAGTATATTAGTTGGAAAAGTAGTAACAGGGAGAAGATCATTCCGACTATAAAAATCGATCGATGGGTCGAATAGCGTCCGCGCCGTCTGTCCGTCGCCCGCCGTCCGTCCGTAGAACAACGACTCATATGGTAAGAGATAAGGTTTGACTGTATGGGACAATGTTCTTAAGCTGGGGATAGTTTATTTTCAATTTGACGCCCCTCCCGCCCCCCTTAGAAAAACGTTAACTCCTACAGTTTTAAGATAAACGTTTCGACCCTGGATATTAGTATAGATATATCGATTGATATCGAATATAAAGATCGGAGCAAAGACGCCCCCACCCCCTCCCCCCCATTCACAATAATAAGAATGACTTTTACACTGGTAAATATAAGATGTTAAATAGACTATTTATAATTTTAATACTTGAATAGATCAAATAGATTTATTCTTAACTTAAAACAAAGGCTTTGTAAATATTTGTTTTTAATTTTTTTATATTTAAAATAATAATGCAAAGTTCAGGAAAATGGCAAAATTTTAAGGCAAAGGATTCCTAAAAAAATATAAGCCAAAAACCGATTTCTTAGGCCTTTATTTAAGGAAATTATTGCCTAAAAATCACATATTAAGTAATAAAATCCATTTTCCTAAAACTTGAGGAAAATCTTTTTTCTGAGTGTACTTTTTACGGCATTTAATCTGTATAACTTCTTGGTAATATTTCGCGCTGAAAAGTGTTTAAATCTTTGCTGAAGTCTGCTGTATCTGCTCATCTCTCTCATTGATTCAATATCAGATGGCCTAGCCCTGGGCGACTGTACTTGCTGGCTTTTCGTGTACCATTGTGGACATTAACATGCCCACGCACGCACAAAAAGGACCCGTGCGAATAATTATTTCAGTTTTTCGCAGGACACATTAAAGTGCAACAACCAGTGGCAGCTGCCAAAATGCAAATTGTATTGCGACACAAAAATTACATTATGCAAAAATGTACGAAAAGCAGTATGTATGTACACTTACACTTACATTAAATTGGCATTAAAATGCCATTCTGCGTATTTTAAGCATGCTGCTACCTCGACCCTTGGCAACTTGAAATAATTGCAATTATTAATTTATATGCATTTTGATTAAATTAGTTTCGCTTGTGTGTTTTCATATGGAAATAATGTTGAAACAAATGTCTAGTTTTGGTGTTTGAAACTATAACAAATCATTTAACCAGACTCTAATCCACTTTAGGGCAGAAATTGGAAGTAGAAGATCTAATCAAATGGTCCGATTTGTGTACCGAACGGAGGTGTTAAGCATGAGAAGGGGGCGTAATGTATTAATTGAATGCAGCAAATTACAATTGTAAATTTGATCAGATAAGACGACAAAGACAATGCAATGGCTTAAAGCTTCTAGCTAATCAGTGTTATAGATTAACGAAACCTTGAATCAATTTGTTATATGATGCCTCAGGCTGACAGCTCAAATATCCTTAAAATTTCATTTATCTGATTAATTTATCTCCGCCTACGCCAAAGTCATTTTGATTACATAATTTTCAGTCTCATAACTTTTCTCATCAACCAGTTTTGAGGTCATTTCCTCTGGGGCTTCATTCCAAGAAATCTGTTTATTTACTCACTGCCCCTTTTGTCCTTCCTGGTCAAATTGAAATTATCCACAAATAATCTGTTTTCTGCTCTTCCCTCTGCAGACAGAATGCCAAGCTCTCATGGCTCCATTGACAAACAAGAAGAATGGACAACATTTTTAACATTTTCATTTCAAATAACTTTCAGCATTAATTTGTGCAATTCATCAGGAAAAGAAAAGAACATGCAATTGCCCCTCCTTGCGTCTCAGGGATAGTGAAGGAGAAGTGGCTTTGGAACTTCCGTTTCCACCGATCCAAACAATAATGACGGCAAGTGGAATGCCTGTGGGAATTCTAAGGGGGGGAGAAGAGAGGAGGGACGCACAACTCGTACTACCATTGCATGCAATTGAAAACAATTAACAAATATGCAAGACAAGGCCTGAAACACGCAAGGCTGAACGTGAGCTGGGATAAGCCATTGACTAGAGATGAGGGCGTGAGTCGTGAGTTTAGTGTGTGAGGAAGGAAACTTACTGGTATTTTCCTTCAAACCTAACCGGCTTTCAAGGCACGCGTTTACTGTCATCGCTAAATGGAACTGCATGGATTCCTTCTACCTGTTGCTCTAAATGAAAAAAAAATTAACCTGACAGTGTCCATGCACATGTCCAACTTCTGACACAATTCGCCAACTCATTCATCATTTTTAATTATGACAATTGCACATGGCATTGCGAAAATCTCCCATCATTTGGTGGAACACACATACTATAAGAGCATACGATACTTACACATTTGCAAATCCATAAAAATGTGCTGGGAAAATAAATACGACTCACGTGCCTATTAGCTGCTAATGGGAATTGTCTACTAAAGGTTCTTTGGGTCGTTCTTTTATGGCTCGTTTGGACCTTTGATTTGCACTTGTGTCTGTCTGACGCATTTGAAAGTGGAGCTTTAATTAACTTGACTTGGCTAAGCGAGAATCCTGCTAAGATCAGATTTCATTGTTGATTTTGTTGCTAAATTTATTTTCTTTGTCCAAAGTAATAAATTACAATTGCGTTTTATTTGGCAATCAATTGATATGCCACTTGTAGGCATGCAATGGACATTTGACAATCACCAGACAGCACAAGGCCATTTTCTCATAATTTCAATTTCGTTTGTCAGACAGCTTAAGTTTCCCTTCGTTTTGCAAATTACAAATGTCCAGGTGAACCTTGAAACAAAAACCAACATTTTGCGGTGTCCGTCTGAATCTGAACGTTCTGATTTCTATTTTGGGCCAATGTCGAAAATGGCAGGGCTAATTAATAAAGTACGTTTATTTGTTCTGCGTCTGTCTCTGGATTTTATGTGTTAAACGTGATTCTTGCACAGTTTTCACTTTTGATAACCTTAAGGCCCAACGCAAACAGACAAATAAAGTGGCCGCAACGGCAGCTTCAGTAAATAACTATGTGTGTTGCCCTCCCCATACCACCCGACAATTATTAAACTTGTCCAGGGACATTCTCAGTGGACTTTCAGTCTCGTTTGTTTGATTTACCTTGACCATCAAAAGGACATGGTAAACGATGCTTAAAGTCAGATATATTAAGCTTGTTGGACATTTTTGTCATTCTGAATCCTCTTGGGCAAGTGGCTCTCAGACTGTAGTTGAGTATGGTTGAATGGGTTTTAAATGAAATATTGGTTATATTCAGGGGTGTCACAGAAATCTCTAGAGATTTTCGTGTAAACGATTGCACTTCGAACAAATCAGGGACTACTTTATTTGCGAAGTGCCGAACGACCGCCTACTAGTTACGTGGATGAAAATCGTACGCTTCAAATCTACTTGACGTTGAGCAGGCGGTTTCAAATCTCTCAACTTTTGACATCTAATCCAGTAGCCGGGCATATTTTAGCCCCATAACATATACATTTAAACAGCTTTGATATAAAATGCTGACGTTTATACGAAAACCTCTAGAGATTTCTGGGACACACCCGATTATTTAATGGTCCATCATGACGAAGTGATTTACACAATTTGCATAGTGTTGAGCGCCACATCTTTAAATCACATGCTTTACGAAAGACGTAAAAAACTAAGTACAAAAGAACCGAATGAATAAACTTATCCCGTTTTGTTTTTAAATTGTTAATGCCAACTAGGGTTGTCGAAAATATATCAAAATATCAATATATCGATAATGATTTTTAAGACTGATATATTTATATCGTGATTTTTTTTTTTGACCTTATATCGAATATCGATTTTGTTTTGGGATATTTTATGATATTTGTGCGTTGGTAACTCTTTGATCTGTAGAGCGACATAAAAAAAGGCACAGTCAAGTACACATTGCAAAAGTTAAAAAGAGGGCGAGGGCGATGTACTTTTTTGCTCATATCTTGAGAAATGCTGATCCGATCATTTCTTCGGCAAATCGATACATTTTGCTAATTACTAACTATCTCTAGAAGGTACGAAACGTCTATCTTCAAAACTGTAAGAGCAAAAACTGAAAATAAACTTGATCTGCTCAGTATAGGATTGAAATCGGGAAATTTTCCATACGCATGGCTATAATTGACTCGGTTGTTGATGCTGATCAAGAATATATATACTTTATATAGTCGAAAATGATTCCTTCTCCCTGTTACATACTTTTGCACAAACTTAATGTACTCTATGTACCTTCGGTACAGAGTATAAAAATATTCGGCAACCCTAATGCCTACAATAAATGTAATATCCCAAATGTCATCTAAGATATAATTCCAAGGCACTTTGAGACGATTTTAAACCGAATTCAAACGGAACTGACTGGAGACTATGCCTTTTTCATGATCGACATGAATCTTATATGAAGATAGCTTCAGGATATAGATTCTCCATTTTTTCGATTGTTTTTCTTTTTTTTTAAGCTCGGATATTTGAGAATATCGCCCCAAATAGATTTTTGATTTACACTAAACTACAAGAAATGGGTACAAAATCAAATTTTTATTTTTAATAGCCGCCATTTCGTCAAAAAAATCGCAAAATTTATTTCGAGGTTCTGACCAGAATGTCATCTATTCTGATTATAACTCAGTTTATAGTTTTCAATTCACACAACCTGGAGATGAGAAATCGTGGCCGCCAGCACTATACCTTTTTTTTTGACCCCCCAATTTGACGGCCGAGAACTTTTTGAACAGACCTCGTATCGAACCTGTAAAATATTTTTATACTCTGTACCAAAGGTACATGGAGTATATTAAGTTTGTGCAAAAGTATGAATCAGGCAGAAGGAATCATTTCCGACCATATAAAGTATATATATTCTTGATCAGCATCAACAGCCGAGTCGATATAGCCATGTCCGTCTGTCCGTTCGTCCGTCCGTATGAACAAACAGATCTCAGAGATGGTAAGAGATACAGGATTGACATGTTTGGGACAAATGCTTCTTATACTTGCAGGCAGATTAAGTTTATTTTCAATTTTTTGCCACGCCCCCTCCCGCCCCCGGAATTTGAAGATAGATGATTAGTTTCCTTTTAGAGATAGTTATTTATTTGTTTATTTGTTTATTTATTTGTATTGATTTGCCAAAGAAATGATAAAGATCGGATGAGCGGTTCTCATGTTATGAGCAACTAAGTAAACCAAAGGTTTTAAAGTTATCGAGCTGAACTTTGCACAGATCCTTCTTTTTACTGCACACTGCCAATATGTCGGAACCGACCGGATCTGATATATCTTATAGCTGCCATATGAACTATCGGTCGAAAAGGGGGTTTCAGAGAGAAAAACTTTTTTGTTTTTAATGTTAACGCCTCCTCCTTCAGCGATTATTAGTTTTATACGCTTTTACACAGATTTGGAAATTTTGTTCAAAATCAGATGACTATATCTTATAGCTGTTATAGGAACTATCGGTCGAAAAGTGGGTTTTATTTAGAAAAATTATTTGTTTTATTTTTAAAAAAATTTTTTTGTTCTATGTTACCGATTGATTGTTTTAATGCTGGCCATCTTAAGATCTGTTACATTAAAACATTTGCTAGGTTTAAAAACTTCGGCAAAGACGAAGTTAGCTTGTCCTTCTCGTTTTTACTTTAATCTGTTTGTAACATAAAAAAAACACAGAATTGGGAAAACTCTGCGTTTTAAAATAAGATTTTTTTTAAAAAAGGTAAAAAAATAGCCCCTACTTGGTGAAAACCCCCTTAATATATTTGTATCAGAAATTAATTCCATAATAAATTTCATTTCCGATACCTATTTTTAGTTGTCCCCAAATGAGTGTTTCACTTAAGGGTTATAATCGAATCTAAATTAATATAGATTTTTAATTTTAATTCGGCATCTGATTTTCTTTCTTATATAGAGATATGCGACAAATGGGTCCTTCTTTTTCAAATCGGAATCAAATAAACAATTAAAACGAAACTAGATCTCCACACTCCCACCAAAATGTGATTTTGTCAAAATTTGTTTTTTTAAATTTATGAACATTTTCAAAAATCGTCAAAAACGAACAAATGGGAAAAAGAGTTTTTTAAAAACATGATATCTCTGGTTTGGTATATCGGACAGGTCTCAAGTTGATATTGGTGAAAAGCATTTTACTGTATCCACTCAAATTATTATTTAATTAGCTTTTAAATTATTTAATTATATTAAGTAATTGTTGCCAAGTTTTATATATAATTTAATCTGTGTTAACCACCTTGTTACAGCTTCTTAGGATATACAATTTATTGCCCTAAATACAACTTAAATAAAATGGAAACTTTTATAGCTTAAAAGATATTAATTTTTGAAGTTATAAACGAATAAAACTATGCCCTCAAAGAAAACTGTGCCGCTTAGCCAGTTTAAAAGCTATGTTGCTGACACTTGGCACGTGTACTTCGTGTTTATCAAGCTCAAAAATGTCAACATCACGCAGATCGGACGTCTATATTATATAGCTGATTGTGGATTTATTTATTTGGCAAACTTTGGTCACCCGAATCCACAACAAATATCAGTTATAATTATGTATCGGATGAACGATTCTCTAGCTATGAGCAAAAAAAGACAAGTGCTAAGGTACCTTCAGAAGGAGATAATCATTAATTTTTGAATATCTTTAAAAGCGCACGGTAGATTTTTATTAAAATCGATTTTATGATGATATAATGGACTAAGTATAGCATGTCCCTAAGAAATGATACTCGACGGCCAAAAAACCGCGAGCTGGAGCACCATTTTTAGACTCACCCATAAATCAATTTATATCGGCCATAAGCCAGATCTAAAAATGACAGATCTGCATTTTAAGTTTTGCCAACGAAGCCTTGGTTCCTTGGCCAAATTTGCTGACAAAATTGTCTATTATACGCTAACCAAGACTCCCGCTGGCCATCGCTGTTTTAAAGATATTCAAGAATAAAGGCTTAACTCCTTTTGGACGTACTTTAACCGATTGCACGGGCTTGACCGACTATCTCACTTGTCGTTTTCTGGATTTCTTAGAACGGTCTTCATCAGTTTAAAAAAAAGCGTTTTCGAAAAATACGTTCTTTAAATAAGCCCTATGTTCTCGGTATAAGAAAAAACGGTACAACCCTGCTATTGATAAACGAACACCAACCTCGGGAGTCCCGTAAGTAAAACAAGTGAGAAAGTCGGTCAAGCCCGACTATAACATACTCTGTACCTGGAGTAGAAGCTGAATGCAATGCTGGTGCTGCGCTAATCTCTAAGTCTCTTTCTCTCTCTCGCTCTTTCTCTCTCTTACTCTCACTCTCTCTCTCTCTTTAAGATTGTGCGGTGTTAGTTGTAATAGGGTGGGAGGCGGTGGGGGAGGGTGATTTACTGTTTTGCTCATAACTTGAGAACCACTCATCCGATCTTTATCATTTCTTCAACAAATCAATACATTTTGGTAATTACTAACTATCTCTAGAAGCTACGAATCGTCTATCTTCAAAACTGTAGGAGATATAACGTTTTTCCATATTCCGGGGGCGGGAGGGGGCGTGGCAAAAATTAAAAATAAACTTGATCTGCTTGCAACTATAAGAAGCATTTGTCCCATACATGTCAAACCTCTATCTCTACCATCTCTCTCTTACCATCTCTGAGATCTGTTTGTTCATACGGACGGACGGACAGACAGACCGACAGACGGACAGACAGACGGACATGGCTATATCGACTCGGCTATTGATGCTGATCAAGAATATATATACTTTATATGGTCGGAAATGATTCCTTCTCCCTGTTACATACTTTTGCACAAACTTAATGTACTCTATGTACCTTTGGTACAGAGTATAAAAAGCGGAGCTGAACCGAGTTAACGCAAAAAACTAAGTTGAATTTCGAAAATTTGTCGTTGCAATCCCACACCTTTTCTTGAACCTACCTCAAACTTGGAGTCAGATGCGATAACCACATCAATTCTTGAATTTTTCAGTAAGCGAATTTCGTTGAATATTTGTGGTTGCTAATGAGGGTTGTGTTGGCAATTTGGCCTATGTTTTTGTATCCATTTCTGATAAAGCGTTCCCGAAAAACGTATAATTAATGTAGATGATGGTTTTAAATGTTTTTTATTGAACCAATAAATTTTTACTTAGAAAAATGTTAGCCTAGAGATTTCCCAAACTGAGCTAGCTGGCTGGCTGTCCAGTTTGTTATATGACAGCTATACGATATGTCCATTCTATGTTGATCAAACTCCCTAAAATTGTGTGGAAACAGCTAATGTTCATAACTGGAAAGTATGAAGGGTCGAACCCATGGAATAATTTTCACTTGACCTACTAAATATTTGGACCGATCGTTCCTGCTGCCCCACTGAGAATGCGAAAATTAATCAATTCGAATGGAGGGCGCATCAAAGCATTGTCGGTTGTACAAAGGGTCGCTGCGAATGACAGCAAACATACTTGAATTCTAAATAAGTAATTGCACAATTTCATAATGAGGGTATTTACGCAAGCTCGTGTATTGTCAATAGCACTTGTATCTATTGTATCTGAGCAACAAAATATGTGAGCTGACTTAACTCTATATATTTTGCAAGTTTTTGTTTGTTTTGTGGCAAACGCTTTGCTAGTACATTAGTATTTCTACATTTCTATGGCTCCACAACTGTATCTGTATCATATCAAGTTCAGCTACTCACGCATAATTTGAACAGCAAACAAACCAACAAAGAAAACATCAACACACAGAAGAAGAAGAAAAATGTTTGTCGGAATTAACAAATTATTCAAAACTTCGCTGGCTCGAAGCAAAAATGATAAGACTTTTGCAAAAGGGAAGATCCAAAGCAAACAATAAACCACCCAAACTTCTACATAAAAATGCTAAGAAAATGAGATTCTCATACACAGGTAAAATGAAATGCCTGCCACAAGAAAACAGAAGAAAAAGAACTGATAAAATATGTTTTATTGATTGTGTAAATATTTTATGCACTTTGTGAAGAAGCTCCCCTAAGTTCTGGAGTGTGAAATGGCTTATTAAGGTCACGTTCAGCCTATAAAATTTAAGGGGGTTTGCTTAAAGTGCGGCCAAGGATTAGCATCGTATTTGATGAAGAGGAACTTTTTACTACTTTTTGGGATAGTGAAATTGACAGAAAACAAAATAAAATCTACATCAGGCAAATGACTTGGAATTTAATGTTTAGGCAGCAGCTATTTGGCAGCAAATGTGTGTGAAATTACTAGACAGTAGGAAAAGAGATTTATGCCGTTAAGTTGAAAAGGAGGTCCATATCCGTTTCGAAACAATGGTTCGTCTGTATTCGCTCTTTCGATTCCACAAATTTCAATATAATCTAAATTTTATTTTCAGCTAGATTCCAAGGCAACCAAAAAGGCATGGTTAAGTTTTGACATTCAAGTAACACTTTCTGCTTTAATTTAACTGTGGAAGGCAGGTCCACACAATATCATAAGAAATATTATAATATATTAACTGTCAGCCTTGATTAATGCAAGAGATACAACCAAATAGGCTTTTTCCTTTTTGGTTTGCTTGATTTAAAAACTCCGCATCAACAATCTTCCTTTTGCCCTGAAATGCTTATATGCAATCTTTTATTTCCACTCGAAAGCCCAGTAAGGTTCAATGCTTACTGAGCTATGCTTACAAAGTACATACAAATTAGTTTTATTGTTTCATTAAGAAAGTATCTGTTGATTGATGTAATTAAAGTTGAAATGCACCACATGCTTAAGATTTCATTTTCATTAAAATGTCATTAAATTGGCAGCAAAGCAACAGTTTGTTGGCATGATGTGCCCGTAAAACTGTCCCTAGATAGATGCCACTCCGCGCACTAAAGTACTTCATTCAACGGGGGCATGGGGATAGCCCCATGAGTGCGGATTGCGCATTAAGCAATAAGCCCACAGTCAGTTGAACTTGACATCCTTGCGCTTCATTAAGCGTGCACACACAAGGACAATGCTATCCGGATGGGTTGAATCTGAACACAAAAGCTATTTAATTAATGTGAAGTAATATTGAGAAGCCGATTATGTGGAGTGCACAAAAAAGGATGCAGGAAAGAGCGGAAGTTTGGTTGCACGCAGTTTACGATGCATAGTATAATTCCTAGTTCTGCGGCGAATTCTTTAACATCAAGAAGACACATGTAGTTTGGATTGCTGATCTCGAGAATCAATTTAAAACTTTTTTATGGGAACGATCTTAAAACATTTTAATTTTCAAACGCCTTGGAAAAATATTCAAAAGTTCAAAACATTGTTCATGTTTTTTGAACTTAGGAATCACACACAAAACGAGAGCGCAAGTAAAAGGCGGCTCTAACCGACTTCGATATACCCCTTACTCATGAAAAAACATGTTTAACAGTGTTCCTGCGTTCTTAGGGTGAACATCTGAAAAGTATGCAACACTTTTGTAACTCGGCTATTTTTCACATTTTTGCTCATAACTTGAGAACCGCTCATCCGATCTTTATCATTTTTTCGGCAAATCGATACATTTTGCTAATTACTAACTATCTCTGGAAGGTACGAATCGTCAATCTTCTTCTTTCTAAAACTGTAGGAGATATAACGTTTTTTCTAAATTGCGGGGGCGGGAGGGGGCGTGGCCAAAATTTGAAATAGACTTGATCTGCGTGCAGATAAAAGAAGCATTTGTCCCATACATGTGAAACCTCTATCTCTTACCATCTCTGAGATCTAGGTTTTCATACTGACAGACGGACAGACGGGTCAATTTGCTTTATTGCTTTTTCTAATTTTTAGGGTAATTTTGCCTTTGATTTTAGAAAATATTTGTTACAAAAGGGTACTTTGCCCTAAAATTTAGAAAATAAACCCTAATTTTAGGAAATTTTTTCTAAAGCCTTCGACCTTTCTAAAAATGTTTGCGAAATTGCATTGAGCTATACTGCCGTTCGGTTTTAACGACGAAGCCGTCTATGTGATGGCATTTGTTTATACACACACTAATGTCCATTCGCAATGCTTGAAGAATATAGATATAATGCACTGTTGCAGTATTCGATTAAAGGATTGTATAAAATAAAGGCAATGCTAAAAACACTCCAAATAAAAAGAATAGAGGGAAGCTAACTTCGGCTCGACCGAAGTTTATATACCATTGGAGCATGATGTACGCCTGCCAGTTTGTTATATGGCAACTATACGATATATTCATCCAATTTTGAGACATTTTTGAAAACAAAAACGTTTTTCTTTCTAAGACTTTTTTCAAACTTATCTTTTGTATGGCAGCTATACTATATAGTTGTTTCGTGAATAACTTCGGTGTTTTTACTCAAATCTCATTGTGCGTTTCAGAATAGGTAGATTAAGGCCCTAAAATTATATATATTAAGCGACAATGTTGTAACTTTAAAATTGTGCTCTGACAGTTTTTTGCGGTTTAAGGGGGGAAGGGATATTTTGCAAATCTGAAACAAACTTGATCTGCATTCTGCAAACACCTATGTACAGGAAAAATTTGTATCTCCATCTCTCATAGTCTCTGAGATCGATGCGTTCATACAGACAGACGGACAGACGGACGGACGGTCGGCTTTTGTTGCTAATCAAGAATATATATTCTTTATAGGGTCGGAATTGCTTCCTTCTCCCTGTTACATACATTTGCACAACTTCATGATCCCCTTTTACCCATTTTCAATGGGTACAGGGTATACAAATTGTTAATGCGCTTATTTCTAAATTAATTATATATATATAGCTTAGAAAAAAGTGGGTTGGTGTGAGGAGGTGGTGGTTTTGATGGGGGAGGATGGTACAAACCCAAAAAACCGACGGGCTTGGGCGCGTGGTGGATCCAAAAACACAACCACACACGGGTTGGTCTGTGGTCGGTCCTACTCTATCTCCCCCTAAAACTTTTTTTTAAGTCTTTACTGTCAGCTGCTTCCACCTCATGCCAGCGCTGCCATAACCGCTTGGGAATTTTAAGTCGACCTAATAGCTAAAATTTTCTAAGTTTTGTAGAAAAATCGCCAACATTGCTAAGACTTTTGGCCACGTATTACCTAAACAGCTAATTTATTGACGAAAATGTAGGCCTTTCTATTACTTAAATATACATTTTATGGCTCTACATTGACTAAAATTTTCGATCGCCTATTACCTAAAAGTCAAATTTATTGCTTAGAAAACTTAGGTAATAGAGGCCTGAATTAAGGTCCATATATTCCTTGGTGGTCTTTTTAGGTCATATGGACTTAAATTTCAGGTAATTTTTAACATTTTTAGGTATGACATAGTCTGAGTGTATGACATAGTCGGACTTGACTGACTTTCTCACTTGTTTATACATATACTAGCTGGCTCGGCAAACGTTGTTGTTCCGTTTAAATTGTTTCTAGTAAATATTTAGGAGAATATTTCGGATGTCAAATAAAATATAACGAATCTAAGAATTTCAATAATTCATTGTCCGCAGACAATGGGACTGCGTTAAGGCGAATTAATGTTGTTGTAGCCGCAACGTGCATACGTCACTTCACCGCCCATAAAGCAGATTTGTAAAAATGTATGTGGTTCGTTTGGCAGCAATGGGTTTACTTTACGGTACTCTTGACCTTGGATTTTTAAGGATAATTTAAATTTCGGACCATTTGCCGATGTTTTGTGCATTATTTTAGTTGCTCCGACGAAGTCATTTGAATGCACGAATTATTTAAGCGAATGGACTTCAGAAACAGGTTTGAATCTAGATCCGTTCCGATGACAATGCCGTTTATTGGTTCTGGCGGCGTCTCAATTTCCGGTAGTTTGGGACATTCTGTGCCCACAGCACCAAACAGGACTTTCGGACGAGCGGAATATTCGATATCTGGCTCAAACTCGAATGCGAAGCGAAGGATTGGAGCAGATGCAAATGCTCGAAGTACTTGTTGGCGTTGTCGATCAATTGTTCTGCGTGTGTTAACATCTATCCGTCGCGCTTGTCTCTAGTCCAATTGTTGTTCTTGACTTAAGAAAGCTCGTGCCTCTTGTAATTGAGAAGAACGTAGTTTGCGACATTGTGACACGCGCAATTTCATTAATTTTATGTAATTGTTGATCTGTTCTTGCTGCCCTAACACTTCACATGTGTGTTGCAGCATTCGTTAGACGTTGCTGGCATTGTTCACTACACACACACTCACATAGGCCAAATTGAAACGATTGATGAAAAATGATATTCGAATATTTTTGTAATTTACAAATTTTTCACAATAGTAAAACACAGAATAAGTGAATAATCAGCCTGCTGCAGAGGGACACCCAAATCACTTAGCGTTACGAAATATAGCTAAAAACTTATTTTACACCTGCCAAATATATCCAAAAAAAGGAAGGCCCTGCCAACCTTTTCTGTGCATAAGTTATGATACGATTGGAAACGTTTCGAAATATCAGAGTATTGGCCCGCACAGCCTCTAGCGTATGCACGCGGTAACAGACCTTGGCGTATTATTTGGCCATAATATGAACTTTTCCGATCACATTGGGATTATCGTTAGCAAAGCCTTGTTAAACGTTGGTATAAGGAATTTTATGACCCATACACCACTAAGCTTCTTTACGTTTCACTTGTCCGACCTATACTTGAGTACTGCTCGTGCGTATGGTCACCACAGTATGCAACATACCAGGGCCTTATTGAGTCGGTGCAGAAGCAATTTCTCCTGTTCGCCGTACGTGGACTTAACTGGGAAACACACCGTCGCCTGCCATCTTATGTGGACAGACTCCGTCTATTAAGCCTACCGTCCTTGCAAGATCGTAGAATCTGTCACAGAGTTAAGTTCCATCATAAGCTAATAAAATGCAGAATGGAACATTTTTTTTACTCCGTTATCAATTTATTATGCGATCTTTACGTAAATTTCAGGAATTATAGTTATTGCTAATTTAAATTTAAGTTATAAATTTGAACGCGACATCTTAAATTAATTAATTGTATTTTTTATCCCAGCACTACAAGTACAAATAACTTATTTTGATTGTGCTAGTCACTACAGTACTATAACAAAAAATTTCCACAATTTAAATTTGAATGAATAATTGCAAACTTAACCTAATACACAGAATACATAAAAATAACGAGAAAGGCAAAGCTAACTTCGGGTGTGCCGAAGTTTTGATACACTTGAAAACGCTTGTCTCAACGGTTAGCGACATCGACCAAACTTCACAGATCAGATTAAAAACATTTAATATTACCCATGACCGTGATTGAGAGCGGTAATATTAGGAAAAAACCAGTTTTTCTCATTAAAACTCATTTTTCGACCGATCATTTGTATGGCAGCTACAAGAAGTAGTTATCCGATCCGGTCGGTTCCGACATATTAGCAGCGTGCAGACAACAGAAGACTCTGTGCAAAGTTTCAGCTCGCGAAAAAGGTGAGGGTAGCAGTAGTGCCTGAGGAATACCCTCAGGTCAACCTCAAGGCGAGTATCGCCTCCAGTAGGAGGAAGTCTTCCTGGCATGTTGGGATACGCCCATCAGCTTCGCAGGAATCCATTTCCGGCCGGGTCATCTAATCATCGACTGCAACGATGAGACGACCGCGGAGTGGCTGATGAGCAACGTGTCAAGGTTGTCAGAATGTAAGGGAGTACCCCTTCTCGGTAAAATGGGAGAGAATATCTCCTCGCCCCATTACATTACCGTCTTCCTCCCAAGGAGTGCCGCGATGAATGGGTGCTCACAATGCTGAGGAACCAAAACAACATTGTGACTGACATGTGGCGGGTCATGTCACGAAAGGACCAAGGGGGCGGAGCCCACATGGTCATTGGCATCGACGAAGTTTCGATGGGTCGCCAGCTTAACTTCAGGTACGGGAAGATCCCCGTACATGGTCTCAAGAAGACCGCGAAGCTGGCTGGACAGACCTATCAGCAAGAGACTGAGGCAGAACAACCCGCCGAAGCGGAAAGTAGCGAGACTCCGTGTGAGGAACTCCTCACAGAGAAGGAGGACGTCGCTGAGGACGAGGAACTCGACGGGGAATCCCCCGTAGAGGACATGGAGGTGGTGGAGGATGCAGATGTACCCATGTCCTCACAAGAGCTCGCCTCAGAGCTCGCAGTCCATGAGGACGAAAAAGCCGACACCACATTGGTGTTCGGAGGCGTCGAGAGCAGCCCTGGCTCTCCGCCAGATAGCGCAGATAATTCGGCGCAATGATGACTCCCCCCTCAGTCATCAAAAGCACCAAGCTAGTCCAGGTGAACGTTCACCATGCGAAGGCGGCCTATGCCGTCCTAGCTAGAATGTTCCCCCGACAACACCTAGGACTAGCTTTAATACAGGAACCCTGGTGCAATGAGGGAATAAAGGGCCTGTATACGAGAGAATCTACGGTAATTTGGGACCAAAGGCATGCCTTCCCCAGAGCCTGTATAATGATAAGGAAGAATATTAAATATACTATCCTTTCAGAATTTCGACCACCGAAGTAAAGCAGGGAAAGACCACGGTCATAGCCTCTGCCTACTTCGCTGGAGATAGAATGTGTCCCCCCCAAGAGGTGTCGGCCCTGGCAGAATACTGCAGGAGCAAAAGCCTGCCGCTTGTTGTCGGATGTGACGCAAACGCCCACCACGTCGCATGGGGAAGCTCCGATGTAAACGATCATGGTGAGTGTTTACTAGAATTTCTATCCAGGCTCGACCTGGAAATATGTAATGTAGGATTTGTCCCGACATTTGTAACTCGAGTAAGAGAGGAAGTCCTTGACCTCACCTTCTCCAGCAAGTCAATTAAACCTCTTATAAAGGATTGGCAGGTCTCATAAGAGGAATCTATGTCGGACCATAGAATTAT
Organism: Lordiphosa clarofinis; assembly: GCA_018904275.1. Lineage (NCBI taxonomy): Eukaryota > Metazoa > Arthropoda > Insecta > Diptera > Drosophilidae > Lordiphosa > Lordiphosa clarofinis. The sequence continues at coordinate 192,410 of JAEIGQ010000198.1, forward strand.
CCAATTTAGATTGGAAGCTAGCACACAGCAGAATATCCCTAGCAGGAATCCAGGGTAAGACAGATTGGGGAGGCTTCTATTCCACGCTAGGAAATAATATGCCTAGGATTCGAAACATCCCCTAGAACTAGAAATCTTAGTCGACGAACTAAATAAAAGTATAATCGATGCTTACGAAGAGAATTGCCCTCTTAGCGAATCGAGAAAAGAAAATGATGCCCCTTGGTGGAATCCCACCTTGTAGAAACTCAGAAAAAAGACCCGAATTCTTTTTAATGAAGCCAAAAAGAATGGGGACTGGCATAAGTACAAGCAAGCCCTGACACTATACAATAATACAATAGTGAGATTAGGAAAGCCAAAAGAAAGAATTACAGGAAACTCTGCGAGTCTATAGAAGACACGAAAGAAGGAGCGAGATTGCATAGAGTCCTGGCCAAGAAAAGCCCGGATGGCAACATCTCGCTCAAAAAGGCTAATGATGCCTATACAGTGAGCAGCGAGGAGAGAGTACGTCTCTTGTTGGACACCCACTTCCCGGGAAACATCCCCGCGGAAGAATGTGTCGACCAAGAGCATTGCTACCAGCCTCGCAGCTCCGACTGGGCAGAAGCCAAGAAAGTTGTGTCCGCAGGCAGACTTGAGTGGGCAATTGGAACATTCCAGCCCTTCAAATCCCCCGGACCGGATAACATTTATCCAGCATTCCTGCAGGAAGGAAAGGACATACTCCTACCCATCCTCAGGAAGATCATCACCAGCAGTCTGACAACTGGGTATATCCCACGTGCCTGGCGCAGAGCAAGGGTAGTCTTCATCCCCAAGGCAGGGAAGAAGTATATAACTAGCCCAAAGTCCTTCAGACCCATTAGTTTGACATCGTTTTTACTGAAAACGATTGAATAGCTAGTGGACAATAGCATACGAAGTACGCTGTTAAAGGAGGCACCCCTCCAACCAACACAGCACGCGTACAGAGCAGGCCGTTCGACCGACACGGCATTGTATTAACTCGGGAAGATGCTCGAGAAAACAATAGAAGACAAGGAAGTGGCTCTATGCGCCTTCCTAGACATTGAGGGAGCATTCGACAACACATCCCAAAGTGCTGTCAAGAATGCCCTGATCAGAAGAGGAATAAACCCTACAGTAGGCAGATGGGTAGATTCACTCCTACGATGCAGAGAAGCCTCTGCAGTGGCAGGTGAAGAAACCATCACAGTCACCACAACTAGAGGATGCCCTCAGGGGGGAGTTCTCTCCCCACTGTTGTGGAGCCTACTAGTGGATGAGCTCCTAGAAAAACTCGCCTCCCTGGGCATAGCATGCCAAGGATACGCTGATGACATTGTCATCGTTGCGAGGGGAAAATACGAAGAAACCCTATGAGACATAGTCCAGAGGGGTCTGAAAGTCACGTCTAATTGGTGCAAGGAGGTTGGGCTCAACCTAAACCCTGCGAAAACCATTATAGTACCGTTCACTAGGAAATACAAACTAAGCAGAATCAGGCCAATACGCCTATCCGGCTGCCTCATTACACCAGAAAAAGAAGTCAAATACCTCGGCGTTGTCTTTGACAACAGGTTTGACAAGCACTTAGAGTATACACTCAGTAAATGCACTAGAGCACTATTCACATGCAGGAGCATGACCGGAAAATCGTGGGGCATGGCACCACACATACTCCGATGGCTATACCTCATGGTTGTGAGACCAATGCTCACTTATGGAGCTGTCGTGTGGGGAGATAGAGCAAACCTCCTCACAGTAAGGACGCAGTTGCAAAAACTGCAAAGGCTGGCATGTTTAAGCATGACTGGAGCCATGCGTACCTGTCCGACAGCGGCAATCGAGGTTTTGATGGAGCTAACACCACTCCACTTACCATCGGCCTGAAGAAAAAAGCAACACTGCTTAGATTAACAACAGAAGGAGTGGGTAGAAACCACATAGTAAGCCTCAGAGACTCTGAAAAGTTGGAAAAGGAGATCCCTTTAATCCTCCAACCCAGAGACGAAATGGTGGCCGAGTATCACTTTGACAGGAATTTCACTGTACACCAAAGTAATAAGAAAGAATGGATCTCACTTGAAGAGACACATAAAATGAAACCACACACAATTATGTGGTACACAGACGGGTCCCTAACGCCCCAAGGAACCGGACTTGGGGTAGCAGGACCAGGAACGAAAATATCTGAACCAATGGGAGAATTCACAAGCATATTTCAAGCTGAAGTATGTGCCACCTCCCGTTGTGCAGACCGTAATATGGGGAAGAACTACCATAATAGAGAAATAGCTATCCTCTCCGATAGCCAAGCAGCGCTCACTCAGTAGCAATAAGTTCACCTCTAAGCTAGTCTTAGAGACAAAGAACAAATTGGACCAACTAGGCAGCAGGAACAACCTGACCCTACGATGGATACCGGGACACAACAACAACCCCCTAAACGAATTGGCCGACGAACTGGCACGCAAGGGTGCAGCCACCGCAATGATAGGGCCAGAACCCTACTGCGGCATAGGCCAACACACAATAAAAGGACTTTTAAGAAAGGAAGAGAATACGCTTAGAACAGCCTCCTGGGTAAACACCAAGGGAATGAGACAAGCTAAAGCATTAATAGTGAACCACGACCTCAAGAGGTTGCAAAAGTTAATCCAACAAGGAAAGAATGCCCTCAGAATTCTGACAGGGCTCCACACGGGTCATTGCAGACTGAGGAGCCACATGTACAAGTTGGGAATAACAAACACCCAGCTTTGCAGATACTGTGAAGAGAAGAAGGAGTCCTCTGAGCATATACTAGCACACTGCGATGCCCTAGCGAGGCGCAGACTCAGCAGATTTGGGAAACACATTCTACACCCAAGCAATATCAGTAACTTAGAACCCACAAAAATCCTGGCTTTTGTACAGGAATTAGGGCTGCTAGGGGAGTTGTAAATTCAGTAGGTGGGCACATTAGACCAAAATTGGTCGCGGTGCACCACTTCCCCAACAACAAATAATAATAGTTCTGGGACAAATAAAATTATTGGTTCTTTGTGAGAGAGCAGCTCTTAGTTTTTTAAATAATTAAGATGGTTCCTGAGAGTTTATGATTTTATGGAGGAATGTTAGAGTCCTGAGATCAATCCACGTCGTAAGGCTAAGGTCAAATATCTTGTATGACAGATGAGATATACGTTCCATATGCCCAACATTAAACACATATCTAGCAATGGAATTGAATGGCACCATTAATTTACGCATGCCTCTCGAGTCGCAGTGTCCAAAAATTTCCACACCATAAAATAGGGTGGGTACCAAAAACATTTTTGCAATAAGCAACTTGATGTTAACAGGCAGGAACAACTGTGACACTGAGAGCTGCCGTAGCAGCCCATAAGTCCGACCAGTTGCTGTTGAAATATGCTTGCTCCACGATGTTATTAAACATTATTCCTAGATTTACTGCCTGTTCCACGTATTAATGGGAGTGTTATTTTGATGCAATTTTGTATCAAAATGTTTTTTGTGAATGACAATACATTTTGATTTTAATGGATTCAAACCCAAACCTCCTTTGCCCAATGGTTAATTTGATCAAATACATCATTCGAAACTAATACACAGTCTTCAATTTGAGACAGCGAACGACTAACATATACTGGGACGTCATCTGCGTACAGATGGGCTTCACAACAACATAGACAGAAAACAATAGGGGTCCTAAAACTGTTCCTTGTGGGTACACCATGCATGTGGAAGTTCTTCAACATTTTTTATTGTGGGAGCGGGGGTGCGCGTAGCCAACGTAGAACAACTTATATGGCCGCAACGCTGTGCCTTCCAGCAACGCTGTTCCAAATCGCCAATTTATCCAAGAGTGAAACTCTCTATTTTTTTTAAGTGCAGCAATACGAAATCGAATACCCAAATATTTTACTTTCTAACCAGAATTTTTTCTGATTCGGAACTGGAGCCTAAATACGATTCTTTAATGTGACAACAATGTCATTAACTAAAGTGATAATTTCATAATTTTCCTCCTAATTTTTTCTGTATATTTTGAAATTACAATAGTGGTATTCCTGAAAGTGATTTGCTTTTGATTTGATTTCGTGAATCAGCTGAGCTCCATACAAAATGAGCAGTGTGTCCAGAATATGTAGGGAAATTAAGGTCATACTAATTGATTTCGGAAAAATCTGCCTCGAAGCCGATTTTGATTTGCTATCGTTTTAGTGTGACCATTCTCTTAGAAAAAGTGGCTCCTCGCGCATGGTGTTTGTTTAAATTTTGTTGTGATTTAAAATAAATCTGAGAAAAGGTGTAAGTTATTTTGCGATCCATATTTTAGTAATTAAACGATAATTATTTGTTGCATCTTAGACTGCATACGAGACTACTGAAAAATAGGCCTGCGGCCTAAAGTGGACAGAGTCATAAGTGCTCGAGTTCTTGGAGCTTGTGCTTGACGTGGTCAAAGAATGTTCGATGTTCCAAATTCCTCCACAATTTTATCCAGCCTCTTCCTCTTTGGATCTGTCAAACTGCATAAGTCACTTTCAGTGGCCAGAGACAAATACTTAGTTAGTTGAATTAACCATAGTTAAGTTGCAAACTTCTTAAAACTACTTCTGCCCACATACTATTATTAAAGAAGATTATAAAAATTTATTTCACAAATTCATTCGGCATTTTTTGCTTTCGCGCTCTTGTTTAAATTTTGAAAAGCAATCAAAATTAAATCTGGGTCGTTCCACCAACTGTTTTGCTTTTGCTTTCACGAAAGCAAATCAACTTTTAAGAATACCACTAATATCATGTTTAACATTTATTTTTGTGATCTCGTCAGCTTAAGGTAAAACATGAGTTGAACTTCGGACGAGATACCCCAGAAGGGCGCTCTCTCTAGTATGCTTATATCAATTGTTTCCGAATCCTCTTAGCTCACATCTTTTACATTTTTTCCTGTCCTTTCCTTACTTTTTTGTCCCATCAAGCTTACATTGGTTTTGTCAGACCTGTCATTTCACAAGGGTGGAGTTTGGGACATTTATGTCTCACACTAGTTTTGTTTTTGAGGATATGAACAAAGACTGTCTAGCTCTGCACGATGCTTCCGACACACTGAAGACAAAATTCAACAGAATGAGTAAGCTCGCTAAATCGGAAACCGTCATAGAATTTAATAAGTATAGTTTGAACATTTGAATATTTTAATAAAAACTTAGACAAAATTTATTGTGCAGAAGCTGGGAATAGTCTAAACTAAAAAGAAAAAATCATTTATTTATTTAAAATTTGACTACAATTTACAAACTAAACTGTGACAATGTGATGAAAAACAAAGCGTTTACCCCTTAAAGCAGATTCCTGTAAATTGAAAAGCTTTTTTAACTGCCTTAAAAGCTTTGGACAATCCTGTTGCCACTAACAGACTCGAATTTTTGTATCAACTTTTTAGCACAAAAAATGGTACTATTTTTTTTGTATTAATATTTTCGCTCACTTTCCCACTGATTGTTTCGGGACGCAAAACAATGGAACTAGAGATAAAGTGGTCTGCTGGTTCGGGCTTAAATTTGCTGGCATTTGGCAGTGGTAAAGTGGCAATCGTTTCAAACTTAAATTGTCTGTGTGTGTGTGGGGGCGTGGAGGAGTGACCAGCTCTGTGCAGGTGGGGCACTTCCAGCTGAGCACAGAGTGCAATATATTCTTGTCAAGCTGTGCTTGTGTTAACTTCTCCCTCTTACTCCTTTCGCTTCGGTACGCCCCTTCCCTTTTGGTTTATTGGCTTCTGGGCTTCCCACGTAGCTTTGACATTACATTGATTGACTTTTGATGTCTATACATTTTGTAGATAGAGATCTAGTTTAGTCCGAAGGCTGTTGCCTGACTATGAGTCCAGAGAAATAATGAACATATGGCCAGCCAAGTCATTTTGTAGTTAACTCACGTAAATACTTCTCTTTGTTGGGGATCTGTTTAGGTAATTGTATTGTTATGGGCGGGCAATAAGCGATAAAATATTCAGGCTCAATTAGGATAAAGCACTATGCTACTGGAAAATTATTGAAATAGAAATGGAATGGTTTTAGCTGGTAATCGCAGCTGGATATATTTGAATTTTGAGTGTTTGGTGTTGTGTGTAAAGTAAGAGCGTTTGAATTCAAATTAAATACATAGTTTAAAGCTTTTATAAGTGCCTTGAATTTTAGCGAGCCTATTTTTGCAACGTTCTTTAAAAATTTAAAATTGTGCCCGATTTAATATTTCTTGAATATCCGATAATACAAATCTAATATTATTGCGGTTTTGTTTAGTGAATTCTAGTTGGGACTTGCAAACCAAAGTATTGTGACGGGTTTTTTGTGCAGTTATTTGTTTTGGCAGGAAATTTAATGAGGTTCGTACTGTGAATAAGACCACTTTTTTGCCGTACTAAATTTTCCTGTAGTCCAGTTTAATCTCGTCCATTGTTTTTCTCCTTTCGACCTCAGACCAACCTGCTAGAGGGTTTCACTATCTGTCAGCTCATTGGTTAATCCATAAATTACGCAACATAACTTACGGCTAAGTGCCTTGGCTAGTTTTCCTTGGCTTAGTACACCATTTACATTGTGTATCTGGTGCTGGCAAAGGGGTGATTTCATTAACTCGAGTTAATTGCTTCATAAAGCGTAAGTGCTGCTATTTTTAAACGGTCAAGCAAATGGCAGGGCATGACCTGTTCTATATCTTGTGTCATAAGCATAGCCTACTTTTCAGGTGAAAGCATTGAGAGATTCAACTTGCGCAACACGTAATGCCAGGTGGATATCATCTTGGGCTAATCCCAAATATTAGACTTAACCAAACGCAAAGAAAATGTGGCTTGCCACGCACGTACCAGCCAGATGGGCCAAAGGATAAGGGTTGTTTCCCTCGTTTTATTATTGTTATTTTTCGTTGAATGTTTGCTTGTTTACCGCTACCTTCAACCAGCTGTTGCTCGAGTGCAGAGTGAAGGATAGAGTATATTAGGTAAAAGTGGAAGCGTAATTTGGAGAGTCAACGGGAAATTGAGCATTTCGAGATAATTAATATTGATTTGGGATAAAATAAGAATATCTTAATTAAAATTACAATCATGAAATTACAGAGCATTATTTTGGGAAACTATATGAAACGAATTTATCAATAATGTCTCAAGTCCAAATTTCGGCGCTGCGAAATAAGGCCCCAATGAAATAAGGCCCCAAAAAAAAAATGAAATAAGGCCCCAAAAATTTATATGGAAAACAAAAACAACGATTTTTTCTCAAATTTGGGGTGTTATTTCATTTTTTGGGGCTTTATTTCCTAAATAAAATTTCAAAATGAAACAAGTCCCCAAAAGAAGAAATGAAATAAGGCCCCAAAAATTAGGTTTGCGGTCTTATTTCATTTCGCGGAAATAAGACCCCAATATGTAATATGAATTTTTTGGGGTCTTATTTCATTTCTCTTATTTTTGCTGATATATGGAAAAAAAATTCCAATATCGGTTAATTTTCTTATCTGCCTGCGTTTTCTGACTTAGTATTTGATGCATTTTTGTACAGATGTGCAAAAGTACCGTTTTACAATTAGTTCAGTGATAAGCTTTTGATTTTGTTGATCAGTTTAGTGATTTGCATTGTGTAAAGCAGACGTTCAAGTGCGAGTTAAAATTATGAAGTGCGAAAAAATTGTTGCATTACGGCGAACTGGAAATTTGTTCTACGACAAGAAACAGAAAATGCTGTATTTTGACGAGGTAATTATATTGTCTATTTTAAAAAATCTTAGCGCCGCAAACGAAATTTTTTTTATATGAAAACTTTTTATATTATATCAAAAAAAATGTGTCAATCTAAGCGCCGCAGGCGAAAATTTTTTACAAAAAAATCGCGCGATTTTTGTGTAAAAAATTTTCATTATTATTTAATGTTATAGGTAGTTTGTTTCACTAAAAATCCAAATAAGAAAATATTTTAAAATTTTATATTAGGTATTTCCACCAAAGTTTTTATTTTATTGAATAAATTGAATAAAGCAATAAAATGAACAAAAAAAAATAGAATTGAAAAATTGGGGTGTTATTTCATTTTTTCAAAATGGGAAAAAACTACTAGGGGCCTTATTTTTTTTGGGGCCTTATTTTTAACGTTACTGCATTAGTTTCTTATTGCCCAAATTTCAGGCACTTGTTGAAAATAGTTTTGACTGGTAGTAATTTAAAGTTAACTGCAGCCAATCAACAAAAAATCAGCATTTGCCTGGTTTTTGATAAGGCGTTTACTTAAATATTATTATCGGATGTACCACAGAAATCTCTAGAGGTTTCCGTATAAACGTAATCATTTCATATTGAAGCTGTTTGAATTTATATATTAAGGGGCACAAATATGCCCGGCTACTTGATTAGATGACGAAAGTTGAGGGATTTGTAACCGCCTGCTCAAAGCCAAGTAGATTTGATGCGTACGGTTTTCCTTCCACATAATCTAGAAGGCGGTCTTAGCACTTCGCCAATAAAGTAGTCCCAGTTTAGTTGGAAGTGCAATCAATAAAGAGCCAAAGCGATGCCTTCTAGATATTTAGCGAAGTTTTGATTCTAAAATAATTTTTTTCATATGAATTTTAAGCCGATATGAAAAATATCAAATTTATACATATGTTAAAAGTCTATATTTTTAAACATTTCAAATGAACATTTATAATTATGTTCTGAAAGTATTTATTAACAATTTACGTGAAAGATATTAAATTGAATCGGAAATATTTCTTGTCAAAATTAAATGAAAATGTTGATATTTGTGTAAAGTTCATTTAATCAGTTGAATATCAGCATAAACTTGATCTTTTTTCGGTCATTTCATTCGATTTAGTTCATCCCTTTTTTGTAACCGTAACTTAATTAACTTTACACCAAAAATATCTTTGAATAATGATTTTTGCAACGTGTTTTGGGAAAACGGACCACTTTGCGACGCGTCGACGAGTGTCCGCTAACTAAAACATAATTTAAGACGGTTCCAGTCCGACTTCGATATTTCAAAGCCTTCATCTTCATCCATTTACAGAGCATTGACGTTAGCGTTCACATAGGTATTAGCATTAATTTGGGAGACTGCTGCTATGAGAATATAGTTATTACATAAATAAGAGTGTGTTTAAAACTTTAGATCGATATTTAAAGTTATTCAACATTATTTATTGTTGATTTTCCAAATTAGAAATGTTTCCTTCTGCCTGCAACATACATTTGTATCAACCTAATACATATACCATGCATAGAACAATGTAATGGCTGGAAAATTTTTGAACATTTTTTTTGTTGATTTGTCATGACTCATGAGTCTTACTAAGGAAGTCAGTCAGACCAACTAAAATAAATATATGAGCTCGATTAATGTAAAAACGAGAAGGCCAAACTAACTTCGTCTTTGCCGAAATTTGTATACTCTTGCAATTGTTTTAATACATCAGAGTTTACGAACGTCAGCATTAAAACTTATACAATACAATACTTCCGAATCGATGTAAAAGTGTTAAATATGAATAATCGCCCACTTTTCGACCGATATTTCCTATGGCAGCTATAAGATATAGTCATCCGATCCGGTCGGCTCCGACACTCAGCCATCTCGGCTGTTCAGCCTTTATTAGAACGTCACTATCGTTGTTTAAGAACTAAAAAGAAGACTCTGTGCAAGCTGTTTCAGCTCGATAGATTTAAAACTGAGAGACTAGTTTGCGTAGAAACAGACAGACGGACAGACGAACGGACAAAGCTCAATCGACTCAGCTCGTCGCCCTGATCAAGAATATATATAGTTTAAAGGGTCGGAAATGAATATTTCTATGTGTGACAAACTTCTGGGCAAAATTATAATACCCTTTGCCACCTATGCATCGCTTCTATCTGATTCAATATTTATAATTCCTATTTTTGGCTGCATTTTTCACTGCATTCCAAAATGCAAATAAATTAAAATGAATATCCGTTGGACTAACTCACTAGGGGCAATGAGAGCAGCAGAGCACGCTATATAAATCAAACACCCTTCCCTCCTGCCCACCTACCCCTCATACTAATACCATAACAGCACAAAAGCGAAAGAAACACAGCATCAATTTAAATGCAAGTTCATTAAAAATCAAACACCATAAGTCAAAAAACAAACAAACACAAAACGGAACCTTTTCTTTGAGGCTAAACAAAACCTCAGCGAGTTAAGCTCTCTAATTAAGGCGCGTGCCACGCTGATCAGGCAATCAATCAATCGATAAAACTGTGAGTCAATAGTGCAAGCGCTCAGAGCTGATTGATATATTTGCCACCGAGTTGTGGCCAAGGTAGAACGTAATATGGCAGGAAAGTAAAAAGTGGAATACGCTTTGGCAAGGCAATGGGAATAAAGGCTAAAAAAAAAAATTGAAAATGTCCAAGCTGTTTCCAAAACTGTAAAAGGTCGTTTAAATGTAGCCGTTATTCATGGCCTTGAAAGCAAATTTCTCTGCTGAGATATGAGTTCGTAATTTGAAAAAAATCAATCCAAAGGGGACTAATTCGACTCCAAACTGTAATAAAAATAGGGTAATTCGACTTTTTCCAGTACTGAAATTTATTGCCATATGGCTATTATGATAATTATAATATGTGCGTGTGCGTGTTTTTGAGCGCGTTTGTGTATGTGTGTGTGTTTGTATGTGTGTCTCAATTGTACAGGGTATTTTAAAGTCGGGCCACTCGACTGCAACGTTCTAATTAGTTTTTATTTTATGAAGATGTGAGCTCAAAGGGGTTCGAAAGGGTTGGGCGAATCCTTAAATGCTTGAATTGAGAAGAATACCCTGTCTCGCACATGCACACATACTGTCTACTGAGACTACTTTTAGGTGTAGTTTGGAATGGTGATCTTAAAAATCAATTTCACAATTTTTTTCATGGCTCCTTTTTTGAAATATTAGTTTTTTTGAATTTTTTTGTAATTTTATGTATATCTTTTTTTTTTTTTTTTATTTAAAGGAAAAAAAAATATAAAATATTTTTAAGGATCGCAGTTTAACAAAGAAAAGAAAATATCGATGATCAGAAATCTTACAAGAGACTAAAAATGCTCATTTTTCAAATTATTAATATTCTTCGTGTTTACGAGAAATAAGCTTGTCCTTTGCTTTGCCTTTTGTTTTCCTCTTGATTACTTTCTCTTATTAGGAACCAACAATAATCTCCCAGCATTCTTTCATCCCAGAATCCTTGGTAGCGGTGCTCGATGGATTTAATTTCTTGGTGAAACCTTTCTCCATGCTCATCACTGACGTCTCCAAGGATCTCCGGAAAAAAGTCCAAATGAGTGTGCAAAAAATGAATTTTCAGCGACATATTTACGCCTGCTAAAATAAAAACAACAAAATTATAAACGAGTTTTCGCAGCTGGTATACTCCTTACCTATTTTTGCAAAAGCCTTAAGTAAATTTTGTATGTGTTTTTTGTAGTCGGGGCTTTTGTTGTTTCCAAGAAAACCAAAATCAACCAACTGAAATGACCTCCAGGCTGTAGCTTCATCAGGCGATAATAATGATGCGAAAATTTCATCTTTAAGCATTTTAGATATTTGTGGGCCGTCAAATATGTATGCCTTCGCGGATTTTCGCAATGGACAGTCTAGGAAAACTTTGTTTCAAATATTCAAACGCATTGCTATTTTTATCTAAAGCTTTAACAAAGTTCTAGAAAAGTCCAAGTTTAATATGCAATGGTGGAAGAATGATATTTTCCATCTTCACCAAAGGTTTGTATGCGACACTGTTCCTTTCTCTTATAATGTTCTGCTCGGGCGCGGCTGTCCCAGAGACATAAGAAACAGCAATATTTGGTGAACCCACATTGCATTCCTCGTAGCATGCCCACCACCTTTAGATCGGAACAAAACTTCCACACGTGTTCATCATATTTAATGCATTTCAATAGTTCAACCATTGTATCATACGTTTCCTTGGTGTTAACAGCATGACCGATTGGAATTGATGGTGTCATATTTCCAATATTCAAAAGAACTGTTTTTAAACTGTCTTTACTGCTGTCTATAAATATTCGCCACTCCTTCGCTTCGTAAATTTGCCCAAGTTGTTTAAATAAGCCAGGAATAGCATAGTTGGTCCTTTTTCATAAAATAGTTCGAATAAGGCTTATCACGGTCTCTGTACGAAGTTATTTTAACCTTCGGAGCCAATAAATTATGTTCTTTCAGCCTGGATGCGATTAGCTCTGCTTTTGCTTTTGGAAGCTCTAGTTCTCTCACCAAATCATTCAGTTCCGACTGGGCTAAAAGACTTGGCTTTTCATTAAATTCGTCCCCACTTTCAGCGCAGCTCTCATTGGATGAAAAAGCAGTCAGTTCCATTGGCGAATAGTGTTCCACTGCAGAACAGTAATATTTAGGAAGAAGGAGTGTATCCGACAGTGGAACTGGAAACGAAACAGACTAAACATTTGCATAGCACCATTTCGCATTTTTCCCAACTCCGATTTGTTTGCTCAGACAAAAATAGCAATCTGTTAAATGACAGTAGGGCTGTCTCCAAATCATTGGAACGCCGAAATTTAAGTACCGCCTAATGTGAGCATTAGGCCGGTCCCCAAACCGGCAAAATGGAAAAAAGGAGGTCTCAGCATTCCCAAAGCTAATATTTGTTGTAAAATTAATAATTGTGAAAATCAAAAAATTTTATTTTAATTTAAAATGGGCGAGTTTTAAAAAATATTAATCATACGACACGTTCACCAAATACAAATTTTTACAAACTAAGTCAGTAGTTCATTTCAATTGCTGTCATTGTTCGAAATTCAAAAAGAGATCTACATTTGTGGAAATAAAATATTTTTCAAATTTGAATAGTTTATAAATAAAATCATCGCCGACTATTTATAAATGAAAAAAATATATGATAATAGGCAACACTGCGTATGAGTTATATACAAAAACTTTAGACGGCAGTCGCGCCGGTTAAAACTCGACTTTTTTATCTTTTGTTTTTATTTACGCTAATTATACATGAAAAAGTATCAGATAGGAGGGTGAGAGCATGACCTTAAAAATTTCATATACATGGGGACCGCTCTAGTGAACATAAGAGATGAACCTCATGAAATATTCGTATAATACATTACGGAATACATACACTGTCGATCCAGAGGTTCATCGTAACAAATCCACGTAGCAAAAAACACATATAACACTTGATGTCCAATGACAATTCAGATTTTTTGCTGCCAATCCGAAGTAGTGTAGATATCTGTCTTGTATGGTAGAACTTAATTTTCGTTTATTTTTATTGGCCACGTGTTCTCCACACACATAGCAGAAACTATTTGGGTGATTTACACATTTAATTTCACGTTTTTTATCCCTTAGTTTGTACATTTTTGATCAATGATATGAATTCATCAGCAATTAATATTAAGTGAAGGTGTTCAATGGATTCAAAACAAAAACTTGGCAAAGCTGTGTGCAATGCTAGATCGCGTATGGCGATAAGACGAAAAAAGTACGGGATATTCGGAAAAGCTAGACAGAGAGACAGAGATGGACAAAAGAACAACTACAAATTATTATTGCCAATCACTTTATGTATTCAATTTGTGCAGCGTGCAATGAGCACAAAAGAGATCTACAGACAATTAAGAGAAAGTAATCAAGAGGAAAACAAAAGGCAAAGCAAAGGACAAGCTTATTTCTCGTAAACACGAAGAATATTAAAAATTTTAAAAACGAGCATTTTTACTCAGGTGCTCACATCTCCTGTGTTTGTTGATAGATTTCGATCATCGATATTTTCTTTTCTTTGTTAAACTGCGATTCTTAGATATAAAGAATAAAAACTAATTTTTCCGATTTTGTTAAATTTTTCCTGGGCATTTGAAAATTAAATTTCTTGAATTTTCGAGCAAAAACTCGTTTTTTTTTTAATTTTTGGGTATTGTATTCAAACTACTAAACCGATTGAAAAACAATGTTCTACACGATTATTGGCAACTCAATCTGGGTGTCAGGAAAAAATTGGGTGGTCTGGTGAGTCACGACATGACAGACATTGGCCCGCACCTCTACTAAGCAGCCTATTTAACATAACATAACCTAACCTTCTATTTTCTCACCAAAATGGAGTGCATAAAAAAAGTTCTATCCATCCATTTGTCCCTTAACTAAACTGCTTTCTCATTGGCATCTGCCTTGTCTAATCCCCTTTTCATGTACAGCTCAGTAAGTGTTTGGGGTTTTCGTCCTTCCCATTCTTCATTTTTCCCCTTAACATTTTAATGCATTTGAAATTACTAGCATTACTTTTGTGTTGAGGTTGTGGTAAAACTCACAAACTGCCAGTCATTTTCAGACATTCCACAGAGAGCAAAGTTTTTTTTGTGTTGTATTTTTTTTTTTGTGCTACGCTTTCAACTGATTAAGTACAAATTTGTAATAAATAAGTGGCGAAAAGTTTTTGTAGAGTGAAAATAAACTTGGCACCATTTTTATGCTTTGTTGCGGTCAAGTAACTCAAGAATTTCTATGGAGGCGAAATGCGTGGACAGACGACATGAAAGGGAATTCTTGAAACGTGTTTGTAAGGCTATTTGTTTTATCGAAGAAGTGGAACCACACCAAATACACTAACACATTTCAAGCTAATAATGCGACGAGAGTGGAGAAGATGATGATGAGGTGGATGAGGTTGCCTGTTGCTGATGACCGGGCTGGTATTTCAATCTCAGGGGAGGAGGAATTGTGGTTGGACTTTAGCTTTAAATAAGCTTGCGGCTCAATGCGCTTTTAGCCAGCTTAAAGTCAAGGCAACTTAATGTCAATATTTTACTCAACTTGAAAGTCCTTTAATCGGACAACTTACTCAGCAACACGAAAGCGCTTACCGAGCAGAGGGGATGAAAAATCATGAGGGGGTGAGATAATAAAACATTTTAGTGATTGTAAATATTTAAAAAGAGGAAATTGTGATTCAGCATGAAAGCAAAACTGTTTTATATGAATTGATTTAAAAATTTTGTTGTTTCTCACTCTTTTTGCGCATTGGAGCGGCTGTAGCTCAAGAAATAGTACTTGGCTCAGTACTGTATACGCTGTACACAGCTTAGTTGGCAGTTCCGAGACACACAAAATAGACTGATAGCCACTTGCGTTGATGACACAGCCTTTCTGGCTTTCAGTCCCACCGCCAGTAGAGCATCAACCACAGTACAACCCTTTTTGTACGGCTTCAGTGCTCGGGCGCTGGAAAAATGCTGTTAACCCAGAAAAAGGTCAGCACTGCAGCTTAACCATAAAGAGGGGCAAAACATCCAGGCTTAAGCTGGACGACTCATTCATACCACATGGATACGGGACTCACTTGGGCTGACCACGTTGGTAGCAGATGTACATCCGTCACATCCTCAGTGGCCTAAATTTTAAAGTAAAACTAAGTTTAAATAGGGAGAACTTTCGTTGAGATATTGCAAAAAGAAGTTAAGTACTGGTGAATAAAATTATGAAAATTTTTTAACTTTTCTACCTTATTTTATTATTTATTTTATCAGTATTTAATATATTAAATAGTATTTTGAAAAATCTAAAAAAGTACTTTCTGAAGCAAAAAAATAAACATGTGCTTTATTACAAATTTGATTGATGTCGGAACATCAATCATCGGATTACGGACAAATATTATAATTTTGGGTTAGAATGGACTCATCTCTGTGGATTGCAAATCAAATTTACAAGCGGTAAGTAGCTGCTTTTTCATATTCAAAAGAATTAGAGAGATCGCCATCTGCAAACTGCACTTGTTGCTTGATAGCCTCTAACGCAAAAATTTTTAACTCACATTTAATCAAACAACCAAACTCAACGTTGAATAAATTTATCACATACCAGCAAACGCGTCGAGCGGGTGAGTTTTATTTTTTTGATCGATTGTTTATGTGTTCGATCAAACAAAGCTCAGCATTGACCGGCCAATCGGCCTCTCTCTCTCTCTTTTCCATATTTTCAACAACGCCGTCTCAACCTAAGCATTTTTGCAAAAGTTTGTTCAAACGAGGTGATTACGCCCACTTTAATCAATTGTCTTTAAGCTATACGAACAAAACATTCGATCTGATTGGAATGAAAACAAACATGATTATAATCAGTATGATTGAATAAAACTCAACGGCGAACATGTTGTGTATGCTAGTTCGATGCATAGAGCTCAAATTCAGTTTATTCGCGTATTGATAATGTGTGCGCTTTCTGCAATCGAACGAAGCCGTTCTCTAAGCGCTATTCAACAGCTTCAACGACTCACATACCACCTTACTTGGTTCATTTGAGTATTTCTGAAAAACAAAGAAACAATTCCATTGTCCAACTTGTGTGGAAGTCGAACGCAAGAGTACGTTCGAATACGAATGGAACAGTGAATTAGCGCACTGAACTATCGCACTCTTATATATCTTTCTGTTTGGTGGTTAAGCGTTAATATTAATAATAATATTCTCCGGTGAGAGGTTATACCCTTTTCAATATGATCAATATTAATGACACAGCGTGATTTCAACCAAACGGTTCTTCTCTGCCCTTCTCTGGGGTACTTTTGTCCGATTTGATTTGAATCTTTGGTTGTTGGTTCTTGCACTGAGAAAAAAAGGATAGTTTTTGATGATCCTTAGGATATTTCGGTATCAGCTTAGACTGGATTGTTAACTATCCTTTTTTGGAATCCATCGGATATTTTCGAAGACGATTTATTATGCTTAAAAAGGATAGGAAGGAGGAGCTGAAAAATGTGAAAAGGAAATTTAAAAAATGGATCTTAAAGTGGATATTTCGAATATCCATTCTACGGGGATCTTTTTTTTCTGTGTGGTGTGAAGATGGAACTATTCTGGTCTAACAACGCCTAACTCTTCTTTGAAGTAATCTTTTGGTTGCGATGTTGATCGAGTGTAAAATTCTCACGGATTAATTTTATGTAAAATGTGATGTATCGGCTTAGGCGAGATGCCTATATACTACTTTCAGGAGTCCATTTGGACAGTTCCATGGACGGATGGAATGGATGGTGCAGAGCCGACTATATAATATGTATCAAACTTTATCATGGTTTCGGTAACGTTTCAGCACACAAAATTCGATTCTTAACAGTTTCATTGAAATTAACGAGGTTGTTTAACAATAACTAAACAACGCAGCTTTCTCAATGCGAGATAATAAAACAAAAACTGTTGTTCAAAGATATTTGAACAGTGCATTTAAAAGACCGCTACCTGCGGCCGCCTCAAGCCGAGGCGCACAAAAATAGAAACTAGAACCTAAAATATAAACAACCCCCAAGCAGGGACACATCTGTTAGTAATAAGGCATTTCTCTGCTTGGGGTAAAACCAAAAAATGTATAAAAGTGAAAGTACCAACATATTAAAAAGCAGTCAGCTTCTATACAAGGAGCTGTTCACTCGCAACATATATGCGTTTTATTATTTACTGTCCTATCAAATTGCTCTGTTAACATATTTTGATTCACGAAAACATTTTTTGGTATTTTCCTGGTTTTTTTTTTGTTTGGCTTAGCCCACCCAGAACTCACTTTCTGTGTTGTAAGAACCCTTTCATCTATTTCTTCAAGCTGCCAATTCTCAAGTAAACTTTTCTGTTTTTTCACTTTCCATTCATTCGCACTTGAACAAGAATATGAAATTGCACTTGATTTATATTTACATAACCTTCAACTGCGGCCAAAAGGTTTTCGAACACAAATATCTTATCCTGAAGTGAAGAAACTCAAACAGTGGCACATTTGCATCTTGAAAATGTCACCTGGATAATGAATAGTTAAAATTATGCCCTAAAATCATCAGGCATATAAAAAGCCATAAAAATAGTAGAGCGAGAAACAGCAGCAGCAACACGGAAACAAATAAAAATCAACAGGATTAAATATGTAGGCGTGCCTCTCCCTCTCTTTCTCTCTTTCTTTCACCATTTTTTTCCTCTTTCTTTCTGAGCTTTGCCCGGGCCCCACAGACTCTGGCCATATCCTTGTGCCTTGCCCTTGCCTTGGCTGCGGCTCGTTGGCCAATCTGTTACATTTTGTCATGGATTTTTATGCAGCGTTTGGTCTCTTCGCTTCGTGTATGTCCTTCGCACGTTTTACCTTCAGCTGGGGTATTCAGGCTGCCGGGCTACCTGTCTCCCACTGAGCAGGCTCAGGCGCAAATTCAACAAGTTTAAATGCGTTCAGTTTTCAAGGTGCGACTAGAATTTACTAATTGCTTTCTATGCCTGTTGGTATGGATTTTAAATCTAGTTAAAAGTATAGAAATAGTTCAACACCATTTTGTGCTAGCTGCCTTTATTTCCTTTGGAATTGTAGTGAATTAAACCAGTACCAATCTATATTTCTATGTATCGCTTTTAAGTATGTTTCATTTAACAGAAAACGAAGATTTGTGGTTTGATCCTGGCTTAAGTAATACTTTATTCACATCTGCATTACAACAGATTGCAATTAAGGAGTTATTCGCTGTTAGAAGGCATTAAAAATACGGATTATAATAAATTTATTAAGATAAGGCATTTTATTTAAGAAAAAACAAAAGTATTGATCCATTAAATGATTTGTAAGAATATTGATTTGGTGCTGGTGAGTTTTTATAAAAAGGTGCTTGGCGGTGACCACAATTTCTCTGATAACGTTCATCTGAAATCAAAAACCGAAAAGATGCGTTTAGTGAATAAATAAAACTAGGGTTTGTTTAAACTTTAAAGGAATAATCGAAATTTCAATTTCTGATAAAGTGGCGGCTTCGCAAAACTAACGATCGCATTTTCAACCAAAATTTCAACGTAAATTTAAAAATATATAAAAAAAATTCCTTAGTCTAATTTCTTCGATTAATACCCAAGAAAAATAAAACAGAATACATTTAGGTTAGTTTTAAAACCGGATTACAACATCCTTTTTGATTTCGGTCTCAAATAGAATTTTTTAAGTTACGGTTTCGGTTTCAATCCAAATGCTCAGGTTCTCTACAAATGCGCAAAAGCTCTACATATATCGGTTCCAGCAAAGTGACTTTTAGTGAGTTTAAGTAAAACACATTTTGCGACAGCACGAATAAATAATGTGCCTTATGTATAAGTGCAGTTTGTAAGGAAATGAATTTTTACTACAGACTTGATAAGAAATAATATTAAAATGATAAAATCTAAAATCAAAATGATGATCCTAATATTTAAACCATTGAAATATCAGATTGATAAGGTCTTGAATCAAATTGATTCTGAAAAAAAAATTAAAAACGTGTCAAACTGATACAAGTTAGTTTCAATTTAATATCCGCAAAATAAAACATACATTCTTTCGAAAATATTAACATAATACTTGGAGGATTAAAGAGAATTTGATACTCAATAGTTTCAAATTGATGACGAAACAGTGTAATGATGATTACTTTTTTTTTGGGTGTATAGTAAGAAGCGTATACTAAAGTCTGGTGAATGTATGTAAGCAACCAAATTTGAAATGTACAATTCCTAAGATATCGATCCAAAATTGACGACCTACATTTATATTTGCAATATCAATAATCCCTGAAATTTTCAGAAAGATCGAATAATAAACAGCTGAGTAAAACATTTTCCCCTGAGTAAGGGGTACATGGAAGTCAGTTAGAGCCGACCTAAACTTATGCTCTCGATTACTCTTTAACATACCAATTCAAAACTATTTCGCAAGCCGTTTTAAAAAATGATTGATTAATATCTGAACTGATTGCGATTAAGGTGTGAATATTTTGCTAATATTTCGAACTAAATTTTTATTTATAGCACTTCGAACTACGGAAAAGAACTTTACTGGGGTGTGCAGCGTACGTAATTAAAAGCTCAACATCAAGCAACACACACACTCACTCACACACATACTTGCTATAATTATTTTGTGTTGACAAGACGTGTTTTCCCGTGGCACACACACAACAACATTAATAAAACTGCGCGATTTGCTATTTTTATTTTTTTTTTATAAAGACATAATCTGTTTATATGTCTGCAAAAAAATATTCTACGTACTGACAACGCATGCATAAATGCGCAGTCACTCCATAAATAAAATAAAATAATAAGAGAAAGATTTTCCCAACTGTTTTTTGTTTCGATAACTTCAATTTCCTATGGTCACTCAATATAAAAAATGAAGTTCAATAAAGTATGTACAGAGAAAAAAATAGATCCTCGCAGAATGGATATTTGAAATATGCACTTTAAGATCCATTTTTTTAAATATCCTTTTCACATTTTTCAGCTCCTTTGGATGAAGAATAAAGATTTAAAAGAGAAATCCTTTTTAAGCGAAAATAAATGAGCTTCGAAAATAACCGATGGATCCCAAAAAAGGATAGTTAACCATCCAGTCCAAATGGATACCGAAAATATCCTAAGGATCATCAAAAACTAACCTTTTTTCTCAGCCTCTTCTTCTTCTTTATTGGCCATCACAACCGTTTGACGGTCTGGGCCTCTGCGATTAACGCTCTCCATTCGCTTCTGTTCTGTGCGAGCTGCCACCAGTTGGTCACACCAAGCTTGGCAATGTCTTCCCGCACCTGGTCTTCCCATCTTAGTGGTGGTCTTTCCTGCTTGCCACCTCCATAGTCAACCGCCTTCGATATACGCCTTTTTTACTGGAGCTTCTTCCTTCATTCTGGCGACATGTCTTAGCCAGCGCAGCCGCTGTTGCTTTATGCGCTTGACCAGACAGGTGTCATTGAGCTCATACAGTTCGTCATTTCTCCGAATGCGGAAATCATCACCGACTTTTAAAGGTCCATAAATCCTCCAAAGACTTTCTCGTTCAAACACGCCAATCGCCGCTTCATCTGCTGCTGTCATTGTCCATGCTTCTGCGCCATATTGCAGTACTGGGATGATAAGCGAGGTCTCTGCTCTTGTGCGTCATCAAGCTAAGTCGAACGTGCTTTGCTGGAATACCTAAAGTAGACAGGGCTTCGAAGAAGCTTGACCTTAACGGTGTGTCGAAGGCTGATTTATAATCAACAAAAAGGTGGTGTGTTTTAATGCCCCTTTCATGATCTTCTCCAGGAATTGTCGTAGTGTGAAAATCTGGCCTGTGGTGGATTTACCATGTCTAAAGCCATACTGATAAGGTCCAATCAGTGTATCAATAAATAAATATATGCGATGGGGAGGAGACTGATCCCGCGGTAGTTGGCGCAAACTGCAGGTTCTCCTTTCTTAAAGATTGGACAGAGATCCCTTAGATTCCAATCTTCGGGCATGCTTTCGTCAACCCATATACGGCACAGAAGTTGGTGCATGCACCTTACCAATTCTTCGCCTCCAGCCTTGAACAATTCAGCGGGCAGCTCATCAGCGCCTGGCGACTTGTTGTTCTTTAGCCTTCGTAAGGCTAAACAGACTTCGTGTTCGGTCGGCGGGCCATTCTCTATGTTGTCGATTGGTGGCATCGTTACTTCTCTAAAGGCGGCATCATGTTCGTCATCGCCTCCCAGTAGGTTGAAGAAGTAACTTCTCCATTTGTTAAGCGCCACTTGCGGATCTGTGACCAGATTCCCCTGTTCGTCTTTGCATTGTGTTACTCTTGGCTTAAAACCTTCTGTTAATTGCTTAATCTTTTGGTAAAATTTTCGAGTCTCACTCATGCCTAATAACATCTCGACTTCCTCGCGCAAGCGCCTTTCCTGCTCAAAATTTTTTCTTCTAAATAGGCGCTTCACCTCTTTCCATTTCTTCTGGTAAAAAATTATATCAGTGTCCGCTTCCGTCTGCAAAAATGTCTTGTAGACAGCATTTTTCTCTGCAGTAGAGCGTCGGCACTCCTCATCGTACCAAGACCGCCCTTGAGGGACCTCGGAGTACCCGAGTATCTCCGCGGCAGCCGCTCTCATGGAGTTTGATATAAGATTCCACCGTTCGCCTATATCGGAAGGGAATGGGAGGATTCCTTAAGCAGTTTAGCTGTGTAGACTTCGAAGGTCCCTTGTGACTGCAGCTTCTCGACGTTTAGCGTTTGACGTGTGCCAGAGCGTGAGGTATGTGCCACACTGAGCCGAGTGTGGTACTTTTAAACGCCATAATAGTAGAGCCAAATGAATATTTCTATATTCAATATTAAATTTTTCAAATAAATTTTCCAAATAAAACCTAAATATATAAGGAAACAAACATTCTATATCGCAGAAGATAAGATTCTTCTGGTAGGTATCGCGTTACTTAAGCGATATCGCATATTTAACGCATTCTCAACTCTCTTCGGTAAGAAATGCGACACTTCTTGGAGGAGGGAATGCGTTTCTTCTGTGAGATACGAAAAAGTATCTTCTCAGGGATAAGAAAGCGTTTCACACATAAAAATTGTAAATTTGTGTGCGCTGCCCCAATTATTTGGATTTTTCGTGAAACAACGAATTAAATAAACTTATATTTACTTTTAACTTTAGTTAAACTCGGGTTCCCTTTGACTGAAAACATGATGGGACGTTTTGGGGGAATGTGCTACGCCGAGCACCTAAGGCCTGGCAATCTGTCTGAAAGCATTCGCCCATTAATGCTAGCATGCAATTCTCAAGCTCTTATTAATTACTCTGAAATTATAAATAGCGCAATTAGGCATATATCGCTTATTTATCCCTTTTATATTAAAAATGTGATTCCTTAAGTGTTTTGTTTTTAATACTGGCAGACTATTAGCAGACTATTTCCGCCCTCAGAACCAGAACAAAAACTTAACTTAAGTTTGCACTATGCATGTACAGTACAGCGTATACAAGACCGCTCTGCGACAGCGACGTCGACCCACCAACAGTATGCGAGCTTATTCTATTCTCTTGTGCAACAACGAAAAAGTGCTAACTGAGCGCGCTCTCGCGTGGTTGGGAGCCTAGACACTTAAACATTGAAGGCAATGATTGCCAACCACTTCAATAGACTTGGCACACAACTCGCTTCTACGGATAAGGAAACAAAAGAATCAACCAATAGAATAATTATGCATCTATGGCAAACGATTCACAGGTGTGAAGTATCTAGGCTTACATGGCCTACTCTCAATATTAAAAGATCTAAGGCGTTATTCTGTTAATAAAGAGATAACATTTTCCTAATAGGGGTCTAACTGGACACTGCCTAATAGAAAGACAAGCCGCAAGGCTTGGCATCAGACACAAAAACTTCTGTGGATGAAGAGGAGAGAGTCGGCACCTCTTTTGTCGCTGTTCAGCTCCCACCAGAAGGAAACTCGCAGTTCTTATCGATTTGTCAGACACCTCTGAAAAAGTGTTGCGCCATTGCTGCTTTCTAAATGGTTTAACGAGACAGATCCTCTCATTGGGATCACAGCGTGCCTTCGATGGCCTATGTGAAGAACAAAATCTTCCCATTTCAACCTTAACTAATCTAATCTAATGTATCGAATGAGTAATTATTATGGATAATTAATTTAAGGGAAATAAAACTAAAAATTTGTAATTTTTTGGTATTAAAATATAATCTAAAATCAAATTAAAGAGTGCTGCCATCTTGATTTTTGCATTCTACCTTTTTGAGGTTTGGCATAATGTACATCAGTAGTGCATAATGTTGAAATATAATTATTTAATGAATTTTATGGGTCCATTAAATTTCTAACTGAAATTTAAAAGATGGCGGAAAGTTCATATATAAGTTTTCAGCAAGCTTATCAGATTATAAGATCAGATAAATAAAATTTGTCACGAGAATAGTTCATCACGCCGCCTACAGTTTCATCTCCTAGGTATTCACTAGAATGTGAAACACACATTTTTGCCATTTTCCTCTGGCCATTTCTAGAAACATTTAAAAATTTATTTCCTCGCATTTGGCGGAAATGAATGGGCGAAACGTTACGACCGACCAGGCGTCAAATGAGCTGGCACACGGCTGCCATTTCAAAAGACTTCCTCTTCAAACTAAGTAACTTTAAAGCTCGTGGCGATATTAAATATTTAAATTATACAATTAAATGGAGTGATGAGCAACAGCGACAGCTGCAACATGTGGCACCAAAGGTGCTTTAATTTCTATTGGTAGCTTGGAACATTTCCTGGACATGAATTCTATTAAGATTTGCAGCATGCAATCGCCCTTCATTCTAACTTTTGCTTTTGCTTTCTCCGACAAATTAAATGTCGTTGGCCACGTGTCCGTTGCCTTATTCAAAACCCCCAAACGTTGCTTCGCATTCACACACCACCCACGTAACTGAATTATTTGCTTTGCCATTCAAATGGCATATGAGTGTTCAAATTTGAATTCTGTGTACAACTTTGTGTGTGTGTGTGTGCTGGGGGAAATTAAAAAGGGCATTTGTGTTGGCGTTTAGTTAGGGAAGTTCTGCAGAACAAGGAAATATTGAATGACAATTTTATCAGGGGAGATTTGACAGATAATTAAATATTTGATGGTGATGTGCCAAAATCCTAACAAACTGTTCGATTAATCATGCTCGCTAGCACGTTCCAGTTAGATCAGGCAATTAGAGTTTTCAGACTAAAAATCCTTTATTTTAAAGCAGTCTCTATGCGATACCCGGGGTCGGATTTTCCATCATTGGAAAATCACACTTCAAATTATTTCGCATTTTATCCTTACAAACCGAGACTCAAGTCAATCGGATGAAAAATATTTATTTCCCATGCAGAATTTTCCTGGAATTTGCCCGCCTGGGGTCGGAATTTCCGTCATTGGAAAATCATGCTTCAAATTCGTATGCTATTGTTTAAGCCAATCGGATGAGTAAAAGTATTCTTGCATGCAGAATTTTTTGCGCACTTTCACTCGCGGTTATCAGATTTTCCGACATTGGAAAATCACATTTTTCAATTTCATCCATTAACACCGAGCTTCAAGCCAATCGGATGATAAATAGTTTTCTTCTCGCAGAATTTTCAGGAAATTTTCCGACCGTCGGCTAAAATTTTCCGACATTGGAAAGTCGCATTTCAAATAAACTCGTATAATATCTTAAAAAACAGAGTTTTAAGCCAACCGGATGAAAAATAGAAATTTTCATGCAGAACTTTTCGGGCATTTTCACTCCTGGGGGCGGATTTTCCGACATTGAAAAATCACATTTTAAATTTTTTCGTATTCTATCCTTACAAACCGAGTTCCAAGCCAATCGGATGAAAAAATAGTTTTTTATGCTGAATTTTCCGACCGTTGGGTCAAATTTTACATCAAAAAATCACATTTTAAACTATTTCGTATTCAACCTTACAAACCGAGGTTGAAGCCAATCGGAAGAAAAATAGTTTTTTGAGTGCAGAATTTTCCGTACATTTTCCTCTTCTCTTTTTATAGTAAAACCCTAAGCTGATGATCACGTTCAATGTCTTATCACTTTATGTATATAGATAATAAATGGCTATTCATTTATTCTTTACGCACCTGAATTAGATATCCTTGGACTGGAATATTTTTGAATTAAATAGAAGAAAGTGTGCAGTACATCAATAGAAGATTTTCCTTAAATTTTAGCTTAGGACATTTTACCTTAAATATATTGTTGAAGGTAAAGTATTTATTAAAAGTTTTTTCCTTAAGGGGGTATTCTCAATGTCGAGGCTATTTTTTGGGCCTTTTTTATACCCTTGGAAAAACTTTTTTGTTTTCAATGTTATCGCTCCCAACGCTCGTATTTATAATTTTTCAATGATTTCACATAATTTCAACAAGGCTTGTCGAAATCGGACAACTATATAGTATAGCTGCCATACAAACTGTCAGGCATATATCAAGCTCCAAGGGTATATAAACTTCGGTCGAGCCGAAGTTAGCTGGCCTCCATTTTTAAAACTACTTTAAGTTCTGTCGCGCCCATTTAAAATTAAAATAGAGTTTTTTGATTTTCACAATTAATAATTATAATCCATATATTAGCTTGGTGAATGCTGAGACTTGTATTTTTCCATTTTGCACCCATTCATGTGCACCCATCACATGCAAATGAGGACCCGCTTAGCTTACTAAACTTTAAATCTCTTATCTAGAAGATTTATTAACAGATATCGTGATTTTTCTACACAGAAACAAATATGACGTTCCGAAATCATAAGCATTGTATTATGCAGGCCCTTAACCTTGTAGAATTTGAAGCACAACAATTATGTACCATTGACAAAGGCAAGGCCCTATCTGGCCACTTCACTTCATTTTGCCAATTAGAGCTCTTGACTTGAGTGCAGTTTCCCTTTTATCTTTACTAGTTTGACCATTTCTACAACCCAATTTCCAATTTCTCCCTTTGTTCCCTATTGACCAGTCGATTAAAATACCTGGCGCATTCACGTTCCACAAACACGCAGCACAATAGCCAACACGTTGACGTGAAGTACATAAATTAATTAAATTTTGCTGCCAAGTCAATATCTGTGACACTGGACAGTCCTTGAGTTCCTGTTAAAATGTAAACAGATGTGGGCACTCACGGGGTCATGGGCAATTTACGAATGTTTAGTCGCACGCTTTAATTTCGCCTGCAAGTAGCGCTTATCAATCATACGCCCCGGTGTAGCTTTTCTCCATTTATAATGTTGACAGAATAATTTTGCGATTTTATCAGGGGAAATGTGCAAAACAATTTCGCGCTACTTACTTCTTGTACGATTTCAATTTTCCTGCGGGCTAGTTCTGATGAGCAAGAGTTCTGCAAGAGAGAAAATCAGAAAGTGTACATTTATTTAATAAAAACGAATTTTAATTTTGTCAAACGAAAGATACTGACATGTGCATGCATATCGCATATGGGTTAAGAAATGTCTGAGGAATTTAAGCTGAAATAAAATATACATTTTTTCCTCCCAGTTAAACCCCTTTATATATATTTTTCCTCTTCTTGTTTTTTTTATTTTTTTGTTCTCTTATTGCAGCCTGTGAAAATTGTTCATTTTAAATGAACCAGCCAAAGCGCAAAGAAGGCTACAAAAAAGGAAAAGCATAACAAACGGCGCTGTAAATATAAATAAAATAATAAAGCTTGAGGAGGACAATAAACGAGAAAAACGTATATGCCCAGGCCCCATTGCATTCAAACAAAAGGGCTCAACATAATTTGCATGGCAGCATTTTGCCGAGTAAAGAGCAAAAACGACCGTCACAACAGTCTCCGCCTGCTCTGGCTCTGGCGCAACAATTTTTGTGATTTATTAGAAAACTCTGCTCTTGGTTGGCTTTAATTCTGGTTAGAACCTTTTGGGGGGAAAGGTATATTTCCTTAACAAATTGATTTACGTTTGTGGGCTTCAAGTGAAATCCTGTCCAGCCGCTGACCAAAACTTTGTCAGGTTGCAGCGTGTCTTTTGTCTAAGAAGCAGAATGAGAAATTTTGCAATTCCTGATTCTATTGGGCGAGTGTTAAACTGTTGAGTGTTGGGAGAAATAAAATTTAATTAAGACTGCAATGCTGCAATTTTATAAGGTAAGACAAGTTAAAAGGCTGTCTTGTTAGCTTTCGAAAGTTGTGTCCACGTAATGGACAATACGAGCCCCGCGCTGTTGTAAAGTTATAAAGTCTTCGATTGTTTAAAGTAGTTTAATTCTTGTGCCTGCTTGCTGCTATTCCGTATCTTAGGCAACTAATGCTCAATGAAATGTAATCCAACATATCCAAATTAAATTTGAAATGTGAACTGTTCTTGACTTAGGTCCTCAATTCACACACATCCCCCTCGCCCACCCCGATTATTCAACAGCTTACAAATTGCACAGCATTTGTACGCTTTTAGCGCTTAGCCATTGTCAAAGTAAAGGCAAAAGCAATTTAGTTATCAACTTGTCTTTCTTCGAGCATTTCTCGAACTTGGCCAAAGTTTCAGTCATGGCTCGGTTTGCAGGGCCAAGTTATGGTTACACCCGGGACGAGATGCATACTGAAAGTGCAAAAGCAATCAGCATGCAAATGCCATTGGGAAAATTGAGAAGGAAACGGCAGGAATAGTGGCACAAAGAGAGAAGGAATGGTCATAAATACTGAGAAAAATAAGCCACTGAGACTCGAAAGCATTTCCAGTTACAGTGTCATTGAGTCAAAGTCGGCAAGAAAAAAATAGAGAAAATAGTATGCAACACTTTTTTCAATTTCATTTTGCACTTCTGAGATTTGAGATGCTTCTGCTAAAAGGATAATGATTGTGTTGAGTAACAACAAGCACTGCAGAATTACCTGGGAAACAAAAAGTACGCAGAATAAGATGTTATTGTATAAAAGTTTGCTTTTAATTAATGTTTTCAAGCTCTCAAGTCTTCAACATTTTAACAGCGCTTGCTTAAGCTTGTTTTCAATTATAAAACTATTTAACTTTTTCATTGGCTTATGGCTTTTTGTGTTCAGTTTGTTAAAACCAGAATAAACTGATTGGGTGAAGCTTGTCCCTTAAATATTGGATTCTCAATATCGAATGTTGGGCAAGGGGTTAAAGCTCCTCCATGTCAATTCATTCTCTGAAAATGTAAGAATTATTGCGGGGTCCACGCGTGAACTCTACTTTGGCGGTCTTCGTTGCTAATAATTTTGTTATTAATGAAATAGTTAACAAGTTTTAATAATTATAAATCACATGCAAATTTGTACCTTCTGCTACAAGAACAAATTGATGAATGCTTAAGCAATTTAATGGACTTTGTTCCTATTTTATGAGGAATAATTTTGTTTCAAATATGTTGTGCTTAAACTAACAGCAGAAAGAGTGGGTAGAAACCACATAGTAAGCCTAAGGTATTCTGAAAAGCTGGAAAAGGAAATCCCTGTAATCCTAAAACCTAGAGACGAAATGGTGGCGGAGTACCACTTTGGCTGGAAGTTCACTGTCCACCAAAGCAATAAGAGATATTGGATCTCAGTAGCAGAAACACATAAAATGCAACGACACACATTTATGTGAAACACAGCACTTTATGATTTAAATGACTTAATTTTCTGAAACTAGATTATACTTTTGGGGTACGATTTCAATCAAGCGTATAGCAAAAACAGAATCTACGGAAAATTTTAAGAATATTTCAGACCGAACTGATGGTTCCAAAATGAATTCCTATTCGGTGCAAATCGATCTCAAATATTAAAGACAATTGAAGGTTTTTGTCATTTCCAACAGGACTAAAAAAACAATTTTTATTTAAGGTTTTGTAGCCAGCCAAATGAAAAGCTTTAACAAGAAACAGGTCGCTAAAAACCCATAACCATCGATATTTTCGATATTTTTCAATAAAAACCAGGATCTTAACAATATACAGGTCTATTGAAGTAAGTAAGGGGTCATTTGTCGCGTAATAAGAACTACAACCAGATTGCACTTAAAAAATATAGATTAAATGTGTATTTATTATCTTAACAAAACATATTAATATTATAATTATAATTAGTCATGAATTAATTAGATTGAGAATTTGACATTTTGTAAATCCAAAGCCCCGACTTTTCTGATATGAAGTAGTCAGCCTGAAAGTATACCATGTTTTTTTTTTTTTTTTATGAGGGAGTGGCCAATGTTTTGTTGTTAGCTAAAACTGCGTTTATATCTTTGGCTGTTGCCAGAATCTGAACTTCGTTCAGTGATAGTTCTGGCGCCAGTGACGAGAAATACACAAGGTATTTCGGTTTGTTTGTTTTTAATAGGGAAACCGTTTAGGTTTTTATTACAAACATTAATGGCGTGCCGTCCATTACTTATACATATATTATAAAAAAAAAAAAAAAAAAAAAAAACATGGTATACTTTCAGGCTGACTACTTCATATCAGAAAAGTCGGGACTTTGGATTTACAAAATGTCAAATTCTCAAGTCTTTATTCGGCCTATGGTCCTGTAAATAGCAATGAATACCATGGTTGGAGTGTGAATAAGCATAGAAGTCTGCTGATGAGGATTTGGGGACAAGTCCGAAACAGTCTGTCCAGACATACCAATTGCTATTCCGATGTAATGTTGTGAGCTATCTCTGTTAAATTGTGTTGATTGCATTAAATTGTTATCAACCATTGACCTTGAGCCAGCGCACTATGGGGAATTTTACCAAATATTAGGCATAAACCCCTTTTCCAATAGTGCTCAAAACTTAAATTTTTTTGTTTCATTAGACCACAAATACATCAGTCTTCAATGTTACATACCACGAATTTTGATTTAACAGAGCTCTGTTAAGTGAGCAGCTGGTAAAGTCAGGTTATGCTAACGAATGACAGTTCAATGTTAAGTGTGTGTTTTCTGCTGCAATTTGTAATTGCCAAATATTAATGAAAACAGAAAGTTTTGTCGAATATTTTTGATTGAAACTAATCGTTGTGGTATGTGCTATGTTTTAGTGCCTTTGATCTGTAGAAATTAATCGTGGCGTCCCTGTATTTGGCGGTATTCGTGATTCATCTCACAAAAAAAATTGGAAAGAAAATTCAACTTTGCGAAGTCCTACCAAATTTTGTTTAGATTTGTTAGAGCTGGGACTTTTACCACCTTTTAGAGCTATCAATTCCGCTTCTGATTCACTTTTGCTCAACCGCATCTATGCGCATTTCTTTGCAAAATTTCACTTTTTAGGACACAACCTCATTTTCTCCAATGCCTACTTGCATGCAAATGAAAAAATGTGACGAGTCGGGAAGATGTTATTTTTGATTGCTTTAGAGAAGGGTTAGGCCAAAGTCTTTCAGTCGCAAAAGAAAAAGGAAGGATATTTGGTGCAATTCTGGAGATGAATCGCGAAAATTTAACCGAATAATGCAACAAATTGAACGCAGAAGTTCAATTCTAAGCCATTGAGCAGAATATGAACACAGAGAGTCGTTCCCGATGGTCATTAACGCTAAAGCGTATTAGAAATCGTAGAAATCAAGCTGTTGGAGATAAAATGGTAGAAGAAGCAAGCACAGCTGCTCGTAATAAGTTAAAAACGACTAGCTGACCATGCAGCAGTTCTTAAGATAGTTTCTATAAGACAAAAATGATTCGAAATTTTATGTGCTAGTATTGTGCAGTTAGAAATGACAGTAAGAACAGAACAGAAATCGAAAAAAAATAAATGAGACGCATTTTTTTCAGGAATCCCGATATTCCGTAAAGTTTGCGACCGAAAAAATTTTTCCTATTACGCGTCAATGATGGTACATTCATTCTTATGTAAAATTGCAAGAAAAACCAATTTTATCTTGTAAAAAATAATAATATTTTTTTATTTATTTTTTTAAAGGCGGGTTGAATTGCTACCACGCCCACTTTTAAGCACGTATAGAGCAACGGTATACCTAACATAAGGCAAAAAACTAGACCGCAATATCTTGCTTAGTTTTTAAGTTATTAATTAATGCCTGATTTTTGGGAAAATTCCCCATAGTGCAGCGCTGTAAAAAGCACAAAAACTTTGACTAAAATCAGTGCAGGTCACTAAAACCCTTATATGTTATTATATTTAGTTGCCAAACAAAAGCCTGCTGATTTCTGCAGGTATTTTACTGTAAACAATTTTTTTTGCTAGTATCTACCGGCAAACCACCTTTTTGTTAGGTCGAAAATTCACAAGCAAATAAAATGTAATACCAGAAATACCAGTAATACCAGAGATAGTCATGTCCGTCTGTCTGTCCAAATACCTGCAAAAGTCCAGATCTCTGACATGGTAAGAGATAGAGTTTTGACTTGTATGGGACAAATACTTCTTGTAGCTGCCGGCAGACAAATTTTTATGTCAAAGGTTGCCACGCCCTCTTCCGCCCCCGCAATTCAGAAAAAACCTCATATCTCCCACGTTTTTGCAGATAGATGGTTTGTTTCTTTTAAAGATATTTTGTAATCATGATTATTTATCGATTCGCCAAAGGAACTATGAAGATCGGATGAACGATAGCGGAGTTATACGGAAAACAAAAAATTTTGATGGGTAGCACCGGTTTAACGCTGATGGGCAGCACTGGGCTCACTTTTTGACGCCTTTATCACTTTGTGTGGCTTCTATATAAAATTTATCAGAATCGACCCTTCCTATTGCACATATTTATGTACAATACCAGGACATTTAATGTGCATCACGATATAATTATCCACAATATAAAAAAATGCAAAAATTCGATTTCTGTGCATCAACTTTAATAAAATATATTTTTAACAATTTGCCTAAATCAAAAATATCTCATTAAAATATTGCCATAAAATATTCGATTTCCGATATATCGCCTCGGAAATATATACGATAATGATATTCGTCATTTTGGGCAAAAAAATCATCAATAATATTTTCGACAACCCAACTATTTTTATTAATTTTCTTAGAAATCTACGAATTCTACGCAGAAATATCGTATAAGAAAATAAAATCTCTACCGAATTACTATACCTGGATTAAGTTGAATGGAGAATTCATTTTAAACCCATGGTTTCTGGACGAAATTTGCCGAAGATGGGCGGAACAAAATCGACAGTCGATTTGCTATAGCAATTACCATAGTAATTTTTTCTGATATATCGTTTATAAAAATATCGATAATCTCTATATCGGTCAAAAAAATATCATATCGGAATAACTCTTACCGTCCAAAAAAAATATCGGGATATCGATAAAACATTGACCACCCTAGTCCCTGAAGCCCCAAGGAACTGGACTTGGGGTAGCAGGACCATTGTTACCATTGGGCTACTAGGCAGCAGGAACAACCTGACTCTACAATGAATACCGGGACATTAAAATATGCCCTAAAATGAATTGGCCGAAGAATCGGCACGCAAGTGTACAACCACCGCAATGGTAGGACCAGAACCCTACTGCGGCAAAGCCAAACACACAATAAAAGGGAAACACCAGTGGGATGAGTCATGCTAAAGCATTAATAGTGAACCACAACCTCAAAAAATTCCAAAAGTAAAGCCACATGTACAAGTAGGGAATAACAAACACCCAACAATGCAAATATTGTGAAGACAAGGAGGAGTCTTCTGAACATACACTAGCACGCAGGCTCAGCAGATTTGGGAAACACATTCTACACTCAAGAACTACCATTAACTTAGAACCTACAAAAATTATGGATTTGGTACAGGAAATAGAGATGCTGGGAGAGTTGTATACTCAGAAGGAGGACAAAATAAAACAAAATGGTCGCAGTGCACCACTTCCCCAACAACAAATAATAATAATAAGTGTTGTGGGGTTGAATTTAGAGTTTACAAGAATTCGAAGTAGAATATATTGAGAGTAAATCAGGCTGTACTTAACAGCCAATAGTATGGTCAAAAAGATTTTTTAATAGTTCGAAATATATTTAGAATATCCCGAAGTCATAACACAAGTCATTCTGGACTGTAAAAATCGTTCTTGAAACTAGAGCTTTGTACTTCAATTAAGAATTTGCATACTAGCCCCACTGACACTTTTTGTACTTTATTCAAGACTGATTAAATAAATATCTAATTAAACTATCGAACAATATAATGCACCACCTTTTAGGCCAATAGAAAAATGCATATTTTGCGAAAATTTAAAGAGCAGTTGTAGTTGGCAAAATAACGATGATTTCGTTTTCGAAACGAATGTTTACACTGGAAACGCAAATTGTATTTCTTTGCAAAAAAGCGGATAAACAAAGTTACTATAAAAGTTATAAGGAAAAGGCTTATGATTATAGCTTAAACAATAGTAATTAGTATTCTAGTATTATAAACTATTACCATCTCAGAAGAATCAAACCTACAGTATAAGAGAAGTTAAGAAGTATAAGAGAACCAAAATTATTCAATCCCTACAGTGGACGAAAAATTACTTTTAGCTTTGAAAGATATTTGAACAGTTCATTGTGAGACCTGGTACCTGAGCTTGACGAGGCTTGCGAGGCGCATTTAAATAGACTAGATGCTAAATCCCTTGAGTAAGGGCCACATCTGTTATCAATAAATTAGAAACCCCGAGCTGCAGATAACTATTTAGTGTGTAAGAGCGTTGCTTGTGGAGCGTTGGTACAAAACCAAAATATACAAAAAGAAGAACCAACATCATAATTAAATTCATTCAGCTTGTAACAGATGAGCTGGTCACTCGCACCATAAATGCGTAATACCCAGCTTCCGTAATAGAATACAGTACTTTTTCTAGTTGCGCAGTATTTTCCGTTCGAGTCTTCATAACAACCCACTGCTATTTCTGATATTTTTCTGTGGCTCTTCTACTCTTGCCATTTCCTCTTGCAAATGCAAAACAAAAGACAACCGAACAAGGACAATACAAATGCCTGCAGGCCCATTGAGGGTTGCCAACGCGCGAGGCTGTTACATTGATGCATTTGAAAGCGAGAGGCTTTGAATGGCAAGGTCATTGCAGGCCACCAGCCGCACCCAGTGGGCAGACGCTACAAAAATTTCGAAAGTTATACAGTAACAATAACGAGAGGAATAGCCATAATGGAGGCACGCACTACATAAACCAGGCACGCGCCTTACTCATGTGTACAAAAGCATGTTCTTGTTAGTATGTTCATACCCTGTACTACGTAGCGTATGCGCAACTTTGTTTCTTTCTCTTCTAATTTGGGAACAAATTGAAAGCAAACAAGCAGAAAAAAATAAGAAATGATTCCCTTGGCACAGGTAACACACGCACACACCTAAGGGAGGCGTGGCTGAAGGGCTGAGAAAGTTGCCAACGTTTTTTGAGCCTTCAAATCCTTTTGTTTTTGGCTTTAAATTATGCTAATTTTGCGTTGACATAAATAATTTACAAAGAATATTAATTTTTATACCCGTTACTCGTAGAGTAAAAAGGGTATACTAAAGTCGTGCAAATGTATGTAACAGGCAGAAGGAATCATTTCCGACCATATAAAGAATATATATTCTTGATCAGCATCAACAGCCGAGTCGATATAGACATGTCCGTCTGTCCGTCTGTCTGTATGAACACCTAGATCTCAGAGATGGTAAGAGATAGAGGTTTGACATGTATGGGACAAATGCTTCTTTTTTCTGCACGCAGATCAAGTTTGTTTTAAATTTTGGCCACGCCCACTCCCGCCCCCGCAATTTGGAAAAAACGTTATATCTTCTACAGTTTTGAAGATAGACGATTCGTTTCTTCTAGAGATAATTAGTAATTAGCAAAATAAATCGATTTGCCAAAGAAATGATAAAGATCGGATGAACGGTTCTCAAGTTATGAGCAAAATAAAAAAATGTTGCATACTTTTTGGATGGTCACCCTAGAGAACGCAGGAACACTGTTAATTATGTTTTCCATGAGTAACGGGTATTTCGAAGTCGGTTAGAGCCGACTTTAACTTACGCTCTCGTTACTCTACGAGTAACGGGTATAAAAAGCGTGAGGGCACTTCAAACCTTAAAACTTAAAAAAATTTTCCGAAAGAGAAATTTTTTCTTGCCTTTTAAATGAGAATGTATGTAAAATTATTGACGCGTAATAAACAAAATATTTTTCGCCGCCAAACTTTATGGAATTCCGGGATTCCTGAAAAAACTGCGGATCATTTATTTTTTGGAATTTCTGTTGTATTCTTACAGTCATATCTAACTACTATATAATGCTCTTTAGCGAAAGACCGCAGAAAGTTACAATACATTTTGGATCATTTTTGATCCGGGAACGCCACACTGAGTTCATGTGCTTCACAATTGCTAAAAATTTATTTTGGTTAATCCAGTCAAGATGACTACGTTCCAATTGATTTATTATTCGTATCCTTCTATACTTCTTTTAAATATCTTTCATATGCGACTGAAAGACTTTGGCCCCTCTCTAAAGCAATAAAAAAAATAGAGGCAAGCTAACTTCGGCTCGACCGAAGTTTATATACCCTTGGAGCTTGATATATGCCTGACAGTTTGTATGGCAGCTATACTATATAGTGGTCCGATTTCGAAAAATCTTGTTGAAAGTATGGGAAATCATTTAAAACTTATAAATACGAGCGTTGGGAGCGATAGCATTGAAAACAAAAAAGTTTTTCTCACTAAAACTAGTTTTTCAACCGATCGTTCCTATGGGAGCTATATGCTATAGTCATCCGATCCGGCCGGTTCCGACAAATGTGCAGCGTATTTGTACCAAAAGACTTCGTGCAAAGTTTGGTTAAGATAGCTATAAAACTGACGGAGGAGATATCATAGAAACAGACGGACAGACGGACGGACGGACAGACGGACATGGCTATATCAACTCAGCTCGTCATGCTGATCAAGAATATATATACTTTATGTGGTCGGAGATGCTTCCTTCTATGCGTTACAAACATCCGGAAAATTTTTATATACCCTCTCCAAGGGTATAAAAATAGAGGGAAGCTAACTTCGGCTCGACCGAAGTTTATATACCCTTGGAGCTTGATATTTGCCTGGCAGTTTGTATGGCAGCTATACTATATAGTTGCCCGACTTCGACAGGCCTTGGTGAAATTATGTGAAATTATTGAAAACTTATAAATACGAGCGTTGGGAGCGATAACATTGAAAACAAAAAAGTTTTTCTCACTAAAACTAGTTTTTCAAACGATCGTTCCTATGGCAGCTATATGCTTTAGTCATCCGATCCGGTCGGTTCCGACAAATGTGCAGCGTATTTATACCAAAAGACTTCGTGCAAAGTTTGGTTAAGATAGCTTTAAAACTGACGGAGGAGATAGCATAGAAACAGACGGACAGACGGACGGACAGACGGACGGACAGACGGACATGGCTATATCAACTCAGCTCGTCATGCTGATCAAGAATATATATACTTTATGTGGTCGGAGATGCTTCCTTCTATGCGTTACAAACATCCGGACAATTTTAATATACCCTCTCCAAGGGTATAACGAGAAGGCCAAGCTAACTTCGTCCTTGCCGAAGTTTTTATACCCTTGCAAATGTTTTAATACATCAGAGTTTACAAACGTCAGCATTAAAACAAACAATTTTTCTAAATAAATACTACTTTTCGACCGATAGTTCCTATGGCAGCTATACGATATAGTCATGCGATTTTGACCAATACTTCAATACACATAAAGCATATATATTCTTGATCAGCATGACGAGCTGAGTTGATATAGCCATGTCCGTCTGTCCGTTCGTCTGTCCGTCCGTCTGTCCGTCCGTCTGTCCGTCTGTTTCTATGCTATCTCCTCCGTCAGTTTTAAAGCTATCTTAAACAAACTTTGCACAAAGTCTTTTGGTATAAATACGCTGCACATTTGTCGGAACCGGGCGGATCGGATGACTATAGCATATAGCTGCCATAGGAACGATCGGTTGAAAAACTAGTTTTAGTGAGAAAAACTTTTTTGTTTTCAATGTAATCGCTCCCAACGCTCGTATTTATAAGTTTTCAATCATTCCACACAATTTCACCAAGGCTTGTCGAAATCGGATAATTATATAGTATAGCTGCCATACAAAAGTTAGGTCTGAAAAAAAGTCTTAGTGAGAAAAACTTTTTTGTTTTCAATGTTATCGCTCCCAACGCTCGTATTTATAAGTTTTCAATGATTTTACATAATTTCAACAAGATTTTTCGAAATCGGACCACTATATAGTATAGCTGCCATACAAACTGTCAGGCTAATATCAAGCTCCAAGGGTATATAAACTTCGGTCGTGCCGAAGTTAGCTGGCCTCTATTTTTAATAATTTAATTTTAAATTAAATACGCTGCACATTTGTCGGAACCGGGCGGATCGGATGACTATAGCATATAGCTGCCATAGGAACGATCGGTTGAAAAACTAGTTTTAGTGAGAAAAACTTTTTTGTTTTCAATGTAATCGCTCCCAACGCTCGTATTTATAAGTTTTCAATCATTCCACATAATTTCACAAAGACTTGTCGAAATCGGACAACTATATAGTATAGCTGCCATACAAAAGTTAGGTCTGAAAAAAAGTCTTATTGAGAAAAACTTTTTTGTTTTTAAATATATCGCTCCCATCGCTCGTATTTATAAGTTTACAATTATTTTACATAATTTCAACAAAATTTGTAAAAACCGTACCTCTATATAGTATAGCTGCCATACAAACTGTCAGGCATATATCAAGCTCCAAGGGTATATAAACTTCGGTCGAGACGAAGTTAGCTTCCCTCTATTTTTATACCCTTGGAGAGGGTATATTAAAATTGTCCGGATGTTTGTAACGCATAGAAGGAAGCATCTCCGACCACATAAAGTATATATATTCTTGATCAGCATGACGAGCTGAGTTGATATAGCCATGTCCGTCTGTCCGTCCGTCTGTCCGTCCGTCTGTCCGTCTGTTTCTATGCTATCTCCTCCGTCAGTTTTAAAGCTATCTTAACCAAACTTTGCACGAAGTCTTTTGGTATAAATACGCTGCACATTTGTCGGAACCGACCGGATCGGATGACTAAAGCATATAGCTGCCATAGGAACGATCGTTTGAAAAACTAGTTTTAGTGAGAAAAACTTTTTTGTTTTCAATGTAATCGCTCCCAACGCTCGTATTTATAAGTTTTCAATCATTCCACATAATTTCACAAAGACTTGTCGAAATCGGACAACTATATAGTATAGCTGCCATACAAAAGTTAGGTCTGAAAAAAAGTCTTATTGAGAAAAACTTTATTGTTTTTAAATATATCGCTCCCATCGCTCGTATTTATAAGTTTACAATTATTTTACATAATTTCAACAAAATTTGTCAAAACCGTACCTCTATATAGTATAGCTGCCATACAAACTGTCAGGCATATATCAAGCTCCAAGGGTATATAAACTTCGGTCGAGACGAAGTTAGCTTCCCTCTATTTTTATACCCTTGGAGAGGGTATATTAAAATTGTCCGGATGTTTGTAACGCATAGAAGGAAGCATCTCCGACCACATAAAGTATTTATATTCTTGATCAGCATGACGAGCTGAGTTGATATAGCCATGTCCGTCTGTCCGTCCGTCTGTCCGTCCGTCTGTCCGTCCGTCCGTCTGTCCGTCTGTCCGTCTGTTTCTATGCTATCTCCTCCGTCAGTTTTAAAGCTATCTTTACCAAACTTTGCACGAAGTCTTTTGGTACAAATACGCTGCACATTTGTCGGAACCGGCCGGATCGGATGACTATAGCATATAGCTGCCATAGGAACTATCGGTTGAAAAACTAGTTTTAGTGAGAAAAACTTTTTTGTTTTTAATGCTATCGCTCTCAACGCTCGTATTTATAAGTTTGTAATGATTTCACATAATTTCACCAAGGCTTATCGAAATCGGACAACTATATAGTATAGCTGTCATACAAAAGATAGGTCTGAAAAAAAGTCTTAGTGAGAAAAACTTTTTTGTTTTCAATTTTATCGCTTCCAACGCTCGTATTTATAAGTTTTCAATGATTTTACATAATCTCAACCAGATTTGTCGAAATCGGACCACTATACAATATAGCTGCCATATAAACTGTCAGGCATATATCAAGCAGTTTTAAAGCTATCTTAACCAAACTTTGCACGAAGTCTTTTGGTACAAATACGCTGCACATTTGTCGGAACCGGCCGGATCGGATGACTATAGCATATAGCTGCCATAGGAACTATCGGTTGAAAAACTAGTTTTAGTGAGAAAAACTTTTTTGTTTTTAATGCTATCGCTCTCAACGCTTGTATTTATAAGTTTGTAATGATTTCACATAATTTCACCAAGGCTTATCGAAATCGGACAACTATATAGTATAGCTGTCATACAAAAGATAGGTCTGAAAAAAAGTCTTAGTGAGAAAAACTTTTTTGTTTTCAATATTATCGCTCCCAACGCTCGTATTTATAAGTTTTCAATGATTTTATATAATTTCAACAACATTTGTCGAAATCGGACCACTATATAGTATAGCTGCCATACAAAAGTTAGGTCTGAAAAAAAGTCTTAGTGAGAAAAACTTTTTTGTTTTCAATTTTATCGCTTCCAACGCTCGTATTTATAAGTTTTCAATGATTTTACATAATCTCAACCAGATTTGTCGAAATCGGACCACTATATAGTATAGCTGCCATATAAACTGTCAGGCATATATCAAGCTCCAAGGGTATATAAACTTCGGTCGAGCCGAAGTTAGCTTGCCTCTATTTTTCTATTTGCTATGCAAGTAGGCATTGGATAAAATGAGGTTGAGTGCTAAAATATGAAATTTTGCAAAGAATTGCATATAATTGCTGATGAGACAAAGTGAAACAGACGCGGCTTTAAAAGGTAGAAAAAATCTTAGCTTTAAAACTAACAAAACACTAATAAAATTAAACAAAATATAATAGGGCTTTGCAAAGTTCAATTTTCTTCATAAACTATATTTTGTGAGATGAGTTACGAAAACACTCAACTACATTTCAGATATCATTTTTTCAGATCAAAGGTACTGAAACATATTACATACCACAACGATTAGATTCCATCCAAAATATTCAACATAACTTTATGTTTTTATTGATATTCAGTCATTGCAAATTGCAGCAGAAAAACAAACACTTAACATTGAAATGTTATTCGTTAGCATAACCTGACTAAAGCAACTGCAACAAACTAGCAGAGCTCTGTTAAATCAAACTTTGTGGTACGTATCATTGAAAACTAATGAATTTGTGAACTACTGGGAAAAACTAATTTAAGTTTTGAGCACTTTTGGAAAAGGGTTTTATGCCTAATAAATGGCAAAATATATATATATATATATATAGTGCGGCCGCATTAAGTAATCGTCTAAAAATATTAGTTTATATGCATTATTAACATTGCAGAAAAACCATACGACGATTTGATTATATTCAAAAGATATCTTTTTTAAATCTTTATTTTGAGGTGTATGGTATACACTGTATACTAAACCGCAACAAATCAACTGCCAAAACAAAATACTCTATACAGGAAAAACTCACAATTTAAAGGCCTTTGGCAACGACCCATATTGTATCA
Organism: Lordiphosa clarofinis; assembly: GCA_018904275.1. NCBI lineage: Eukaryota > Metazoa > Arthropoda > Insecta > Diptera > Drosophilidae > Lordiphosa > Lordiphosa clarofinis. Next base: position 233,375 of record JAEIGQ010000198.1, read on the forward strand.
TGGGTATTGCTGTACGTCAAAAATCTATTATCCCGACATAAGTAATGCCATAGAGAAAATTGGAAGTTTCCCCTTCGCACTTTGGTATAGTTAGAAAATAAATTCTTAAATTTAGAAACTAATTTTTTTTTTCTTAAATTTAGGGTAATATTTCTAGAAATTTTCCTAAAATCTTTCTTTAATTTAGGGCAGATTTGCCCTTGAATTAAGAAAAGAAATACATAGCAAAATAGAGCGACCGCCATTAAAGTTAGTAAAACGCCCTTATTTTCAGAAAATCAAGTTTCTTAAATTTAGAAAAATTTGTTTGGAAATTCACCCTAAAATTTAGAAAGATTAATCTAGAAATACGCCCTAAAATTTAAAAAATGTAAAAAAGAGAGACGTGAGAACAGGAGAGGAGACGAAAAATCAAAAAAACGAACGCTTCTTCCTCATTCAATGTTTTCGTAGTTTGTTGCCGAAGCTTTACCGAGACATGTAAATTTGTTGTTGCATCATTGCAACTTTGGTTTTTGTTGTTGTTTTGTCTACAATTGTTCGAAGTGTTCTCGTTTGACAAGCCGGCTGCGTCGCAGTTTCTAGTTACTTCGTTCTCTTTGACACACGCCACCTGCGAGCTCCCAACTGTGTACATTATTAACTATGGTTAAGTCGCTACGTTTTACCAGAGAGAACAAAATACCAAGAGATGAACTCGCTCTCACTGTTAAGTTAACAGAAAAAAAACCACGTAGCTCATTCAGCTTTCGGAGTCCGCATAGACAAACAGCTGCGCTGTCTGCTTAGCAGGCGTGTGCTGTTTTGTTTTGCCTACATATGCATTAGAGAAAAGCACCGGAGCGAAAGGGAGGACATGTATATCGGGCTCTGTCATTTCGTTCTGTGTGTATTGTTGGCATTGTTGCCAGTTTTCACTGAGCTCAGTAACTTCTGAATTTCTTGCCTAAGCATAGGGCAACGAAAGGGAAGAATAATTGCATAAAAACACGAATTTTAAACTTTTAAATGAGTGGCTCACAACCCCCCACAAATTTTCGAAATGTCCAAAAATCCCTTTTTTCAATATGAAATAAAAAAACCCCAAAAATTTATTTTTTAAAACTAATGATGAGGAAAGTTTTGTGCATCTTTGTTGCCTGTTGAATGACACCTGTTAGCGATTTCGCTCATAACATACCGTCATATTTGTACAATTTCTTATTATGTTTATATTTTATTTAACATTTTTTTACTTTTTTTTTTTATTTTTTATTGACAATGAAAGAAAAATTGGAAAACTTTTTCCAGAAGTGGGTTAAAATGCCTGTTGCCTAAATGAAAAAAACTAAAGGAATTAACAATTAATTAATACACTAGTTTGCAAATATAAAAAAATTGAATGACTCGTTTCTACTAAATATATTTTTTTGTGCAAAATCGTTTCTAAAAATTTTTTCATGTCAACGTTTTTTAAAATGATTTTTTTTAAGGTTTACAGAAAATTAAATTACACAAAAACTATAAATGAAATTAAGAGGCGGTTTTATTCGTTTGATAGGTAATCGGTTAAATAAAAATTAGTAATTTTTGTTGTTGTTGTTGTACCTGCGGTTGTTGTTGAATTTCTGTTTAAAGTTAACCAAAAATTTAAAACATAGACCCATGCTTGCATGCTTCCGTCCTTTACCCAAGAGTCCTGCAAAAGTTTCATTGATCCGCAGGATAAGCTGCTCCAAAATATATACCCTGGTGGCCATGGGCACCCACGACATTGACACATTACAGGGAGCCTTCAGCTGCGAGGATTTGGCGTCAGAGGGAATCAAATTCAAACCGCATAACCAAACTCAGGAGATGACAGGTCTGCAGTTGATGGACTTATATGCCCAGCTTAAGCCACATCATTCGTGGCTCTTCCGTCTATCCAGTGATCTATGGTGCCAATCGTGTAGTTCTCTCACTGCTGCCCATTATTAATGGTGAACGATAGAAGAACTTGCCTAAAGTGGTCCAACCAAATGGTAACACTTTCTTGTTTAGAGGTAGTCGTACGCGAGGAGAAAATTTCAGTAAAGCGTGCCAACGCTATTGGTATTAATGAGCCGGCTTCCCAACTGGCTGACATGTTATCTTGAATTTACTAAGAGGCACGGGTTAAGGGTGACTCGCTGATTGTGTAAAGATTCCCCAAGCGCGACATGTGTGATCCATGGCTGCGACATCTATGAAGATGTAGCTTTTCATTTTGCCTATTACAACATTAAGAAATTGCTGCTAACTTTAATGTAGATAGTAAAACAGTTTAATCTCAACAAACTGACCGAGCAACTGCGCGAGCAAGCACCGAAGCACTGATTTTACGCGCACGCAAACTCAACAAATCCATCGAAACCAAGCCGACTGTGTATCATGTATCAAACTGTATTAAAATTTTCCTCAGTAGTTAAAATAATGAACAATAGTTAAAAAAACGAGCAATAGTTAAAAAGTGAACTTTAGTTCAAATAAACTATAGTTCAAAAATTGAACTATAGTTCAAAAAATGAACTATAGTTAAAAAAATGAACTATAGTTCAAAAAATGAACTATAGTTCAAATGAACTATAGTTCAAATGAACTATAGTTCAAAAAATGAACTATAGTTCAAAAAATGAACTATAGTTCAAAAAATGAACTATAGTTCAAAAAATGAACTATAGTTCAAAAAATGAACTATAGTTCAAAAAATGAACTATAGTTCAAATAAACTATAGTTCATGGAAAAATGAACTAATGAACTAGGTCATTAAAATGAACTAAAATTTCCAACTCTAGTAGGCAAAACAAAACAGCACACGCCTGCTAAGCAGACAGCGCAGCTGTTTGCTATGCGGACTCCGAAAGCTGAATGAGCTACGTGATTTTTTTCGGACTAAATTTGAGAGAGCGAATTCATCTCTTGGTATTTTGTTCTCTCTGGTTTTACTTAAGGCAAATAGTCGAGTGGGCTAAGGCGTCGTCCGAGGGTTCAGTATTTGAGAGAGGTCCCGTGTTCAAGTCCCAGTAAAGTAAGTTAAAAAAAATTCCTAATGCGCGTATTTCTAAATTAATTATATATCTATCTATAGCTTAGAAAAAAGTTGTTTGGTGTGAGGGGGTGGTGCTGGTGATGGGGGGAAGATGGGACAAGCCCTAAAAACCGATGGGTTGGTGGGGCGGGGTGGATCAAAAACACAACCACACACGTGTTGGTCTGTGGTCGGTTCTACCCTACCTCCCCCTAAAATTTATTTTTAAGTGTTTACTGTCAACTGCTTCCTCCTTATGCCTGCGCAGCCATAACCGCTTGGGAATTTTAAATCGACCTAACAGCTTAAATTATCTAAGGGCCGTTTTCTCATGTTGCTGTTTTTGCAAATCTAGGTGGATTTGTTTTTTAAAAAAATTGCCCTGAAATCTAGAACACATTTTTTTTTTTTTAGATAAGCATTTTCTTAAAAATAAGGCGAATCGCCTTTGACCCCTTTTTTAGGGCGAATTTCTAAATTTTAGGGCGATTTGGCATGTTTTTTTTTGAGTGTACTCAAAGTTACGCCATTCTCTTGGAGACAGAACTACTAAAATTAAATGAATACACGATGCAGACCCATGAACGGTATCCGAAAATAGTAGCAACTGCATTGAAAGAGCCAACTTCGCAATTTCACTAAAAATGAGAGCAACTTTCTGTGGAACACAGTGTGGACTTGGCCGTTTTCAATCCCTTGACGGACTGTCGCTTAAAATCGCTGGCGATTATTGGCAACAAAAAATTATGAGGCGTTTCGTCAACGCGCACGTGCAAGTGAAACTCGGAACCCGCACTAGATTCTCGACTATGAGCTAGGAAATTTATTTTAAGAAACAATGCGCTAGAATTGAGATACTTTCCCTTAGTTACATTGTTTATGGTCCGGTACGCGAGTGTAATGAGCTGTGCAGTCTCTGTAGTGTGAGTACGAGAGAGGATGTTGCACAATTCATAGCCTTCTGCCCAATTTTAAAGGAGCTTAGAGTCTGTCTACTGGAAAAGGTAATGTTCACGACGGGTGAGTTTAAGGCGGTGCTGAATGGATACTTCTGGAGGCGGTTGGGAAAATATTTGCTCTATGCCTTTAAGTACAGAGCAAAAATTTTGGAGGAAGCTTCTTAGGATAATAATAAAGCTATAAGTTAAATTAAGTTTATAACAGCCTGGGACGGCCCCTCAAAGAGTGAAAGATCTGCTATATCGCGACGAGCGGGGAAGCCAGGTCGTGTAACTCATAAAGATGGGACTTCCTCAAGCTCACTAGGATAAATAATAATAAATAATACAATGTACAAGTTTTAGAATAAGGCTAATTATGCAAATGGTGTTTTTTAAAAAAAAACCACACTACCATATACTAATGTTTTTTCGCAGTGTACTTAGCAACTGTATGTGCTTACTCCATTGTGGTAGTAAATTATTCATTTGTCATTTATTTGTCGTATTCTCATGACACAGGTTTTGGTAGCAACAAAATATTGTGTAATATTTCTCGACAGTTGTTTTGCCACTGTGTGAACCTGTTGCCCAAAAGTGGGCGAGTGTGTTGAAAGAAAAAAAAAAGGCTTAAGGTTGGCGCATAATGGGAGAGTAATTGTCTGAAAATCCATCTAGTACAATTCCCACCCCAGGTTTTTGCATTTTGATTATCTCACCTGTCCCCCTCCTTTAATTCTATATCGAGCACTTCCTTCCGTAGTTTTCGTTGTTCTTGCTGTAGCCAAATTAATCTCCTTTCTCAAAACACACACAAGACCTTGCCCACCAATCATCATCATCATCATCATGATCATCTGCGTCCAACGATTTGGTCATTTTTACGCTGTTAACTGGAACGAGGTCTGCTCCCGGATAGGAAAATGGTACGGGAATTCCTGTGTCGCAATCAGCAGATTGTCTGACAGGTTTTCCCACCACCATTTTTTCTGCTTTTCATTTCCTTATTTATTCAACAACTTCCGCCAAAAAACGTAAGGGAAAACTATGCGACACACGCACACAGGATACGACTTGGCAGGTCCAAAGGCAAAAGGTTCTGTGACACATTTTATGCGCTTATAATCACATTTTGTTCGCTTTCAGCTTTGGTAGGGTCTCCCGTTCGACATCGATTTGTTCGGCATTTGTTGCATGCCTCAAGGACATGCTCAAAGTACTTCCCTCTCTGACTTTTGGTCCCTTTATTTTAGTGGCATTCATTTTGTCACATGCTATTTATGCTTAGGAATGTGACTTGGTGGGGGTTGGGGCAAGGGCAAAAGTTCTGTAAGCTTGTAAGTGCGTGTTTATTTGCTATGGGCCTGTATCCTTCTGCTGGAATGCGAAGTGGTTTTGGGGTTGGCTTACAGATATTTTCGTTTATGCCGCACGTTATCGACGGCGTGCAGCCCGAAGTTTTTGCGGCATCCCTGGCATCCTCGTAATTGGGGCAAGGGTTTCTCATCTGGGTTTGTGTGTAACCGAGTTACTTTCTCTCGAGGTGCGTGTGTGTGTGTGTTTATGACGAACTCATTTCATATTTATTAAATTTGCTGCGTTTCGTTTTTATTTTCATTTGGCACGTACCAAAAGTAAAGTAAATATTTGGCTTCTGTGAGTGCGGTTTTGTTTTGATACTCTACACATGAGAGAGTTTATATAAGAGCTGCAAGTATTGCAAGGGATGGAGACAAATCAATTGATTTATCAAATATTCATTGTTGATTAATCCAAAGAAAGTAGAAGTTGAAGAACCAGAGGAAAAACAGTCAATTGGAAACCAAGGACTGGGATCAAAACGCTCTGAACTAAGGACTGGTTCGGCTTAGTGGTTCAAACTGTCTTAACATATTTTTTGGAGCTAAATGAACCGCAATTTCGTTTCGGTTCACTTTATTTTTTTGTATATTAAAAAATGGAAAGAATAATCAAGTTTTCGAATATTACGATTTCTATAGTGAATAGGTGACTTGGGCTTAATTTTGAAATTCTAAAAACAGTCCGATATTTAGTCTTAGAAGTAGGTATTTTTATACCCGTTACTCGTAGAGTAAAAAGGGTATACTAAAGTCGTGCAAATGTATGTAACAGGCAGAAGGAATCATTTCCGACCATATAAAGTATATATATTCTTGATCAGCATCAACAGCCGAGTCGATATAGTTTGTCCGTCCGTCCGTCCGTCCTGAACACCTAGATCTCAGAGATGGTAAGAGGTAGAGGTTTGAAATGTATGGGACAAATGCTTCTTTTATCTGCACGCAGATCAAGTTTGTTTCAAATTTTGGCCACGCCCCCTAACGCCCCCGCAATTTGGAAAAAACGTTATATCTCCTACAGTTTTAAAGATAGACGATTTGTACCATTTAGAGATAGTTAGTAATTAGCAAAATGAATCGATTTGCCAAAGAAATGATAAAGATCGGATGAACGGTTCTCAAGTTATGAGCAAAAAAGTGAACCAAGCCCACCCGCTACCCCCCTCCCACCCTAAAAAAAATGTTGCATACTTTTCGGATGGTCAACCTAAGGAACGCAGGAACACTGTTAAACATGTTTTTTCAAGAGTAACGGGAATATCGAAGTCGGTTAGAGCCGACTTTAACTTACGCTCACGTTTTATAATGGACTGCAAGTTGTAAGTTTATCTAAAAAAGAGCTTTTGTAGGAGATGAGAAATCGGCCCAAAGAGTAGAAAAATGACTTACAAATACGAGCAGAAAGATCAAACAGGATGAGGATTGAATATAAAATTAAAGTAGGCAATTTAAGTGTAACATTATGGAATTTTAAACATTATAAGAAGATCAATCGAATAGAAACAGGTAGAAACAGGTAATAATAAATGTTGTAATTATAGAGCGGAAAGTTTTATAAGAGGCATACTTGGAAGAACGCTGTGGCAGATATACAGGTATGTAATTTCTAGTTCTACGGAGTTGCACTGATAAGTTTATTTTGCTTAGAAGATCACACATAACACAGCTTTACAAGCTTTTGCCATAGAGGAGATAGCAAACATTTAATATGTCCATATGTCTATTGCAATGGACCAATGCAATGTCACCAAATTTAAATCAATTGTCCGTTTTCCCACCGCACGTAACAAACTGCCAGACAGGCAGACGGGCAAGATGGACATGGCTATATCGAATTGCTTTTGATGCTGATCAATAATATATGGGCATTTCCATGACGTCGAACGGGACAGTCGTACGCATTTAAACATTCAAAAAGGTCAAAATAAATCGGATTTTTATTTTCACAATAGGCTCAACTTATAGCTCTTTAATAGCCCTACAATTGATGCAAAGATCGATTTTGGAAACATTTTTGGTTTCAAGATAATCGCAAAAAAACATGACATTCGCACGGGACAAAAATAGAAGTGCTTTTCGCGGGAAACCATTCAAACGCCGAATTCAGCGAATCCTGAGGCAATATATTAATGCGATAAATATAAGAATGTAGTGCATTGATGTCTCTTTAAAATGGTTTTTATTTTACCCAAAAATATTTTACAGTTTTTTCAAAATTTAAGCTCAAGCATTTTCGCATTTTTTCCATCATTATATTAGTGTGGTTTTTGCTATAATGCGAAGCAAAAACTTACAGTAAATTGTATTGACATAATTTCTCACGGTTTCTTATGCATTCATGTATACCCCTTTGAACCATCAAAAAGATTTTAGATAGCGAAAGTATATGTAATCTAAAGTCACTTCTTTCCAAAAAATTAAGCAATTTTAATGTCAAAATGAGAACAATTGCGCTAGCCCGGCCTTGAAACCAAATATATCCAATTGGGTTATTGGTAAATGTATGATTAGCTTACATTAGTTTAATTTGGCTGTTTCCCTATAAAAATTCGATAAAAAAGAGTGTTTTTAATCACTTTTAACTTTTTGGGCCAGGTTGACCTTTTGGTGGAAATGCCCATATATACTTTGCTAGCTGAACACGCCGCGACTTTGTCCGCGTCCAAGATTTTAAGAAATTGTGTTGTTTCCCGTCTATCACGTCCTAAAGAACCCATCGAAATTTTCTAGGCGCTCGAAAATTCCGGAATAATACGTTAGTTCCTGCCAGTCATGTGTATACTGAAAACATACCTCTCCCGCACGAGTACATAATGAATTTCGGGGCTAGCGATATTATATGAAGAATGTGAATTGCAAAGCAGCATCAACACTTCAAATTGGCTTTCCCGTTTTCATCCCACCCCATCTTAACCAGCTGTCCTGTCTTATAAGTATAGATAGGGTCATTACATTATAGATAGGACATTACACCCATGGGCCTTATGTCCGGTCAAAAAGCCCAGAAAAAATTCCGAATTATATTTCAAAGTAGTGATTGAAATTTTTCATATGGGCCTTTTGTACGTGGGCGTTTAGTCATGTCACCCTCGCATATTCAAATTAATCGTAGTAAGCATCGAATTTAAACTACAAAATGTTATGGCCGTAATGTCCACATACATTTCGGACATATTGCCCATATCTGGTCGGACTTTTCGCCCAGTTTCATAAAAACACTGAAATTATAACCAGAATATGTTGCTTTGACTGGAAAACGAATTAGCTGTCTCTTGCATATCAGCGGCCTAAAGTGGACAGAGGCAGAAATGCTTGGAATAGAAAAAGCAGCGAGAAGCTTGTCACAGAGGAAAATTTCCTGGCTGCGCGCGAGACTCTCAAGTACAAGATAATCTCAAAACCCAGAGAGAAGGTTATCTACGAAATGGTGTCCCAGCCCTATAACGTGAAGTGCAGTATCCAGCCTATTCGGCATGGCTGGACTTAAATGTGACTGCCCCGGCGACCAGCGCAAGTTGAAACGGATTGGTCCAGGCATAGTTGTGCTTCCACCATCCGTGACGATCTACTGTTCACATCAGCTCTTCGTAACGAAGACGTAATCCTTGCTCAGATATCGTCAGTCGTTGCTGTTGTGGGAGGCGTTGAGGCCGCGGAGGTAATCAAACTAGAGACCTCAATGGAGGCACCGCATCGCTACCTCATCTGCTCATTTTTGCTGTGGGATATGTGGAGGCGATTGGAGTCAGTTAATATTCAAATAAAGTTGCACTCTCATTCATTTCCAAAAGACACCAACTCCGAATTTTATTTGTATTTATAGATAGAAACCCGCCGTTGATTGCATTTTTGGTCATACCCGTGGTCTCCCAGATACTTTGCTTTGTTTCCTTGTCAGTCAGATTTTCTTTCACACTAACAGCTGTTCACGAGTCTCAATCAAACCCATGTTTAGATTTGCTTAAAGTTTAAGCTATAAGCGAAGTCTAAATCAAATCACTTTCATGAATGCCACTAAAAAACAGCAGAGTGCAGACGCGCTTCCATCCTACTATTAGTGCGTTTTCAGCTTTGCCGGTGTGACCGTGGCTCAAATGGCCAAATTGAAATTCAACCTACATGAGACAACCAATTACACAAAAACCACCTGGTTGCCAAATTAAAGTGGATTTCGATCGCACAAGCGAAATGGGACAGAGTTTCTATTCCCATTTTAAAGGAGCAAAATTGTAAACACTCTGTGGATAGCATAAAGTTAAATTATATATTTAGCACTGTGCATTTAATGTCACATAAATTTAAATACGGAAATTACACCCATGGGCCTTATGTCCGGTCAAAAGGCCCAGAAAAATTCTGAATTATATTTCAAACTAGTGATTGAAATTTTTCATATGGGCCTTATGTCCGTGGGCGTTTTGTCATGTCACCATATGCGAGATCAAAATTTTAATTTTAACTAAGGCTACAAACTGGTTCAGAAGCGGTTCGGTTTTTTCAGAGCTTCTATTCGCGTGTTCGAACAAAAATTTGACAAATTTTATATTGGGGGTTTTTGGTAGAAGTTTTTTGTTCGAACCTTGGCTAGGTTCAAATATTGTCCAAAGCTAACTGATACTTTTAGTCGATGGTAATGAGAAGACATTTGGCGCAATAGTTTTCAGTTGTTTGATTTTTTTCGAAAGCGAATTACGGGTTCAAACCGGCTTGCAGCCCTTTTAATATATGTTATCGAGGGTTTAACTAGCCCAAAATACACACAATATATACACCTACTCATTATTACTCGGCCTATTGCCTGTTTGATATATTTGCATTCCAAATGTAACCTAAAAACACAGTGTTTGCCCTCCTGTCTACAAGAGCATTTGAAATTCGTCGTTCTGCATAGTCCCTTGCCACCTTTCGCTCGCATTTTTCTCTAACCGCAACAAATGCTGTAATAACTTTAACCACGCCCCTCTTTTCCCCCTCAAGCCCTTCGCCCACCCAAACCGAGGCAATGTAATTAAAAAGTTTTGCCAAAGCTGTTGCATGTCAAAAATACCAAAAATAAAAACGAATGGGCTTTGCATATTTTTTGCCACCCAACAGAAAAGAGAAAGAAAGCAAGCTTTAACTACTGCTATTAAAATAATTTTTGTTATTGGTAAATTTGTTAATAAACAAAATGCCACAAAGAAGCCGTAAATTGGTTTCCATCAATTTGATAAAGGGCGAATGAATGAACACGAATGTGGAATCTGTTCGGATTTGTAAATGATGAATAAGGTTCTGTTGTTGTGGGGCGGTTTTTGGGCAGATCCAAAAGTCTCACGACTTTTTTGGTTGTTGTCTTCGCTGTTTGTTCTTTCATTTCTGTCTGTGGCTGGCGTTGAACTTTGCGATCTTTTTCATTGTTTAAGTTGCTGTTGTGGTTTGGGGCAGCTGGTTGCGATACATGAATGTCTGTATATTTTGTGTTTGTGTGGTTCATTCAACTCGCAATTGTTTGGCAGGGCCCAAAATGATGTTGAAGCTAAAGTGAAGAATGCGGCTTATTGTTTAATATAGTTTTTTGTTTTTAATAACACAATAAACTAAAATGTATATTAACTGAAATTCATATTTAGAACAAAAATGGAATTTTATTGTAAATTAATAAATTCTTTCCCCAGCATTGTTTTCTCAAACATAATTTTATTGCGTTCCAAGCTCGTTTGCGAACGTTAGGCCAATATTTGTTGAATGTTCGTTAAATTAAAATCAAATCAATAAATTTTGCCTCCCACATCTTTAGGATGTTAAGAAATTGATGTTTCCGTTTTTCACAAACCAACTTTATTGCCTGTAGCAATACAGAATACTCGCTATCTTAGAATCTAATGTAATCAACTGCATGTCCCACTCCAAACCAGACCTTTAACGGCTCACTTCTGCACATGTCACCTAGGCTTAACCTCAGCTCACAAGCAGCTCTGGCCTCACCACAAAATCTAAGACCCAGTGCACTTTTGGCTTTGCTCCATATACGAAAGAACAAACAAAAGCCGGGAAGAGTAAGTCGCTTCCGTTGCCAGCTTTACCGGTTGCCACCAGTAGCCTCATTTCCTTTGGACTGTTGGTGCATTAGAAGTCAAGTGGAGAAACAACAGCAGCAGCAAAAACCGTTGCTTTTTGGTATTGGCCTTAAAAACACAACTAAAGAAGAAATATTATTACCAAGTTAACTTGTTGCGCAAGAGACGAAGATGACGCACAAAGCGTGTGTATTGTACGTATGTATGTTTGTTTGATTGTAGCTTAAAGGTGCAACGAGTTTTCGTTTTCGGGTTGTTGTCGCTTGCTGTCAGCCCCAGACAGACAAAAGCAAAACAAACTCCAAGTCTAAGCCAAAACCAAGTTAAGTCAAGCAGCTGTTTATGCTGCTGCTGTTGGCCCGTTTCGCCGGCCGTTCGGCTGCCTGTTGCACTTGTTTTTTCGTTCTCATTCTGTTGCCTGGTTCTGGTTGGCTTGCTTTTCCACTTGTTGTTTATTTTTCTTCTTTTTTTTTGTTTGAGCTGGGGGGTTGACTGTTTGACATAATTCGGCAAAATATACACCCAGAGAATCTAGCGGAAATGTGACAAGACTTATGATTTATGGCTAAAGATGTTGAGATGAACAGTTGCAAGGAAATTGTTGCTGGAATATCTCATTGCAATTGCTTGAAATGCAAATTAAGCGTTATTCTTGTCATATAAAGGAAAACTTCATTTAAATAATTAACAATATGTAATCCAACAAACTCTCAGAAAACTTTTGAATAACCTATGAATATTAACACAACTGTAATTAGAATGTTGCTGTTCCCCAATCCGACTATTAATGCGTAGCAGCACCTTATAAATTTACACAGAATCAGGAAAGTAGTTCAAACGTTGGCCGAAATACGAAATAGCCAATCCATTTTTGGGGAAACGTCGATTTGAGAGGACGAACGTGCACTGAGAATGCGCCTTAGAAGAGAGCAGTTGTGATACAGAGGTGTCAGTGATTCAGCTAAAGGGTAGGTAGGTAGGTATTTCCGGCTGGACCCGCACATAGACCTTGCGGTCTTTAGTAAGACCGGGCGTCGGATTAAAGTTCAAACTTACAAAAATTTATATAATTTCTATCTACCCAACTCAAACTTGTGGCTGGAGGTTTTTCAGTTACCATTAATTGACCAAAAGAATATCAGGAAATGTGATTACTTATTTTTAGGTGATATTGAACTTTACAAAAGCATACTTTGCATTATGTGCGGATTTCGGTTACAACAAACTATCAATATCGAAAAAATGTCCACATAAACTTTAATTTTTTGGTAAAAATAGCTCTAAAATATTCAATGGGATCTATAAGAAATTCATCTTTGAACAAATTTTGGAATAAAGCACTTTAAGAAATGCATGCTATCTTTTTTTTCGCGAAAATCGTCACTAAATTATCACTGGAGATTTCTAAAAATTCCTACTAATATAATGTTGCAATCAGAGATTAAAACCGTAGCCGAAACCGTAACCGCTTAAAGCACTTTAAAATTTATAACAAAAAAAAAATACAACCTCAACCCTAGACCCCAAATTAATATCACCAGTTATCAGTACCGTAACAGAAACAAACATACGGGTCTACTTGGAAAAATTTCGATGAGCGGGAATTTATTTGATGATCATTTTATCATTTGATCATTTTTTATATAAATTAATTCACTAAGTTTTGGTTGCTTCCGGGGCACAAAGTAAAGAAAGCAAACGAGAAAGAGTCAACGCAGATAACTAAAATTTTAACCTTCCTAATCGGTTCTTACCTTTTTTTATGCTGCCAATTTGTTTGATTAAAACCTAAGTATTTACATTATTGTATTTATTGCGTGATCGCTCCTTTCAGTTAACACTCTTCCACTAAATGTGAGAGAAAAATGTTTCTGGCACGCCGTCACGACAAGGGTAATTTGACAAGTTTGGCTTAGATATTGACAGTGGATTTAACAGAAGAATGAACAACTTTTATTGGCGTTTTGATTCTTGCCAAGTTTGCACTACTGTTCTGTACTGTAGAATATTCCTCGATGAAGATAATGTTTCCTTATCTGCAGAGCAGAAATATAAATATCAAATCTCTCGAATACTGAACGTAAGTGGGAATTCATATAATTGATACATTTATTCACTAGCATTAAAGTTGACTAATATAAAGTTTGAATAGTATGTAATGGTTTAATGAACAAAATGCGTCTTAGACTTCTTCTTTGTTGAAACGTAGCAACTTCGATATTTCGCAACACAACTGGCTTCTTCAAACGACGAGCAACGACTGACTCTGGCCTCTCTCGGGACGATCTGCATCGTCGTTTGTTCTACTTCTATTATTCCTCTCTCTCCGCTAATGCTCTCTAGCTCTATTGATCTTAACCCCATGCAGTGAGTTCTGGTCTTTGGCCTCGAACCTACATGACTAAAATAACTTTGATTGAAAAATCAGAGGGCAATAGTCCTAATTTAATTCAATATTTTTCAAAAAAAAAAAGAAGATTGTTCAGCAAAAAAGTAGCCTGTATAAGAAATGGGGCCAAAAATTCTTTAACTGTGGAATTTATAAGAAAGATTGACCGCAGGCGACATTTTTTTCGAAAAGTTGTGGAAACGTTTTTTACATACCTTTTAAAAAAAAAACGTATTTCAAAACGCAATAAGTTTTTTCAATTCTGTTTATTTTATTATGTTACAAACTGATTAAAGTAGACAAAAAATTTTTACTGCGTCGATGCGAGGGCTGTTCCAAAAGATATCGGCCGTCAAAGTGGGTGTCCAAAAAAAAAGTATAGTGATTCCACGTCTCCGGTATGTCTGAAATGAAAAGTAAAACGGGATTATAATCAGAATATATGTAATTCTGGTCTGAACCTCGAAAAAAATTCAATAACCAGCCGTTATATCACAGTTTTATATACTGGAAATTTATTTACTGAAAAATTTCTCGTTTTAGCAAAAACATTGTTCGACTAAAAAGGCTTCTTCTAAAGTATTTCGAATTAAAAAAAAAACCTATTGGGACGATATTCTCAAAAATCCAAGCTTCTTATAGCTTATGTAAAAAAAAATCGAAGAAAAATTTTGCACATGTAGAATACCCTGAACAAAAAATTCGCTTCGATGGACCGAAATAAAATTATTCCGAGGTCGAACATGGTTTCTGGTTTGAATAGAATTTTTCGGATTTTAAAATGAAAAATGAAATTTTGACTCCGTCCATTAAAGACTATTGATATTTAGTGCCCTTAAACAAGATTTTCAAATGCATTTATGCTGTTCTTGAATTTAATTGTAAAAGTTTCAAGAGTACACCCCAATAAGCTCCATAGTTAAGCGTAGTATACACTTCCACCAAAGACTTGCTAAAACAAAAAACTCCATATAAGAAAAACTCACAAAAATTTTTGGGCCAAAGCCTTTTGTCGATCTTTTTTTTGGCGGTCCACACTTCCAACAAAAAGACCTCGGTTAAATACCGATAAAATACTAGATCCGTATTTTCTGTGTTTTTATCGATAGCTCCCTGAATAATTAATTTTAATTATTTCAAGAGGTATCGGACATTGTCGATACACAAATATGCATAATCGGATGAAATTTGAAAGATTTTCCCATCAATGATTGAGCGCAATTTTCAAAGCAAGGTACAAAATACCGTGAGACTTGAATCAAACTTAAACTGGGTAATAATTATGAATTTAATCATTGCTAAAGAGTCATATCTGCGTCTCTGGCCCAGTAGCCAGGGGTGGGCCGTGCAGAACGCATGTTAATAATTTGTATTTAGTGATTGTGAAACTTATAATTTAAAATGAAAGCAAAAGCTAAGCTCTTGGAAATGTGACCATTCTACATGCATACATCTTACTATCTGGTCACACTGTCCCAAAAAAAATAATTGTCAGTTTTGGTATTTTTGTTTTGGCAAGTCTTTGGTGGAAGTGTATACTACGCTTTAGTCGTTAAGATTAGGCTATTTTTTCGATAATAAATATCGATAGAAAATTTTTAAATACCCTAATGCAATCTATTTTCATTTGCATATGAACATTAAATCCGATAACTTCCTATTTCCAATAGATTACAATAAAAAAATATGCATAAAATGCTTTAAATAATTCTAAAATAATTGTAAATTCACAACAACCTGAATAAATCTCAGTTGACTCATTATTTCGACATTAACCAAACTTTAACCTTAAACGGAACTGCGCGTCTCTCAGGCATTGAAAATGAGCATATCCGACGCCCACGACAACCAGGCCAACACTTAAAGTAGTTGCTTTTATATGTCTTACATAAAATGCATTACGAATAAAATTTGCAACAACACGTACACACACATAAAAAAATATTTATATTTGCTAATTGAAATTGCCCAAGAAGCAAACAGTTTTGTTAACCATTTTAAGCCGCTTTAAGGCCACCCACAACAGACCAAAAAGGAAAAGTTTTTCTATTTTATGTATTAATTTTAATGAAGCACACGAAGTGACAACATCAACGGAAACAGCAACTGTCGTAGCAATCAAACAAATGTAACTTTTTACTTATATTATTTTCTTTTTTTGCCCATGTGACTTGCGTGTTTTAATGACACCGAAAATGTTTTTGCTTGCGTGCCTCAAGAAAGTGTTGAAAGTTGACTTTGTTTTGCTACAGTTATGATTTGTACACATTTGGGCGGCGGCTTAATAAGCGGAAACTTAGAAACAACACGATGCGTGGAGGTGATAATGAATTGTAAGAAAGCCGAGACAAAAACTTAATTATGACAGGATTTAAAATAGTTACTTTTATGTTTGTTGGAAATTAACAGAACACAGCAAGTTCATTTGTCTAGATGGGACAATCGAAAGAGGCAAAAAAGTTGGGTAAAGTTTGGTTTAGTTTAGTTTTATTTGGGTTTTTATCCCAGTGCATCAAGGCTAAACCTTTTAAAAGACAGCAAACCCCCAGCAAGCGTACTGTCATTTCTGCCAAATAATAATCTTTATTTTTATCGGTGTCTGCATAGCTAATTGATCTAGAAACTTCTCATTGCGAGTAAAAGGCCTTGACCAACACATTATGGCAAAATGTAATCCCTTAACTGGTTACACTTAAGTGGAAGCAGTATGAGCTCTTTAAGTAAAGCCGCTTATTCGCCTCTCTCTCACTGTACTCCACTTTCAGACTTCTCTTCTAGCTGTTGTTGCTTTGCCATTTTGCTCGACATGTCAACAAATTTGCTTGCTGATTAGAGCGGCCAGATTGTGAGGCCTAAGTTTTTGGGGGTTTTCCATTTGGAACCAAAATAACAACAACAGCAACAGCAGCCGCAAAAAGTCAGCAGTTTGATTTGGGTTTGCACAACTTCTTTTTTGGTGGCGACTCGAAGAGTTGCATAGTAAAGCAGCTATTGCATAATCGACACCGCAGCAGCTCGAGTTCAGAGGCACAGAGACACAGATACAAAAGTAACCATAATACGAGCACAATACGTAAATACACCCACAAAAACTGACAAACTGGTTTCTGAGTTGGTCTTGTTTGCTTTTTGCACAAATAAAAAGTAATCAAACTTCAATTGAAAGCCACAAAAGCAATCCACGCCAGGGGGCGCCTCTCACGCATGGGGCCAGCTTATGTTAACCCACTGCCCTCAGTCTGGACTTGAGCTGGTCCATAATAATTATGCTATTTTCATACACTAACAAGCAGAGAGTGCAACTAATACTGTATTGGGTTTGAATAGCCACTAAAGGTGGAGTGAGTGAGGGTCTCTGGCGATGAATTATTATTAACCACATCTAATAGTGAGCTTAACATTAGAAATTGGATACTGAAAACTGTCACAAAATGTGCTAAACATGTGAGGAGAAAATATTTACAAATGGGTTAAAAAAACAATTATATTACAATTCTTAAACTAAAATTAATTAGAGCACGAAATTGATCGTAAAAAGTTATTGAGAAATTAATGATTGATTACAAATCTGTAAACCTTTACAATTATGCGTCCAGTGGGTTGTGTACCTTAATCCCAAAAGTCAGAAGAAGAGATGGGCGCAGTAGATTTGTGACGAGCACGAAAATAACCAAGAACATGCACATTATGTGTTGTGGACTTGTGGTGTACCTTTGCACACACACAAGAGTGTTGGCTACAGTGTGTAGTGGCGGGGGGGAAGATGATAAGAAATGGGTGCAGGAAGGAGTAAAGCAGTGACTTAATGGTGACTAAATAGCGACTAAGCAATGATTTCAATTAGTTATGAACCGATCATTTTGTTTGTGGGTATGATTGTGGACAATGGTTTATACCAGTGCTGGGCACGAAATTTAAATTTGGGAGCGGGTCCAACAACAACAACAAAAAATCCAACCCTTTCAGCTAGGATCCAGTCTCGATTGCGCCCACTGCACCTGTTGCGCCCAGCAGGCGTGGTGCGCCAATACGCATGGAATTTGTTGTTTACACTTACTCCTCTACATTTTGCCAATTGCTCTTTTTGCTACGTATGCTTGCGCGTGTAGGCGCCTGGAAGCCTGACAATTTTCTTATGCGTCTGAATAAATTGGTCACTTAAGGTCCTACTTCCTTTAAAAATTTCTGTAACGAAGCCTGGCAAACCAACAGCTACAACCCCGGCAAGGAACTTATTTACAGAATTTAAGTTTTCGAAGTTTAATTTTTGGCCCTTATTGCAGTATATGAAATTTAGTGTTGAAAATACAATTTCCACAGACTTTAATTAACAAAACACTTATATTTCTCTCACACTAATAAGAGTCTTTAAAAAACATTTAACACTGATTGAGCCACTTAAACTAAGGTTTAACACGCAAACAAAATTTGAACACATTGTGCAAACAAAGTTAGCCTTGCACTGTAAATGTTTGCGAACAACGAATTTGGTGTTTCCATGTGCTCTTAAAAAATTTGCGCAAATATTTCCCTTCCGCATATAATTTGCGTTAGTGTTGTATTTGGTGGAAAATTTTACTAAGCATTTGTTCGCCCATTCTGCTTAATTTAAAAATGAAGTAGGCCAATTTGTTTGAGCAAACAAAATAATAACAAATAAATTGAAATAACACAACTGAAAAGGCATAGGCATTGATTTTTGTATAATGCTTTTATGCTGCAGATCTGCATATTAATGGGCACTGGAGCAAGAAGAAGCGAAGAAGGATCAAGCTCGCCGCAGTGTGTGGGTGAGGACATGACTTTCAATCTGCGAAAGCAAATGTTGCTGCATGAGGCTAATCAATGAGATGCGATTGGACGCACTTTAAGCTTACAAAAATGTTCTACGAGTGAAAAAAACAGACTTTGAGCCTTCTTCAACGTAATTTTCAGTTGGGTATTTGTTGATCCAAGTCGAATGATTCAGCGATCTCGGTGCTATGTCGATTAATGGTCACAATGCGCTTTTTGTCAAGTAGCGATAGCTCTCGGTCGTTGCATTAGCAAGATTCTATAAAAAGACCCATGTTTTAATGTCTTGTATCAATTTCCTTTAATTAAGAGAGAAAGGAAAAAAATTGCAGAATTGCTGTATTTCGAGATCTTAATAACATTTCTGACGGAGGACTTTTCTATCAAACTTCCTTGAATGGGGACCTGGTCTCTAACTGCTTTAACAATCCTGAAGACGCATTCTTGCCACAGCGTGAAATTGCAGTTTAATACGTGATGGCGGTCGATGATGCTTTTGCTATTAGCCAAAAACTTCTCGAACCATTCCCACATAGAAATTCATCTCAAGTATTTATTTACCGTCCTTCCAGAATTCTGCGGAATATTGAAAAAAACATTAATTCAAAACGATTTCACCAGATGCGCTAATGAAATGTTTATGTTACTAGGAAATCTCTACTAGGGATGCTATTTTCTTTGTACCAATGACATCACAACAGCAATACAATATTTGTTGAGAAGTTGTTGAAATCACAGACTATATTAACTGTTGCGCTAAGGCAACTAAAAATAAATCATTTTTTAATTGTGCATTTTTTTTTCCGTGGTCTTATTTGTTTGTATTTTACTTGCTCAAACAAATATATTTTAATATTTGCCGTGTTTGCTCTTACGATTTGCTTGCTAAAACAAATTCGCAATCAGGCAAACAAAATTGCACAGGGTGTTCCCACGTGTTCCCACTTGTCAAACATTTCCTTCAAATTATTGGTGTACAAACATAGGCAAAGGCTACTTGGCAAATGTTTGCACGCAAACTATTTGGTGGTCCCACTTAAGGCAAACAAAATGGGCAAATATTTTGAAATATTTGCGCAAATTATTTGCCTGTGGGACCTTACCTTTAAAGTCGAAAAATAACTCACTCTCTCTCTCTCTCTCTCTGTTTGTAAGATTTTTCAAAGTGTCCGAAAAGAATAGTTTTTCTACATTTTTTAAGTTGAGTGAGATATTCCGTACCTCTGTTAAATACAATAAATTGACAAAAAACAAAGCTCAGATCATTGTTGAGTGAGTAAATAAACTTTTATAATTGTACTACTCTAATATTAATCGGATTCCTGATAATATCTTTCAGTTCTTGATATTTATATTTAATGCAATATGAATTTTCCGTTTATTTATTAGAGTAATACTCTTTCGTTGTTTATTTATTTTTGCCTGCTCTAGCACGTATCTTGTGCCGTTGTGCGGCACATTAACTTTGCCTTTAAGATTTAAATGGAAAGAAAAAAAGCAACTCGTTCGACTGTGCAACTTCGCCACAGCGTGTGGCAGCATCGGCAGCTGTGCGTGTGCCCGCAATCAGCATCATCTCATAGTCATCCGTGTGCTGAGACCTGGATCTGAGACTCTCAAGTCATGTTCTTGTGACTGCCGTTTGCGGGGTTTTCTTTTTTAATTCAGCTGCTCAGCTGCGCAATTTTCTAGGGCTGCTTGTGGCATCGCAGCAACTTTTGCAACTTTCACAATCTGTGTTAAGTGCGTTTTGTGATTTATATGGGCAATGGGACAGAAACAATTGAGAAGCAAGCCCAGCTTACTAAATGCAAAGACAATGTTTTTGTGGTTTGTGTACTGGCTAAATAGTTTGGTGGACTTTCAATTGAGTGGTCAAGGGTCAGGTAAATCTAAGTGTTTCGCCTCTAAGTGTTCAAACTAAGGTTTGCTTACTTTGGGAAACTTTCAGAGCGAGTTAAAGCAATTAATAGCAAACTTTTTTCTCATCGTCTCACAAACTTAACCTAGTTCTAAATTACTCAAGTTTTGTGCACTGCCTCTAATTGCCTTATTAAGATACACAATAAAAGAAAATCTAAAATCATGGTCAGTAGGGTAATTAGAACGAGAAACTCATCTTCATAAAACTGAAAAAGTGCAATCATTTTTATCTATCTGGCAATGAATTTGATGGCAGAGCTTCAGATTGTGAGAAACATACGAAAAACTTGTGTATATTGTTCCATATTGTCCCATTTTCAATACGCTTTATCTTAACTGTTGAGTGCCACCCAAGGTAATTATATCCTGTTCCCATTAAAAAGGGGAAAAAGGGGATCATGAAGTTATGCAAATGTATGTAACAGAGAGAAGGAAGCATTCCTTCTTGATCAGCATCAACAGCCGAGTCGATTTAGTCATGTCCGTCTGTCTGTCTGTACGAACGCATCGATCTCAGAGACTGTAATAAATGGAGCGGCAAGTTTTGGTAGGTAAATACTGTACCCACATCGAGTTTGTTTCAGATTTGGAAAAATCCTCCTCCTTCTTCTTCTAACGGCGAAAAACTGTCAGAGATACAATTTTTAAGTTTGAACCTAGTGACTTAATATATATTCAGTTAGGCCCAACATCTATCTATTCTGTGTACCACAATGAGATCCGATCCACAATGACACCGAAGATATGCAAGTGTAAAATTAATGGAATTCAAAGCTATAGGAACCACATTACTTGGGACAGGTTATTTTGCTCTAAGGACACTCGACCGCAACACTCTTACTTGTTTTCTACAGACATTTAATCTGATTTTCTATTATTTTTCAACTTCTTGGAACATTACTCATCGATAAACAAATATGTGTGATGCCCTATGTCCCACTCGGGATCGGAACTAGAAGAAGAGAAGAAGAAACATATATGAGATACAATTATATCAAGATACAACTATAACAGGTATGGCACTCAGCATTTATCGAGTGCTGACAGCTTTTGTTGAAATCGACAGAGAGAGAGAGAGAGAGAAACAAACATCAATACACCCTCATATTAACCAACTTATGAATAAATTTTATTGGTATTTGCTTGGCACATTTAATCTGTTGAATAAAAGTCACTGTCTTAAAAATGCCTTTCGCACTTTCGAGATCTGCTAGAGTTTGCATAAAAACACGACTGACTTCGGCTCCTGGTAGCTATGGGCCGCACTACTTTATATCGACTTATGGCTTGACCTTTTTTACTAAATATAAATAAAATAGAGAACCCGTCGCAAAGGCAAAAAAAATTCGTGCGCTCACCACCTTTTCAATCATATGTCAGCAACACACTGAAACTGTAGAGTCCCGAAAAGAGAGCACACTCAAAGATCGCCATAACTGTTATAGTTAAATGAATTAAACTATATAAAGATTCAAAACTTTAAATTCAACTTATGCTCAGGCTCACCACAATTATTTTACATTCTACGAGTGTTTAGAACAATAGAACTCAAATATTTGATATGTGTTGGAATGCCCAGTGAAACTTTAAAACGGTTTTAATTATTTGCACTGAGAAATAAAAAAAAAATTAACAAGAGCTTAAGTTAAATTCAACCCAGCTCGACTTCGATATTACTTTTACTCAGGTGAAGAAATGATTGATATAATTTAATTACATTGATTTATGGATGTTGACCCCAAAACTATGACATAAGTTCATTTCTTTTAAGCTGGATTGCATTCGTTCTCCACTAGTTCATCGCTTAAATAAATTTGAAACACGGCTCTGAACTAATTTTGATCCAGGGTAAAGCGACTTTAAAAACAGTTCGCAGACTGAAAGCTCGTTAAGTAGTTTCTAAATCTGATTTCTACAGGTGCTGAGTAAAATGAAGCTGTATTTGTTGGGGAGGACACATCATCGATAAACAATAGGTAGAGATAACAATAATAAGGTAACAAAATAATTGTATTTTAAGACTAAGGGATATTATGGCTTGAAACTGGAATTTTTAATCACGTATCTTAGTTTCAAACTATGTTGGCTTTTAAGATCCATTGTACTTCCTCTGGTACAGAAATCTTGTGTGAACTTGATTAAGGCGCAAGGCAAAATGAGAGAACTGCTTATAATTTCAAAATAATTTCGATTTTCTAACAAAATTTTAAGGATATACAAAATTTGTCTATGAAATTTTATTTTAGCCGGCTCGAGGTCAAGTGTATTTATTGTGTATTTTTACAGAGTAAGAAACTTATAGAAGCAACACAAAGTTTGTTGTAATGATAAAATTAAATATATTTAAAATGAAGAGCATCTTTAAGCTTCTGGTAACGAAAAATGCAAAAATCAACTACCTTAATGTCTTTTCTACTTACCGATTTAAGTTTTACCCCCTTACAGGGCATAACGAAAACTCAACACCAGCCCCATTGTCGCTCTTGGATGAAGTTAAGTACAGAAAAATGCGAGAGCTGTGTAGTTGACGCACGCAATTCACCCGAAGCTGCAGTTTCAGTGTCACACCCATTGTCATGGTCATGCTCATCCTCCATTGCCCCTGGCTGTTTTTGGGTAATTGTTTGGCTTTGCCTGAGGGTCGTTTAGTGAGTGACCCAATAACAAAATGTGAAATATTTCAAAAATTGGAAAATACTGTCCGAGTTTTCTTTCTTTTTGTTTGTGGCTGTTTTAGATGGCTGCCAATTTACGGGAGGGCAATTTGAGGCTTTCCATCTAATATGCCATTAAATTAAACGTGCCTCCAGAGTCGTGATGATGGGGCTATAGCTTTCTTAACCCGATGACGCCCAACTAGTTAACCCACAAAAGTTCTTGCCCAGAACCAAGCCCATGCTCAGTCTCCACAGATGGAGAAAGAAACAAGCAACAGGCAATCCTTCTTTCACCTGGCTTTCGTTGGCCACGAAATGGATTATTATGTTAATTACTGTCACGTCGCGTACCGTCAGGTGGAAGGAGAGACGGTGGGGCAGAATGCAGCCGCTGTCTGGCATTTGTTAATGCCGCTGCATTAAAGCTTCATCCAACTGCAAATTAGCGCACATAGAAAATATGAGACGCAGCAGGCGGACATTTCAGAGGCGTTTAGTGGAGCGAACAAGGTGCGTATACGCAATAAGGAGCATGCCGCAGTTGTGCATAATGCATTCAAATTATTTCCATTGTAGCGTGCAGCGCGATGACTTTACAATAAACTTAAATTTTGCATTCAGTTAACGATATTTAGGTTTTGTGAATGATTGAAACAATTTCTTTTATTCTCTCACGATTTCAGACTAGTTTTGTGGACCCTCAAGTTCAGGTCGAAATTAAGTCCTTTTAGTTTCTGTTGGTTGCATCTGGGAACTCAGATATCTCAGCATTCTACCAACAAATTGTCTTCCCAATGAGATATAAGTTCGTATGTTGTAAAAAAATAGTTATAATATTTCTAACATTTACCTCCGGTCCAAGTCAGCTGATTATACTATTTCCATGTGTTAACAAGTGTTGACCTTGATCTTTTACAATTCATAAACAGAAGATGCTTCGTCCAACTGGAACACTTTCTTCGACCATCTTAAAATTTAATTCATATATATTTTCTAAACAAATTCCCTTACCTCCTTATCTCCATCCTCTTTCACATTTCTCAATCATCAAGTTAAAGTCTCTTCTTGCCAACCGCCGCGCCGTATCCGCCTGTCCTTGGTTTGGCTGTCAAAACTTAGCTGTCTTGTAGTATGCAAAATGATGACTGCCATAGAACAACAACCCCTGGCAGCTGTCAGCTGCCAACAGCTGCTACTAGTCCGTTGTCCACGGAAAGTTGTCAAAAAAGTTTTCGTTTTACTTTTATTTCGTTGACACTTTCATAAATTCTAATTACATATCAAAGTAAGTGTCATTGGCGGTGGCCACCGGTCACTGGACCTCTGACAAAAAAATGTCACGAAAGCCAAATGTATTATGGAGCGCGAGAATAAATTTGGTCCATTTTTTGCCCAAGACCCAGCAAAAAGGTTCTTGTGCTCAGCTGGGCAACTAATTAAATCTCCGTCTAAAGTGCAATGCATTTATTACGCAAGAAATGATTTCTGTTTGTTTCGCTCGACCAGGCCAAGTTGCCTTTTGTGGACAGCTTCGGTCAATGGGCGATTAACATAATTTTTCTATATTATTTCATATGATGATTATTATGGTTATTATTGTTGTTGTTTGTGCCTTGTTTAGAGTTAAACGTGGAGGAGACGTGCGCACGTCGTGACCTCGCGTACGCGAGCCGACGACGCCAACTCAAAAGTGTCCAAACC
This sequence comes from Lordiphosa clarofinis, assembly GCA_018904275.1. Taxonomy (NCBI): domain Eukaryota; kingdom Metazoa; phylum Arthropoda; class Insecta; order Diptera; family Drosophilidae; genus Lordiphosa; species Lordiphosa clarofinis. The sequence continues at coordinate 258,226 of JAEIGQ010000198.1, forward strand.
GGCTCCAGCTATGACGGCTTTGGGTCTTGGCCATGCGCCAGAAATGTAGTCAAAAAATGTTGTTATTGCTATTGCCGGGGTTATTCTTCTACTAAATTGATAATGCCGAACAGAGTGTTAACGGTTCTAAGACACTTTTTGTTGTTTTATTTTTGAGTTATGTGATATCTATTAATGGATTCGGGCGTGTAAAGATCTTTTGTTAAACTCTCTTCAGCATTCAGTTTCTAAGCCGTGAGCATAAAAAATTCAGGTCCGAATACAAAAAAATTTGCCAAAAATATCCTAGGGCTAATTTATGAAAATTTATTTTGTTAAGGCTGTTAGCGGCTTTATTAATTTTTTATAAACAATATTTATTTAATTTTTAAACAAAATTGAACATTAATTTTGTTAAAATGAATTAGAAAGTAATCACGAGATGATTCTACAAGATTTTTAAGTAAAATAACCAAATATATTTAAGGAATTCAGATAACTGTAAAAATCACGTATTTCTTAATAGCCCTATCAACAAAACTCGACGATGAATATTTGATATGCTATTTAGCTCATTCCGGAAAACGCATCTAGCGATTGAGCTGGAGTTTTCTGATGCCCAAGGATGCCCAAAATAAGCTTACGGCCGCGTGAAAACAAATACAAATGCAGAAAATATATCTCCATCAAGAACAAGAAGAATTCCCCCCCCGCACCCCCCCTCTTTACCTTTCAAACCGCTCACCCTTTCGTACTTTTTCAAGCCCTTCTACTACAACCCCTCCGTATAAAAAGAAACCCGATTTTTATACCCGTTTCTCGTAGAGTAAAAAGGGTATTTTAAAGTCGTGCAAGTGTATGTAACATGCAGAAGGAATCATTTCCGACAATATAAAGTATATATATTTCTGATCAGGATCAACAGCCGAGTCGATAAAGACATGTCCATCTGTCCGTCTGTCCGTCCGTCCGTCTGTCCCTCCTTCTGTATGGACACCTAGATCTCAGAGATGGTAAAAGATAGAGGTTTGACATGTATGGGACAAATGCTTCGCAGATCAAGTTTGTTTCAAATTTTGGCCACGCCCCCGCAATTTAGAAAAAACTTTATATATCCTACAGTTTTGAAGATAGACGATTCGTAGAAATAGTTAGTAATTAGCAAAATAAATCGATTTGCCGAAGAAATAATAAAGATCGGATGAGCGGTTCTCAAGTTATGAGCAAAAATGTGAAAAATAGCCGAGTTAAAAAGTGTTGGATACTTTTTAGATGTTCACCCTAAGGAACGCAGGAACACTGTTAAACATGCTTTTTCATGAGTAACGGGTATATCGAAGTTAGAGCCGACTTTAACTTGCGCTCTCGTTATTTGTGTGTGTGTGCCAACGTGAATAGCGAAAAGCGTTCGGCCACTGCGAGCGAGGCGAAAGCTGACTACGCATAAGCAACATTGTTGTTGCGTTCACATTTGCTAGAGTCATAAAAGAAAGAGAAGAGAGCAGCTGCTGAATGTGAATTGTTAATTTTATGTTGCTTCATCATGGTTTCATGGAATGGGCTTACGCACCCATGGTTTCCAAATCAGCCTTGACCGGACAACCGGCCTCTCTCTCTCTCTCTCTCTCTCTCTCTCTCTTTCTCTTTTCCATATCTTTCAGTAGCACCATCTCAGCCTATGCGTCCTAGCAAGAATTAATTTATACGAGCTGATTCTGAATCTTATCAATCGTCGTTAAGCAAAACGAATAAAACACCCGAGCTGATTGGAATCAAAACAAAAATTTGTTCGGGCTTGACTGTGAATTGAACCCGGTACCTTATGCACTTAACGTAAGGAATGACGCCTGCACATTTAGCCGGAGTACACTTTTGCAGATTTACTTCTAAAGGGCTACATTTGCTTGGTTGAGCTGACAAGAAGCTGCCGAAATCCGGCTTGTGTAAAGCAAATTTTATCCCATTGAGAACAACTTTTCTTATTCCGGGAACATTTGGAACATGTGTTCTCAAGAAGTGGCAGTAATATACTGAGGTACAGAGAATAGATTCGGTGCTATCGGTTCCAATAATAAACGGTCTTCGGTTCACAAAAAAAATTTGTATGGGTTTCGGTACACGATTTAAAACGGTTTATTTCGGATAGCGGTTCCGGTATTAAGCAAAACGAGTAACGGTTATATCTGCCCAGCATAACAAGCAATAGTGTTGTAAACATGGACCCTTATGCTCTTAAATATTATGCCCCATCCCTAAATAGGCCTTGTTATACCCCTTGCAGCCCTGGTAATATCATTTTATACTGATTAAAGCAGTCAGTGACATATTAACAAGTCTGTTAAAAAATCTATGGACTATCGTAAAGAGCTGAAGCTGAAATCTGAATACAGTAAGTCAAGAAAGTGTTTTGACACAGGAAAAAAATTCACATTTTGCACTTTTATTGCAAAAAAGGGGCTTTTTATAGATAGTAAAATGTTGTTCTTATTTTATTCAGATTCTGTACCGTCCCTAGACCAAGTATGCAAAAAGAAGTAGCCAAATCCATCTAGTTTTAACATTAAAAAAATAAAAAACAAATTAAAGCTAAATTTTAGTAAAGTGTTTTGACAAAAGTCAAAACACTTATATCACAGTACGGAGCTGAAATGGAAAAAAATTAATGATTCTGGACAAGTTTGACACTCTGAACCCGAATCTGGTTATATAAACTCAAAATCTTTAGTGGATTGCCAAATTTTATTAAAACGAAAATTCATAATTTTACCCCTTTTGGTACATTTGAATCTCGTGAAATCCGACTATTTTGAAAATGATTTTTTCTTGATAGTTAAGCATCAAATCTAGAGTACCAAGGAATAAACAAAATCTGTTTCATCGGCCACATATAAGGAGTTTTTCGATTTAATAATAGTGTTGTTGTAAATCTTGACTAATAAAAAATATGAAAAAGGCGGGACACGCCCTCAAATTTGAAAAAATATTTTGTTTCTCTGAGTTTTGGATTATAAGGGTTTTCTTAATAACCAACCGATTCTCGATTTTCTCACTCTTTACAAAATGGCACAGCCATTTTTGGGTTGATCGCTTTGACCTTGAAATTTAAAGTGTTTTTATATTGTATACATATTGGTACGTACTACTGAGTGATCGAAAATTCAAAACATTTTTCTCTTACAAGGGTTAAACTAGCTTTTTGCACTTTAATAAGTTTGCTGCTAATCTGGGATTTGGTTTATAACGTTCGTCCTGAAACTTGTCTGAATCATTTTTATATTTCCATTTGGCCCGTTTATAAGTGTTTTGACTTTTGTCAAAACACTTTCTTACACTTTTTAGCTTTTTTTGTTTTTATTTTTTATTGTTAAAACTAGATGTTTTGCTCTTTTTACTTGCTGGCGGTACGAATCGAATAAATAGAACACATTTTACTATCTTAAAAAGCCCCTTTTTGCAATAAAAGTGCAAAAGTGAATTTTTCCTGTGTCAAAACACTTCGACTACTGTATGTATTTTAGTTATTAAAATATTTCATTCAGAAATTTTCGTGCCGAATGTAACCTCCTTGTTTAAAATGTTTTAAATTTTCCCCAAAAGTGATTTCATCCATAATAATTTAATTGCCCTGTTCAATTTTTCGCACATAATTTTTCAATGTGATTATCCCAGTGAAACATTTTTAAAAAGCCAATTTGCATTTTCAGTGGAGCGGGCAAAAACAAAGCAACCATAAAACGACTACAACAATAATAGCAACAACTGGTGCGCGTACTCTTTGATTGGTCTTGGATGATGGCTTCCTGTCTTGCGTTTTGCGTTTTGTGTTTTGCGTCTTTCGTGGTCGTAAACAATTTTGGGTAGCCACAGTGGCGACACAGCCGATGGGACTCTCTTCTGCGAGTCGGCGGCAAATGACTGTGGGAAAAGTCGCCAGTGTGGCTGCTGCGGCTGCTGCTTCTTCGCCTTCTGTTGACTGTGGTGAGTAGCTAAGTATCTGTGGGTGCGTGTGTCTGGAGGCTGTGGGAAAGAAACAGATTCCATCGGCTTGTTTGGCTTATTCGAAAATTTAGTTAATTTTTGTCATGCCAGTAGTACTTCCGCCTTCAAATTGGCCAAATTAATAAGAGAGCACGCGACGGCCAAGGCCAAACTTTAAAAGCCACAAAACAGGACAAAACACTTTCCACATAAACGTGGCGTTAATTGCCGAAACACACAAATAGGAGAGCCCAAAAAAAATTCAAAACTCTTGAAAAAGTTTTCACATTGGCGGAGAGTAATTAAAAAAAATGTAGTATGTTTGATAGAGAAAAGTTGTGGGCAGAAATGTAACTCTGCATAAAGTTGTAATGGGATTTTTATACAGCCCTCTCTCTTATGGCTTTAATATTCATTTTGGAAAATTGTAAAGTTTAAGCCAAGGCCGTAAACTTTTGAGTCGTCAATCGATTGTAATTTCGGCAGATGTTACTGGGTTAGCTAGTCCTAAGAAATGAAAGTTAGTTAACACAAAGTGGTTGGAACCATTTAGATCAGAGGGGCTCAAGCCAACTATTAGGTGCTTCCCAATTTCAAATTGTCTGACTTTTCAATCATTTTCCCTACGCAATCACAAGCGTATAAATATACACTCAAAAATAAGCGGAACGATTCGGTCTTAAAAAACGCTCTTGACCTTATCATGTTTCCTTTCTTACTTTGAGTACGATTCGTTCTTAAATTCCGAAATTTACCAATGAAAATTCCAAAATTTTGAATTCAAAAAGTTCTTAAGCATCCCGAATCGTGCATAATATATAAAATAACAATTACTTTAAGAGTGATCTAAGTGGTCTATATGTTTATATTGCAGAAGGGCTAAAAAGATGTTCCGCATGAAGGATATCTTAAAGTAATTGTTATTTTAATTTTTGAAATAATAACTTTTCATATCAATTAATTTGTAATTATTAAATACAAATTTTTTTATATCGATTAATTACTGATTTTTATAAAAAAAATTCTAAATTAATTGTTAGTTCGAAATATTTATTATAAAATAACTATTAAATTCGGTCCCTGGAATTCAAGCTCATTGAAGTTTTGAATCTAAAAATTCTTAATTTAAGCACATAAATTCTTGATTTTTTTCTTACTGTATTCTTAACAATGATGCGGAAACTAATATTTATGTGGCTCAATTGGAAATAACTTTATTTTTGGAAATGTTAAGTAGTCTTGCTAGACAGGCATATTCTGTTGACATTGCACTGCAGGAAATTTTACCATTATTCAGGTCGAAAGTCTTCTTTCCAAAATGCACACAACTATCCTTTTGTGTTGTCTTCCTTTCATACATTTGGTGTATGTTAAGTTAAGTATGTTAGCAACTTAAGGAATGAGTGCTAAATTTTAAGTCAGTATTTTTCAGCTACGATTTCAATCGATAAAATTTTATCAAATCAAAAGTTTGGTACCTTGTACCTTCGATCTATAGAAGTTAAACGTAGTGTAATTGTTATTATGGGCATTCATTTTCTCTGTTAAGAAAATTGTTCAGGTCTTTGACTTTTTGTCACTGAGTCTAAATGCACTTTTGCATTCCAAACGATATCTGAAGCCAGTCGATCCCGTACATTCTTTGTAAATCTGAAACAAACTTGATTTGCGTACGGTATACACCTATGTACATAACAAAATTTGTATCTCTATTTCTTATAGTCTCTGAGATCGACGCGTTCATACAGACAGACGGACAGACAGACAGACGGATTCGGCTGTTGATGCTGATCAAGAATATATATACTTCATAGGCTCGGAAATGTTTCCTTCTCCCTGTTACATGCATTTGCACAACTTCTTGATCCCCTTTTACCCATTTTCAATGGGTACAGGGTATAAAAATAGTCCTATGTGAAATAAATTTAATCCTCTACTGTTGCCACTTCTTTTGTGGCCCAACAAGTGGAGCGCAGGCAAAAGGCTTAAAGCGAAGAAAATTTGTTTATTCTTTTATGTTCTTTTGCTGTTTCGCACCCAAAGGGTTTCCACATAATTTGAAGGCAGCTGCTGTCGATCTGCATAATGAAATTACGGTATTGTCAAGTACAGTTGCATTTGAGTTTGACTCCTCAAGCGTCAGTAGCCGCCGCCGAGTGGAGTCAACCTGTGCACAGTCCGGAGGGCAGTAAGTAGAACCTGAGAAAATGATAGCTCCAGTGATTGTGATTGACTTGCTGACTTACTGACAGAATGACTGACTGACTTGGGGCATAATTGAACCTATGCAAATCTCTTTGTTGGCCAGCTGTCTGGTCTAGTCATTTTCCGCCAGCAATTTGCCAGCAATTTTCACACATTTGGCCAAACTGCAGCTTTCACATTTGCCACACCAACCAAGTATTTATTTATGCATATGGCGTGGACAGGGCGAGGCAGGTGGAGGGGATGCGAGACGCCCCTTAACAATTACGTCAGTTTAGTCACGGCGCCTAATTAACTGGGCGTAGCCAAAAGTTCTTTGAAAACATTTGGCACTCTAATGAATTTTAATTAAAACTCTTTGCCGGGTTGGTATTTTGGTTGGTAGGCCAAAGCCTTACTTCTTATTTGTTATCATTTATAACCATTAAAAAAGGTATACAAAAATCATAAATGGAAGACGAAAGAATGGAAAACATTGATGGACAGGGCAATGAAGTTAACGGAATACCCTTGAAGTAAATATAAGATAATTCATCGGGTCAAAAATTAATATCAATGCTATTAATGTTAAATTTATTTTAAGGAAAAGAAATATGAAAACAGGACACATTAATAAAGCATTGCTTGATGCGATAAGCAACTTATTCTAATGTTTTCTTTATTGAAATAGCTTACGAAAGAATTTTTATTTCATTGCTGTATCCATTTTCAAATATTTTTTTCTGATGAAAATCCAAATGAGTAATTGTGTAAGTTTAAATAAGAACTTGTGATCGGGGAACAAAAACCTTCTGAATGATTAATCTTAAGCCAAAGTAGAAAGGTTTTGAACAACTTTTTCCCAAGAAACTTTTTTTACAAGCTTTTCCAGCCTTTAAAGGCCGGACCAATTTTTTTTACAGCGAAGCTCTTTTGCGGAAATTTGACTGGGGGACTAAAACCAGACAAATTTTGTCTTTGCGACAAATTCTTTTGCGTATGCCTTTATCTTTGCATTTTGTATTTGCAAAATCAGCCGCTTTTACCATTAGCCACAGTTGGGTTGTAAGTGGAATGGGACGCTCTGGTTGAATCTCGTTGAGATCTGGTGCGGATCTGGTCAATCGGGTTTATCGTCGTAAGGAGCTAAGCTCGTACCGGGCGTCCCATGAGACCCACTATATTTCTATGGAATTGAGAAGACTTTTGGCCCTTGCTTTTAAAATTTGTTAGAAAAGGAAGATTTGGGACCCATTTCTCTTTCTACCAGGGATCGTAACGATTATAATTTTTAAAATAAAAATCATTTTTAAGAATTATTTTTATTATAAAAATTTAAAATAAGACTTATTTTTGATTTTTATTTATAAAAATTTTTGATTTTTATTTATAAAAATTGAAAATAAAACTTATTTTTTAATTTTTATTTTAAAAATTGAAAATAAAAATTGATTTTGAATATCTTTTAAACTAAAAGGCGCACTACAAAAGTGGACATATATCTATGTAGAGAGTGATACTCTCAGAGTATGTTTAATGAGTGTTTTAATGAGTATATAGTTGATTACATATTAAATGTGATTATAATGAAAGGAGTGTTTGACGCGACAATAAGCTGGCGAGTATACTCTAAACAGCAGCAAGAATCCACGGCAGCATAAGAACAACTTGGCGACTGAACAACTGATCGGCGTTAAGCCCGGCGTACAACAACTTAACGACTTTAATGTACTCGGATATGGACGACTTAACAACGGCAACTATTACGGCCGACTTGGACAACTTGACAACTGCGACTTCTCGGTTCAACTCGACGACGACTACTCTACAACTTAGCTCGACTCCGTTGACTCATATGAACGAACCACTGCTCATGAACTACTACCAGGGTTGCCAGCTCGTCAGTACACCTCCACTTTACATCTATAATCTATGATTCAATACCTTTCCAATGATACCTCACATGTCCTTGAAGGATCAAGGATAAGGATTAAGGATACCAATTTTTTTTATTGATTCAATGCCGCTGCTTACACATTTCGCTCAATTACTTCAAGTCTGTCATAACTCAAAAATGACTAATTTTGACTTAATGATGCAGAAATATTTGCTGTATTGTGTGCACTGATTTGTGTAAAATTTTCAAACTGATATTTATATGTTATACTGTCCATGTGAGATGAGAATATGGCTTGGCCCCGTTGGAGAAGCTATACAGCCAATTATTCATTTTACTGTACGAAATCACAAGAACGGTAAATAATTTGTAACGCACCGACCGAAAAAAGCAAGTACCGATAAAAAAGTAATTATGAAAACGAAATTGTCAACCAAGTGTAAAATCATGTCGCAATTCGCAGGTAAGGGATCTCAATGGTAACAAAACCGCGAAATGCTTAGCAAACTGTTTTTCAAGACCACAAACTATCACACATAACTTCATTGCGCTGTTTATGATAATACCGAACCGCGATTAATACCACGGATGACCAAAGGTAAAGAACATTGTCAAGATCATAAGGAAAATAACTAAATTGCCATGGTTTTGACAATAGTGAACCCCGAACCATGGATGACCAACAATGAAGAACATAGATAGAGCATAAAAAACGTATCAGTTTCACAATTTTTGCTTGTAAATAAGAAGAGAGGCCGGCATTGATATTATTGAAAGGGCTGTTTCTATAGAATTTAAGTTTAAAAGCCGAACCTTTTACAGAATTTCAGAGGTTTTCAGCCTTGGAAATGGGGTCTTGGTTCACTTCTTTGCTCATAACTTGAGAACCGTTCATCCGATCTTCATCATTTCTTCGGCAAATCGATTCATTTTGCTAATTACTAAATATATCTAGATGGAACAAATCGTCTATCTTTAAAAATGTAGGAGATATAACGTTTTTCTGCGTGCTGAAAAAAAGATGCATTTGTCCCATACATGTCAAACATCTATCTCTTACTATCTTTGAGTTCTAGGTGTACAGACAGACGGACAGACGGACGAACGGACAGACGGACATGGCTATATCGACTCGGCTGTTGATGCTGATCAAGAATATATACACTTTATATGGTCGGAAATGATTCCTTTTGCCTGTTACATACATTTGCACGACTTTAGTATACCCTTTTTACTCTACGAGTAACGGGTATAAAAAACAAATCGATATGCGGTTTAAAAGGTGATATGATTTCCGAGTTAAAGAAAAAGAGATATTTCTAGACCCTTGGAGAGGGTATATTAAAATTGTCAGGATGTTTGTAACGCACAGGAGGAAGCATGACAAGCTGAGTTGATATAGCCATGTCCGTCTGTCCGACTGTTTCTATGCTATCTCCTCCGTCAGTTTTAAAACTATCTCAACCAAACTTTGCACGAAGTCTTTTGGTACAAATGCGCTGCACATTTGTCGGAACCGGGTCGGATGACTATAGCATATAGCTGCCATAGGAACAAAAAGAAGTTCTAGTGCTTACATAAACTGGGACTAAAACACTGATCTTCTATTTCACTTTGCAGGGCTTGACCGACTTTCTAACGTGTTTGAGTTATGGCAGACTTGAAATAAATGAGCGAAATGTATAAACAGTGGCATTGAATCAATAAAAAAAATTGGTATCCTTAATCCTTATCCTTGATCCTTCAAGGACATGTGAGGTATCATTGGAATGGTATTGAATCATAGATCATAGATATATGTCCACTTTTGCACCTTTTAGTTTAAAAGATATTCAAAATCAATTTTTATTTTGAAATTTTTATAATAAAAATTGAAAAATTGATTTTTATTTATAAAAATTGAAAATAAGTCTTATTTTAAATCTTATAATAAAAATAAGAGTTATTTTTCGATTTTTATTTAAAAATTGAAAATAAAAGTTTATCCTGATTTTGGATTGCTCACTCAAAATTCGTATATGGGGTGTCTCCAAAAGGGTCTAGGACACTTATTTGGCTTTGATTTTTTTAAAGTCCATAACTCTTATTTGCGATCCCTGCTTTCTACAGTTAGCTGGAAGTTTTACAATTCAACCTTAGGGTTTAACTTTAATTAATTTAACAACTCAAAGTAGGTTGTAAGAGAAATCTAAGAAACAAATTTCTGTAACAGTTTTACCTGGCTTTTATTACTTTATTTGTGTTGTCATATCCCTTCACAAGTAAATACCCTTACAAGATAACCCAACTGCTAAACAAAAGTTGCGAATAAAAACCTTTTTTTATTGCAGTTTTATGGCTGCTTAGATTTATTTTTAGTGTTTCGTTGGGTGTTGTTTCATTTTGACCAGACAAAAGAACGCGCGCGCACAAACACACACAAACTGAGTCAGATTGTTTGCATGCCAGGTTCCAGGTCTGCAATTAATCAAAAAATTGTTTGCACCTTTGCTGCCAGCAAGAAAAAAGAACAGAACAACAACTGAAAACCACAGAACGGCGTTTGGGGCACGTATGGCATTACGCACTTCCGTTTCCGTTTTGTCTGGGTGGGACTCTGAGTATGATTTTTTTTTTGATTTTTGGTTTGCTCACCCGCGCGCACACTCGGCCAAGCCATCTCTTGTATACCCTATATTTTTTATTTATATGGTCCAATAAATCCGTGAGATTTGCAAAATTATTATAACACTATTTATTAAAGCGCTTAATGTTTAGATGACAATACAGGAGTTGCTTATTATTTGGAGGTATAATGTTGCAATAGTGTAAATATATATAAAAAGTTTAAGAAAAAGATCATCTAGCTACCGATTATGTTAATATATTAAGAAATCTTCAAGTTCGATGGTATAGTAAAATTTCTATAAAAAAAACCTATTCGGATCTTTACCTTTAAGTAAAATTTCGGATTAGTTTTACCTTACCAAGATATTTATATCGAAATTTACACTAAACTTTACCTTATAAATGAGTAACTTTTCAATCACTTATTAATTTTGTGATCTGATCTTTCAGATTTTGTATTTTAGCGACTGCCGGTAGCATTTCCTCTACGAATTTTCCTTTGTTTTTCGTTATTAAACTCTTGCATAAATAATGCTGATAAACGGAGATACCTTATTTTTCCTGTTAAATAAAGATACATAATCTTATTAAGCCCATTGCACCTTTGGTATACCACACTATGTATACAGAGTATCAAAAAAAATCGAACATCAAAAGATTTTATAGCCCTGTGTTATGTGTTATTATTATTTTTTATGTTTGTTTTTGCACTCGCAAAAATTTTTGTGATTTATGAGGCGCAAAAACAACAAGAATATCATGAGCAGGAACTGAGGGCGACAAACTTACGTACATACACACATATGGAGACAAGCCGGGAAGACAAGTTCGCCACTAAGTCCATGTCCAAAGAACCTTGAACATGGGAAAAACTTGGAAAACAAAGTTACGAGCTTGTTTTGACAACTTAATTTAACTTTTGGTGAAGATAAACGTTGGTGCAAATGTGTAAAAAGTAGTTGGATTACTGTCCTAGAGTAAGACGAACAAATAGTTGACTGACACTGAGGATGCTGTTTGTGCATTTCAAAAGAAAATTTTATGAAATTGTTGTGTCACGTGTAATTTAAATATTTGTTTTATTTTCATTTTCTTCTTTTGTATTGACCAGATAAAATAGTGATTTAGATTATATACAAGTTTTTGGTGAAAAGGCCTGTAAGCAGCACTGCGGAAAATTCCAGCCAGTGTGGATCACTAAAACATTGTGAACTGATAATTTCTATTGATTTAAGAAAGTTTAAGTAAATAACTATTTCTTAGCTTTATAAAAAAAATATTTTAAGGTAAGATAGAGACATTTTGAATAGTCCCGATATTAATGATATGACAAAATTAACTACTATCTAATATATGCCTTGCACTAACTGTATAGCAGGCTAGTAATTTGTATAGAACTAATTAAACAAAAACCCATTGCATACTTTGGGGCAGCAACAATATCTCAATCGTGTACAATTACTAAAAATTTTATATCTTCAATGACAAAAATCGTAGAACTGTTTGAAAAAGCTTATTTAAAAGTTAAGGAGTACTACTTTCCGATATTATAAAAAAGAGGCGAAACGTTAGTATTGGCTCCCCTCAAAAAGGCCTCAAAAAAGACACTTATACAACTTTAAACATAAAACTATGAACATTTAAAGAAGGACCATTTCTGAATACATATTCGTGTTCAGCATAGGAAAATTATCTAGAATCACCACTAACCCTTCAATATATGTCATTTAAGAATTTAAGTGGTTCCTACTCCAAACTCATTTTATGTTTTGCAGCCAAAGCAGCTCGTTTCCATTAATCGTGAACCAAACTCTATGCTCCAACAGCTTTCTAATGATAATAACTCCATTCAAAAACAAACAATATACTTTTTGCTTACTTTTCCAGCTTACACACTGCGTATACGTAATTTCAAACTTTTTCTGCTTATTTGTTTGCTCGCGCTTTTATTTTCTTTTTATTTGCTGTATTTCGAGGCCCTAGAAACTTTTTTGGTGCGGCAAATATTTGGTCTCCTTCGCCAGAAATAATGTATAAATAATTGCATGTCACTTGGTGACTAAGCAAACACATTTGGCTTTGAGTTTTGAGCTTTTAATTTTGTGACAGCTCAACACCTATACCTAAGGTCTGTCATTAGCATAATGCCACTTGGCTTGATATAGATACGGAATGGAGTCTCTTAATAACAATTACAGTTATTTGCGTGTGCAATACCCCCCAGGGAGAGATATGGAACTCTTATGTAAACATAGTGACAGCTATTCTGGGTGATTAAACATTAAGCAAAGATTGCAATTGGCAACCTGAGGACAGTTTCGTCTTCAATTATGCAAACAAAAAACCCCACTGACAATTACGCAAGACTCATTTACAATATTATTATTAATTGAGTGTTGGCCGCACAAAGCCAAACCAAGCGAACTGACCAACCAAATGTGGCAGGAATTGGTGCGCAAATATTGCATTCAATTTAAGGCTTTAACAGAATGCAGAGTTCAGTTCGTAGAAATGGAATATAAAATATTCGAGTACCAGAAAAACCACCAGAAATCAAACACGAAATATTAAATTGAGTTTTCCGAAAAATCCTTAATGAGAAAATATTTCGTGGAAATATCTAGTGGAACATTTCATCAGAATCATATTAATATGAAAAGGCATAAATATATTTAAACACGGGTATAGACAAATTTAAAATTACTAATAATGGTGAAAAAAACTAAGTACAGTACATTGAAAATATAAAATAGGAATTCTGTCACTTTAAGCAATTTAGCAATAAAAATTACTAGGCATTCCACTATAGAGCCAAGTTATTGTTCTGTGTTTAAATTAAGATTTTACCCAATCCAAGAAAGCTCGTTAGTTAAGGAAGTTCGACTTCACCCCCTTTGGAAAATAATTTTTTTTATCGTTTTTCAACTAAAGCTTAAAATTATAAAATCAAAAAGCAAACAATGCAACTTCTTTTATTACACCCCCTAATTAGAAGAATTTATTTATTATTTTTGTAATTTTTTTAATCCTTTTTAAAACTTACAAAAAACAATAATTTTCTGGTAACTTTAAGCGTTCTTAATCTCATGTGTATATATAAGGGTTTATTTTTCACTTCTAAATCGTGACTATTATCGTCTTACTTCAATAATTCCTCATAAATAAAATATTATTAAATAATTAATAATTAGTTTTAAATGGGCGCGACCGACCCTTAAAGTCTTAAATCAAATTACTTAAACGACACGTTCATCAAATACAAATTTTTACAACGAAATTGTTAGTTCATTTCAATTGCTGATATCTTTGGAAATAACACACAAATAATAGAAATTGGCAACAGTGCGTATGAATTATTTACAAAAACTTTGGAGCCTAAAAGCGCCATTTAAAACTCGACTATTTTACTTTTGACTTTGTTTACGATTGTTATACATTAAAAAGTATCAGATGGGGGGTGAGATCTTGACCTTAAAAAACATACTCAGCAGATCCAATCTAATGCTCACATTTACATTTTGGCTTTTATTTTTAAACTATTTGTAAAAAGTTTGCAAAGAACAAGCGGCTAAATCAAAATACCATCATCAGAACCGTTGTGTCATTTTGAATGCCATCAATTTTCTATTATACTTCCACATTCATCCCTTTGCTTGGCAAATCATAATCATCATCAATTCAAGTGATTTCATGCTCCATCCCCCTATAAATATAAAATACCTAACGCTTCGGTAAGTCATTTAACTAGCATAATAATTTATCAGAGCTATGCCCTACGCCCTGAAATATGCAATGCTTTAACTGCTTGTGGCAACAGTCAGGCAGCCTCCGTCAGTCAATCACAGGCACATCCACACACAAGGAAGTCTGCGTTGCCGAAAGATAAGCAAAACATAACATTGCAAACCCTTTCCTTCGTCCTTCTCCTTTGCAATACATTTGCTCTGTCAGTCTATCTACCCTACTTGTTGCTGATAAGCTTATGTCTGGCCTACCCTCAGGCGTTGAACAATCCACTTCAACCCTAAACAAAAAAATTTACTACATTTGTTTGCTAACGATTTGCGTTTTGTGCAGATTTGAAACACATTTAAATGGGGCCATAAAATCACTTAAGTGTATTTTGTTGTACACGTTTTCCTTTTGGCTTCTTTGGTGGCAAATTTACGGGCGCACTTTACGCCACAGCAAACAAAAAATTTCCCGCAGCAAAAAGCAGGAGCAAAGCCGTTTGCGGTAACCAAAAACCAATCAGAACACATTGCACATTTGCATGCCGTGGAGTAAAGGAGAGGGAGAGAGGGCGGGAAACCACAGCGTATGTCTAGGCGATGCGGCCATAATCCTAGGAGAATACACAGCACCACTTTTGGTGCCGGAAAACCCATATTAAATTTGTGATAAATTAAGATTGATACCGATGACACCCAATGGTGTTGCATGGGCAACTTTTTGGTTTTACTCACGTTTGGTAGATTAGCATCAAACTGCAAAGAGACGAAAGAGAACGGAAGCAATTAGTATTAGCCAAATTAGTTGGGCCGAGGACATTTGTTACTATTATTAATAACATACTTTACATGCAAGTTTATGTTTAAATCTAATTATGATTAGCCAGATTAGGGGGCTCACATTGCCCAAATTAGGTACAGTGGAACAAATGTTATTCAACGATATATAAAAAATATTAAATATAGATCAGAGCTAGCATCATGCGGATCAGAGCTTTTCAATTAACAAATCTACGTTAAAGTTCAAAGTCGTCAAACACTTATGCAAGTTTGTAGCCTCTACCAATGTTGCCTTTCAGTTAAGCAAAACTTGAAGAGTATCTGATTGCACTCAGCAGTCTGACCAATGACTCTAGAGCTCACAAAGATGAGTAATGTCCATACAAGTAATTGTTAGGAAAATTTGCGATGTGAAGTGTGAAACTTTGTTCAGCAGACTTCCAACAAACATATAAAGTCGAACATCCACTTTGAAATGCCCCCTTGCCATTAACACTTGCTCTTGTATGGCAGCTTAGTCTTTGGTCTGACGCCCTCAACTGACAATGCAAAAAAGAAATCAGTGTGTTTGTAAGTATGCTAACCATTTTCAAAAACGAAATTTTTTTTGTCCTTAAAGGGTCCTAGTCTTCGGAATTATTTTGAAATAAGCGCCATAATGTTAATATGTATAAATGTATCGATACAGTCAGAGACTATGGTCACACTGCATATTGAATGGAAGATGACCAGAATACAGACAGACGCTGAAAATAAAATAATAACAAAGAAAATACAGATCGACAACCCATGAAGACTCGTATAAAGATTGTAAATATTAAACCGTCTGTAAATAGTGTGTATTTGGAAACATAGAACTCGAAAAGTAGTTGATAACTTCAAAAAATGAAAGAAAACTAGTACACTCAAAAGCATAAAGCTTAATTCATACCATTGATCCAAATAAAAACAAATTTGAACAACTAAATAAAATAAAACATCAAAATGTTGTCTCTACTAAAGACTCTCTTGGACTGGAAAGATCCAATTTGTGAAATTGCTTAACTCAAGTAATCAATGTCCAATTTGTCAAATGTAAGAAAAAGTCCGACATATAAAATTTTTTACAACATTTTAAGGCTTGAATGACACATTCAATTTTTATGAACAATTTTGTGTCTATGGGGAAATGTCCTTGCGTTCGACACAAATATTTTTGAGGAGCTTGACATGACTCACACCAGCAACATTTGCCCATTAACGAAACATTGCAAAAGTAAATGTTTTATTCTACCATAAGAAAACACTTAAGTTTGTTAAATGAGTTATCAATTTTAATAACTACACAAAATTACATAAAAAACTGAGAAAGTCGATCAAGCCCGACTTCATATACTCTGTACCTAGAGTAGGAGCTGAATGCAGCGCTTCTGTTGCGCTCATCTCTAAGTTGCTCTCTCCCTCCTCTCTCTCCTCTCCCTGAATGAAATGCGGTTTTGGTTGTTGGGGAGAAGGAGTATAAGATGCATTTGTCCCATACATGTCAAACCTTTATCTCTTACCATCTCTGAGATCTGTTTGATTATACAGAGGGACGGACAGACGGACGGACATGGCTACAATGACTCGGCTCTTGATGCTAATAAAGAAAGTAAGTACTTTGTAGAGTCGGAAATCATTTTATCTCCCTGTTACTTACTTTTGCACAAACTTAATATTCTCTACCTTTGGTACAGAGTATTAAAATATAGTAACAAAACGCTTCTCCATGCCCCTGGCCCAGTGTGCAAGGATTGAAAACCAGACAAAATCAGCAAACAACCGCTTTTTGATATCCACTCAGTGGTTTGATGAGATGACAGGAACAGCGAAAGCTTTTCAAAGTTGAGCGCCTTTCGATTTTGTTGCTGGTGCCGTTCGTTGATGTCTGTGTTTAACCAACAGCCACAAGTGAATCATTTAACTAATTCTGAAACGAATTATTTAATGTACCGAAATCCACTATTGCGGATGCAATTTTGATAAGATGGACAAGGGTGTCGTATAAACATTTGCAGTTCGAATTAAAGCTGTTTAACTCAACATCTTTAGAGATTTATGGAACACGTTACGGTTAATTAATTAGATGAATATCATAATAATATACAAACGAGAGCGCAAGTTAAAGTCGGCTCTAACCGACTTCGATATACCCGTTACTCATGAAAAAACATGTGTAACAGTGTTTATGCGTTCCTTAGGGTGAACATCTGAAAAGTATGCAACACTTTTTTAACTCGGCTATTTTTCACATTTTTGCTCATAACTTGAGAACCGCTCATCCGATCCTTATCATTTCTTCGGCAAATTTATTCGTTTTGCTAATTACTAACATCTCTAATTTCTCCAAATTGCGGGGGCGGGAGGGGGCGTGGCCAGAATATGAAATAAACTTGATCTGCCTGCAAGTATAAGAAGCATTTTTCCCATACATGTCAAACCTCTATCTCTTACCATCTCTGAGATCTAGGAGTTCATTCAGACGGACGGACAGACTATATCGACTCGGCTGTTGATGCTGATCAAGAATATATATACTTTATATAGTCGGAAATGATTCCTTCTGCCTGTTACATACATTTGCACGACTTTAGTATACCCTTTTTACTCTACGAGTAACGGGTATAAATATATGTTGGTCAACCTATGTTAATACTATTTGTCGTTATGTACCTTCATCTTTAAGAAATGTATTTTGTTTTTTACCGCAGAACATTGAAATGCTCATAGCAAGATCCTATTTAATCTCGATGTTATTTTACGGTATAAAAATGTTTGCAAATTGTGACGCCAACAGTATGCACCGACTCCGTGTAACCTTCAACTCTATTGCAAGCTATGTTTTCGATCGCATCTGAGCATATAACGACCATTGCCAACAAAATATTTGACCTACATTTAAATATATAACTAATATTTTTGAAAGAAGATTGGCTTGGCCCCGTTCGAGGACCTGTATAGCCAATTTTACATTTTACAATATTTTAACTGAATTTGTCCAAGATAAAGCTTGGCCAGTCAGGAAAAACACTTCCATGTTTTTACTGCTCACTGCTGGAACCTGCTTCCTTATGGAATAGTGCAGATTATCATTAAAGCTGTTATAACAGTTCGCTCTGCATTCTTGTTGTTGCAGTTGTTGCTCGTGCTAAACTGTAACAATTTCGCTAATCTTGTCCACACCTTAGGTTTGAGAAAAAAAAATCAGAATTAGCTGTGGCCTTTGAGCAGAAATCGTGTATTTTTAGATCTGCTAAATTCGCCAGTATCCAAATAAAATTGCCTGAGAAATACAACATATGAATAAAGAAAGATGACACAGTAAAGATTTTGGTTAGCTGCACTCTGTCTTCATCTGAGATGATTGTGAAAGTAAGTCTGCGAATATTTGAGTTCGAATTGTAACGCACTCCACCGACTTATCTGAAAAGTATAATTGTTAGAGAAAATATATATAAGCACTACCGGCAAAGTCTCAACTAAGCCGGCTCTACCTAGCTTAGTATATTATCCATTAGCAAGATATGCTCAAATTTTCAACTGTAAACTGATATTTTGTCCATATGTCTCTCCTCGCTATAGCCAACTGTATATACAGGAAATTTACTTAATTTCAATACGAACAGAAATGTTCCTGAATATTTATTTAAAAAATATTTTGTCCCTCTGGCCATGTTATGAGTTGGAAATTTCTTTCTCCTGTATCCATTTCCTTTTCCAAATGCTCATCAATTTTCCTTATTTACCTCACATAAATAGTCAAACTTTGTCAACAGCTTGTGGGCCAACTTTTTGCTCTACAATCAAGCAAATAAATTACCTCTGTAGTAGCAAGTTAATGAAACAAAAAGCACACAGCCCAATAAACAACAAACCATAAGAGGCAACTCGCGCACAGCTGCCAGCCTCGGAATTTGCAACGAACTTGAAACTTGCAAGTGGAGCTTCAGTTTTACCTTTGTTGTTGTTAATAATGCTTGGAGGTCCCCTTCAATCGCCAGTGTTTAATCAAGTGTGAAATCTTTAATCAACTCCCAGCTCGGCTGAATGAATTCCCAGCTGCCTGGCATCGGCTCAATTCGTAGTATCCCCAAATCGCAATCCCAGTCAGATGCAACGCAGCTGTTTTTATTTTTTTTTTGTTTATTTCTACCTGGTTTGACCTTTTTTCTGCCGTTGTTTTCCCATTCCAAGCCCTCCCACGCTTCAGACTGTCAATTAAAAAGCCGTAGACTGGCCCAGGCCCTGAACTGCACGATTTGCTGCCAGTTGGTTGAGAGAAAACAAAAAGGGGGAAAATTGTAAATAAAATGGAATCGTTTTTGTCTGAATTTTTTTTTTGACCGCTTTCGAGTGCGAATTAAGTGAATTAGCTGTAAATGCTATTGGAAGTAAACGGTAAAAATGTAGAGAGGAATTTTCTGTTAGCAGAGGTTAAAATTGGATGATTTGGCATATGTAGAAAATGGACGAAATGGGGAAAGTTGCCAAATGTGAGCTAAATTTAAAATTATTTTCACAGTGTCGAGTAGATGCCTTTTTTTATTTATGTGCAACATTGCTGCTGCAATATGATGTCATCATAAATGTTGCTGGAACATTACATAATAAACATGATAGAAGGGTTGGTGGTGATTCAAGGTGATTTTCGTGTGCTGAACATAAATCAGTTTTCGGAAAGAGTCCATCACGTATAGAATTTATTTAAAGTCGATCAATGTGCCTATTTTGACCATTTTGGAAGCATTTTATGGGAAATCCGTTCTTTTCTGCATCATAATTTAGTTTTTCTGTCTCTCTCTCTCTCTCTGTTTTGTTTGTTTTCCCTGATTTAGACCATACTCCAGATTAGAACGAAAGCAATTGACTAGAGCCGTGATAAACCCATTGCCGGAAACTTTTACTATAAATATTTTACTAACATTTATTGTTGCAATTGCTAGTCCACAAACGACAATTAAGCAAAACCCGAACTAGAGCTTTTAACGTCGTGATCTGCTCAGGCAGAAGTGGGTCAAACCTCCTTTGAATGATGGAATTGTAAGTAAATGGAAATTGAAAATGCACATGTGGAAAAGTTGAGTTCTCTCACACAGAAATGCATCTAATAGCAAAGTTTTAATCATATGCTTGGGCCGAGAAAAAAGTTCATTAATTTGCCCTAAAGTTTTTTGCACTATTCTGGGCGCGCGCGAAATAAATACCACTTGGTATGCCTTTCCGAATGGGGGAAAGAACAGAACATCGTGCAGCCATGAAAAGCAAACGAGCCAAGGAGCATAAATAAAAACTGGGCTGCTCATCGGCTTCCTTGACTTGCCCTCTGGTCCTCTGCATATACATATGAAACTGTTACGAGCCCAGGGGTGCAATAAGCCGATACAGATACCCACATGTGTGCATGCATGGCCCTGGTAAATTCCACGTTACTGTATGTGTTAGCTGGTTTTTATACATCTGTGGCTTAGCATTCTGCGGTTTTTTCAGCAGCATATTCAGTGGCAAAGTATCTGAAATTGATTTTTCATATTTAATGCAAAAAGGCATTATTTTCTGAGTATGTGTAGGTGCAGATATTATGCAGCTATGAAGCGAAAGCTGAAAGCTTTCTAGAGAAGTTGAGAGATGGTTGATTAAGGATTTTCAATAAGCCATATTGTGATAAGTTTGGAAAAAAAAATTGGGCGCAATACGGCGCTTAAGATTGAGGAAGATAACAAAATTGATTAAAAATGGAGGCAAATGCAATGTCAAATATCCTTGAAACGGAGTACTCAAAGCACAAATCTTTAAGATCAGGCAGGTTAATCAGCCGTAGCCACGAAGTAGAGGAAGGTAGTTGGCAATGAAAGCTTAAGTTTCGGGCAACTTTCTATGAGGTCCTGTCGTATTGATTGGAGCAATAACAAATGGCTGCTTACACCAGACATTTATTTACAAAACACCAAGCATTGGGCGTGTTCAGCAGAATAATTGATCCCTGAGCAAGTAGCAAACAAAAATGATCCATCAAATAGTTTCTGCTGAACGAATTGCTACATTTTTTAACAACGCCGCGGGGCGATGAATTCTAAAATGGCGGCGTAGAACCATTTGCGATTTGTTAACATGAATTCTGCATATAAAAATTTTCAAATAGATTTAATTATATTTTAGAATTTATTGTTCTAATTGACAGCCAATAGAAGACTAATCTTTGTAATCAATCAATAAAATGCGCATGTTTTTATTGATAGCATGCTTATTGATACACAATTACTATTGGTGGTAGAAGTATCACTTCAAAGTAGCGTACTATTTCTTCGATACATGTTCCTCTATCATGATACTTGAAATTGGCTATCATGATACCGCATCACTCGAGTTCAGCAGAAGGATCAGTGCAAATTTATACTTGATCAGGGAGCAAGTGTTTCTGCTGAACAAGGCCATTGTCTACATGTGTACTATAGGGTGGATCCCGATTAGGGAGTACATAATATATTAAAAATCTAAAAATTTTAGGTCATGCTTTAGCCTCTGCGAAAAGTTTTCAAAGTTTCCACAAATATTACGTTTACGTCAAGTATCATTTTAAAAGTTGTCAAATTTGAATTTTATCGAGCAAAAAACAAATACGGAGCAGGAATTGAATGTAGTTTTGGTCGGAAAATTAAGACCTCATTTTGTTACAGCGAGCCCATTTCCAATATGGGAATAAATATTTAAGACTATCATAAAGTGCGACTAGTGCGGCCCGCAAGTTGGAGCCAACAACAGGCCATTTCCGCATTAACGCACTGTCCTTCCAGTGGCTATTTGCTTAACTCAAGAGACCGCTCAGTGGACACCGTTTTGAATCGATAAAAGAGATAGAGCCCGAAGAAGGAATTGAAGACTATACCAGAAGAAACCTTTGCAGCATGCTTTAGAATTGTCCTACAAATACTAGCAACACAGTAAAAATTCTACTATTCTACTATTCCCAGGAACGGCTGAAACCGTGATGCGCAGCACTTCAGTTCAGTTCGTGTGGGACATCACTTCAAAGATATCCAGATAGCCTCTTAGCGGCTAAAACTTGCTTTCATCTAGAAGTGAACAGCGAAAAAAGTAAAAAATTTTGCCGCAATATACGATATTTACTAATTATTTATTTATTTAGTTATAAATATTAACTACATATTGTGTTGGTTATATAAAATACATTTTTTTAATGGTCATGGTACATTTTAGACAAATGTTATACCTTCAAACCAGGTCTACGCCAACTACTTAAATAATAAACATGCAAGGGGAACAATACGTATGAGTGATAAACTTTGAATCCAAGTCGCAGACACTAAAACTAAAATGAATAAGTTATGCCTATACTGATAAAGTCAGTATGGTCTTACATTTTTCCATACATAAAATGTTCGACCTACTAGTAAGTAAACAAGTGAGATATTTTGCAATAAATCGTTATGATCTTGTACTTTGAATTGAAGATGCTTGAGAATTACAGAAACAGCTGTGGAAGGTAGCAGCACAGTACGATTATTGAAAAAAGTGAAAAGCGGCAGCAGTCGTCGCTTCTTCATATTTAATTTTGATTTTGCTTTTGTTCAGGGGCGTAAGTCAAAGCTGCAGCAAGTGTTTGTTTTCAGAAGTCGACGAAAGCGCAAGTGTGACAGATGTCACCTACATCTCTTTTCTTCTTTTGTATTTTGCTTTTTGTTCGGCACGTTTATTCTCTTTACTCCTCTCGGCTTGTTATAAGGTAACAACAACAGCGCGCGGAAGAAAACAAATGTTGTTGTAGCGCTTAACTAATAAAACTAAAAAAATCTGTTGAAAAGTGTCGAAGCTAGCGCATATCATTGCTTAAAGACTAATTGGCAATGGACTAAGACGGGTCCCATGGGGAATACCAGAATACCAATTCAAAAATTTAAATGAAGTAATATTAATAAAGACTCGCTACGTCCGATCCGACAAATACCTAAAAATCCTTTTAAGCAATAAAGGCCGTTTTTTGTTCTCCCAGATAGCTGCTATGTGTCAGATAGTCATCGATTTTACACTTAGGGTGTTCACTTTGTTGAGCACTTGAGCACTTGGGGAAAAGTGTAAACATTTCCAACAACAATTTACTCTAAACAAATTGTGCACAGCTTGCTCGACCCAGGCCCTGACTACGAAAAGTCGGGCACTTGTACCTTATAGAGACCTGCACGAGTAAATAAAAAAGTAATCGATAATTACTCGCCGAGTATGATTACAAATGAGTACGATTACCTAGCTGTCAATTTGGCACCGTACTCATGTTTACTTTTCAGGGTTCGGAATCGCCCTTTACCTGCAGCTTTCGAGACTGACGGCTTATTAAATCGCGAAATAATACCAAAGAGGATAAAAAATAGTAATAAAAAAGAGACAGTGCAAATAAAGTGATAAAACATGGCGGGATCATTGCATAAGCGCAAGGCGCAGCTAAGGGTTCTCCGAGGTAATAAAAACTTAAGAAACTGCTTTCCATGGCCAAAAATCACCGCACATAACAGCATTACCATGATTAAGACAATGCCGAACCATGGTAAATACCATGGATGACCAATGGTTAAAAATACAGTTAAGATCATAAGGAAGGTTTAAACCACTTTTCGTGACTGACAACTCATCACATCGCGGAAAAATACCGTTGAGGATCAAAAATAGTAATAATGTCAAACAAACAGGAAAAAAACCATGTAAGGATTATTGCATACGCGCAGTTCGCAGCTAAGGGTTATCCGTGGAATTAAAACCGCTAAATACTTAGGAAACTAGTTTCAAGGCCACAATAGATGTTATATAACTACATCACCATGATTATGACCAACCTCTAGTGACTAACCGCGATACATACCATGGATGACCATTAACAAAGAACTTAGAAGAAGAAATTTTCTTCAAAATTTCCGAAAATTTTTTCAAATGAATTGGCTGGTGGTCATCCATGGATTGGTCATCCATGGTATTTATCGTGGTTTAGTATTATCATAATCATGGTAATGTAGTGCTCATGTGTGCTCATTTTTAGCCTCGAAAATCAATTTCTTAAGCACTTAGCGATTTTATTACCACGGCGATCCCTTAGATGTGAATTGCTTTTATGCATTAATCCTGGCATGATTTTTTACTTGGTTTTAAGTAAAGTATGTTTGACTTTATTTATATTTTTGAACCGCAACGGTATTTTTCCGCGATTTGATGATTTGTCAGTCCTAAAAAGTGGTTTGAAACATTTCTTATGATCTTCACTATATTCTTTAACATTGGTCATCCATGGTATTTATCGCGGTTCGGTTTATTCAAAATCATGGTAATGTAGTTATGTGTGGTCACTTGTGCCCTTGAAAAGCAGTTTCTTAAGCACTAAGAGGTTTTGTTACCATGCAGATCCTTCATCTGCGAATTGCGCTTATGCATTAATCTAGGCATGATTTTTTTACTTGGTTGGGCATAAAGTTTTTTTGACATTTTTAATATTTTTATCCTCTTTGGTATTATTTCGCGATTTAATAAGTCGTCAGCCGAGTGCTGGATGCAGGCTCCCTAACTGTGCCACCAAAATAAACCTTGCTAATATTTTGATTATTATTATTTTTAATTTAATTTTATTTTTTACGGTTTTTCGATTATAATCGTACGATGCCACGATGCCGACTACTACTCGGCACCGTAAAAATAAATCATATCTCAAACGTAGTTGTGCACAAATTTCGTGCACAGAGGGCTGCTCACAATACTAGTCAGGCAAAACTGCTCAAGTGCTCAAGTGCTCAACAAAGTGAATACCCCAACTGTTATTTGTTAGTTTATGTGACAAATATCTCTATGTAGAAGATGTGAAATAGGCCCTAAGTCAAGGAAATCAGTTTAAAAACGCGTTGCCGAAAGCTTTAAAAACGCGTTGCCGAAAGCTTATGGTGACCGAGATGATGACAGAAATGCAATCTATAAAAACTACATCAATGTGCACATGTGTTTCAAAAAGCCGATCCATGTAAACTGAAGAAGGTTAAAATATGTGGAATGACGATTCATAAAACCTTGTTGAGTCTTTGAAATTATGAATTCGCCCAGCCAGCATTTTATAAATTTTTTGTTCACACTCGAGTCTTTCTCGAGTCCTCAGTCTGATTAAAATAGTCATAAATGCGCGCGTTTTCTGATCATAAATGATACTTTTGTGGGGAGAAAATGGTACCCTAGCCGCGACTCTTCCAGAAAAGTCGTTAATAACAGATTTTCTGATCAGTTTCGACTCATTTTCGAGTTATTTTGCGAGAGTATTTCGAGTCGTTTGCTGATAACTCACATTTTGAGCAAAGGCATGTGTCATTTTCGAGTCTTTCGTAAATCGCACATGAGATCGCCTTTTTAATCATTAAAAGGGCTCGAATCAGACTCGCTAAGGTGATTCTTGTTTAAATGATCTTAAATTGTAGGTGGGTCAGAATTGGTGCTGCATTTCTTTTAAATTGTACAAAATTGTGTTGTTTAATCTTGTAGTTTTAAGTTATTGAAATTTGGAGTGGTGTACACATATTATATTTTTTCCATTCCATCCTTAAAAACCCAACCAAATTTCTAGGCGGAGTTCCGGAATTATTTATTAATACCTTCCTGTCAAGTGGATGTTGAAAACATATCTCTCCCGCTCGATCACATAACGAATTTCGGGTCTAGCGTTATTTTCGTTCCGCTCCCATTTCTAGTAAATATATGAAGATTGTGCATTTTACAACAGCATCAGCACTGCTTGCCCATAATTGGGAACGTATAGATTCCTAAGTCTTTCCCAAAAATTTATAAATTTAAACTGGTTTTTCTCCGTGTTACCCAACCCCTCTGCACTTCTTTAAGTACTGGTATTAAGATTCAATGCTTTTCAGACGAAATTCTTAAAGAATTTCGAGCTCTGGCTACTTCTTTGACCCTGTCATTCTCTACCTCAGCACTGCTAAATTTAGGCCCAAATATTTAACTTTGCTTCAAGTAATGATTTCATTACTGTTTTCAGTAATAAGATTAGTACTGAATTAAAGTGAAATAGTAGCCCCTGCTTGGGTTAAGTCGCTGACTGAACAGCATGTAAGGACAGCTTATACTTGCAACACCAGTAATTTTGCTTAATAAATATGATAATATGCTGATAATCTTTCCATTAAGACGGCACTCGTAATTGATTCTTTACTAACTTTTTAATCCATATAAAATAGAAATTATTTTTTAAAAAGGACACGTGAATTTAATCACACATTAATCAATTTAATATTTTAATTGGTTTGTAGTTGCACGAGCAGGCTGACACGATTACACCTGTTAAATCTTTTCAAAAATATTACATCGACAACAATTTGACATCAAAAACAAAGCATACTTTATCGTAAATAACTGAAAACCGCATGGATTCGCAATGCCTTGACGAATGTTTTCCATGTTTGAACTTGGTTTTTATCTACAAATTATGTCCACAGTATTCGTGTGAAGTCAGTCAACATGTGCAACCAATTTTCGACAAATTGATAAATCGTTGACCACAAAATTACCTTGTAACACAACATATTATCTATCTAATGCAGAGTTATAAAATCAATTTAATTCAAACTACAAAAGCTTCAAAAATTTGAATACATGCCACAGTGCAATTGCGAAATCCAGGCGTGAAACAATGCCAAATGGACCAAAAGGCAAGCTTTGCTGCAGTCCACTTGGAATGTTCATTTCAATTCATTTCGCAATTTGCTGGGTTAATAAAAAAACCAAAGGTTTAGCGTTAGTTTGCTTTTCTAGGAATGGAAAAGTTATATATTTAATTTGGCAAATTGATTAGAAACGCGTTGAATTCTTGCTAAGTTGTATATATGTAATCTGCTCAAATGAACCTCGTTGACAGGCATCGTGTCATTGCTACCTTCATATTGGCCATTGACAGTTTTGTCTCTGTCCGTTCATATCATTCGATATCCACATGCAAAGCCAAGCAGTAATAATAATAATAACATAATAAAGTAGAAGAAGAAGAAGAAGGGGGAGGAAGG
This sequence comes from Lordiphosa clarofinis, assembly GCA_018904275.1. NCBI lineage: Eukaryota > Metazoa > Arthropoda > Insecta > Diptera > Drosophilidae > Lordiphosa > Lordiphosa clarofinis. Next base: position 285,450 of record JAEIGQ010000198.1, read on the forward strand.
GTTTGACAATACAGTCATCGACTCGTGCATAAATCCAACGTATGAGCAGACATGTATCTTACCCAGATAACCCCAGCCAACAAGATGCTGCTGCTTATGCAAATCGTTTACAAATATACGTCTTGGTCTTAACTTGGTCTCGTTTTTTTTGCATTTATGCGGTAAGTTACGAGCGTTGACTACAATGATGATGACTGTGACTATAACTCTGCTGATGCTGATGTGCTTGACTAAAAGCGTAACGCGCACGCGTTTACATTTAAGCGCGAGTGCATTGCAGGGCGAGTTAGTCAAGCAGTCAATCAAACATGGCCGCAGACATCGTCATCATTCGCATCCACAGCCACATCGTCATTATGCTCAGTTGCATTCGCACTTGAATTGAAGTCGCTATTGATGGGTGGGCTGCCTTCTAAGTTTCGGGAATGGAAAACCACAATGGCTCTGTGTGAGTCGCTGTTCTTTGCTCTACCGGGAGAACCGGGAATTCTGCATTCAATAAAGGTACTACAGGCATTAGTGAAACGAGGGAACATGTACGTCTCCTATACCGAATTAGGCGTAGCTACCTTACAGAGGGCGTAAGTGGTGTGAATAAGTTGATGAGCTTAAGCCTCGGTGTGTCGCCCACTTTGTACCAAAAAGTGCAGTGCTAACTTTTTGTGGATTGACAGCAATGTTCCAACGGGACGCCAAAGCACTAAGGGCGCCCGGAAGGGATTGTACTGTGGCTGGAGCTCGACTGGCCATGGGGCTGGAAGCCAGTTTGTGCGCTTGTTTTTTTCATTCGCACACTCGCCTAAGCTGTTCGCTGCTGACACTGGCGGCGCTGATGGACCCTCCGCCACGCCCTGCTGGATTTTATGCTTTCACAATAAATAGATAGAAGGTTTAAATTAAATTACTTTTCGTCACGGTTTTACAAATTTTGGTCTTAACAGTGCAATGTAGGGAAAAAGCAAAAAAAAATTGGTGCCATTTATTAAAATTTCAAATAAAGCATTTTGTAAGGTTTTTTTATACCCTTGGAGAGGGAATATTGAAATTGTTCGGATGTTTGTAACGCACAGAAGGAATCATATCCGACCACATAAAGTATATATATTCTTAATCAAGATGTCGAGCTGTGTTGATATAGCCATGTCCGTCTGTCCGTCCGTCTGTCTGTCTGTTTCTATGCTATCTCCTCCGACAGTTTTAAAGCTATCGTAACCAAACTTTGCACGAAGTCTTTTGGTACAAATACGCTGCACATTGGTCGGAACCAGCCGGATCGGATGACTATAGCACATAGCTGTCATAGGAACGATCGGTTGAAAAACTAGCTTTAGTGAAAAAAATTTTTTTATTTGCAATGCTATTCCTCCCAAACCGCGGATTTATAAGATTACTATGCTTTCACATAACTCTACCAAGATTTATGAAAATCGGACAACTATTTATTATAGCTGCCATACAAAAGATAAGTTTGAAAAAAAGTCTTAGTAAGAAAAACTATTTTGTTTTCAATGCTATCGCTCCCAAACTTGTTACTGATCAATATTATATGCTACCACACAATTCTGCCAAGTTTGACTCAAATCGGACGACTATAGCACATTGCTGCCATAGGAACGATCGGTCAAAAAAGTTGTTTTAGTGAGGAAAACTGTTTTGTTTTCAAAAACGTTTAAAAATTGGATGAATATATCGTTTAGTTGCCATATAACAAACTGGCAGGCGTATATCATGCTACAAGGGTATATAAACTTCGGTCGAGCCGAAGTTAGCTTCCCTCTATTTTTATTATTGAAAGAACAGGTCGTGCCATGGCACCAAAGCAATCAAATTTTTGTTGAAAAAAACTTACTTTCAGGGCCGTTCCTAAATTCCAGGGTGGCACAAAAAATGTTTTGAACCCGCAATTAGAGTTCATGGTTCTATATTCTTTCAGAGGCATAAAGCTTTTTTTTCAATACGCCAACATTTATTTTTTGACTCTATGACAAAATTGGGTGCGTTTTCATTTTCAATTCTATCTGTGTCTTTCCTTTTCTCATTTTCTATACATTTCTTTCATCTTGTTTGAGTTTGGAAAATTAATATCATATTTTCTCAATCTTTTCTAATATTATTTGACAACTTGATATAATGTATGTAGGTTTCACAAATTATTGTTTATTTTGGGTAAAGTTCACAAGATTGATTATATTAAATGAATTAAGACGATTGGATATTGATTAAAGATAAACGATTAACTTCAAACTTAATTAAGACCGACTTCTTGGCAAAACTTGGACACTTCTCCTTGCTCCATGACAACTCAATGTTAACTCTATGACGGCAGGCCAACGACTCGATGACGACTCACTCACAACTGCTCACGACTTCATTTAGAGCATCGATCAACTGAGAGAGACACAAATGAGAGAGAGAGAGAGAGCACTGCAGACTAATTGACGTCGTTGCTTAAGCCAGAAGGGTTCTACTAGTCCTTATATTCCCAATCCCACATTCGACCATCCTGAATCTTCATTCGCCCTCGAATGAACTCTTTTTTCCGATTTTCTGCTTTTTCTTTCTCGAAATTTTCTTGCCTCATTCTAGTTTTACCCTTAAATGGTTCAAAAAACTTAAATTTTCCTCTCATGCCTTTTCTATACTGCATTTCTTTGATTCCTTCACTTTCTTCGCCTTTCCTCTCAAAATTTCCGTTGTTTCTCTTTTCTTTAAATCTGTTTTCTTTTTCTTCGCGTACCTTTTCGTGTTCGTGTGCCATTCTCCTTAATTTATTTTCGGTTTTGACATCTGGAAAAAAATTTCCGGGATCCACAATTTCCCTATGCACTAAAGCTTTTGATGAATTATGTTTTATTACGACACCGATCCCTTCCTTAATCCGTTCAGTAGTCTGATTTTCGAGAATGCGGTTGCTGTTCAATAATGTTCGTCTAGGATTCTCAACTACTGGAACATTCTCTTCAAACGGTAACATTCGTTCAGCCGGATACTTTACCGACTTGCTTTCCTTTTCCTCTACCTCGTTATTTTCACTCTTTTCATCTGCTATTGGCAGATCCTCGATTATTTCCTTAATACGCATGCTTTTGGCATCCCCCTCAAAATTTTTCTCGGTTTTCTTTGGAATGAACTCTGCTCCTTCCTCACTTAACAAAATGTTCACATGTTTTAGTACTACCTTTCCAAAATTGCAGTATATTCCAACTCCTCCTGTTTAACGACATGAAAAGTTACAATAAAATTCACATTATCTACACAAATGTTTAACTCAAAGCATCCATTAGTAGATAGTTCACCTTTCCCAATGCCTTTAAGGTGTTTTACTTCGTTTTTCAGGCTCAATCCATTAAATCTCTGAAATATGTCCTCCCTCATTAAACATAAATCACTCCCAGTGTCAATCATCGCAGTGAACGAAATATCCTGGGCAGTACAAATTTTATAAATCAAACCATCTTTGCAAGATTTATTTCCAAGGACATTAGTTGGTTCCTTCTTTACAGCTACCAATGGCTTTCTGTCCATACATTCTTTCGAAATATGTCCTTTCCTATTGCATGAATAGCAAACTATATCATCGGTGCAATCTCTAGCAAAGTGACCTTCTGTACCACACTTTAAACATGTCTTAGAAAAACTACTCTGAGCCTTATTGCGCACATCATCTTTGCGCTGAAATTGACTTGACATCTTTTCTTCTTTAGTAGGTCCTCTTCCTCTAACTTTCTCATAAATCTCAATCTCAACTTTAAGTTCCCTTATTGTTTTTGCTCGATACAGACCCGCCTTATTTCCCCTGCTATCAGAAATTCCTTCAATAAAATATGAAACCAAACTCTCTTCAACTAATTTTATGGGTTTACCCATTTGGATGTTTCTGCCTAAGCCTCATCATCTTGTGAATTTCTGCTGAACACAGCTGTTTTCAAAACTCATTTTCCAATTCAGCCTTTAGCTTGGCCCATCCTCGAACACCTGATAAACTCCTAATGAAAAGCTTAGCTGCTCCATTCAAGAGTTGTTTAGCATAAATGTATTTTTGAAGATCATCCCAGCCCACTGTAATAGCAACGTCTTCAAATTCTTTCAGCCAGTGATTAACGTCTTGGTGGTCTGAGCCGGAAGAAGAAGAAATGCTAGCTTGAACATCTCTTAATGTAAATCTTGAACCCATTGTATTGGAAACTTCATGATAATTAGAACTTTCTGATCCGCCCTCGCTCACCGCTCCATCTTCAGCGTCAACGTCAACAACATCTGCCAACTCAAAGTAATCCAGAAGTCTGTCCTGCAATGCACTCTTTCTTCCGTCTACACTCAATCCAAGTTCAGTAAGTTTTGCCTTTAATGACGCCACCGTCATTGCCAAAATGGATATTGTATCCATAGTTTTGCTGCAAGATGTCGTTTTCACAAAATTTCGAAAAATTTAAACTTACGAATAATGAGAAAATAGCTTTGACGAGATATTTGATCAATATTGACTTCAAAATATTTTTAAATTTATCAAGGAAAAAAAATTTTGTACTGAATACTCCTGTTGCTCACACTGCCTGCGATGATTCGTCTTGAACTGAGGCAGCACTTCGTCTGGGCAGCGCTGCTTCTACTTCACTTCTACCTCCTGATAGGTAGCACTTCTCAGCCACCGTTGATTTTCGAAATATTTTCCTGCTTCCTCGTTCTACTCGTTACGCCACTTCTTTGCGCAGTTTGTTGAGTTTGTCTTTACGCCCTCGTAGCGTTACTTGCACCTGCCATCTTTGCAAATACAAGTTCAAGTCACTCGTTTCCTCGTTACATCAGCACACAGCAAAATAATCGACTCGCCGCTGCCAAAGTTTGACTGATCCTCGTTTCAGCAAACGTTTGACATCTCTTCTCACACGCCACCAGCCTTGCCTGCTTTATGTCGTCGCTGTGCAAATTTTTTGGTTTCTTTGTGCATGAAACCCACTCGCCAATGTCTGTCTGCACTCTTCTTTCTCGTTTTGTGGTTTGGTTTTTAGTTGCTCGTCGTTGTGATCTTCTGTTATACACACATTCTCATACAGTTTTTTATGTATTCGTTGCTCATACTCCCAGTCGGACTTTACGGAACGTGGTTCCAAAAAGAATGCCATCTGGCACTGTTCTTTTTACAAGGAAGAATGCACTACCAATTTTTGCAGTATGAAAAACGGCATGCAATCTGTATGAAAACGGATGCACGTTCTTTTTTGCAGTGGGTTAGAAGGGAAAAAATCTGCATAACATGCAAACGTCCCTTCTAATGGCACGCATGCAGCACCTGTGCTTTTAGAACCCAAAAAGCGAAATGAGACTCGAACAGAGAATCAGCGAAAAGCAATAGCTAAAAATTAAGAGAACAAAGGGGAACATGAAAAAACACATGGTTTTCAGTGTCGCCGTTTATATTTGCCTTCAGTTAGAAGTTGACGATTGCAACGCAATGAATTGAAAATTAAATGTGGTTCTTAGTTTATACTTAACTAGCTGAACCCGCCGCGACTTCGTCCGCGTCCAAGTTTTGAAAAAATCGTAGTAAGTAGAAAAAATTGTATAGCACTCTGAACAATGTATTTGTATATTATCTATTTGTTAAAAAGCTAATTCTTTTTTTTTAGCTTAGTGTTTAGAAAATTTCGAATTTACGGGTGATTACGGGAGAAGCAGTGACCTGTACACATACTAAATTCTATCCCGTCCCGTCGTACCGCACACAACCTAATTTTCAAGTCGCGTTAAAATTTCTGAATTAAAAATTATTCCCTTCCTGTTTGGTGAATGCTAAACAGTCAAGGGACATTTTATTTATAAGTGCGCACCTATATATATTTGTTTTTAATTAGATCTCCAGAATATTCTTTTCTGATCAATTTATGTAAATAAACGCAGTTTGAGATATGTAACTATTTAAACATGTGTACCTATGTGTCTTTACTATGCGGCAACCAAAACAGGGAAAGTTCATTTCTTAGGGGTAAAAAAAATTAGAAGCAAATTTAATTTTTTTTTTTTAAAATCATAAAAAAATAAATATATTGTTAATAAGGGTCACAGTTCCAGCTGCCCACTGATTTTTATCTGCAAATTATTATGTTATGAATTTTTAGGTGTTTCAATTGAAATAAAACTCTTAGATAATCAGCTCACAGCCTAGTTTATTAACAAAAACTCGCAAATGAAATAAGGAGACAATTAATGTTAAGCAGACTGCTCACGTCATGTGTGCCATCACTTATACTGTATCGTTGAAGTCACGTACCACCTCTAACATATAAACATATGAAAGCAAATACACAAACATACATTTTTTGGCTGTTAGTTTTGTTAAGTTTTAATTAAATTATTTTGAAACGCGATCAACATTTGGTTAAAGCTATCGATGTGATTTGTATGTGCTATAAGATTCAATGCAATTGGATGAGGCCATTCTCAATTTGATTTATTGCTTGTTTATGTGAAAAAAAAAATCACACATATACATATGCCCGCACTCAGCGCGCTCTCACTCTCTCTCGTATTCTCAGCGAAACACAACATTGCCTGAGCGGAACAACCGTTACGGGCCCATACAATCCTTTAATTAGGTTTTTCAATGGATTGGAGAAAAATTTTCCAATTTCCTTTCTTAGTGGGCACCTGCATAACTAAACGAAGGTCTATGCCAAAAATCAGACCTGTACGATAAGCCGTTTTCGCTGTGGCTTGATAATATGTCAGTCTGTCAGTCGGGCGTACAGATTTATATATATAGAAAACCCGCGGTTCGCGCATAGTACAACAACGAAAATCACCCACTCCGCAGACCAACAACACCCACCCACCCCCCCGGCACTTCCGTCACAAACCACTTCCGAATCCCGCACACGCCCGAACCCCGCCCACACCCACCCCACTCACCCACTTCCCGCTTTCCCCCAAAGCAATACTCACATCCACCCTCACCCCCACCCGGCCCGCCCACCCACCCTTCCCGCCCATTTCCCGCCCACATCCCACCCAACCACCCACATCCCCTATATACCACCCACATCCCCTTATATACCACCCACATACCACCCACATCCCACTTATATACCACCCACATCCCACCCATATACCACCCACATCCCAACCTCATACCACGCACTCCCACCCTCTTTCCGCCGTCCACTTCCCACCTACATCGCTCCCCCTCCCTCTTCCACACACTTTACATCCACTTACCACCCACTTTCCACCCACATCCCAGTGGGCTGCCCGGGGTATTTCCAACATCGGAATATAAAACAAAAATTAATTCCGATTTTGACCTCAAACAGTTTCAAGCAATCGGAAAAATTGTTTTTTGCATGCAGAATTTTCCGACCATTTTCCTCGTGGCGGATTTTCCGACATTAAAAATCACTTTCAAATTATTTCGTATTTTGTCCTTAAAACCGGTTCAATCGGTGAAAAATAGTTTTTCTGCAAAATTTTCCGGAATTTTCCGACGTTGGGTCAAATTTTCCAACTTCGATATTACTTCAAACTTTTCGTATTCTGTCCTTTCAAACCGATTCAACAATTGCACGAAAAACTATTTTTGCATGCAGAATTTTCCGACCATTTTCCTCTTGGGCGAATTTTCCAAATCGAAAACACGGGTCGAATTATTTCGCGTACTAAGCTACAAACAAGTTTCAAGTCAATCGGGTGAAAATAAAATTTTTCCCACAAACTTTTCCACGCTTTTCCGTCTTTTCCGTGGAATTTTCCAAACCCCGTTTAGTACGCACTTTCACCACCAACGGAACTCTGTGAAATTACAGCCCTCTATCTCTTACCGTTTGGGCTCTGGTATTCCAATCACTCAGTCATGAATCATGAATCAGTCAGGACACTCTCTTTTATATTTATAGAGATAATGGTAAGTAAGTAATTAAATATCTGCTGACATATAAATATGTATTAATATTTATATATATTCTCTTCTTTTTTTTTTTTTTAGTCTAGGCGAGATATCGAGGCAACCATTTTGTAATGCGTAAATAAAGTAAGTAAATACACGAATAATAATGTTTCTAAGGCTGCTGGACTAGCCCGACGCATTGACTCTTACCTGAAGACGACTCCCAAGGGAACTTGAAATTTTAAAAAGCATTAAAAAAAATTGTTTATACATTAAACAATGTATTTATATATGTAGTCCCAATACTGAATTTAATAATAAAAAAATATATTATGAATTATTATGAAATATTCATTAAGAACAAGTAAGACCATTGCAGTCGAGTTAGCTCGACTTCAAAATACCCTGTACAATTGACAAACACACACATACACAAACAAACACACACGCACACATACACACAAACGCGCCCTCACACACGCGGGCGCAAGCAGCAAACGTAATGCGTAATTAGCAGAGCGTGGGGGGAGGGGGGGGTGCAAAAATTGTTTCGTTAATAACTTCTGTGTTTTTGCTCAGATCTCAATGTGCTTTTCAGAATAGATAGATTATAGACCTAAGATAATATATATTAAGCGACGATGTTGTAACTTTAAAATTGTGGCTCTGACAGTATTTTGCGGTTTAAGGGGGGAGGGGGGGAAACTTTGCAAATCTGAAACAAACTTGATCTGCGTACGGCCTATACCTATCTACATGCAAAAATTTGTATCTCTATCTCTTATAGTCTCTGAGATCTACGCGTTCATACAGACAGACGGACAGACGGACGGACGGACAGACGGACAGACGGACGGACGGACAGACGGACATGGCTAAATCGACTCGGCTGTTGATGCTGATCAAGAATATATATACTTTATAGGGTCGGAAATGTTTCCTTCTCCCTGTTACATACATTTGCACAACTTCATGATCCCCTTTTACCCATTTTCAATGGGTACAGGGTATAAAAATGAGGCTTGTGTTTTCTTTATTTTTTAAATAATTTTTTCAAATTGGGGTTACGGGTACGTTCCTTTGGAACTGCTTTGGCATGCGATGCTGCACACATTCTAATAGCACTGGTGCAGGATGCCATGCTGAATACGTTCTAGTAGCACACGTTCTAAATGCGTTCTTTTTGGAAACCATGCCAGCATGCGTGCAAATACCACTGCCAAGAGAACGCCATCTGACAGCGTGCAAATGGAAACTAAAGTTGGAAGGGAGAGCCGAGCGTTTTTACGAAGTTGAACCTACAACAACAACCCATGCAAAAGGCCGTTCTATTAGAACAGTTCCTGCTGCGTTCCGCCACTGTACAAAAGCGAATGGAAGATTGCAAGATTGAAGATTGGCAAAAGTTGTATGCCAGATGTGCTTCTAGCATGCAGTCAAGTCCCACTGGGCCTTTGCGTCTCCTCGTTGCACACACGCATACACACACATTTTTGCGCCTCTTTTGCTCGTTGGAAAAAAAATTTTCTGCGTCGTTATGAAAATTTGGATCAATTTCACAATTTGTCCATTTAACTTTAAGCTCGATCGCAATCGTTTTTGTATGTTAGCGCATACAGATTAATTCACTTTTCCTGGAACTCATCCCGGACGAGCCCCCATAAAATTTGTAGGTTTCACAAATTATTGTTTATTTTGGGTAAAGTTCACAAGATTGATTATATTAAATGAATTAAGAGGATTGGATATTGATTAAAGATAAACGATTAACTTCAAACTTAATTAAGACCGACTTCTTGGCAAAACTTGGACACTTCTCCTTGCTCCATGACAACTCAATGTTAACTCTATGACGGCAGGCCAACGACTCGATGACGACTCACTCACAACTGCTCACGACTTCATTTAGAGCATCGATCAACTGAGAGAGACACAAATGAGAGAGAGAGAGAGTACTGCAGACTAACCTTGGCTGATGCAATAATTGACGTCGTTGCTGAATCCAGAAGGGCACTTCTACTAGTCCTTATATTCCCAATCCCACATGTATGATTAAAATCAAACGTTATAGTTTAGAAATGATGTAAAAAAATAGAAGCAAGCTAACTTCGGCTCGACCGAAGTTTATATACCCTTGGAGCTTGATATGTGCCTGACAGTTTGTATGGCAGCTATACTATATAGTGGTCCGATTTCGAAAAATTTTGGTGAAATTATGTGAAATCATTGAAAACTTATAAATAAGAGCGTTGGGAGCTATAGCACTAAAAACAAAAAAGTTTTTCTCACTAAAACTAGTTTTTCGACCGATCGTTCCTATGACAGCTATATGCTATAGTCATCCGATCCGGCCAGTTCCGACAAATGTGCAGCGTATTTATACCAAAAGACTTCGTGCAAAGTTTGGTTGCGATATCTTTAAATCTGACGGAGGAGATAGAAACAGACGGACGGACGGACAGACGGACGGACAGACGGACAGACGGACGGACAGACGGACATGGCTATATCAACTCAGCTCGTCATGCTGATCAAGAAAATATATACTTTATGTGGTCGGAGAAGCTTCCTTCTATGCGTTACAAACATCCGGACATTTTTAATATACCCTCTCCAAGGGAATAAAAATAGAGGCAAGCTAACTTCGGCTGGACCGAAGTTTATATACCCTTGGAGCTTGATATGTGCTTGACAGTTTGTATGGCAGCTATACTATATAGTGGTCCGATTTCGACAAGGCTTAATGAAATTATGTAAAATTATTAGAAACTTTTAAATACGAGCGTTGGGAGCGATAGCATTGAAAACAAAAAAGTTGTTCTCACTAAAACTAGTTTTTCAACCGATCGTTCCTATGGGAGCTATATGCTATAGTCATCCGATCCGGCCGGTTCCGACAAATGTGCAGCGTATTTGTACCAAAAGACTTCGTGCAAAGTTTGTTTAAGATAGCTTTAAAACGGACGGAGGAGATAGCATAGAAACAGACGGACAGACGGACGGACGGACGGACAGACGGACATGGCTATATCAACTCAGCTCGTCATGCTGATCAAGAATTGATATACTTTATGTGGTCTGAGATGCTTCCTTCTGTGCGTTACAAACATCCGGACAATTTTAATATACCCTCTCCAAGGGTATAAAAATTTTTTACCATAAAATTTGTATTTTGTTTTTTATTTCCCGAAACTTAAAACGCAACCCACTTATTGGCTTGAATCAAGCAAGAGAATTTGATGTTTGCCTGTCAGTTCATCAAAACAAAGAGCCAAGAACCGCATAAGAAAAAAATTTTTAAGCAAAACCGAGAACGTAGTGTAAAACCTCAAAAACCAATTCAACTGTTTGATTATCACGCTGCTCTCGAGGGCGATCATGTTACGAGCAAAGGCTGTCGGTGAAGTTTTCAAGTACATTCTTAATTAAGACTTGAATAGACAACGTTTTAGCTCGAAAGATAAAAACTAACTAACTGAAATCTTAGGGCAACCGACAACCACCTTGAGCATTTCCTTTCATTTATTCAACTAACTGTTTCTGTCAGATGCTCGAACGCATCGTGTGTTGTGAGTATCTTGGTATAAAAATTGTACACATATGTATCTGTATCATTATTCCTGGATCACACAGCTCGTAAAAAGCTCATTAAACAAAGCGCTGACAGAAAGGCTAACAAAAAGACCGACAGACTGAAAGTCAACAGACTGAAAGGAGTTTTTGGGCATCATTATGCAAAAATATCAACGCAAATCTGGCGAATCTAACTGTAAGCTTATGTATTGTCAGCGCGTGTGTGTGTGTGTGTTGATTTACAAGACCAACATAAAATTTGCTGTCAAAATAATTACAAAAGCTGTGACGTAGCGTCGACATGTAACTAACGTAAAATGCGTGTCCGTGCTTCTGGTATTTGTAAGATACACATCCAGAGATACCGCAAAACCAAACGTTGCGAGACATGTGTAAAAATGTATCTTACCGTACAGTACACAACACCGTGTACACACAGGTGCTTAATGGGCCTCCACCCAAACTCACACGGAAAAGGGCAGGCCAAGAGCTTTCATGACGCGACCAACGACTAAATTTGATTAACCCAAATAAGCTGGCGCAGTTTCGCAGCTGTCCTCTTTTTTTCGCTCCCCTCCAACTTAATGTCATTTTCATTCATCATGTTATGTGCGGTGTCGATTTTATGTCATTTAATTGAACGGCGCCGGGTACGCTTGAGTGATCCATAAAGTTATTGGCTTTCGGATCAAGCGAAGCCACTAAAGTTTTTATGCTAAAGTTGACCTAGGTATGGGAAGCTGAGTATTGTAAGTAGGTTTTGGTAGCCATGTGGAAAATTTTATGTTTTGCGGTGAATGAAGTGGCTGCTGGAGCCCTTGAACTTCATGGTGCATAGTTGGGGTATGAACGAAATTATATGTAATGAAGCCGATTACGGTGTTATAACAGTAAAGTATTTGTGAGGATTTTGATGCTGATGGTTGGGGCAATGATGTAGTTGTAGTTGGGGTTTACTTGATAATGTGTAAACTGTGTTTGGTTTAGCCAAACATCTCCTCTCCCAAATTGCTTACGCAAGTAAGAGATCAAAAGCTATCTTAACTTTTTTTTCCCATAATTCACATCTTAGTAAATAAAATCTACACTAATTGCTCTTTGATTTCACATACACCACAATTAGAACACACACACACCCACACTATTAATCCTTGCCAAATCCCCATGTGGCATCCCTATATACACACTTTTTATCATCATAAGCCCACTTAATCTACTCAATTATTTGGCAAGCAATATTCAATTCAATTTCAAATTCCCAGCAACACTTTTACCATTTGTGCAGTTGAAATGATCCGTTTCTCGTTTTATTCAGTTTGAATTTGAAATACAAATAATTAAAATCTGTTGGGGCTAGCATTGCCAGCCAAGCGCATACAAAACATAATTAGTGCGTGGCTATATGGGTTGCCTGCGCAGCTGCCGATACATTTGTATCTTTGCATGTGCGAGTAGGTACATATTTATCTATGCATGCACATGTCGCTTACAGACAAACACAAAAAAAAAAGAAATGTGCTGGAAAACAATTGTAACCGAACATTGTTGCCCATGTAGCTACGACAACCGAACAAGCCGAAACACGGCATAATGCGACACAAAGTTCCGCTAGAATGCCCAAGGTCCAGGGCTCAGAAACCCATACCCATTCCGATTCCGATTCCCATTGCCTCGGCCCAATGCAACGTGTGAGTTGCTGCCTGCTGCCTGTGCTGCTGCTGCCGTTGCACTTTTATCTCTTGGCTCACTGGGGAGAAAGGCTCTTTTTGTTGTTGTTGTTGATGGGTAATTGTTTGGCCGTTGCCAAACAAGCAGCAGAAGCATTGAGAATGGCAACATTTTGGCCACATGAACTGCAAGTGCAAGTACTCAACTCTGTTGAGAAGTTTGCCTCACGAGTTTTTGAAATACGTGTTGTACTCTATAGCCAACTGGAAGGAACTAATTTAAAGGGAACATTCACAAAGTGACAAACAAAACCCAGTCGAGATTTTATAATAACAACTTGTTTGCTCAAAAAATTCAACAGTGTCACAATAACAAAAATTATTATTTGTAGTTTAAATATAAAGCGTAAGTCAAACCCATGGGATTTTTATGATGTTTGGTGCAAATAGATGTCAACTTGGCGTTGTTTAAATAGAATTTGTAATATTACTTTTTGAACGCAATACATAAAATGCACAATAAACACACAATTAAAAGACCCATAGGTTCTTACAATTTTGTCAATACTTATTCCCGCATGACAGTTTTTAAAAATTTGAAAATTTTATTTTATTATTGATCAGTATGACGAGCCGATACAATTGAGGTTAGTCCTTCAGTCTGTTTGTTCGTCAATGTATTTATAGTATAAATAAATTTTATACACACACTGGTTTCTTAGTTTTGATGATGAGTTGCGTCCTTGAGTTGATTCTTCTAGGTACCATAGAAACGCTTGGTCGGAATGGGGGTCTTTGGGAGAAATGCTTTTCATATTCTTGTATAGGGTATGTTAAAATTGTATGTAGAATTGTTTCTAAGCTATCTCCTGCGTCAGTTTTAAAATTATCTTGACCAAACTTTGCGTGAAGTCTTTATGTCCAAATATGCTGCACATTTGTCGAAACCGGAATAATCGAATCGGATAAGTATTGCATATAGGAACGCTCCCATTGGACAAAAAAAAAAAGCGAAATCAATATTTTACATTTTAAAGTTATTCGATCATAGCATAAATATATTATCTGAAGATATATCTGAAACAAACAGGTTTTTAGTGTGACCATTCGCCCTTTGTAAAAAATCCCTTAAAGTTAGACCACGCGCTATTCATTCAGCGCTTTGTGTTTTGTCTCAAAGTGACGCCAATATTTAAAAGTAAAAAAATTAACAAAGAAAATTTACAATAACTTTTTAATAATATGGATATCATTCAAACGGGTATAAACTATGATTTAAATTATTTAACAATTTGGATTTTGTTTCTTATCGTCTGAAACAAAATAAAATCATAAATGACCTTTTTTGAGTGTTTGTACTTTCCCCTAGGCTTTTAGTTAAGAATCTTATCTTTATCTTAATCCTAACTTAAGATGCCGATCGATTCCCATGCTTATGTTTATTATTATTATTGGTTAATAAAAATAGATTAAGTTAGAAAAAAATCAGCTGACGAGATTTGCCCAACGTCAACACATTTTAATCCGAATTCAGCAGGTGTTTAATGTTTGTGTTTTGCATGTCAAGTGCTCTGTAATGTTTTTGTTATTGTTGTTATTAGTTTATTATTATTAATATTAATTTTGGTTTATTTGAATCGGAAATAGGCAATCATTTTTAATGCAAGTTGTCGTACAAACTAATTTCCAAGCAATTATGCTCAAAAAGGTTGGCGTATAGCTGATTCGATGCAGCTGGAGGTGGGAAAAGAAGGCTACATTTAAGATCCAAAAGAGTTACCGTTTACCGTCTGCAAAAAATCGTACCAAATATACTGTTCTGCAGAAGCATTTGGATTGGCTTGATATGATTTCTAAATTAGTTTTATAGTATTGTTATTGGCTTTCAGCTTAAATTATAGACCTGGAGGACAAGTAGAATTATTTTTGTAGCCTAGTTTGATACAAGTGCAAACACTGTGGACTTGTTTTAGTGAGAAAACATTTTTTGTGTTCAACAAAAACATAACTTCGTATTTATAAATTTCGCATGCTGTTCTATACTTCCATCAAGCCTGATGAAAATCGGAAAACTATATATGAGCAATTCTACAAAAAAGTCTACCGAGACCAAAAAATTAAAAGTACTTATAAATATTATTATACCCTTGCAAAGGGTAAGCCCATACAAATATTAATTGTTAAAGCTATCGAACTAGCTTTGCACAGAGTCTTCTCTTTACTTCATGGTGCAAATATGTCGGAACCGACTGCCATAGGAACCATCGGTCGATAAATGGGTCTTAGTGAGAAAATCTTTTGTGATTTTGGTGTTAGTGCACTCAAACTCAGCCAATACTAATATTATGGCTTTCACACAAATTTTGCAAATTTTGGTCACAATCGGAAATCTGTCGAAAAATGGGTTCTAATTAGAACAAGTTTTGGTTTGAATGCCAGCGTTCTAAAACTCGGATATTTCAAAACATTTGCAAGGCGACAAGAGTATAAAATCATCGGCACAGACTTGGTCTTCTCAATTTTTATGGGTAAACAATCAAATTCAACTTATTAAACTTTTTCTTTACGATTTTAGAAATATTTAAACGTAAAGTCGCGGAACGCCATTATTCTCATTTGGATATGTTTTGTTGTAATTAGAAATTACTTTAGACAGCATTGATTTTTGGTCTCTTAAATCTTTCTAAGGGTATTAAGAGTTAAAAAATATTGCATGAGATCTAAGATTTGGGCGAAATGGACGATCTAGCTCCATTTAATTAAATTTTCAAATTGTTTATTGACGTCAAAATGATGTCTCTATCGATTTTGTTTGACATGCCCTAGTTAATCAGCTGTGAGCTGTCAAACACAAGATATGTTTCAGGAGGTGCAACACTGAGCTTTCCCGCACTTTATATGTGCATTGCCAAATTATTTCTAAAATTTTTTCCACAATTATGTGGAAGAGAAGTGTTTTTATTTATAGCTGAGGTATGTATTTACTAAAAAAATTTTTGTTTGTGTTTTGTGCCTTATCGTTGTATAAAAAAATTTAGTTAAAGTTGACTATACCACTAACCACTTAAAACCAGCCAACATACGACTTTCATGGACCAGAACTTCCGAGATTCGTGGGGATTCGCTCTAGAATATTTTTTTTAAATTACTATGTTGTCTTGTGTTTGTGAAATGTCCAATATGAATCCCGGCCACCACCAACTTTACATGATATTACATTTTTTAGGCGCAATGTCGGCATCAAATAAAAGCTGTTTATACTCTGTACCGAAGGTACATAGAGTATATTAAGTTTGTGCAAAAGTATGTAACAGGAAGAAGGAATCATTTCCGACCCTATAAAGTATATATATTCTTGATCAGCATCAACAGCCGAGTCGATATAGCCATGTCTGTCTGTCCGTCCGTCCGTCCGTATGAACAAACAGATCTCAGAGATGGTAAGAGATAGAGGCATGTATGGGACAAATGCTTCTTATACTTACAGGCTGATCAAGTTTATTTTCAATTTTTGCCACACCCCCTCCCGCCCCCACAATTTTGAAAAAAAAAAACATATCTCCCGCAGTTTTTTAGATAGATAATTTGTTCCTTCTAGAGATAGTTAGTAATTAGCAAAATGTATCGATTTGCCGAAGAAATGAAAGAGATCGGATGAGCGGTTCTCAAGTTATGAGCAAAAATGTAAATCACCCTCCCCCCACCCCCTCCCACCATCTTACAACCACGGTTGCCACTTGAGTATAAAATAATGCACCAAAAAAATTTAAAAAAAGAACCATTTTCATAAAAAAAGAGCCAAAAATTTTTTCATCCTTATTCATGTTATAATTTCAATATATCTCTTTGTCAATGACGTAAAATCGCACATCCATTTCATTTCTTAAGTGTTCCTAAACATACAAATAAAAATTAAAAATTTTTCTTGTACCTTTTAATTAACTTACTAACATTTGAAATAACGAAGACAGTCAATATTGATTCTTATTTCCAAAACAAATTTCTTCACTTATTCGTGTTATATATTCATTTCATTGAATATAAAATATCTCTTTTAATTCCATTTCTTGAAAATTCTTAAAAGTACAAGTGAAAACAATCAATTTTTTTATACCCTGAACTCATTAAAAATAAGTAAAAGAGGATCATAAAGTTGTACAAATGTGCGTAACTGCCAGAAAGAAGCACCTCCGACCCCATTAAGTATATATATTCTTGATCAGCATCAACAGCCGAGACGATTTAGCCTGTCTGCATGGTAGCGTCGATCTCAGAGACTGTAATATATAGAGCCACAATTTTTGGCATGTAAGTAGGTGTCCGAGCAAATACACTGAAGATATGCAAGTGCGCCACCCCATTTTTTCAATTAAATTTTAAAATAAAAGAAATTCAAACATAAAGGAACCACAGTACTTGGTACAGGGTATTTTGCTGTCGGGGCACTTGACCGAAACACTCTTACTTGTTTGTATTTATCATGATTTTCTATATTTGAAAGTCATTTTTTTTAAGTTTTAGACTACACATAATCTGAATATGTATGTATTCTTACAGAGCTTCATACTGAATAAAATTCAAGTCTGTTTCTCAATTTGGTTGTTATCAAACTTATGGTAAAAATATTACCCTCCGCCGAATCGATGGTCTTATATATCCAACTAATTCCTTAAAGATTTCAATATTAGTCCCATTTTTTACTTTTGCCACTTCTTCCCAAAATATAGAAATCTCCTTTTCTTTTTGTAACTTAGCTTCTGTCAACTTTAACACGTCCCATTGGAAATAATTTCAACAGGATCCGATTAACACAAATTCTTCAAGTTTTCACTTAGTGGCATTATTTCAGTTTCTTTGCCCAAATTACGTTGGCTGGTGCAATCATAATGAGAGATTTAATACCGTCTCATCTTAAATCAAACCGCTGCATTTTTTTCACAAGCGAAACCTCCCAATGAACCAAAAGCTCGTAAATAATATCTCTTACGATACTTACGCGAAACATCAATGTGCAAAACTATCGAGAAAACACTCGCAAACGATCCGCAAAGTAATCACCCGTCGCTCAGTTTGTGGCAGAGAAAGTTTCGTTCTCGATAGCCCGCAAAAGATTCGTTTGCGAGCCTTTTTCGATAGATTTTGTGAGCCTCCTACGATAACTTTTGCGACTTACTTCACCAATCGATTGCAAGCCTTTTTCGTTATTGATAACTATAAGTGCAAAGAACGCAAGACAGGCGAAGAAAACGTAAGAATAACGGAGCATAAAAAAGGAACGAATATTGTTAGTTTCTGTCAAAATCATTTTTCTCCCTGTTCACATATCATATTCAAGCTTGAATGCGATAATTTGACTAAACTTTCACCTCTCGTATCACCTTTAAGCTCGAGTGTGATAGTTTTACGATACTGCTTGACGTTCGCTTCGTGGTGCAGTGGGCTAGTAAAACTCGCGTACCGTTTCCTTTACTTTTAAAGTTGTGCATTTCACTATACACTGGCTATCCATATATGTATTGTTGGGCATTGAGACCAACAAAAATTTTGTCATCGCGCCAAAAATAAGAATTTAAGTCGCTAACATTAAATCTACTAAGTTTCATATTCCGTAAAAAATATGTATACATGTAATATGTTCTTTCAGACTATAAAAATATATTTAAGATATTTAAAACTATCAATAAGAGTTGACAGCGAAAAATATCCAGGATTTAATTTAGGAATCGAATAATGTTTCACCTTTTTCGCTTATATAAGAAAAAAGAGCCAAAACGAGCCATTTCCAATAAAAAAGTGCCAGTGCACCAACAGGATAAAAAAACACCAGTTTTGGTGCAAAAACACCAAGTGTGGCAACCGTGCTTACAACTAACACCGCACAATCTTAGAGAGAGAGAGAGGGAGAGACAGAAAGAGAGAGAGACTTAGAGATAAACGCAGCACCAGCATTGCATTCAGCTTCTACTCCAGGTACAGAGTATGTTATAGTCGGGCTTGACCGACTTTCTCACTTGTTTTAGTTTGTCTCAACGAAGATATCACCACAAAGAAATTTTTGCTTTGGGAAACTATTTCCTTGATACAGTTTTAATTAACAAAACCTTTAAGCTAAGTTCACACAGTCAAATTGATTTACACAAACTGTCATGGCGGAGTTTGACTGATTCGAGTTCGAATTTGTCTGGGTGTTCAGTGAACTGTTCACACACACGTCAAATAAATTTTAATCGAAATTAGTCGAAACTTCGGAAGTTTCGATTAAATTTGGCTTAGTGTTCACACTTGGAAATTTGGTGTGCGTCAAATTTGTGTTTCACAAAAACTATTGTGGAATGTCGATAACCGCAGTCAAATTATCGGCTTTCAAAAACAAAGGCATTCCAAATTGCTGGGTGCTTTTCCACCAGAGATATCAATTTCAAGGTGTCCTCTTCGTTTGAGGGTCTGGACACTCGTGGGCGACTGCGTGCTTGCTTTGCCGGAGGCTCGTCGTAAAGTACTTTTAAAAATGATTCGGCCATGTGATCAAAGACATGTATTAAATTAAAGTCAAGTTCTTGTTTATTACTTATGTACTTACAATTAATACGCAATCGTCACCTCAAAGACAGTTTCTGCGGGACTGTTTTATTAGAGATGACAACATATATGGACAACATTGCGATAATTCTTTTGCAATTTTTGTGATAATTTAATAAAAAAAATGTATTATTCTACTTTATCTAGTTCCATTATGCTAATATATATCCAAATTAGTTATACAAACTGATTTACAACAGTCCTAGCAATTAAAATACTCGGACTATCATCACAAGTTTGCCAAAGTTTGTTCTTACATTTGACTTGCAAGATCAAACTCGGCAAATGCGATAACAGTTTGACAAACAGTGTTCACATTGCGTTCAGACAGCGCACAAACTTATCGAAAGCATGCTTGGTGAAACTCGTCAAATCGGTCGTCAAATGAGTTTGACTGCAAATAAATATTTCCACATGCATAAATGAAATTTAATTTTATATAAATTTTCCATAAACATAAACAACTTTTTTGGAACTGGTTCTAAAATAATATATATCGACCGATTTCAAGACGATTTCTTTACTCAATTCCAATTTTGTATAAATAAATGAAACTTTAAGACTATTGTTTAAAAAATTTAATTTAGAGTATAATGCGCTTAATTTTTGAGTTTCTCATTATAAGAAATACTTTGTAGTATTTTGTCAGTCAATTCAGTTTTTTTTCAGTATTTATGTATAAGTTTCCTTAACATTCTTAAAACGTTTATTCTTTTGGCCAATTTTGTTTTTGTATTCATTTTCTATAACGAATTTAAAGAGTGTTCATTTATTCCCGGGAAAAAAAATGAGAAAATTGTTTCACCACAGCCCAACATTTTCTGCTTGGCATGAAACTGCGCTCAGGTGGCCTCGGCTGAGTTTGCCAAAATTGATAGCCCGAAAAGTGGCGCGGCTGAGCCCTAACTCATCATCATCATCATCAGGGCACAGCGAGTAAGCGAATGAAGGGCAGGCAATCAAAGCGTGACAGAGTGCCAACTACATTAGGATGAAAACTCCTCTTGTCTGAACTCACGCTTCAATAAAGCAGAATTTCGTTCGCATTTGACCCTATGCTAAAACACATTTGATCAATTTTTAAAGAACTTCCCGCCCCACAGAAACGCAGCGAACCAGTTCATGTTTTGACAATGTCGTTTACCTGACACATTCTGTTCAATTTCATTCAAACAAACATTCACAGACATTCAGTTGTGTGTAAGTTAGAGAACGTGACGGTTGGAAAATGTACGCAATGGGGCAAAGTTAAACCTCACACATAATTTGTTATTAAAAAGGGTTAAATGTGGCATGTGAAATACTTGAGTGATAGATAAATGAAAGCAAATCAAGAAGGTCTGCCCTGGGTAGTCAAGAGGAAAGAACAATTAACAAAGGCGGGAAAAACACACAACGATATTTAGATGCTCTGTGTATTAAGTTTGTGTATAAAAACCCAGGTAGGTTAAGCCGTTTGGCTTGTGCATTGTGCTGTCAGTCTGTCGTTTTGACGCATCCAGTAATATTCAAAGGACTCAGTTCCTCTTTTTTGCTTGTTTCGTACTTATTTCTGTGCTTTAAAAGTAGAGTGTAGGAAAAGAGTTCAGATTTTTTTTTAAAGCCAATTCCCTTTTCATTTTTTGCTTCACCGGAAAACTCTAGAGTTATGAAAAAAAAACGCATGCAAACAACCCAAATGAGGATTAGCATAAGCGTGTCGTCGGCTTTGTTTGTCCAGAGCACACAGTGAAGTAGAAAGAGAAACAGAAAATTAAATTAATGAAGCATAACAGGGAATTTCACAACAAAAATATAAAACTTTTGCTTCATTGTTAGGCTTTTTCCGTTTGAGTTGCAATCGAAGTGGGTCGAGGAAGAGTATTTTCAGTTTAGGGCAAACTGTTGCTTCCAGACGCAAACGAAAATGTATGGTTCATCAATATCCTGCCATAGAGACACGTGCGAAAAAGGTCAGCGACTGCCAAGACCAGAGAGAGTGGCTTCAAGAGTCGTCGACGAGTGGCAAAATTCAATTAGCAGCTGTTCTGCCAGCTAATGAGCTTTGCCGCCCAAAGCAAACGTTAAGCATACGCAACGTGGCTCGCTTTTATGATTTTGCGGCCGGAACAGCAGTGGAAGGGTAAAGAATTAATAAATTTTAATTAAATTCCTGGCGTTCACTATCATAATTTCATCCCCACATTCCCTCAATATCAACCCCAGCTGAAATAAGTGTGGCTGTATTTGTCCAGCAATCTGGAAAATTTGAGCTACAGAATCGTCTCCTTTCTCTTTCATTCTGGCCGTGTGACAGATTGTTTGTCTTGCTAATTAAACTTGCGTAAAAGCAATTTCCATTGTACTTGTATCTGCCAAATACTTTGTGTAAATCAAAGCAGGTGAAGCGAAGGGACCATTCGTTGCGCCTTAATAATGTTAATTGGCTTCCGTTTCTCCTTTTCGTGGAAAGAAGAGAACAACATTGGGAGGTAATACATTTTGTAACTAATGGGGGGTCGGCTTAGAGATAATTAGCTGAAAAAGAAGCCCAAAAAGATGAATACGGAACTTGGGAAAATCGACGAGTCCTGCCAGCCAACCGTTCCTTAATCAATTTAATCAAGTGCGAACAGTTTAAAAGCATTTGCACGGTCTTTCAGACAAGGCTGAAATGTAAAAATGTTAAATTTCTTCGATACCCATCGAAGTAGGATTGTTGCGATCAAAGTCGTGTGGAAAATCAGAACATCTCCATAATCTTTTAAGAATTTTGCTAGACTTGCCAAACTTTTCCCCACCAAACCAATGCCAATTGCATTCCCATTATTAGCATCTGCTCCTAAAGTAAGAGAGAGCTCAAACTTAAGTGGGACGATCTGACATTTCTGTATGCAAGTTGCTGCCACCCACAAAGCCAACGGCTCACAGTGTAAGATTTTGCCAATCTAGGGGGACTTAATTGAAAAAAAAAATTATTTTTAAGGTCAATAAGCTTTTAGGAGTCAATTTAGATATGTTCAAATGTTACGAAAACAAGCCCGAAACAAAACAAAAAATTTTTGTTCAGAAGATAACGGTACTTAAACCGGTGCATTTGAAATGCATGCAAAATTGCATTGCACAACGAGCATCAGTTGGGAAAGATTAGTGTTCTCAATTGGATCGTGTGGCCACTGTGAGCGGTCGAACTTATTTTTCCCATAATTGTGGAAGCATTATTGATTTTTATACCCTTGCAAAGGGTATTATAATTTTGCCCAGAAGTTTGCAACGCATAGAAATATTCATTTCCGACCCTATAAACTATATATATTCTTGATCAGGGCGACGAGCTGAGTCGATTGAGCTTTGTCCGTCCGTCTGTCTGTCCGTCTGTCTGTCCGTCTGTCCGTCTGTCTGTCTGTTTCTACGCAAACTAGTCTCTCAGTTTTAAAGCTATCGGGCGTAACTTTGCACAAGTCTCTTTTACTGCACACTGATAATATGTCGGAACCGACCGATCGGAGACTATATCTTATAGCTGCCATAGGAACTATAGGTCGAAAAGTGGGTTTTGTAAGAAAACTTTTTGTTTTTAATGTAAACGCCTTCCGCTTCGACAATTATTAGTTTTATACGCTTTTACACTGATTTGAAAGTTTTTGTCAAAATCGGATGACTATATCTTATAGCGCCATAGGAACTATCAGTCGAAAAGTGTGTTTTTGTGAGAAAACTTTTTTGTTTTTAATGTAAACGCCTTCCGCTTCGACAATTATTAGTTTTATACGCTTTTACACAGACTTGGAAGTTTTTGTTAAAATCGGATGACATATCTTATAGCTGCCATAGGAACTATCGGTCGAAAAGTGGGTCTTTGTGAGAAAACTTTTTTGTTTTTAATGTAAACGCCTTCCGCTTCGACAATTATTTGTTTTATACGCTTTTACACAGATTTGGAAGTTTTTGTCAAAATCGGATGACTATATCTTATAGCTGCCATAGACACTATCGGTCGAAAAGTGGCTTTTATCAGAAAAATGGTGTGTTTTTATGCTGACGTTCGTAAACTCTGTTGTATTAAAACATTTGCAAGGGTATTAAAACTTCGGCAAAGACGAAGTTAGCTTGGCCTTCTCGTTAGCGCTATAAAGGGACTTCATAAGTGGCATACAACATTTTTGTTATTTTTTGGAAATAAGTGCCAAAAAGTAGGTATATTTTTAACAAAATTCTGTATTTGGTGGAAAAAAACTAACAACATTCAATCACATTCAAATCAACCAAAACATACGTATTTTGCAGAAAACTATTCGAACAGGACAGAAATAAAAAGTTGCTATTGTTTTGCACAAGGACCTTCAATTAAGCAAGAGGATATAAAACGGGCAGATTTTTTCGAGGTTTGGGTAAGAAACGCAAAAACCGTTAAGCTTAAATCACTCCTAGAGCACGCAGCGATCATTTTGGCAATGATATTGATCATACAAGTTAATGTTGCATTTAAAACACATTGTGTCGAATTTGAGTCGAGGTGGACCAGATCTAGGAGAGATAAGTCCAGAATTATGACCGATAATGCAAGTTGGCTCGGCAAAATAAAGGCGATGCTTAGTGTGTCGCGCCTTCAACCTCAAACCGCATCGAAAGAGCTATAAAACTATTTTCTGATCAATCTAGTGAACAAAGTTGTGATTCAAATCAGATTTGATTAAATTTGTCAAAAAAATTTCCCTAATCTCTTTATCAACTGAGTTGTTTTTTTTAGTTAAAAAAAATCTGAAAAAATATGGAAATGTTTTTTTCTTTCAATAATTGAATTACCTTTGAAACGCATCCATTTTTATTTGTAAGGCCAATACTTTGAAGTTACAAGCAAAAACAGAACATTTAACAAAAATCTAATTTAAAAAATTTTTTTTCATAATTAATTTTAAAAATATTTTTAAATTGGCTAAAATCAGAACAAAAATACTAACCGACACTTTTTTGAAAAAAATTTTTCCTTATTTTTATTGCGGATTTTATGTTAAAAAAGTGAAAATTTTCTGGTTTTTACGTACTTTACGCCCTTTAAGGTGCCACGCCCACTTAACTTTTCGTCCAAAATTTCTTTGGGAAATTTCGAACATTCAGTCCAAGGTTCATGTCGATAGCGAAAAATACGACCGCTATGAATTAAGTCCCCCTAGATTGGCAAAATCTTACACGGCGGCTGCCGCTCTCGGGCGAAGTTGTGTTGGGTTGACAATAAAGACCTCATGACAGCCCAAGCCAGCTATAAATACTCAGACTTTCGCCTGCAGTATCGAAGACACAGACAGTCAGGAAACAAATGTCAGACGATTGTCAATTCAAAAATTACGTATACGCAGTCACGGCTGTGGCTCATTGATAGTTCGAACTTTTTTTTTCACTTCTTTCCTTTCGCTTCCGTCTCTTTCGAATTGAATTTAACTTGTGTGTGGTTTGCTTAAGTTTATACATGATAATTTTATTGACTTTGTCTGACAATTTTCAGTGACCGATTCTAAAAGCACCGGGAATTAGCCTAGGAAACGTATTGTTCGATTTGATTGCAAAAGCGGGTGTTTGTGTGTGCGTCTGTATGTGTCAGTAATTGATTAGGTGCCATGTTCATGGCATAAAGGGGCGAAGGGTAATGCAGCGCAATGAAGCTTCAACATAATGTTGAACATGTGGAATTGAAATTGTATGTCAATTAGCAGGATTTGATGACTGAACTTGATGGAAAATTATTTTAAGCAAATGAACCGTAAATTCTATTCAATGGAGATTGGAAATGAAGAAATAGTCCAGATTGTTAGTTCTGCCGACTAAATACAAAAAACATTGATGTTGACTTATGATTTATTCTGTACTGGATTGAATTTTAAATTTGTGGTTGAAAACGGGACGGGATTGGATAGAGGTTAAGATTGGGTCAGATTAGTCATAATTTTTTTATTATATTTCAAATTTGCTTGAAAATATCGAAAATCGAGAGCATGCCTAATTTGACTACGGAATTCTCTGCGTCAAGTCGGAACTGTTTTTAAAATCTGAGGGATCGAATTTCTTTTCAACTCCCACCTCAATTCAGAACTTATTGTCCCTCTAATAAGGACTTACATTACAATTGCAATTTATCAATTATTCTTGAAAATTGCGCGTTTTTTGTTAAGTTTTTTTTTTTACCATAATAATAATCTAAACTCATAAAAATTCAATGATTCCCACCTTTATTGGAAACTTTCAATCTTTACCATCCGTCTATTTGCCTCTAATTAATTCATAATTATAAAAACTCATACAATTTTGAAAAGTTCACTATTTTGCCGAACACAACACAGCACACAACACAATCCAAACTCATATATGAACTTTGCAATTTTGGTGAGTTTTCCGAGCGTTCAATGTACGCCTTTTATTTACCCGAACAGTGAAATCCTCTGTCACTTCCAACAGATCCTTTTCCGATCGATTCGCCTGGACTTGAGGTTTCTCTCTTATATTTGTAGAGCCATTCTCGGTTTTGAAATGAAAACACGAATTTGAAAATGAAACGGGATTGCGCTCGATTTACTTTTTTACAATTAAATTAATTAATCAAATTTAGCAAAATTCGCGACTCTTTTATTTTTTGACCGATTGGTGTAAGCGTCCTAATTACCAGTCGACAATTTCCATTTATTAAGTCTTGATGATAATCTCAACTTAAGAAATCGTGCTATTTTTCTGCGATGTTTTTTCAGGCCGATATTCTGCTATTCGGGTTCGGAACAAATCCAACATATCAAAGATCTTAATCCCACCAGCTGTTCTTGAAATATAAGTAGGACAGGACCATATTTCGAAAAAACTTTACCTCTCAAATCTTTGTTTTATTTTTCAATTGATGAACATTAACAAGTAGGCACATACTTTATTGTTAACCTTTTGATCTCATTTTAAACTATTATACTCAAGCATTTAAAAACTAGAAAAGAAAATCGAAATTTGCAACTCTTTATTTATTTTTGCAGGATGTTTTCATGGTTCAACAGGGTAAAATCAAATGGGGCCCAAGACATAGGGACACCACAATTGGATAATCCCTTGAACCTCTCACAATCGCAGTTGAATGCCTTTGGCATGGCTGAATTATATGAAGAGCTTAACGTAATGTATGCGGGTCGCTGTAGGTATCGTCTTTTGAATATCACCATCAAGAAATGGTGCAATCTTAAGAAATCACAGAGAGACGAATACAATGCAAAGGTAAATATGGGTAAATTTGGATGCACAAAGGGATTTATTCGTATCCTTTTTCATTAAGGGTTATCTCAAGCGTCAGCAGAAACAGACACGTGGTTTACCAGAGCGATCGAGACCGAAAAGAACAAAACCGCGCACTAAAACTGTGTCCAAAGTAAAGGAGAAACGGAGGCGACAACTTAAGGAATAAATGAACTGAATTTTCTAGCCAGTTTCGAGATTTGTAGGATGGGTACATAGAAATTTCCACTAATTAATATGTTAAATATTTGAGATTACCTCTAAACGGACTATAAAAATTTTAAAATATTGAAATGATAAATCTTATTTTTAAGATTTTTAAGCTTAAAATGAGCTTAAAAGCAATAAGCTTGCAAAATTCCAGAAAAAGAGAATTTCAATCTATATTTTAGATTTATTTATTTTTCGCTCTGCAGAAACACCATTATTTATGTTGGACCAATTATTGCATTAAAAAATATTAATACTTCCCTCACATTAAACAAATTAAGTTGTTCTTTAGTTACGCAGCTATATTTATTTAAAACGCACGTAAATACTGACAATTATATTTCACAGCTGGAAGGCAAAACCCTTATCTCTCTCTCTTTCTTAATTTGAAATGTTTTTCGCTTTATCTACCTTTAGATGAAGTTAATTAAATGGCACTAAAAATAGTCGATTTTGCAAAATACTTATAGAGAAAATGCACAAAAAGTTAAGCAAATGAAGATGCGATAAGCAAATGCATTTATTTGCAAATGTTGTTTGCTTTGAAACAAGCTAAATGAAATTATGTAGTTGCAACTCTTTCTTCCTCAAAAAATTGTTTACCCTTTATTCTCTTCTCTTTGGTAGAGTTACTACACAAACCTTTTCCTCGACACCGACCATCACCCAACCAGGAGGTCCATCCCGGCACATCCAAACACACAACCACACAATAGCCTCGAATACCGCACCAACGGAGAACGAAAGCAAAATAACCAGTTTGGATCGATGGTCGAAGCACACAATCCAAGGACCCGGAATATGTAATCCTTCTTAGAAAAGCCACTCAACTTTCACAACAACTTCAAGGACAGTTTCTTAACAACACTTTAGCCATAAACTTGCCCACTTCACGAGCACACTCTAAGTTCTCCTCGAGAACGCCTCATTACTCATGCCAAATCTTCTGGCACTTCGCACCTCCTCAAATGCAAATGCAAATAAATAGTTAAAATCACTCTCAACGGTCAAGATGTCAACTCTTTGGCTGCGGCTTATGCAACAGCTCAAATTAGCCATGCAATTTGTACTTAACAATTTACAACGTGACGAAGGCGGCACCAAATGGTTCCAACTGCTTCTTAGCTACTTTTGCGCAGAGGCGTTTCGAGTTCGAAATAATAAAATGGCCCAGGACTTAAACCGAGACGAAGACGACGACAAGCGACAAGTTTATCACTTGTTAAGCCAAAGTTGCAGGCCAGGCACAGATGCTTTAGCTGCTTCCAAAAGGAGCAGCCGGCCGAAAGCCCATGACGATGGCAGCGACGAGTGGCAGGCGCAGATGGGTGCGGCAGATAAGGCACTGTGTATATAAGTATGCAGTAGGGTACCAAAGTAGATAGGCCGGAGTCTAAGCTGAAGTCTGTGGCGATTTGCATGCGAAGAGAGTTCCATTTTGGGGTTAAGATGGATGTCAAAGAATGGAGGGGAGAGAGAGAGAGAGAGAGAGAGGGAGAGAGACTGCGAATGTCTTCAAAGAAGGGATTTTGTGGGGAAGACAGAAATGGTCTTCATGTTATTGCATAGGCATACAAAAGATGTTTTCTAACGGTAACTTATATGCCTACGTCAGTCGCTTTATAGACATTTAAGCAAGCCCGTTTTAAGTCGCATTCCAAGCAAATCCCTTTTACTACTCTCCGAATTAAGAATCTACTAAGTTACTGACCTATCAATGCGGAATACAAATGACTTAAAAATATTTCTTCATTTGTTATTGTTAAGAAAATTATATTACACCATAGCGTACTTTAACAAGATTTTAAGTTGGTCTGGCCCGACTTCGATATACCTATTACTCAGCGGAAGAAATGTTAATTAACAGAGCACTAACATTTTAGTTAATTAAAACAATTATTGCCAAAATTTGTGGCCATTAAGGTAATGCTAAAAAGTAGGCAATACATTTTTAGCCAGCCCAAATATAGGACATAGGTGATATTTTTATAACTCCCCTATTTATAAAGCAATCTTTATGAAAATTTGACAGATTATAGTTGTCGGTTGTTTTTTTTAGAAAATTATGGGAGCTAGCTAATATTTCTAAATACGGAGGCAGGAGAAGGCGTGACAAAAACTCTTAAGAATTTGATTTAAAAATTTGGTTGCCTTAGCTCTTTTAGACTCTGAGAACTAGATGTTCATACAGACAGACCTACTTGGCTATAACGACTCTGCTTTTGATGCTGATCAAGAATATATACTTTATATGGTCAGCAATGCTTCCCTCTGCCTGTTAAATTCATGTGGCATGTGGTCGTGCGTGGTCCAGTGGTTAGTGTGCTGGACTGCTGGGCGGGAGGTCGTGGGTTCGATCTCGCCTCTGAACATCTTATAAACAAAGTTTTTTTCTTTCTTTAGAAAAATAGCTTTTACACATACTGTCACCTTCACCAGCTATTGGCGCCAGCTGTGAAGTATCTATGTATGAAAAAGCAAATTCTCAAACTTTTTGCCGTTCGGATTCGGCGTTAAACTGTAGGTCCCTTTCTCTTGTGCGAAAAATTTAAAGCAGCTTAAAGAAGCTTGGCTTGGCCCCGTTGGAGGAGCTGTATAGCCAATTTTACATTTTACGACTTTGGCATTCCCTTGTTACTCTACGAGTAACGGGTATAATTTGCGAAGATTTTGGCATATTTCAGCTAGGGTCAAATCAAAGCAGATGCTTGTTTCGCTTGTGCCCCAGGAAAAATGGCAGCCCTTCTCCCGCCCAACCCCCTCATCATTTAAGGTTAACTACGGGCTAAATACGTAATAATAGTTAATTTAATTGCTACCTTCTTCTTACGACCCTATTTTGCCAAACTGGACGATCATTGAAGGCGACTGTTGTGGTAACTCAAATTATTTGTACTTCACCGATTTTATACATTCTGTCTGCAACACAATACAGTCTCTGATGCGCTCCATGATCCCAAACCAAGCCCCCTATGTACACCCTCTTTGGAGTTCGCAGTGAAAATAATGAACATCCGAATGGTATTGAGTTGAATGAGAAAAAATTCAGTTATTTGTGTTCCCATTTTTTCGGGTTTGGTTTTTAAATTAGAAAGACTTTGCCCACCCGCTATCAACATAATCTTGACATCTGCCACACTCCCCTATTTCGAAGCTTTATTCTCTGGGAAAAAATTCTGACCACATATGATGGCTGGGATAAAATAATATATCGGCTTTCAACGTTCAAACTTTTTTTGAAAACGAAACTCAACAAGCAAAACTTTTTCTGGTAAAAACAAAATCCATCAAGTCTGAACAAAACATTCTTTGTTTTATAAATACGAGGACCATAAATGAAGCTGCCAACAGATTGCACTAAATTTTTAAGAACCAAATTTTTACGAAGTGCAGATTCGACTTTTTGTTTTTAAAAAATTTCATTTGTTCAATTTAACAGTTTTATTGTTTAATCACTGTCAAAATGTTCCGTTTTATTAATCAGATAAAAACCAATTTTCATATTAACACAATTAGTTTTAAGACTCACAGGTCTCACACCAATTGTCCAATTTTCAAGAAGTGAAATTGAAAACCTTATCACTTGGCCAACATATCGAACGGGGAAAACTCTACTCACTTGATTTTCTATTTGTAAATCATCATCTCATTAGCATGCAACTTCAGTGCAGCTTTAACTTCATGTCGATGTGTTCACGATCTCTTGCCAGTTTTAATTTGTTGTAACAGTTGTAAGTTCCACTAGAAGCAATTTCACACACTTCTCTTATCGGATATTCACATCACTTTAAGCGAAATATTTCCAAATATTTCTGCAGAACTATTTTTCACACAACTATGACAATGTAAATCACTAAACAACTTGCATTGAAGTTAGGGTTTTACCGCAAAGACAACAAATTTAATCAATTTAACAACACATTTTACCATTTTGTTCAATGGAGCGCAATGAGGTTTTGTTTTGGTTTTGGTTTAATTTTACGTTTACTTTTTTTGTTTGAGCCAGCTAATTGCAGCAGTATTTTGTATTTAATATGAAGCCACAGAGCGACCGTATGGGACAACCGCATGAGATGAAACTCGTTTGTCGACTGAATCCAAACTTTTGGGCGTAAGCTTGGCGCATGGGACAAGTTCGAAGCGAACATGTTGGCTGAGCCAGGCAGCCAGCTGAATGCTGTGTGGGAGGGCAAGCTGTTGCTGTACACTGAACAAAACATTTTAAAGCAATATTTATGGTAGTGGGATTGGTTATAATGGAAAACTGATATTTGGGCTGGTGTTGAACTTACTTACTATCTATCAAAGCAACTATCTCTAAGTACTTACAAAATAAGTTCTTCTATGATAAAAAGATACCGGTCTTGTTTTAGAGGAAAATACAATTATTTTTAATTGAATAGACACATTTTACCTTTATCTTGTGCTACTTATAAGATTACTTTTATTAATTTTAACAGCCGAACCAGTTTCGAACCAAAGCTATCGGCTCAACAAACGTTATCCCTAAAACTATCTAAAGTATTGAAATTAACTTTTTTTTTGTTATCTGGTCGATAGATTGCGACAGAGTCTTAAACTAGCCTTGGAAGTATTTAGAATGCTGTTGTTTTCAAAATAGAATTATCGAACCAATTATAAGCCGTAGTTTTGAAGCCTTGATTAAAGTGTATTTAATAATTCTCAAAAGCAAAAAGTTAAACGAAATCTTGGTATTAAAAGTAAGCTTAGGCGGGACTTCCATCTCACTTTCAGAAGAGGACGATTTAGAAAGGATTAGAAACATACACATGAAAAATTTAAAAATATTATTGTTGGTTGGTTGTAAATTTCTTAAAATACATATACATCAACATGGAGAAAGTCGCATGGCTTAACAAGATCTACATTTGTGTTTAAGCCTTGAATACGAAAATGTGAAAACTGGAGAAAAATGAGCGGAAAAGTGACTTCATTACACTCACACTTGAGCTTGCCTGAACGGTTAATAAATTTTACCAAACATCGCAGATCAGTTTAAAAACATTTAGTATTAACCAAGGCTGCAAGCCTCTTAAATTTTGCACAAGGTTCGGTCCGGGGGTTCGAACCCCTTGTAAAGTCTAAGGTTCGGTACGCGGACCCCTGAAACCAAGGTTCTGGTTCGAACCTCGGTTCGCTTGAACATACTCATTTTTTATTTACTAGATAAAATAGTTTTTAAATTCATTAGCTAGCACTGACAACTTTTACTTCGCTTCGCAAAAATTTTCCAAATCCAAATTTGCTCTAAAAACCGGTTTGAAATAGCGAGATTTACGAAAGTGAAAATGGGAGCATGGCTGTATATCTTTTAAGAGCTGTTCATCTATACTAGCTTTATGATTAGGAAAATCAAACTTGGGTGTTGAAAAGGCACTGAGAATTTCAATATCCCTGGTTCTCAGGTAACAATCAGCTCCCGTAATGCGCCTAAGGATTTTTGCCTGGACCTCTCTAATCTTTGTCAGGTGACTATTCGCGGCGATTCCATAAATTTATAGGCACACTTAGAAAAAAATTCGTTCTAAATCTACCGAAATCAAGCCCGTTCGTTGACAATAGTAGAGTAATCCCGCTTTTTCTTGAACCGTGAACAGTGGTGTCATTTCATGAACGCAATATGTAAGCCCGTTGTTCGATTTTCATCAACGTTTCGGTGTCATATTAATATCATTTTGTGCTCAGCTTGGAAACATTTGGTGTAATTTTGCAAACTTTGGGTCTTCTCTTAGAAACATTCGTAACGTTCTAAGACCACTTTGGGCTAATTTTGGGAACGTTTTGGGAATATTTTTGGAACATGTGGGTCTTATTTTGGGAACATCGCGGTCTCATTTCCGGAACACATTGGGCTCATTTTTGGAACACTTTGGTTATACTTGGAACATTTCGGGCTCATATCAGGAACAAATCGGTCTGATTTTAAAAACATCATGGGCTCATTTTTCTATATTTATGGCTTTTTCAAATAAAACAATTTTTTTACGTTTTTATTTTATTTAATTGTTTTAAATTCTACATAAAGGTAACAAATAAATCAGATACTTAAATATACTTAAATCTAAAATACATTTTTCCGCTGTTCATAGGATATATATGAAAAGGATAACTTATAAAATAATCGATTCTTTTTAATTCTGGAGTCTTGTTTGGTAATCCAACTTCATAGGCTTGCAAATGTTTATCAAATCCTCTTACTTCAACTGAAAAACTTGATATGAACACATTTTCATCTTCAATAATAAAGTACTTAATTCTATGTAATTCAATACATTTATCATTAGATGCTAAATAATAGTTTGTTTTATATTTAGTTCCCTCATAATATATTTCTTCAGTACATTTACATTTATCAAAATCAATATCATCAAATTCATGCATTTGACTTAAATATAATTGTTTGTATACGTCAACCACTTTTGAAACATCAAAATGTAGAATTGGTTCAAATCCAGTTTCATGATTCATTAAAAAGTTAGAAAATGCCATTCCTGCCTTCATGGCAATAGAGCGGAAAGGATTAACTCTAGATTTAATATTATTAAAGTACATTTTTGCGAATCTATGTTTTCCCTCAAAACGCATGCTCCATAAAAATTTAAGTGGACCACATTTTCTAATGGCAGCAGCATAGTGCACCATAAAGTGGTGCTTTGGTCTCAAAGACCCATACAGCTTACAATACATTAAGTGATGTTCCGAAATTAAATGCTCTAAATAATCTAGTTCATAAATTTTAAAGGAAGATTTCGAAATAGCTTGAATAATTTGCAACAAAGTTGCTAAAAGTAACCAATGTTCATTATTTTCGGGAATTAAATCTCCAATCATAAGTGTTAAGAAATGAACAAAACAAAATATTTCACTGGCTGTCATATTTAAATTGAAATGAAGCCTATTGTTGTCTAAATCAACAGAGTTCTTTCCTATTTCTATTTCTCCAAATTGGAAAAGTGATTTTCTGCTCTTAATATCATGAAGTGAAACAATTTTTTCTTTTATTATAACATCATGCTCACACACCCCTTCAAAAATATCGTGCATAACATCGAACGCAAAATTTTCAGTCACCTTAAGACTAGGCAGATTTTCAAAGACGCAAGTACTCTTAATACCGGTTTCTTTAAAGTTGTCGACTTTTAAATCTTCTCGATAATTATTTTCATTTCTTATAAATTCTGAAATTTCCTTTGTATCACTTTTCATTTCTACATTTGTACGTGTACAAGCACGGCAATATCTCTTTGCATTAAATGGCTGCACGAAGCCTAGAATGCTATTTAGTGCAAGATTATCCCCTACAACTAATCCCAAAACAAAATGAACCTTGAAAATCTCTCCATCTGTCACAATATCGATGCCATCTTCCAGTTCTTTCAGCTGTTGTACCAAGTGAAAAAATGACTTTTCATATCCGACAGTCTTTAAGTCTGAGGCTAAAATAAAAGCTCCAGAAAAGATGTACTCCAGCTTTGACAATAGATATTGTGGCATTGTGGGAAAGCTTAAATAACATCCACAGATGGGAGTTTTGTGACTTCCAAGAGGATTGTTTATTTGAAAACCATCCAAATAAATAATGTACGGAATTATCAAAATAAATTTAAGCATTTTAACTTTGTTTTTGAATAATTCACCACTTGCGAAATTGTACAAAATACTATTATTCAAAAATCTTTTTGTGTTATTCAAAGTCACTCTTAAGAGATTAGGGATTTGAAAAACTGACTTGAATATAAATTTAAGAGGCATTATATTAATAAAAGATGCTTTTGGAGTTAAGATGGGATTGCCCTAGACCACTTTTTCAGAAATGGTCTCGCTAATTGAAAAAGATTTTGGTTCTTCATATAAATTTAACTGAAGTAAAATTTTCAGAAGTCTATGTTCAGTTTGAATTTCTTTGAAAGGTTCTTTGCAAAAATTTAAAATACATTTTAAGTCTTCTTGAATTTCATTTTGATTCATACAACCTTCAATTGCAGCTGAAGTCGATAATAATAGTGAAGAAGTGCGATTTTGTATTTCTAAAACATGATTTCGGGGCATAGAACATTTTTGATAAAAGCTTAAAGATAAACTTAAGGCTTGTTTCAAATTATTTATGACACTTAAGATATTGTCTTTTTTTGTCTTTTTGGAACTTCACTTAAGGGAGAGCCTTGAGGCACTTGTTGCAAACTATTCTCTATATTAGAAACTAATATTGGGTACAAACATTCTAATTTTTCATTTAATTCAGTTACGCTTTTTTCAGCTTTATGTGTTTTTTCCAAATGCATTCGAAAAATTCTGAAATTAGTGAATGTCTGGTTACATCTTTGCTGCTTACATTCAATTTTTAAAAGTTTTGTTGTGAGCAAGTGTTCTCTTTTTAGATGCGCTATTAGCAGACATGGTTTCAGAAATTTTGTGTGGCACTTGAAATAAACATACATATTTTTGTTGTTAATTATTATTTAACTCATTAATTAGTGATGTCACATTGGCGGACTTTAAATCAAATGAGGTATGAATGTAAAAAATGAATTTTTGGATAAAAAGCCAGACATTATTGCATGCTTCAGGGTATTTCAATGCTAATACCTGGAAAATCTTAAAACGTATATCTAAGCTTTCCAGAAATGAGTTCACTTTTATAAGAGTGTGGTTAAAGTATATATAGTAACCCTTAATGTCGATCTCTGAGAATCATTCAACGATCAAAAATGGCTGCACAGTTAGCCCAACAGAATAGTACCTGTTTATGACTGCTTCAATCTGGCGCTTGTAATCATTGATTGTCATCAAACGCAAGACTAGGCTATCCTGTGCATCTACAATTGTCACCTTTTTGTTTCGCTTTCCAGAGTCCGATGTGAAGCGGGACGATGATGGCAAAATTGCAGTCAAAAGTATTGTGTTGATGTAGTCCTTTGCATCTGTTAAAGATATATAATTATATAAGATAATTAAAAATAAATTAAATCTTTACAAATAGGTCATGCCTTTATAAACCGAACAGTTCAAAAATTTTTTATTTTGGATTTTAATAAAAAAAATCCGAAATTAGATCTTGACATGCACACCAAAACGTAATTTGCGAATCGTCAAAAACGAAAAAATGGAAAAAGGGTTTTTTAAAAACGTGAAATCTCAGTTTTGGTTTGTCGTACAAGCCTCAAGTTGATATTGGTGGAAAGCATTTTACAGTATCTATTCAAATTATTATTTCTCTAGATTTCGCTAAAGCATTTGAAAAGGTCGGATTGCACACTATATCTAATCAGCTGTCAGTATGGGGCTGCGGGCCAATAATCAGCAATTACATTAGACATTTCATGACAAATAGAAAAATTAAAGTACGTGTCAACCAAAAATTCTCAGATAATTACCCCTTGCATAATGGCATACCCTTTCAGTCATACTATTCCTAATCGCCTTCAATAGCCTAGCAGAAATGATAAACATGCACAAAAATATACAATTTACGGCGTACGCAGATGACTTTAACTTAATCGTCGACCCAAAAAAAACAGAAAAACATTCAAATCAACCTGGATAGGCTATTCACAGATATATCCCGTGGGGGAGAAGTGTGATGCCGATTAACTCGATTAGGGATAATTATTTTATTTTAAACAATATTTCAGAAGGTTCATTTAAACTTAAACTAGTGCTGATGTGCTGCTCGTGCAAGTGACGCCGACTCAATGCTTCTTCTTCTCTGTCGCCTCTTTTGCCGATCGCTGGGAGATAATGTGACCGTTCACACTAAACAGCTTCGCTGTTAAAGGGCCGTGTTCACCACAGATATAACAGACTGGTGCAATATTTGAGGTGCCTCTTTATCGGTGACGAAATGCAAACATATGCATATCTGCAGGAAAATGAATTGTGTTAGTCAAGTTTCAACACGCACAACTAGACTAGAAACAGTTAAGGAATTAAAGCTCTTAGGTCTATCATTTGACGAAAAATACAAATGGAAACCGCACATCAAAACATTACAGAACACACTTAACAATTCCCTGAATATAATAAAATGCCTATCAAATGAAAAATTTAACTGCCACACACTTTAGTCCAAGTAGTCAGAAGCGTATGCTTAGCAAAAATAGACTTCGGATTACCCATCTACGGACTAGCACCAAAAACAACACTAAAACCAATAAAAACTTTATTAAATACGGCACTTCGAATTGCATTAGGCGCATTTTGCTCAACACCACTAAACAACCTATATTTCGAAGCTAACGTACCTAGAGAACGTAAACAAGAACCCAACAACTACAAGCCAAACTATTGAACACAATAACACATTTATATGATACGCCCCTCAAAAAAATAGCAGAAAATATCATAAAGAACAAAACCACAAGATTTAGGACCTCTGCAGTTCACAAATGCATAAATGTCTGCTCTACATTAGGTATAAAGCCCTGTGTAACCAAGGTTTTGTCTAAAGGACCACCCCCCTGGCACTTAAAAGAAGAAACAATAGATACGCACCTTAGATCCTTTATCAAATCGAAAACAAGCAAAGACATCTTCCAAGGAGAATTTAACGAAACAAAACACAAGCTAAGTAACCATACATTTATATACACCGACGGATCTTTAAACAAAGGAGTTACAGGATATGCAATAACCACTGATAAGGAAGTCCTTAAGCTCGCGATTTTGCCCAGCTATTCATCTGTGTATACTGCGGAGATAATAGCTTTACTAGAAGGAGTACAAATGGCAGTCAAAAAAACAGGGAAAATATGCATATGCTCCGACTCATTAGCAGCGATCGATGCTATTCAGAACATAAGCAATTCGTCCTTTAACCCAGCAACCATCAGAGCTCTCCTAAAAAGATTTTTCCCAAAAATAAAAATCCTTTGGATACCGAGTCATGTCGGAATATTAGGAAACGAATATGCTGACGAAGCAGCAAAAAGAGCTACAACATCACCTCTTATCACATCTTCAAATATTAATAAAACTGACATTAATAGATATATAAAATACGCATATTCAAACAATAACCTAATCCTGCACACTTCACCCTGGTACCAGTACGTAAATGCGAACAAAATCAATATCGACCAATACCTTAAGCAGTCAGAAACTAGTCGCCTACCTAGAAAAGAACTGGTAAAAATTATAAGACTTAGACTCGGACATACAAGGCTCACCCACGAATATCGATTTCTACAAAACAATAGCAACTACTGCCACCTTTGCAACTCAACTGATCCTCTCACAATAGAACACGTTCTAAACGAATGTATCTCTCTGCAAAGACAACGGAACTGCTTCCCCAACCGAAACCTAACCTCCCTCCTTACCGATCCTTCTCCAAAAAACCTTCTAGATATAATTAAATTCCTCAAATCATCAGATATCATTCATTTGCTCTAATCATAATTCATTTCAATATACAATATTAAACAATCTGTAACTTTAAACTTTAGTCCCTCTTTATATCCACCTGTATTATCAATCAACATGTAAAAATTCATATGAATCAGCCGAAAGCCACAGTAGCTATGGCTGTCCCCCCCTTGTAGCTTTAGTTTTAACTATAAGCTTACAATATATAAATAAATAAGTAAAATAAATAATTTTGTATATTTTTTAAATTATTTTATAATGTTAAGTAATTGTTGCTAAAAATTATTTACAATTTTTTCTTAGTGTTAACCACCATGAAAAGCTTCTAAGGATACACAATTTATTGCTCTAAACATAACTTAAATTTTGGTGTTTTCAAAAAGATGGAGATGGGTTAAAATTAACAAAAAAAATTTTGTGCAAAACCGCAAATTACGTTTTGGTGGGCATGTCAAGATCTAATTTCGGATTTTTTTTATAAAAATCAAAAATAAACAATTTTTTAACTGTTCGGTTTATAAAAGAATGACCCATGTATGAAAATAAACATTCAAGTGGACCGGTTTGAATTTCTGTCTTTTACAACAAAAGGGTTCGAGTGTTCGACCTTGCTATTTTGAATACATCAATGTTAATATACATACCTATATTAGTCTAATTGGATGCGCTCAAGAAAAGCTGTTTACAAAATTCATTATGAATACTATTTGCATAGTATTTTGTTATTTTGCCTTTGAAATTTTCCCACTTTGACATCAATAAATGGCCCTTTGCGGGGTACAATAAGTCGAAGTCTATGTTAATCTGAAAAGTTTAAGGTTAAAAATGATTCATAATAATGTATACGAAATTATTACCAATTCTGGAGCCTGGAGTGCGACAGCTTGGACCAAGGCAAAAGAAAATCCCAGCTTTCCATTTTTTGGAGATCTTTTTGGCGCATGTGGAATGTCTTTTTCCATTTTACCGGTACGTCATTCCAGTCAGCACTATCTCTATTTAATGATGTTTTATACGCAGCCGCAATCGTTTCATCAACCTCTACAAGATGATCACTCAGTTGGGCAGTTAGAAGTTTGCTGCATTTTGGACTATTAGATGATAATAGTTTACGTCTCTTGCAAACTTTGTTTTTGTATCTTGCAAACAGCTTTCCACTGGCATTGTTCCTTCCTTTTCTGGGTATATAATAAAAATCCTGTGAAACGAAAATAAAGAAGCCATTAGGGAGTTATTCAACAATCATTAGAACCCTTAATTACACTAGTTTACAGCCAAAAAGACCCAATTCTACTGAAAATTTTTTTTAGTGTAGTTTGGAATGGTGATCTCAAAAATCAATTTCAAAAATTTTTTCATGGCTCCATTTTTGAAATATAATTTTTTTTATTATTTGGTAGGGGCACTTACATTTTAAGCCATATCTCACTTTATAATTGTCAGATAGAGTCAAGCAAGATAAGAATCGAAAGGTTATTTCGCTGCCGATAATCGAGTAGAATATTGTTTTTAAATCGGTTCATTAGTTTGACTACAATATCCAAAAATATTTCGAAAAAATCGATTTTTTGCTCGAAAATTCATTTTTGGTCGCCTGGAAAAAATATAAAAAAATCCAAAAAAATTATTTTTATTTTTTCTACATAAGAACCGCACATCTACGAAGAAAAACAGATATCGATGACCAAAATCTGTGAACAAACACAGGAGCTGTAAGCAATTTAGTGCAAAAAAATGTGATATTTTCCTTAATATTTTAAAATAAATTTTCGTTTGCTTCGACTTTTGTTCCGTATTTAATTTTTATTTTTGTTCTGGCTTTTCGTTCACTTCATAATTTGACCAAAAAACGAAGAAAAGTACAATGTTAATTTTTGGAAACACACAATATACTCAAATTTGACTGTTAGTTCCTCTACTCAATTTGATCCATCTATGGTACGTGTTACACGATTTTCCTCACAAATACCTTATTTTCTTCGTAAAAGTGCGATTCTTAAGTAGAAAAAATAAAAATAATTTTTTTGTATTTTTTTATATTTTTTCTTGTCGTTTAAAAATAAAATTTCTTGGATTTTCGAGCAAAAAATCGATTTTTTTGAAATATTCTTGGTTGTTGAATTCAAACTACTGAACCGATTTAAAAACAATGCTCCACGCAATTATTGGCAGCTCCATTACCTTTCGATTTATTTCTTACTTGACTCTATCTGACAATTATGAACTGAGATATGGCTTAAAATGTAAGAGTACCTACCAAAAAAATTTAAAAAATTAATATTTCAAAAACGGAGCCATGAAAAAATTTTTGAAACTGATTTTTTAGATCACCATTCCAAACTATACTAAGAAAAATTTTCAGCTGAAATGGGTCATTTTTTTTTTTATTTTTGTAAACTAGTGTTACCTGCATACTGCTCTCATGAGGAAAGACCAAACAGATTTCGTTAAATAAATCAGTAAAACTTTGAGGGTTTAGAACAATGTCGTGTCTTATTACTTCCTCAACTATGCCATCAACTAGGTCATTTCTATGACTACTAGTAAGCATGTGATGTTGATTTGATTGCTCCAGAATTGTCTTTCCTTTAGTTGACTCAGAAAGTAATAATTTTAAGTCCTAGAAAAAAAAGCTTTAATTAAACCTACGAACGAGAATAAAAAAGGAAACTTCGGGCGTGCCGAAGTTAAGTGCACATGCAAATGCTCTTTGAAACTGGTATGTTTAAAAGAATTAATGCATATTTGACAGGGTTTAAAAAAACTTTCAGTTTTTCATTTCATTTGCTTTTTGCTGTGCTGTGCTGCGACGCAAACGTAGTTCACATGGGAAGTAGAAGCACAAAAATCAAAACCCGAAGCAGTGCTATTGCTTTGCTGTGAGAATTTCGGAAGCATAGCAATAGCACATTTGAAATACTTTCGTAGCCGTGCTGCTGTGCTGTTGCAAAAGCATAGCACTCTGAGCTGGGAAAGTTCAATAGCACACATATTTCAGCACAAATTTAGGGTAATATTTTTTTGTTTTATAAGTATAGAATTAAAATAAAAAATAAATGCCGCAAAAGATAAAACAAAAGATGGTGAAATTATCAGATGTAAGTCTATATTCAAAATGGGATGCCTGCAGCTCTTACCATTTCTAAGATCTGTATGTGATATTGTTGGTATAAAATATTTGTCGCAATGAAAATTTCCTCAGATACGCACGTTATATTCTAATCCCAAATCCAAATTTAACTGTTCTGTTAAACTCAACAGACCATCCTCCCTCTCTGTCAACACTGAATCAGTAATATATGAAAATATTATATCATTAGTGTCGATTTCCAATACAGAAGACACAGAGCGTAATTTTTCCCATAGATGTTTTAAACAATTAACAGCATCTTGTCTGTTTTTAGCACTTAAAGTGTGTGGTAAAATCGTGGATCCAGAAATAGGCAAGCATTTAGTCTTTCGTTTTCAAGCATCTTCGAAGTTCGTTTTTCAATGCTCTCTAAAACTTTAGTTCCGATTTTATGCATCAATTCTTTAGCTTCATTGCGCGCAAAAATTTCCATAATGTTTATTCTCCGCTTGAAATTTTACTATTGCTTCTTGTAAAGGAGCGAATACTGCGCAATAGGACTCCATAAACTCCCAAAGATAATCATTGTTATCAAATTTTTCATCACAGTTATTGC
Source organism: Lordiphosa clarofinis (assembly GCA_018904275.1). Lineage (NCBI taxonomy): Eukaryota > Metazoa > Arthropoda > Insecta > Diptera > Drosophilidae > Lordiphosa > Lordiphosa clarofinis. The sequence continues at coordinate 327,665 of JAEIGQ010000198.1, forward strand.
CCTGTATAGAATCCACACGAATTAATACGTCTTTTGCAGCCAGTAATTATTGTATCATTAAATATGTTGAACCCCATCTGGTGGCACAATCAAGTTTCGGAAGACTTATGTTTCGTAATTCAAACGTGTCCTTAAACCCATTTGAAGGTTTCCGAATGAATTTGGTGAAATTTCTGCAACTAATCAGTAGTCCTTTTATTTCACTGTCTTTAATCACGTCTAGTGCACATAATTGAGCGGTGTGGGCTGCGCATCTACAAACTTGAATATGTCCAACGCGAAGATTTGATGGTTGTTCCTGATTCCCGACATTTTCCAAGTACGCTTGGTTCGATTCTTCATCTAAATCTTCAAGTGAATTGTAATATAAAACAAAAAAATATTACCCTTTTGTGCTGAAATATGTGTGCTATTGAACTTTCCCAGCTCAGAGTGCTATGCTTTTTCAACAGCAAAGCAGCACGGCTACGAAAGTATTTCAAATGTGCTATTGCTATGCTTCCGAAATTCTCACAGCAAAGCAATAGCACTGCTTCGGGTTTTGATTTTTGTGCTTCTGCTTCCCATGTGAACTACGTTTGCGTCGCAGCACAGCACAGCCAAAAGCACAAATTTCAGTGCTATTGCTATTGTTCGGCTAAGCGCCTTTCCCAAAGCTGAAACTAATCAAATTTAAGAGAACCTTCTAACTTAACTCTCTCAACTTCTTTCTCTCATTTGTCGCTTTTGTTTTTGTTGCTTGTCGCGTGCCATCTGCACAGCAAGCTGCGCTGGCCACTTTGGCTGCTGCGCTCAGTCTTAAATCGTACTTAATTGCAACCGGCAGGGATCACGTCTGATTTGCCTATCGCGTTTGTCCAATTAATTTGCTAATTGTCTCGAGTCAAAGTCAACTAAACCCGCTGTAAAAATCGCCCAATAAACAATTGTAATCGCCTTGCATATAAAAACGAAAACTCAAATCGCTTCTTAATTTGGTGGCTAAATCTTTGCTGGCTATTCAAGCCAAAGGCTAGTGAAAAGGCTCACTAGTTCAACATTTGGTGACCCGCCGACGTAATAACAATTGAATTGTTTTAAATTGTGCTGCAAATAAAACAAACATACATACATATATACATACATAAGTGCAAGTGTTTAGTGTCTGCAGTTGTCGCGCGCACACACGCACACACACACATCCATACAAGCAACGGTTCCTTGCTTTGTGGTCTCTCATTCTCGCTAACTTCGAGCGCTGTGGAAATAGCTGTATCGGTCAAACGGATTTCTTTCGTTAAAATTTTGTGCATACATACAGACATAAACCGTTTTGAATATGTCTTTTGGCGAAAACGTTTCTATTGCTCCAGTGCAAGACAGGGTGACTTTTTGAAGCGCAAAGTGTCTACATTATTCGATCGTGTAAAGAATTTTGAGCGTGCGTTAGCTGTGGGCAAAATTGAATCAATCAGCCTTATTGATTTGGAAGTGCGTTTGAAATTGATTGAGCAAGCTAAAACCGACTTTAACCTCGCGCATAATTCTCTTGAAGAGCTGGACTATAATGAAATTGGAAGCAAACTGCGAGATGAGTTTGACGAGTGTGTCGTTTCCTTAGAAGTACGCGTTCGGTCTAAATTGCAACGTAGCTCAAATCATCCGGCAAGTTCAACTCTTCGCCACGACTCCTTTACGGAACAGACAACTATAATCATGGCGAGCAAATCGCGCATACCAGAGCTCAAGCTGCCAATATTTTCTGGAGGATATACGGAATATGCAGACTTTTCATCAATGTTCAACACCATCATCGACAATGATCCGGACTTGACAAGTATTGAGAAACTCCAGCACTTGCGATCCTGTGTTCAGGGTCCGGCTTTGGATGCCATAAGAGCGCTGGAGATTTCTAGTGACAACTATGCTGTTGCGGTAGAGTTGCTTAAAAAACGGTTTAGTAATAAACGACTTGTATTTCAGGCACACATCAGCGAGATTCTGGGGCTTGAGAGAGTGGAGTCGTCGTCTGCTGTCAAACTTCGTGAGTTCTCGGACAAGCTGAATGCACACCTGCGTGCGTTGAACACCATGGCACTATGGGAAAAATGTTGACATTTTTGGCATAAATGCAATTTTTTTTGTGTTAGATATTTTAAAACGATTTTAATTTTTTAATCCCTTTTAACAAGATAAGATTAAAATAATTTTATAACATTTTTACGGATTACCCTTTATTTTTTGCGCGCTTTCAAAGTCAGCTGATTCAGTGGTGCTTTAAATTGTCAAAAAGAGCAGGAAATATTAATCAACTTGCAGCTTCGATGATACCTCTATTCCAAATATAAACTTAAAGTGTAAATATGGAAAAAGCAGGTCAAGTTAGTAGATTACTTTAATGGTTAATACATGTTTCTCGATTGTTATGTTTTGATATTAAACTGTCTGCACTTAATATATAATGAAGCTTTTCACCACGGGCTTAAAAGTCCCCACACTAAGCATAAGTTACATATATAAGCTAGTCTGTAAGTCATTGTACTGAAGCACGCCTAACCCTACATACCTGAAGTATACTTTTTATAACGTGAAAAACCACAAAACCTCGAGTCGTTATTTAAAGCAGCAGAAACGCGTCCACCCCTCTACAAACATTTTGGTCCTTCGAGCCGGATCCTCTACATTCAACAACCCCAAGTGTTATCTGCTCGCCCCAGCCCGCAAGGTGGAATCTGCTGTCCTGTTCGAATCAAGCTAAGTACATAAACGGCGTCAATACAAATTAATTTAATGCTTGGCGAAAGTGATCTGTGTGTTTTTTAATTTTCCAATAATTCAAAGTGCAACTTGAGAAAAACAAATACATGACTGCAAATATCACCGCATTTTTTTCCATACGTATATACATATACAAGTGTGTGTGTAAAAGTCTCCAATTTTCAAGTGCCTTTACAATCCGCAATACATACATACATACATACGAGGGTGCTGACCTACGACAAAGTGCATATGTATATAAAAACACACAGTTCCTAAGATCACTGTTCAAATTTCGCCAAGTGATATTTAATTTGTATGTGCTCATTAGGGTGGACGCCGATAAAAAATATAACTGATACCATCTTAAACGATTACTTTTAGGGTGTACATAGTGAATTAAAAAATCAAAAAATTTTATATCATGTTTTAACCTCTGCGAAAAGCCTTCAAAGTTTCCACTACTATTACGTATACGACCCGTTTACCGAATCGAAATTCTGTCGACGAATTCTTCGTATCATTTAAAAAGTTGTCAAATTTGAATTTAATCAAACAACAAATAAAAATGGAGCACGAATCGAATGTATTTTTGGTTGGTAGACTAGGACCAAATTTTGACGAAGCGAGCCCATTTCCAACGAAGAGATGCGTTTTTTCCACGTTTTTATATGGGACTAAATTCTTAAGACTGCCCATTTCAGAAAGTGCGACTAGTGTGGCTCGCAAGTTGAAGTCAGCATGGTCCACGAGCGGGGTTTCAACAAAGGGCCATGTTCGCATGAACGCACTGTTCTTCTAGTCAGATACTACAGACATAACAGTGACAACCATTTTAAGTGTCCGTTGGGCAATTCGCTAAACTCACGAGATCGCTCCGTGGACACCGTTTTAAATCGATAAAGAGACAGAGCTCCAATCGAAGAAGAAATTAAAGACTATACCAGAAGAAGACTTTGCAGCATGTTCTTAAAATTGTCCTACAAATACAAACCAAATTGTAAAAAACGTTGGCACAAGTGTAATGCAGTAGGGGGATGTTACTTTCAAGGGAATGAAATGAATTGTCTATATTAAATAAAGAGTTTTTGATTTATGAATAATTTCCCTGTATTTTTTGCCCATAGTAGTATAGTAATCCGCACTATTTTTCGATCCTGAAGAAGCTTATTTATAAGCAGCCCAGTAAAAGTAGACTATACGCAGGAACGGCTGCAACCGTGATGCGCAGCACTTTAGTTCAGTGACTTCAAAGATACCTTGATAGCCTCTTAATGAACGGCTAAAACTTGCTTTCATCTAGAAGTAAACAGCGCATAATAGTAGAAATTTTGCCGTAATATAACATTTTTACCAAATATATTTAGTCCCAAATATATTTACCTACATATTGTGTCTGTTATATAAAAAACATTTTTTATTGGCCATGGTACCTTTTTGTCATATGTTGTCATACTACAAAAAAATTAAAAATGTAGGCATGGGCAACAGTACGTATGAGTGATAAACTTTAAGTCCAAGTCGCAGACCCTAAGACTTACTTTATCTAAAAAATTTTTTTTTCTATGCGTTTTATACACAAAGACGCATCGTTTAAGCGGGTATCAGTATGACGTTACATTTTTCCATATATAAAATGTCCGACCTAGTGCTCATCCATAATTGCATGTTATTTTCACTAACAAAAGCCAATACAAATTTTCCATACAAAATCATAAGTGCATGTGTACATATATAAGCACATACATTTGGCCATCCACCCGACAAACGAAACATAATTACTTTGCCAAATCCATGAACCCGCGGCATATGTAACTCCTACATCCAGTCAAATAAATAAAACACAAATTTAATAATTTTCTATTTATTGTTTTTTGTGGGAACCACATACACAAACACACATATACACAAAAAAAAAAAAAAAAATTCCATTTAAAATTCACACACATCCACATGCATGCCTACTAACATCCATATGTTTTAAAATAAAACCAACTGTGTTATAAATTCCTGCTAACATCCACTTTACCATACATACCCATATACATCCAGTCATACATTGCCAAGTAATACGGAGAAAACACGCATACACACACATACCTACATACATACAGTTTTGGCGCCAAATCGTTACATACATTTACATAAATAAATACATACACCTACACAAATATATTTTGGCGCCAAATTGTGAATACACATATATACATCATTTATGTGTGACCGTTCTTGCTCCATATATAAATACCAAGAAATCCGATCACTTGATGCAATAATAAATTTGAGAAAAATAAATTAAACATATTGAAATAAATCGACAATTTTAAACATTTCCAGCATTTATATTATATACACCATAATCCATTCCATTGTGTTCCATTTACTTATATTGGTTTATTTTCGGGAATTAATTTGCAGTGTCCATAAAGAAAAAATAAAAGGTTATAGTCCGATTCCAGTCATTCCAACTATTTTTAATCCATTTTTTAAATATTTTGGCGTCCAGGAAGTGCAAAATACAGTGTATTAACTCATTGTGTTCCAAATTCACCACTTCCTTGCTTATTCTGGTTCATTAAATTCGAATTGTGTGACGTTTTGAATTATCTCTTGTGCTGGGGACTGCTCTAACGATATTTATTCGTGCATAGTATGTCATCAGGCACTAATCCAGGCAGTAAGAAGCATTTATCTGTACCATCCGATTCCAAGCTAACGCTATCTTCTCCCCAAACACCCAAGATAAACACTCCAATTACACGTCCAGTACGGCCAAAAAGTGAAAGTTCTATCACAAAGGTTCCAAAAACAAAATTAGCTGACCAAACTGCTCGTTACACTCGGTCAACGATCCAAAAAGCCCAGAGTGCAGCAAAAATGGCTCTGAAAAGTTTTACCTCCGTGTCAGACAGACTCAGTCAATTCGAAACCAAAATCTCAAAAGGTTCATCTACTACAGTGACACTGCACATGTACCAAGTTCATCTCGACCATGTCCGAGCCCTATGGGAAAAGGTCGAACAAGAGTATGAGGTGTGCTCTAATTCCCTCACTCAAGAAGGCAGTGATGATTTAGCTGTCCTGCAGGGAAAATATGATCACTGTTACTCCGTATATGTGAAATGTGCAGCTCATTTGAGTGAGAAAATCGAGGATGCTATGGCCAGTAGACAAGCAAAAGCATCTGTGACAAGGGGCTGCGTCCTTCCTCCATGTGACACAGAAGTCTTTTCTGGTGACTATTTGAAATGGCCCACTTTCCGGGACCTTTTTACGGCAATGTATGTCGAGAATCCAAGGATTAGCGACGTTGAAAAACTTTTCCATCTCAACGCTAAGACTAGTGGTGAGGCCAAGGAAATTGTCTCTAAGTCCCCACTTACGAATGCTGGATTTCAATCAGCGTGGTCCAATCTAAAGGAAAGGTTTGAAAATAAGCGGCTACTGGTCAACAGCCAACTTAAGGTGCTCTTTAACCTAGCTTCTGTCTTCCAAGAATCTGGAGCTGCTTTGAAAAAGCTTCAGAGTACTATCCAGGGATGCTTAACAGCCCTAAAGTTGCACCAGATCAGCATCGAAAATTGGGATTGCATTCTTGTCTTCATTTGTGGTTCTAAATTACCGAAAATAACCCGTGCGCTTTTTGAACAGTCTCTTACTAACAAAACAGAGATTCCGTCCTGGCTACAGCTAGATTCCTTTTTGTCAGAGCGATATCGGACCCTGGAGGCTATGGATGACTCGCCATTGGGCACAAGCACTCAAAGCAGATCTTTTCAAAAAGAGCCTACGTACAAAAACATAAAGACTTTCGAGACCAAGGTCAGCATTAAGACTCAGTCGTGCAAAGTATGCTCCAAAGAAAATCATCCGATCCGTCTGTGTCCTCGCTTTGTCCAAATGCCTGTAAACGAGAGAGAAGGTTTAATAAAGCAACTAAAATTGTGCTTGAATTGTTTCGCTAGGGGACATATCTTAAAGGATTGCAGCAGTGCTCATAACTGCTACAAATGCAAAGGACGCCACAACACACTCCTTCATCGTGACGCTCCTTCTCGAGGCCCCACTGTTCCCATTTCCTCGAATCAAGCTGTTTTGAATACCACTGCTCCAGATTTACAGTCCACTTCATCCCAATCGTCAAATATTCAAAACTATTTCGCTACTAACAGGCAAGGCATTCTCCTAGGAACAGCTCTTATCAATGTGTGTCATTTGGGCTCAAAATTTACGGCGCGTGCTTTGATCGATTCCGGATCAGAAGCCACTTTTATATCCGAACGACTGTTCAAGTTGGTTAAGTTACCTTACCAATCCATTCAAGCGCAAGTTTCGGGATTGAACCGCGCTGTGGCAGCGCAGCCTCACAAGCTCTGCCATTTCCATATTGGCTCTCCTTCAAAACCAAGAATCCAAATTGAAGCAACTGCATTTGTACTCCCACACTTAGCGGGAAACTTGCCATCATATAATATCCAACAAAGCACTCTAAAGGATCTGCCAGACCTCCAGTTTGCTGATCCATCCTTTTATCAAAGTGCACAGATCGATGTTCTCATCGGTGCTGATTTACTTCCATCCATCTGGATGAGTGGTTTTTATCCGAATATCTGTGGCACGCTTCTTGGCCAGGAGACTATCTTTGGTTGGATTCTTACAGGACCAGTGTCCGAAGCCACTTCCAAAAACATTTCGGCCTTCTCTACTCAGGTTTCAATAAACCCAGATGCAAGTTTAGAGAAACTTCTCACCAAGTTTTGGGAGGTGGAGGATGTTCCAGTAGAGGTGGTAAAAGAATCCGATACCTTTTGTGAGAACAACTTTGTTCGAACTACACGAAGGAACGAGGACGGTAGGTATATCGTCACTCTTCCATTCCAGGATCCTAATAACATTAATTTGGGTCATTCGAGGTCACTGGCGCTAGCTCAATTCCTAAGAAATGAAAGTCGTTTGAAAACAAATATCCAATTGAAAGATCAATATGATTCAGTGATAAAGGAGTATCTGACTTTAGGTCATATGAAACAAGTTCCACCAAGTGATAACTCCAATTCCTACTATTTGCCTCATCATGCTGTCTTTAAGCCTGACAGCACCACTACTCAAGTCCGCGTTGTATTTAACGCTTCTAATCCCACCTCCAACGGCAAAAGCCTCAATGATCTCCTTCATCCAGGACCGGTTCTCCAATCCGACCTGACCCTACAAATTCTGAAGTGGCGCTTTTTCCGCCATGTGTTTAATGCGGACATAACAAAAATGTATCGTCAGATCCTTGTAGATCCGCAACACACGCGCTTTCAGAGAATTCTCTTTCGCAACCAAAAAGGAGAACTCTGTGACTTCGAGCTAAGCACGGTCACATTTGGAGTAAACTGTGCTCCATTTCTGGCTATACGTGTGTTACGACAGCTTTCGCAAGACATACTTGCGCAATATCCTTTGGCAAGCGACATCATTGCCAAAGCAATGTATGTGGATGATGTCTTAGCGGGTGCTCATACGCAGCACCAAGCGAAGTCGGCCATAGCAGAACTCCGTATGGCTCTCGAAAGTGCGGGATTTCCTTTAAGAAAATGGACATCTAATACGAAGGATGTGTTAAGTGATATTCCTAAGGACCATTTATTGTGTGCGGATTTCCTTGAAATAGATGATGCCAGCACAGCAAAAACGTTGGGAATTCGATGGCACGCAAGGTCTGATGAGTTCTTTTTCTCACCCTCCACACCTTCATTAAGATCCACTTACACGAAAAGGGAAGTTCTGTCTCAAATCTCTAAGCTCTTTGACCCAGCGGGATGGCTGGCTCCCTTTGTTGTGCAGGCAAAAATTTTCATGCAAGAGATTTGGCTATTGCAACTCGGTTGGGATGACCCATTGCCATCCGAACTCATCCGCAAGTGGGTGGAATTCGTGAAAAGTTACCCTAGGCTATCCGATATTCGAATCCCAAGATGGGTCGGTTATCATCCAGAAGTGAGGTTGCAGTATCACGGTTTCTGTGACGCGTCTCAACGTGCTTACGGTGCGGCTATTTACGCTCGAGTAGAAACCAAAAACGAGGTTTCGATCCATCTCTTAAGTGCAAAGTCTAGGGTAGCTCCAGTAAAAACCGTATCCTTACCACGGTTAGAGCTATGCGGTGCTGTGCTCCTAGCAGAGTTATCCACAGCACTCTTCGAAAAACTACCGGCATCCGATTTTGAGTCATACTATTGGACTGACTCTACCATAGTGTTGGCTTGGTTGAACAAGCCCCCCTGCAAGTGGACTACGTTTGTAGCGAACAGAGTAACGAAAATAACGCAGTCCACCGATGTTTCAAAATGGTCGCACGTTCGCTCTGAATTCAATCCAGCTGACCTGGCCAGCAGAGGCCTGTCAGCCCAAGAACTGGTGGACAACGACTTGTGGTGGCATGGACCAGAATGGCTTCCGCTATCACAGAGCCAGTGGCCAATTTCAGTAGAAACTGTTCACGAAACAGACGTGGAACAGCGTGCCATCAAATGCAATTTCGGAAAGTTGCCACCTGTCCTTGATATCCTTGATCGATTTTCCAGCTTTGACAAAGCCATTCGAGTAATGACCTATGTTATGCGATTTATCAATAGTTGCAAACGTAAATCCACTCATGTCCCAGGGGAACTCAGTGCAAAGGAGTTGTCTGAAACTCAAGAGATGCTCATCGTGGCTACTCAACGGAGAGAATTTCCTAAAGAGTATTCTTGTTTAGCCAGCATTCAACAAATTCCATCATCAAGCAGCATCCTGAATTTAAATCCTTTTATCGATAGTCACGGTGTCCTAAGAGCGTGCGGTCGAGCGAGAGCATCAGATACTCTTAGCTATGATGAACGTCATCCTGTAATAATTCCGTATACATGTCAATTTGCCCGTCTACTTGTCCGTTTTACTCACCACATAACTCTCCATGGAGGAAATCAATTGGTTATTCGCCTAATCCGTGCCAAATACTGGATTCCAAAGCTAAGAATTCTGGTTAAAACCATCATTAGCTCGTGCAAGGTTTGCCTGATCCATAAGAAGAAGCTACAAACGCAACTCATGGGTGACTTGCCGGCCGTAAGAACCACATGGTCTCGCCCCTTTACTCATACGGGTGTTGACTTCGCGGGACCATTCGACATTAAAAACTATACCGGTCGAGCGTGTCTCATTACGAAGGGGTACGTGTGCGTTTTTGTGTGCTTCACCACAAAGGCCATCCATCTCGAAGCCACATCTGATCTGACGACAGAGAAGTTTTTGGCTGCCTTTGCACGCTTTGTAGCAAGACGTGGGTGCCCTCAGCAGATGTATTCCGACAATGGCAAAACTTTTGTAGGAGCCTCAAAGGCCCTCTCACGAGACTTCTTGGAAGCTACTAAGAAACTCATTACTGAAAAATATAGCCATCAGTCTGTATCCTGGCGATTCAATCCTCCCAGCGCTCCACATATGGGTGGTTTATGGGAAGCAGGCGTAAAAAGTTTCAAGACACTCTTTTACAAGTCGACTTCAACTCTTAAGTACACATTCGAAGAGTTGTCCACTCTCCTTTCGAAGATTGAAGCATGCCTCAATTCAAGGCCACTTTCTCCTATGTCCGATGATCCAACGGACCTGCTGTTTCTAAGCCCCGGTCATTTTCTAGTGGGGGGTCCACTCCTATCAGTTTCTGAGCCAGAAATTACGCAAAACGCAACTTCTATCCTCAATCGCTGGCAACGCTTGAAAGCGCTTAATCAGCAGTTTTGTTTTAGGTGGAAAGAAGAGTACCTGAAAGAGCTACATAAACGAAACAAATGGCAATTCCCCTCCAGGAATATTCAAATTGGAGACATGGTCATCATAAAGGAAGACAATATCCCAACCAACGAGTGGCGTCTCGGTCGGGTTCAAAAGACCTATCCAGGTTCCGATGACAAGGTCAGAGTGGTCGACGTAATGACTGCTCGTGGTTTGATTAAGAGGCCAATAGCCAAACTAATCCTTCTCCCTATAGATGATGCAGTGCAGCCTCAACCAATCAACTAAATATCCCTACTTCCTATAGAGATCCATCCAACCAACTAACTACTACTCGTGTCGTCCATTTACATTTTTATTCCAAAAATCTAATCATTTATATCATCCTCTTCTATCAGACATACATTTTATAATGGCACCTCGTCCCCGTGAACCGGAGCGCAAACGTCCCCGAGGAACTGATTCGTTCCGATGCCGAGTTTGTCGCGGAATCCATCCTCTACGGAAGTGCCAACGCTTTTTAAGGCTGAATGTTGAGAAGCGTCTCCGGGCAGTATTAATCAACAAATACTGTCCCAATTGTCTGGCCCATCAACACTCCGGTCGTTCCTGTCGAAGTGGTGACAAATGTCGGGTCTGCCACAAGGATCATCACACCTTGCTCCATTTGCGGGAAAATCGTCGCTCTCCATCTCCTGCTGTTCCATCTCCAACCAGTTGCAGGCCTCCTGCTACATCTTTGCAGACTCTCTTGCAGCACAAGAGCATTTGTATCCTGCCTACAGCGACTGTGATGATTTTTAATGGAGCGAAGACCTTTGAGGCGAGGGCGCTGATCGATCCCTGCTGTCCGCTTAGCCACATCGATGCGTCTTTTGCAAAGGCCTTAGGGCTATCCGTCACACGCATCGGTGCTGACTCAGCGTGTACAGCAATCTTGCGGTCCAAGACCAACTCTGTTTTTTCCCGAGAAATCATTCTCAAAGCAGACTCGCCTTTCCACTGCCGAACTCCTACCAAGGCCATCAGCGAAGGGATGCAGGAGAAGTTTGCCAACATGATTTTGGCAGATGATCGTTGGTTTCGTCCGTTATCAGTCGCCTTGGTACTGGGATCGGATGTCTACCCGGACATAATGCTGCCAGGCCTGCTACCTAGCCAAGGAGGCGGTCCTTTAGCCCAGAACTCTGTATTTGGATGGATCCTGTCGGGCTCATGTACCCAGTAAAGCCTTTGTTTCCTTTTTTCTTTCTTTTTTTTGCAATAATATTGCAAGGCGGCCGGAATGTTCATGTAAGGGTATCTGGTCGTCGCCCTCGCACTTAATATATAATGAAGCTTTTCACCACGGGCTTAAAAGTCCCCACACTAAGCATAAGTTACATATATAAGCTAGTCTGTAAGTCATTGTACTGAAGCACGCCTAACCCTACATACCTGAAGTATACTTTTTATAACGTGAAAAACCACAAAACCTCGAGTCGTTATTTAAAGCAGCAGAAACGCGTCCACCCCTCTACAAACACTGTCCAATGTGTTGTTCTTGTGTATTTTGAGGTGTATACTAACAAACGTGCGTGTGTTCTGTGGAATATTACTTTTATATAGCACAACGAATCACCAAGGTTCCAGTTAAATAGTGTTAACAAATTAATATAGAATTAAAAAGTATTAAAGCTTTTGCCCCGTTTTGCCCCCTTTTCGGAAAAAATGACTGTTTGCAGGTTTCTATGAGTTCACTCATGCAGCGCTGCTTGAGATTTGGAGCAACAACAAACGCGAAGGAGACGCAGTAAAAAGTAATATTTTGGAAAATATTGATGAATCCTTTCTGACTAAATACCAAACGACTGCAATTTCAAAGAAAGTGAACCAATTTATTGCTTATTTACACAAGCACTTACCGAAATGCAATCACATGTTGGAGCGATTCAGATCAAAACACGCACGGTGGCCGGCATCTAACATTGTAGTTGCTATCGAGAAGCAAGAAATGACACAAATCCAAGGTGGACGAAAGCAGTTACGTTATGAAGATGCAGGACCTCGCCTATAGAGGAAATTAGCTTCTGAGCTGGCTTCAGAACAAGGACATTCAACATCACTACTTGTACATGCTGCTGCAGTTTCGGCAAAAAAGTCGAAGGAACCAGAAGTGGCCTTTGTATTAAAGAAGACAACGAGCAGTGACAACATAGGTGATGTAAGAAAAACTGCTTTATATTATAAACCCGCAGACCAGTGTGATTGAAGATGAAGAGAATTACGTATTCACTTGCCTAAATAATGTTTCTTTAGATGAGGAAATTGAAGAAAACTAAGCAAATAAATAAAATCAAACTAGGTTAGGTTCTAACAATTCTTTAATATAAATATAAATTTTAATAAAAGTACATGTTTTTTAAAGTTCAGGTATTTTTTTAAGTATTATTAGCATAATTTATCATTTAAAAAAATTTATTATAATAAATATGAAATAAATGGATTATTGTTGGTATGGGGGCGGAAGGAAGGCGTGGTCCAATCGCCTAAATATTTTTTTCGAAATTTTAGTTTAGTCTAACAAACATTTGTGCAAATTTGTAGAGCTCTAGCTTTATTTTTAAAGTTAATGCCAAAATTACTGACTTTTTTCCCATAGTGCATGGGTAAAACAGAGGAAATAGCTGGATGCATGATAGTATACATGCTTCTTCAAAAAATGGACAGCGCAACGCAAGCTAAATGGGAGGAGCATGCGCCAATTGGGGCAATACCATCAGCGGAGCAGTTCACAGCGTTTTTGGATGCGCGGTGCCAGAAGTTGGAGAATGTGGAGCATGCTACGGCCACCTACGCGCCTAGTAACCAGGTTGGAAAGAACAACAAAACTAACAGTAGAAGTTCGTTTATGACTACTAAATCTTCTGGTTCTGGTTGTGTATTTTGCGACAATTCGACCCATTCGATATATTCCTGCACACTTTTTGCCAATCTCTCGCCTTCTCTTCGCTTAAAAGAGGCCAAGAAACTTGATCTGTGCCTTAATTGCCTAAAAAAGGGACATCAGTTGCGCACATGCAAATCTACCTCTTGCCGAGAATGTGGTGCCAAGCATCATACTTTGCTGCATCTCAACACCTCACAACCACCTAAGGCACAGGGTGCCTCATCGCTGGCTTATAATGAACCTAATTTACACCCATCGTTGCCAAATAAAGCTTCATCGTATCTGTCCACATCTAACTCTATTGTTGCCCAGAATCTCAGCAGTGATGTCGTGCTCTTAGCAACTGCAGTCATTTTGGTCAAAGATCACGCTGGATCCCTTGTGCCATGTCGGGCACTTTTAGATTCAGGCTCTCAATTACATCTTGTGACCTCTAGTCTCGCTCAACAACTACAGCTAAAACGAACCAAATCATCAGCTTCGGTATCGGGTCTTGGTGATGCCAGTTTTAACTCCGAAGGGTATACTGTTTGCCTCAATCTGAAGTCGCAAGCATCTGACTATGACGCAAATATTGTTGCTTTGGTAGCTCCCAATATCACCGATCACCAGCCCAGTTTTTCGATTAATACTGCAGATTGGAAAATCCCTCAAAATATTCAATTAGCTGATCCACAATTCTTCAGGCCTCAGCGCATAGACCTGCTTATTGGGGCAAGTCTGTTTTTTGATCTGCTCTGTGTTGGGCAAATCAAACTTGCGGCAGGATTACCATCGCTCCAAAAAACTCGTTTTGGGTGGGTGGTATCTGGAGGTGGTTCTAAGCCACGCAGGACAGCTTTAGTTGCAGCTCAGTCTTTGCCTAAGGCTCAGCAGACCCACGAACGAGTCGATAAGATGCTAAGGAGTTTTTGGGAAATTGAAAATTGCAGTGAGTTCTCTGTTGATACCAAGCAAGAGGACCTTGACTGCGAAGAACATTTCAGGGATCATTTTGTTCGATTGCCATCAGGAGAATTTTCTGTAAGGTTGCCTGTTAAACGAAATTTGGATATGCTTGGCGATTCGTATACTCAAGCATATAGGCGATTCCTGAATTTGGAGCGTAAGCTAGAGCGTCATCCGCAGCTAAAGGAACAATATTCAGCATTCATTAAAGAGTATCGGAAACTGAATCACATGTCTTTGGTCGAACCCGAGTTACTGAATCGCTGTCTTTATTTTCTGCCACATCATTGTGTTCTTAAGGATGACAGTACTACGACCAAGCTTCGGGTCGTATTTGATGGTTCTGCAGCCACATCGACAGGATCTTCGCTGAATGAAATTCTCATGGCAGGACCCACTATCCAACCAAAACTTTTAGGAACCTTGATGAGATTTCGTACATTTCCAGTTGCACTCACTGGGGATATCTGCAAGATGTCCGCTCTATGCATCAGTTGGCTGAGGAGGAGCAAGCTTCATTTCCAGTTGGCTCTCAAGTAATTCGTCATTGTTTCTACGTCGACGATTTAATGACTGGTGGTGCGGACGAGGGAGAAGTTCGTGAAATTCTGAGACAGACATCTGAGTTATTAGCCAAGGGAAACTTCCAAATCAGAAAGTGGTGTTCAAATGTTCCAGCCGTGTTGAGCGAGGTTCCTGACAAGGATAAGGAGACTCTATTGAGGTTCGACGATGGCACTGACTTCACAAAAGCCCTTGGTTTGGCCTGGGATCCTCCATCCGATGAGCTTCTCTTTTCAGTTTCACCCAAGCAGCTGTCTTTAAAGCCAACAAAGCGTTCTTTGTTATCCACTATTGCTCGATTCTATGACCCCCTAGGATTGATTGCGCCTGTCATAACCATGGCAAAAATATTTCTTCAGCAATTGTGGAAGGAGCAGCTCCAGTGGGATGAAAGTCTTCCGGCATCTCTTTCTTCAGCCTGGCTTAATTTCTGCGAGAATTTGTCCAACTCTCAGCGCATTAGCTTTCCTCGTTTGACGCTTGTTCCCAATTCGCATGTAGAGGTCCACGGCTTTTGCGATGCCAGTTTACACGCGTATGGGGCATGTGTTTACATCGTCTCAAGGACAAATAATGGTACACATGTGCAACTACTGTGTGCAAAATCTCGAGTAGCACCTCTCAAAACTCTGACCGTCCCAAAGCTGGAGCTATGTGGTGCTCTTTTGCTTTCTCAACTGATGAATGAAGTACTAAGTCTTCAATTGTTTGCTGGACAGTTCTATTGCTGGTCTGACTCAACAACTGCATTGTCTTGGATTCGAAACGACCCAGCGCAGTTCAGCGTCTTCGTTTCGCACCGAGTCTTAAACATTCAAAAGCTGACCGCCCTCATGGAATGGCACTATGTACCAACCAACTTGAATCCTGCTGACATCTTGTCCAGAGGCGCTCTACCTTCAGAGCTCTTGCAGTCTCAGCTGTGGTCCCATGGGCCACCGTTTCTTTGTGAGGAGGAAAAGGAATGGCCGTCGACATCGGTGCAGAACATGCCGTTACTGGAGCTTAGAAAAAGAGTCCTGCTTGCCGTTTGTCCATATGTCGACCTATCTGAGGGGCGTAAGTTCGCCAATTCCTTTGACAAATTGCAGCGAACGTTTGGATATGTTTTCAAGTTTCAACAGCGTACGAAGTCCTCTGGATTAACTGTTGCTGATATATTTGGTGGCACTCGGATGCTTCTTCTTTCGATATAAAGAGAACATTTATGGGCTGACTACAAGGCATTACTCGACAACAAGCAAGTTTCTCCATCAAGTTCGTTAGCGTCACTTGCACCATTCATTGATGAATTTGGACTCCTTCGCGTTGGAGGAAGGCTGAGGAATTCATCACTTGATTTCAACGCACGTCATCCCATCATTCTTCCAAGGCGTCATCCCGTCACTTCAGCCCTAATAGTGAATTTTCATGAGCGCAATTTACATGCAGGGCCTCGATCGTTGCTCGCACTAATTCGACATCTCTTTTGGCCGATTGGTGGGCGTAGAAGTGTGGCAAGCGTTGTCAATAGCTGCGTCAGGTGCTTCAGAGCTAGACCACGTCTACTTGAGCATATTATGGCTGACTTGCCTAAGGAGCGTGTTGATGGTTCATATACGTTTATGGTAACCGGCGTGGATTTCTGTGGTCCGTTCTTTTACAAAAGTGAAGTTCGCAGACGGCCTCCCATTAAATGCTATATTTGCCTGTTCATTTGCTTTTCTACCAAAGCCGTGCACTTGGAGCTGGTGCAGGATTTGTCTACAGCTTCGTTTCTTTGCGCCCTCAAACGTTTCATTTTCACCCGCGGTCGTCCTCGAGAGATCTGGTCGGACAATGCAACCAATTTTGTAGGGGCAAAAAACGAGTTGGAGGAATTGAAGCAGCTGTTTCTGGATAGCAACCATCTGAAGGCGATCCAGGAGTTTTGCGTGGCTGACCATATTGACTGGCGTTTTATTCCGCCCTGCTCGCCGCACTTTGGAGGGCTATGGGAGGCTGCTGTAAAAACAGCCAAGCATCATTTTTACCGTTCTGCTGCCAATTCCTTGCTGAATTTTGATGACTTGCGTACTCTTGGTTGCCATATCACTGCAATCATTAACTCACGACCATTACTCCCAATTACAGAGCATCCCGATGACCTTGATGTCCTGACACCAGCACATTTTTTGGGTACTGCAAATATGTGTTCGTTCGCTTCGCCAGACATAACTGGACTGAACTTCAATCGCCTCGACCGATGGCAGAGAATCAACCACCTTCAACAGACGTTCTGGTCGCGCTGGCGGGAAGAGTACCTCACTCTTCTTTAACAGAGGACGATATGGAGAACTGACCGTCCTGGGATCAATGTTGGCGACATTGTTCTCGTCAAAAACGAGAACTTACCTCCACTCAAATGGCCACTGGCTAGGGTGTCCAAACTGATCGTGGGAGGAGATGGCGTTGCCCGGGTGGCGGAATTGAGAACTGCCACTGGTACTACAACAAGAGCTGTCGCCAAGCTGTGTTTGCTGCCCAAGAAGGATGTTGAAGGCCCGAGTCCTCCAACGGGGGGAGAATGTTCGGCTAAGCGCCTTTCCCAAAGCTGAAACTAATCAAATTTAAGAGAACCTTCTAACTTAACTCTCTCAACTTCTTTCTCTCATTTGTCGCTTTTGTTTTTGTTGCTTGTCGCGTGCCATCTGCACAGCAAGCTGCGCTGGCCACTTTGGCTGCTGCGCTCAGTCTTAAATCGTACTTAATTGCAACCGGCAGGGATCACGTCTAATTTGCCTATCGCGTTTGTCCAGTTAATTTGCTAATTGTCTCGAGTCAAAGTCAACTAAACCCGCAGTAAAAATCGCCCAATAAACAATTGTAATCGCCTTGCATATAAAAACGAAAACTCAAATCGCTTCTTAATTTGGTGGCTAAATTGTGGCTAAATCTTTGCTGGCTATTCTAGCCAAAGGCTAGTGAAAAGGCTCACTAGTTCAACAGCTATTTTGCTGACAGCTTTTAAAAAAAATTATTTTTTTTTTTAATCTTTCATTTTTTTTTTAATTATTAATTTTTAGCCATATCTAATAAAGTCTTTATAATTTTTTTTTAAAAAGATTTTCCTTTTTGATCATCGATATCTGTTTTTCTCGGCATTAAAATAATTTTTTTATATTTTTCCAGGGACAAATTTTCGGTTTTCGAATATTTTGATATACACCCCCGTTATCTTGATCTACTGGCCCCCCAAATAAAAAATTATTTTCAAACTGAATTTAAATTTTTATACATTAAACTACACTAAAAAAATTTTCAGTAAAATGGGTCTTTTGTGTAAACCTGCATTTTTCAAACCTGTATTTGATGTAAATGTAGTTTAAAATCTGATTGTTTACTTCTATATTTGAGCACGCTGCCACACAACACAGAAAGATTGTCATTAATACTTATTTTCTTATTTTCTGATAAAAAAAAAACACCGAATTTTGTGATATACAGCCGCGCTCCAGTTCCAGCTAAATTCATAAATAAAATGCAAGTTCATAAAAATGATAAAATTATAATTTTACCTTATTCAACACTTTTTTTTGGAAGGAACCATTGGTTGAGGAACCGCTGGAAACCGACAGCAGGCAATTATTAATATTGGACGGTATTGATGGACGTTCATCATCGATTCCAAGCTTCAATAAATAGATTAGAAATTTGCAAAATTGTTTAAAGGGAGGTGAGACTTACCTCTGTCTTTTTCCATTAAAACAATTTTTCTCTAAACTCAGCACGCAAGCCAAGTGGGGGTACAGCTTCTATTAAATCTTCTTTGGCTAAATACGGCAAACTCTTAAATGTCACATGAGCAGCTAAAACAAGCACAAAATAATTTAAAATTTTTATGTATACAGTGTATACATCTTGAGTTTAAATCAGTGGCGGCAAAATACACAAGGTCATTTTGGCATCTCGTGTGTGTGTGAGCCACGCTTTTGCACTTGTTTGTTGTTGCAAAAGAGTGCAGTGTAAGCTCGTATACTGTCGGAGTAGCGACGTCGCCGCTACTCTGTGGCTTTTGTATACACAGCAAATAGAATCGTGTCGAACTCTGGTTAAAATGCTTAATAACCATTTGCTAAGAGGGTCGATGATAGTAACATCTACAAATCTGGCAAATTTCGCCTTGGTAAATATTTTTGACTCAGGATGTTGGATGCTAGATGTTCTCAGTATGATTAGGCTATAAAATTAAAAGCTATGGAAGACGAAGTGATGAAGATATATATATGCATTTTAAATTTAGCACACTTACAAGGAAAGTTTAAGCAGCTAAGTATTAATGTTGCTGTGGTCGTTTTTTGCAAACATATGTAATATTAAATGTAACTATTCAGACAGGACACATAACATGCCACAATGCTGAGGTGCCTGTTTCAGCGCTTTGCATGTTAGCGCACAACGCGAGCGGTATTAAACGAAGACAGCTGCTGTTGAGGCGTTTTCAGCGTTTTTTCTTCAGAGTCTCTGAAGAAGTAAAGCGCTACATGTATGGGTTCCTGCAAATGGCACATCAGTACAGTGACTCTAAAAATACAACATTCGCGTGGACATGAGACATGCAGGGGAGACCAATGTTTCTCCATAGCGAGGTGTCCACACTTGACAAATTTAATTTTCTAGTGTAAATGAAATAAATTTAAAATAAAAAGATAATGTTTTCAAAATGTTCTTTATTAATTTTAATGGCAGTTTGTAAAGAACTGAAATTATACTACAAACTTGATAAGAAATAATATTAAATTGATAAAAGCTAGTTTCAAAATGATACTAAAAGTTTGATAATTAAAGTGTCAAATTAATAAGACCTAGTGTCAAATTGATACTAATAAAGTAATACAAAAAAGTGTCAACCAGATACACGGTAGTATCAATTTGAAATCCTCGAAGTATCATGTTAATACTTTCGAAGATATTAATTTGATACTTGGAGTATTAGAGAGAATTCGATACTCAATAGTTTCAAATTGATGTCTAAATTGTGTCACTGCGATGACAACTTTTTTTTGAGTGTACTAAAAGATTACATCGTGCGTGCATTTAAATATGTATCCTTATATATGTATACATACATATGGATACATATTTACATACAACGTTGCTGCCTTTGCAAGTCGCACATACAAGTATGTAAATACATATATATGTATGCGTTTATAATATAAATAATAATATACATATGAGATTTTGATTTTTTCTTTTGCCCGGGCGGCAAAACTATCGTTTTGGTCCCAAAAGATATAATAAAAAGTTTGGCTGCGATCGGACAATATTTAGTGGACGCGCTCTCGCCCTAAAAACCAAAAATTTTAAATATGCTACCAATATATGGGATGTGATACGGATTAAATCTGCAAAATTTGAAAAAAAGTTTTTTTGTGATTTTGCTCTTTAAATCCTTTAAGGGGAATACCATAGCAACATTTTACATATTTTTGTTGGATATTTCGAGCGTAAACTTGGTCAGAATCATATCAAATCGGCCAATTTTTCAAAAAAAAAATTTTTTTGAGATTAATTTTGGGTTTAATCTCAAAAATTTTTAAATTTTTTTTAAAGTGTTAATTCTCTTTAAATACTTTTTGCGGAATATCATAGCAACATTTTAAATATTTTTGTTGGATTTTTCGAGCGAAAACTTGGTAAAAATCATATCATAACTCCTATTTTTCTCATATTTTTTCGGGTTTTTTTTTTATGATAAATTAATTTATGCGAGACTATGATTTTTGCTCTTGCCTGGGCGGAAGAAATTTCGTTTTAGTCCCAATAGATATAATAAAAAGTTTGGCAGCGATCGGACTTCAGTTGGTGGAATCGCACTCGCCCTCAAAATCAAATATTTGAAATAAATGCGCAATATTTGGGGTGAGTTTTGGGCTTAATATCTAACATTTTTAATAAAAAATGTTTAAGTGTTATTTCCCTCTATATTCTTTTAGAAGAATATCATAGCAACATTTTAAATGTTAATGTCCGATATTTAGGGCATATCTCGTATATATTATTTTATCTTAAAAAAAAAACATAAAAAAAAATAATAAAAAAATGTGAAAAATGTGCTTTTAAATATGATTCTTACCAAATTTATTCTCAAAATATCTAACATTAATATTCAAAATGTTGCTATGATATTTCGCTTAAAGTTTATAAAAAGAAATAACACTTAAAAATTTTTTTAATATTTTAGAGATTAAATCCAAAATTAATCTCAGAAAAAAAATTTTTTTTTTTTTTTAAATTGACCGATTTGATATGACTCTGACCAAGTTTACGCTCGAAATATCCAACAAAAATATGTAAAACGTTGCTATGGTATTCCCCTTAAAGGATTTAAAGAGCAAAACCACAAAAAAATTTTTTTCGAATTTTGCAGATTTAATCCGTTTCACATCCCATATATTGGTAGCATATTTAAAATTTTTGGTTTTTAGGGCGAGAGCGCGTCCACTAAATATTGTCCGATCGCAGCCAAACTTTTTATTATATCTTTTGGGACCAAAACGATAGTTTTGCCGCCCGGGCAAAAGAAAAAATCAAAATCTCATATGTATTAAAAATTCTTTGAAAAAAATACCAAAAAAAAATTTGAAAAATTGACCCTTTTGATATAATTTTGGCCAGGCTGACTCACAAAATAAGACACATTTATATTTAAAATGCTGCCATGATATTCCCCTAAAAGGATGTAAAAAGAATTAACACATAAAAATTTTTTGGAATTTTTAGAAATTAAATTCGAATCTCATCCACCTCATTTCCCATACATTTCGAATTTTCGATTTTGAGGGCGAACGCGCGTCCACTAAATGAAGTCCGATCGCTGCCAAACTTTTTTTCATATCTATTGGGACCAAAACGAACCCTTTTCCGCCCGGTATTTTGAAATCAAAAAAAAAAGTTAATATAAGGGCCAGTCTAGTGTATATGTGGATGATGCACTATTTTATATACACTTATGATATTTACTTACCCTTTAGAAAAGCAAAGACTTCTTCCATATTTATTTTCTTGAGAAAATGTAGCAATTCTTCATCGACATGACGAGACGTGTCGGCGTCGGCGCCTTCTACTTGATTATCGTTTTCACTCAGTGACGAATAATATTCATTGTCATTTTCATAAAGGACTGGTAGAAGATTAAGCTGCTAATATGATATCCGAACTAATGTTCGTTTTTTTTTGTTTGGCACGGGCGCTTTTAGAACGGTGGCGTTCGTTTGTTGTGTTGTAGTGTGACCAGAGTGTGAAACGAAAATTTTACCAACAAATGGGAAATCCATGTTAATTATGCCAAATAAACTAAGCAATGTCTGGTCGTTCTCATCACAAAAAAATCAAAATCGCTTGTTCACACTCCGTTCATATTTTGTAAACGGATGTTCCAGTTTATTTAACAAAGGTTATTTTTTATCAACAAGAGGTGTTTTTCGGTGAACGCCGAGCTTGTTTTGTAAACGAAAATTCACGAACGAAATCGTTCAAAGTGGAGTCCGCTTGGGCTGGGTTTTGCCTGGTCGTTTTTTTCTTAGTGCAGTATCTCCATAACGGAGCCAGAATTGCCTTGCAAATTAGGACTTTATTTCTGAATGACAGCTTGTTTTTGGAGTTCACTGACAACTCATCACATCGCGGAAAAATACCGTTGAGGATCAAAAATAGTAATAATGTCAAACAAACTGGAAAAAAAAACCATGTAAGGATCATTGCATACGCGCAGTTCGCAGCTAAAAGTTATCCGTGGATTTAAAACCGCTAATTACTTAAGAAACTAGTTTCAAGGCCACAAAAGATCTTATATAACTACATCACCATGATTATGACCAACCTCTAGTGACTAACCGCGATACATACCATGGATGACCATTAACAAAGAACTTAGAAGAAGAAATTTTCTTCAAATTTTCCGAACATTTTTTTAAATTAATTGCCGGTGTGGTCATCCATGGATTGGTCATCCATGGTATTTATTGTGGTTCAGTATTTTCATAATCATGGTAATGTAGTGCTCAAGTGTGCTCATTTTTAGCCTCGAAAATCAATTTCTTAAGCACTTAGCGGTTTTATTACCACGGCGATCCCTTAAATGTGAATTGCTCTTATGCATTAATCCTGGCTTGATCTTTTACTTGGTTGGAAGTAAAGTATGTTTGACATTATTTATATTTTGAACCGCAACGGTATTTTCCCGCGATTTGATGATTTGTCAGTCCTAAAAAGTGGTTTGAAACATTCCTTATGATCTTCACTATATTCTTTAACATTGGTCATCCATGGTATTTATCGCGGTTCGGTATATTCAAAAGCATGGTAATGCAGTAATGTGTGGTCCCTTGTGCCCTTTAAAAGCAGTTTCTTAAGCACTTAACGGTTTTGTTACCATGCAGATCCTGCAGCTGCGAATTGCGCTTATGCATTTATCTAGGCATGATTTTTTTTAATTGGTTGGGCATAAAGTTTTTTTGACATTATTAATATTTTTATCCTCTTTGGTATTATTTCGCGATTTAATAAGTCGTCAGCCGAGTATCCAGCAGTTGGCTCCCAAACTGTGCCACAAAAATAAACCTTGCTAATATTTTTATTATTATTATTTTTAATTTTATTTTATTTTTTACGGTTTTTCGATTATAATCGTACGATGCCACGATGCCGACTACTACTCGGCACCGTAAAAATAAATCATATCTCAAACGTAGTTGTGCACAAATTTCGTGCACAGAGGGCTGCTCACAATACTAGTCAGGCAAAACTGCTCAAGTGCTCAAGTGCTCAACAAAGTGAATACCCCAAATGATTTGTTGAAGATTTTAGAACATTTTCTCGACATGAAAAGCAAGCGTAATAAAAATCCATTGGTTGTGAATCGTTCAGCTCTAAAGAAGTTCTATAAATTGGAAATAGGTTTCAATCAAATATTTTAGATGGAACTCGTTTAAGGAACTCTGAATGCAAAAACCTTCAGAAGATAGTTAGCGTTTGCACATTTTGTAGATAGAGTTCCTTCGAGCCACACAGCACTAGTTTTTTCAACTTTTCTATAAGCGATAGATTTCAAATTGTGTGAGTAGAGAGTTTCTTAAAAAACTCTACTAGTGTCGAACTGAACTTTCTTTAAAAATATCCTTAGCTACTTACTTTAGAGTGTGTGCAGCACAACGAAATGTAGGTTTAAAGTCCTCTAGGGAATCTATTAAGGTAACTTGGTCATCGTCCAAATCATGAAATGTATTTGTTTTACATAGCAACCTTCATTTACATAACATTCTTCATAGTGGCATTTCTCTTAAGCTCTGCAGTTGTCATTGAAAAGTTCTGCTTAAACCATATTCGCTTCATTATCGACGGCGATAGTATAAATCTGACGTAGGATTGTACAACTTTTAGAATGAAAGCAGTCAGAATACAAGAAATTTCTGTATGTCTCTGTATGAGTAGTTTGAAAAAACTACTTGATTTTGTGAAACGAACCTAATTTTTGGAAAAAGTGGTCCGGTTCGGGTTTTGGTTCAAGGGGCTAAACTATTAGGGGTTCGGTTCATGGTCCGGTTCGGCGAACCCGAACCGAACCGGTTCTAAGGGGTTCGGGTTCGAACCGGTTTGCAGCCTTGGTATTAACAATGACTATGTTTGAGAGCGCTAATATGGAGAACGTAACAGTTGTTCTCACTGAAATCTATTTTCCGACTGATCATTTCTATGGCAGCAACAAGAAGTACGTCATCCGATCCAGGCGATTCTGACATTAGTAGCGTGCAGACAAAAGAAGACTCAATGGAATTTAAATATATATTTCAGCTCGATAGCTTTAAAACTGAGGGACAAGTTCGTGAAGAAGTAAACAGTTGGCCACAAATTAATTGCCGCGAAAATTTCATTTATTTTCCTCATTTTTAAAAAAAAAATTTTTTTATTTTTTTTTATTTATCATTAAGCTGTAAATGGAAAATCCAATAGTTTCAAAGATATACAGGCATGTTCTGAATTCTACTACTTTTTGAAAAGTAAATCGAACGCAATTCCGCTTCGATTTTGATTTCGTGTTCTCAATGTTTCGAATGGATTGGCTCTCTTTTTACTTTTTGTAAATCACTGAGACAAACGAGATTGGCACTAGATACATAAGAGAGAAACCGATTCCGGTGTGTTTCGATATCGATTGTAAACAGCTGTTCAGCGTTGTTGTGGTTTTTATGATTTATGGTAATTTGACTTAAAATGCCAGCAATTATGATTTTTGGATATGCGCAACAAATAAGAAAGCGGACGCAAGGAATAATGCTCAACTTAGGGCCAGATTCATCATTCCTGGAATGTTGGAGACCAAGTAAGTTTTGCAGCTTTAAATGGGCGTTGCTTTATTAAATGATTTATTTTTCCAGGTTTGTTTATTCATTCATTCAAAAAAAGTCACGAATGAGCTGAGATGCACCCACGAATAGCTCCAGACGTTCAGTTAGCAGCTGTGCTCCGATTTTTAGCGCCTGGGTCTTCTCAGCTGGGCATTCCAAAAGACTT
Organism: Lordiphosa clarofinis; assembly: GCA_018904275.1. Lineage (NCBI taxonomy): Eukaryota > Metazoa > Arthropoda > Insecta > Diptera > Drosophilidae > Lordiphosa > Lordiphosa clarofinis. The sequence goes on from JAEIGQ010000198.1 coordinate 353,133, forward strand.
CAACATGTGCATGGGACGTAGCACATTTTCTAACAACAGCTTTAAAATTGCCTTTGCAGAGATTGGATTGTCCAGAAAATGAGTCGCCAAGACATCACCGCAAAAGGTTGCTATCTCCCTGTCAATTGGAAGAACAGTCTGTTGGGAATATGGCCCGTCTCCAGTAGCAACAGACTACCTTTTATTGGCAGCCAATTTTTTACGAATAAAGATCTCCAATCCGCCCACGACTAAAATAAAAATATATAGGTATTAAAAACTTGGGAATATATGAATGTTGCTGTGATACCTTTTTCCGAAGCTTCCAGGAGGATCCTTGCGTGGAGGGCCCGCAGCATTCAGTGATACCACCTGATCCTCCCATTTAGCTTCGACAGCCACTTTGTCTCCCTTCACAAAACGCTTCGCGATGTCAAGGTTTTTAGACATGCAGTCCGTGAGCAGCTGCTCCTGTCCAGGGCTTCTATGCTTTCCCCTTAATATAAAAAAGATTTAATAATTGTAAAAGTCTTAAATATTTGTTTACTTACATGTTTCAGTGTTGAAGAAGAAGAGCAGGCGATACATGAAACTTACAGTGAAACGATCGAAAACTGGAACTGAGAGAGGCTGATTCTTTCGTTTTCATTTTCGTTTTCGTTATTCGTTTTCGGTTTCGTCTGCCCTGCCAAAATCTGGACACATTAAACAAAAAAATTCTTTTTAAATTAACTAAAGACTAAAATGCATATTAAATTTTACGAACAATTTTTAAATTGATCACAGAATTAGGGAAAATTCACTTAATGTACATCTAGCAACTGTAAGAGTGCGTAATTTGGCAATTACTTTTCATTCCACAGACCAACAAGCATTACTTTTCAAAACGAAAAATTTTTTCGTTTTGGTGTTGCGAGAACATGAATCAATTCCACTTTCGAATCGATGCCGTGGAAGTGGAATTGAGAACATGCCTGATAGACTTCTTTCACTTATTTAAGCTAATATATGGCATCACATAAAGTATGCGTTAGTCCCATTCACGAAAACGTAAAACTTATGGAATCGGGTAGAATACTAACTGACTCCTCTTTCTACGTTAAAGATACATTAATTACACTAGTTTACAGCCAAAAGACCCATTTCTACTGGAAATTTTTTTTAGTGTAGTTTGGAATGGTGATCCCAAAATCAATTTCAAAAATTTTTTCATGGCTCCGTTTTTGAAATATAGTTTTTTTATTTTTTGGTAGGGGCACTTAGCATTTTAAGCCATATCTCACTTTATAATTGTCAGATAGAGTCAAGCAAGATAAGAATCGAAAGGTTATTTCCCTGCCGGTAATCGAGTAAAACATTGTTTTTAAATCGGTTCATTAGTTTGACTACAATATCCAAAAATATTTCGAAAAAATCGATTTTTTTGCTCGAAAATTAATTTTTGGTCGCCTGGAAAAAATAAAAAAATCCAAAAAATTATTTTTATTTTTTCTACATAAGAACCGCACTTCTACGAAGAAAACAGATATCGACGATCAAAATCTGTGTACAAACACAGGAGCTGTAAGCAATTTAGCGCAAAAAATGTGATATTTCCCTAAATATTTTAAAATAAAGTTTCGTTTGCTTCGACTTTTGTTCCGTTTTTAATTTTTATTTTTGTTCTGGCTTTTCGTTCACTTCATAAATTGACCAAAAAACGAAGAAAAATGCAATGTTAACTTTTGAAAACACACAAAATACTCAAATTTGACAGTTAGTTCCTCTACTCAATTTGATCCATCTATGGTACGTGTTACACGATTTTCCTCACCAATACCTTATTTTCTTAACGTAAATGGTGATTCTTAAGTAGAAAAATAAAAATAATTTTTTGTATTTTTTTAGATTTTTTCTAGTCGTTTAAAAATGAAATTTTTGCATTTTCGAGCAAAAAATCGATTTTTTTGAAATATTCTTGGTTGTTGAATTCAAACTACTGAACCGATTTAAAAACAATGCTCCACGCAATTATTGGCAGCTCCATTACCTTTCGATTTATTTCTTACTTGACTCAATTATGAACTGAGATATGGCTTAAAATGTAAGAGTACCTACCAAAAAAATTTAAAAAATTAATATTTCAAAAACGGAGCCATGAAAAAATTTTTGAAATCGATTTTTTAGATCACCATTCCAAACTATACTAAGAAAAAATTTCAGCTGAAATGGGTCTTTTTTTTTTTTTTATTTTTGTAAACTAGTGTTATTATTAAATTTCTCTAGGAAGTCATTCGTTCAAATTAATTAAAAAGAAAACATTTGAAGTGGATTGTTATCAAGTTGTTTTTTCGAATTTGGTATACGAAAATTTAACTGATGAATGCTTTTTTGGAAATTGTTTGTTATGTTCAACTTAAAAATGTCAGTGACAATTACAGACGTACTGAACAAAAAACAACATAATGGAAATAACTGAAGCACTTTCCAATGTCTGTCATTAAAAATGGCTTTGACAGATCGGCGGAGGAACATTTCCATGCAACAGCCCACGTCAAAGGACCTTGAGATGGAACTGAACTATGAATGGGCTAACGAATTTTTATCAAACATCACAGTACGATACAGAAACACAAGTCACTATAAACCGGCCACAGAATTTTTAAAATCCGATTTTTTGAAATGCAAAACTATTCCGGAAACTTTGTTCAACCAAAAACTGATAATACTAGTTTCTAAAAAAAAATGAATTTAAATAAATGACAATTTTAAGAGAGAAATTTTTTGATAGCATGCCCCACATGCTGAGGAGTTAATAACGTCATGTAAGGCACTTGCTGAAAATATTAGGCGAACTGGTAGAAAGTGCATTTTGGAAAGTACAGTGAAGCAGGAATGTACACAACTTTCGTCATGTTATATATTTTGTACGAAAAAATCTGGACGATATAGAAAATATGTTTGCGAAATCCAACGAGTTTTATTGTTTCATTGATATATAAAATCGTATGCTTGAACGTGTGGTCCTATTTTACATTCAACCCTGAATGCAGATTAAATGTAAAACTGGCAAATTGGTGATGAACATTGATCTACACACTTCCACATCTGCTGGAGCCCAAAAGATTCTCAGACATTTTTTTTTAATATAACGAACATTAAAAATAAGAAAATAATTGCATCGGAATCAACTTCGAGTTCTAGTTCTTCAGGTCCAATTCTTCTGGTTTTTGAATTTCTAATATTAAAATAAATAAGAAAAAACTTGCATTGCCTCCTCCGTGAAAGCAAAGGTTAACATTCTACCCGAAGTGCAGTTTATACGTAAAACTAGAAAATAGTTTATAATATTAAAATAGATAAGAAAAAAATGAATTGCCTCCTCCGAAGAGGTGAAGGTTATTCTAAGCGTACAACTGGCAAATTGGTAATTGACCTTGATCTACGCAATCACCAATTGACTTGAGAGCCAGTTTCACCGAGAGCACAAAACATTCCGACAATTTTTGAAATATTTCGTAGATTAAAAATAAGAAACAAATTGCATCTCGATTAGCTTCGAGTTCTGGTTCTTCAGGTCGTAAAGAACAATAATTTAAGAAAAAGAAAGAAGTTCAAATAATTTTGGAGAAAACACAAACTATGAAAACAAATGCTTTTTGATACAAAAAAATAAGAAGACAGTTTCGGTTTAAAGCCTGTTTCACCATGTTTCATTAATTTACAAAAAGAAAACAATTATAAAAATAAATAAGACGAGGCAAGCTTCAAAGTAGAACTTGCTCCTTGGGACGGCAGGAGCCGAATGCCTTTCACATCAGTTTGACCAGCCATCACATTTTTAAAAGCCTACTTTCTCTTAATATTTACAAAATTTTTCGTCACAAACTTTGTTAGGAAACTCCTCCGTAGCGGCTTGATAAATTTTAATAAAATTATTTTTGTATATATTTGGCACTTGTAGAATAGGATTTTAACTATTAGGGTGTTCAACAGCCCGCGTAAAAAAGTAAATGTGTAAATTTACGCGACGCAGCTATTGAGCGCCCCTAAAGGGTTTGCCCTCGTAATTTTTGGCGTAAATCAGCTGTTTTTGACAAGTTGTGAGTTTTTCTGTTACTTGTGTGTGTCAAAGTTTAATTCGTATTTTTAAAGCATTGATTGTTGGTGTATAAATCAAGCTAAATGAAGAAATATGAATATACATATAAAAAATCTTGAGATAAAACCATGATGCTGTCGATGAAGTGGTAGACGACGTTATGGATGTTCTTACAGCAGTTGAATGCTGGCGGCGAGGATCCAAGTTCTGTGTGCCCAAATGAGTCAACTGGCGAACCAATGAGCTACCATTTTCAATGACCAATGGGTCTGTGCGGCCCCATGCTTTTTTGTCGAATGCATTTCGACCCCAAGTAGAACTTGAGTTACAGGGAGCACTTTTCTGTTTGGGGTAGTTTGGGGAAGCTGCATCAATAAGTGATACTACAACAATGTTTACGTAGGTGATGACGGCTCTTTGAGGTGTAGCTACAGACAGCTATTTTGGGTAAGATGTCTCAATTGATTTGCTGGCCAGATGCAGTTAAACTGACAAAAAAATTTAATTATTCTAGGGGTGACCGCATATTTTGAAGAGTACCCGAGTACTTTTTGTCGTTACTTTGAATGATTTTACAACACTTCAACACTTTACTCTCTTTACACTTTTACGCGGATTTTGTAAACATACCCCAGGGCAGCAAAAAGAGCGTAAACTTTTTTCTCATGTGTTTTGTTGTTGTGGCGTAAACTTTTGGAGTTTACGCTTTTTGCTTTACACTTTTACGCGGGCTGTTGAACACCCTAAATATTTAATTTTTTTGTTTTATTATTGTGAAAATTTTGTAATTTGGAACGTCGAACGAACGGGACTTGGATGGAAGTGAGTGAAAATTGGCATTATAAATTTCAATTCCAATTGAAATATTTTGAATTGGCATTGAAATGAAATAATCTTAATTCAAAAATTTCAATTGGCATTGAATTGAAATAATTCTAATTCAAATTTTTCAATTGGCATTAAAATTAAACAATTTCAGTTTATTTTATTCATTCCGAAATGATCTTTGGTGGCAGCTGGAAGCACTCTGAGCCAGCACAGTGGGTGAATTCACAAAGTAGTATTTGGTACTTTACTTACCGCTTCCAACACTGCGAAGTATTTACCGCCCAAGATTAGAGGCTTCGTTTTCTCTTCTGAAATCAGTTGAACTTGTGCTAGCTTCGCTGGCCTTAATGCTATCGTCGGAATCGACATCGATGTTGGTTTCGAAAGAAGTCATATTTATTTCACAACAAAGTTCACTGCTCGTTTTGTCACTCAATGGTGTTAAACGCGTTTTGACATTCAATTCAATTCCAATTGAAAATTTTGAATTAAAATTATTTCATTTTAATGCCAATTCAAAATATTTTAATTAGGTTTTGGGTTTGGTACCCACCATCGTAAAAAATCTCCACCAATGAAAACTGCGACTACAATGCCTCGGATACGGACCCCCTGACGACGACCCACGCAAACGTTTTAAGGACCACGATTTGAGAATATGCACCTGGAATGTCCGCACCCTCAACAGAGATGGTGATGATATCGCCTTGGTGAATGTCCTCAAGAAATATTCATCGGACGTTACCGCACTCCAGGAAATGCGATGGATTGGACATGGGAGCAAGATAATAACGCTACCAAAAGAGAAGACAGAACAGAAAACACCACCCCCTGCGAGATCTAGTACAGCGGGCATGCTTTCAAGCACGAGTTTGGGTGCGACTTTGCAGTGAGTGATAGACTGCTTCGCTCTGTCATCAGCTTCACACTAGTTGATGAACGGCTAGCCGCGCTCAGACTTAAGACAAAATATTTTAATATTAGTCTTATCTGTGCTCACGCGCCAACAGAAGACAAGAAAGACCCGATAAAAGATGAATTCTATGAGCGCCTGGAACAATTATACGAGCGCTGCCCCAAACACGACATAAAGATCGTGCTAGGCGATTTTAACGCGAAAGTCGGGAGAGAAGGAGTTTTTGGATCGACAGTCGGACGATTTAGCCTTCATGAAACAACCTCTGGTAACGGAGAGAGGCTAATAGACTTCGCTGCGGGCCGGAACATGGTCATAAGTAGTACCAGATTTGAACACCTCGACATCCATAAGGCGACCTGGAAGTCCTCTGGTCAACGAACACGAAATCAGATTGATCACGTTGTGATCGACGGAAGGCATTCATCGAGTGTACTAGACGTGCGTGCGATTCGAGGAGCCAACATAGACTCGGATCATTACCTGGTTGCAGCCAAGGTACGCACGCGGCTCAGTGTGGCACATGCCTCACGCTCTAGCACAAGTCGAAAGCTAAACGTCGAGAAGCTGCAATCACAAGGGACCTCTGAAGCCTACACAGCTAAACTCGCCCAACTGCTTAGGGAAACCTCCCCATTCCCTTCCGATATATGCGAACAGTGGCAGCGTATATCGCACTCCATGAGTACGGCTGCCAAGGAGGTACTCGGCTATTCCGAGCCCCCTCGAAAGCGGACTAGGTACGACGAGGAGTGCCGACGCGCTACTTCAGAGAAAAACGCTGCCTACAGGAGAACTCTGCAGTCGAGAGTAACGCGGGCTGCTAAAGAGCGATACCTGGAGAAAAGGAAAGAGGAGAAACGCCTTTTTAGAAGAAAAAAGTTTGAGCAGGAAAGGCGCATGCGCGAGGAAGTCGAGATGTTATTCGGCATGAGTGAGACTCGAAAATTTTACCAAAAGATTAAGCAATTAACAGAAGGTTTCAAGCCCAGAGTCGCACAATGCAAAGACGAACAGGGGAATCTGGTCACAGATCCGCAAGTGGCGCTTAACAAATGGAGAAGTTACTTTTCCAACCTACTGGGAGGCGATGACGAACATGATGCCGCCTTTAGAGAAGTAACGATGCCACCAATCGACAACATAGAGATAGAGCCGCCGACCCAACAGGAAGTCTGTTTAGCCATAAGAAGGCTAAAGAACAACAAGTCGCCAGGCGCTGCCCGCTGAATTGTTCAAGGCTGGAGGCGAAGAATTGGTAAGGTGCATGCACCAACTTCTGTGCCGTATATGGGTTGATGAAAGCATGCCTGACGATTGGAATCTAAGTGTTCTCTGTCCAATCTTTAAAAAAGGAGACCCTGCAGTTTGCGCCAACTACCGCGGGATTAGTCTCCTTCCCATCGCATATAAGGTTCTGCCCCGCATTATTTGTGAACGTCTAAAGCCGCTTGTTGATACACTGATTGGACCTTATCAGTGTGGCTTTAGACCTGGTAAATCCACCACAGACCAGATATTCACATTGCGCCAAATCCTGGAGAAGACCTATGAGAAAAACATCGAAAAAAAACATCGATTACAAAGCCGCTTTCGACACGCCGATAAGGTCAAGGTTTTTCGAAGCCCTGCCTACTTTAGGTATTCCAGCAAAGTACGTTCGACTTTGCATGATGACGTTGAGAAGCACTCAAAGCTCCGTCAAAATAAGAACGAACCTCTCCAAACCTTTTGATACCAAAAGAGGATTTAGGCAGGGTGACACCTTATCGTGTGACTTCTTTAATCTGCTGATGGAGTATATACTGCGCCAGTGCCCAAATGCCAACAGATCGGGCTCCATCTTTAATAAAGATGTAATGCTACTCGCATATGCCGATGATATTGACATTATCGGCAAAACCGAACAGGCAGTAAGCATGGCGTTTTCAGAGATTGAGAAGCAGTCTGAACTAATGGGTTTAGCGGTAAACGAGGACAAGACGAAGTACCTAGTGTTCTCTAAACAGAAGTACACACAACTTGGGCAATCTGTTGCAATGGGAGTGTACAACTTTAAAGTTGTAGAGGACTTTGTCTACCTTGGAACGATGATAACCGGCGACAACAACATCAGCCTGGAAATTCGAAGAAGAATCACGCTCGCAAACCGATGCTATTACGGGCTAAGTAGGGCTCAAGAGCAGAAACCTCAAGCGAAGAACAAAAATAGCGCTATATAAGTCGCTTATCATCCCAGTCCTGCAATACGGCGCAGAAGCATGGGCAATATCATCAGCGGATGAGGCGGCGATTGGCGTTTTCGAGCGAAAGATTCTTCGCAGGATTTATGGACCTTTGAAAGTTGGCGAGGACTTTCGCATCCGAAGGAATGACGAACTGTATAAGCTCTCTGGGGATACTAGTCTGGTCAAGCGCATAAAGCAACAGCGGCTGCGCTGGCTGGGACATGAGGAATGCGAAAGAACTGGGACAAGGCAAGGTGGGACGACCACCTCTAAGGTGGGACGACCAGGTGCGGAAAGACATTTCTAAGCTTGGCGTGAAAAACTGGTGCCAGCTCGCACGGAGCAGAAGCGACTGGCGGACATTAGTTGCAGCGGCCGAGACCGTCAAACGGTTGTGATGCAAGCATCGGGCCAATAAAGAAGAAAGAAGAACTTCAAACCAAACTGATCTGGCCCAATGTTGGGTCATTTTTGTGCCATGTCCTTGAGATATCGTCAAAAATCCTTTTTTTATAAGCTTTTTATACCCGTTACTCGTAGAGTAAATAGGGTATACTAAAGTCGTGCAAATGTATGTAACAGGCAGAAGGAATCATTTCCGACCATATAAAGTATATATATTCTTGATCAGCATCAACAGCCGAGTCGATATAGCCATGTCCGTCTGTCCGTCCGTCCGTCTGTCCGTCTGTCCGTCTGTCCGTCTGTCTGTATGAACACCTAGATCTCAGAGATGGTAAGAGATAGAGGTTTGACATGTATGGGACAAATGCTTCTTTTTTCTGCACGCAGATCAAGTTTGTTTCAAATTTTGGCCACGCCCCCTCCCGCCCCCGCAATTTGGAAAAAACGTTATATCTCCTACATTTTTAAAGATAGACGATTTGTTTCTTCTAGAGATAGTTAGTAATTAGCAAAATGAATCGATTTGCCAAAGAAATGATGAAGATCGGATGAACGGTTCTCAAGTTATAAGCAAAAAAGTGAACCGAGCCCCCCCGCTACCCACCCTAAAAAAATGTTGCATACTTTTCTGATGGTTACCCTAAGGAACGCAGGAACACTGTTAAACATGTTTTTCATGAGTAACGGGTATATCGAAGTCGGTTAGAGCCGACTTTAACTTATGCTCTCGTTTTTAAATAGAAATATCTCGGGAACTAGAGTAGCTAGAGACATGAAATAAATTGACAGTGATAGAGAATTGATCAAAGTTTTCGAAAATTTTTTGCTATAATTAAAAGAAAACTTGAATGATGAAAAAATTCAAAAATATATATTCTCTTATTTTTAAATCAACGTACATCATATTCGGGACAGAAGAAAACTCATTTATGCAAGCCCTTTACCATTTGTACCACAAATGGCTTCGTTCTTGTCATATCCGGTCCGTTTTATGGTGAAGAAAACGATGCTTCGATTATGAAACAAATTCTTGTAAATGTTGGCTATACAGCTCCTACAACGGGGCCAAGCCAAGCTTCTCACGATCTCTTGGCGTGTGTGCTTTAAATTTTTCGCTCAAGAGAAAGGGACCTACAGTTTAACGCCGGATCCGAACGGCAAAGTTTGAGAAATTGCTTTTTCATGGCTTGTTACTTCACAGCTGGCGCCAGTAGCTGGTGAAGGTGACCGTATGTGAAAAGGCTTTTTTCTAAAGAAAGAAAAAAACTTTTATTATTAGATGTTCAGAGGCGGGATCGATCCCGCCCAGCAGTCCAGCACACTAACCACTGGGCCAAATACGGCCACAAATTTTTGCCAACACTAATTTAATGAGGCTTTTGCGACCTAATGACATATTCGTTGTGGATAGGCGTTTTCGCGATGTCGTTGGTGAGACAGAAGGAAAAGGCTTTAGTCTTTAGTCAAATGAGTCTCGAAAAATCAACAAAATAAGGTGGGTTGTCGTAGCCGTTCATGGATCAATTGCTCAAAAATATAAACTTTTACATCACAATCTGGACAACAAATATCTCAACAAAGTTGGTGATCTATGCAGAATCGCTGGGTATCTCGACAACAAGTTTGGAAAGAGGTTGAACTCAGATAAAGAATTGGGAAGCAGAATACTTTCTCATTTAATAATCGTATGATGGCTCCGAATTCTTTGTCTGAAGAAGTTAAGCAAGAGCGTTTCAACCGAAGAAGAAGTTTATAAAGTCCATTGAAAACATCATCTCATTTGGAATTTCCAAGACTCACGGAAGACGAGCTAAAGGTATTATATTCTGGATCTTACCAACTGTCGCTAGCAGTCTCATACCTAGCAGAAATCCTGAATGAGGACAGGACGATTGATGCTTCATTCGTTAAAATGAGTCAATCAATAATAAAATTCGAGGTTCGCTCGAGGCATATTAACAGCAAGTCCTACTGTGTCTACGTCGATTTTATTCCTAACAATAATAGCATAGATGGCGTACAACGTTATTGCTGTAGTTGTCCCAACGGAAAGAGGACTGTTGGCTGTTGTTCTCATGCTGCAAGTGTGATTTATTACTTGGCTCATGCAAGATACTTATCACGCATTATCCGTCCAGCACCAATTTTATCAAGAATTTTGGAGTCGGATAAAGCGAATGTTGTAATAGACGAAATTAGTGAAGACGACGAGTAAATAAAATTAGCGAATATATATTTTTTAATTTTTCATTAGGAAGCGTATCTTCGATTTTTTTAAAACTTTTTGATAATTGGCTTTAAGGTTGGGGGCAATTCCAGAAAAAGTTTTAAGGTGGCGGTCCAACGCGAAATGAAAAAACCATCACATTCAAGTTTTCTTTTAATTATAGCAAAAAATGTTTTCAGTGTATGTCACCAATTTTCCAATTTTCGAAAACTTTCAATTCTCTATCACTATCAATTTATTTCATGTCTCTAGCTACTCTGGTTCCCGAGATATTTCTATTTAAAAAAAAGCTTATAAAAAAAGGATTTTTGACGATATCTCAAGGACATGGCACAAAAATGACCCAACATTGGGCCAGATCAGTTTGGTTTGAAGTTATCTATCCAATTGTAAGCGAAATTTCAAAATCCCAGACTTTAGGCCGCACCCCTTCCCTTATCGGGCTAGAACCTTTATAATGCCAATTAAAAAATTTTGAATTTGCATTGCCAGATTGAATGCCAATTAAATTAAAGCATTACACAGCCCAACAGTGATTTTGGTGCAGGTTTATTTTTAACAGATTATGTTATTATAGACTTCACTGAACAAAACTGTATCATTGGTTTTGTTCAATCAGCTCTTGTTTCCAAGATATCGAGGAAAAACCAAAAAGTCGACTTTTTGGCACTCTAGGATTTATGGAGGCCACACTAGGCATAATTATCTGAATTTAGGAACTAATTGCGATAAGGTACATATCAATGCAAATTTTAAAAATCATAGCCGCTATATTGGTACAGCGGAAAGTGTCTAAATTGGCCTCTAAAGACAGACATTTTTCGATTTATAGCATTTTTAGCATTTTTTATAGCCCGTTAAAGCTAGCGCAGTTATTGAATTAATATTTTCGCCATCTGAGCCTATAGACAAACTTATGATCTAATTTTGTGATTTTTATGGCGATTAAATCAATTTATTTGGCAAAGTTACAGCCTCTTAAACACAAAATTACATATATAAATTTATGGTAGGAAAACTAGATTTGTAACTAAAATTTTTATAGGAACTGAGAAATGGCTACTTGTTTCCAAATATAATTTATCATCTACATGGAAACATATAACAATTTATGCCGAACCAAGTAGCCCCTTTACAGTTCCTATACAGATTTAGAGTAACAATCTAGTTTTCCTCCTATAAATTTAAATATGTATTTTCGTCTTAAACACGCCATATCTTTGCCCAATAAACTTATTTAAATGCCATAAAAATCACAAAATTAGATCATATGTTTGGCTATATGCTCAGATGGCAAATGTATTAATCCAATTACCGCGCTTCCTTAAACGGGATGATTTATTTTGATAAAAATGCTATAAATCGAAAAATTTCTCTCTTTAAAGGCCAAATTATACCCTTTCCGCTGTACTTATATGGCGCCTATGATTTTTTAAATTTGCATTGATATGTCCTTTGTCGTAAATAGCTCATAAACTCAGACATTTATGCCTAGTGTGGCCTCCAAAAATCCTAGAGTGCCAATAATGCAAGATTTTCGTTTTTCCGCTATATCTTGGAAACAAGAGCTGATGGAAAGAAACTGAAACCAGTTTTGGAATCAGTAAACATAAACTTATCATATTTTTAAAGCAACAGGGCTGCACCTCACAAAGATGGTAATTTTGTTGGCCTGTGTTATCAATTGGCATTACCAATTATTAATGCTAATTGACGAAAATAATGCCAGCGGAACAACCCTGGTGGATGGAATGTGGGTGGGATTTGAATTTATTATTGTACAATTGCAGTGTACTCATTTTTGCGATAGTCGCGACTATTAAATTTAATTCTATCATTGAGTATAATTTTGTTAATTTGTTAATTAAAAATTTGAGATTACCTTGTTTTTAATTTTTGTCTTTCTAATGTGTAAATTGTTTTGTTTCAAAATGCATTGCGTTGCTAATAAGTTTGAGCTCATGTAAGAGTTCGTTCCAACAGCGAGCGGATCGACAAAAAATTTGGTTTGGTACATTTAAGGTTTTGTGTTCTTTTTGAGGCTGCAAAATTTAAAAGTTCAAAAATATAAGTCGGTTCTTGAGTAGCCATTATTTTGTGTAAGAAAACAAGAATTCTAAGGCTAGTCCACTATATTAAATTAAGTCCAAAAATGCTATTGGAAACTGTATTATATGGTCAACTGCATGTGTTAGCATTAGGCATGTTTTTGCAACAGTCAGTTTGAGGCTTCCATATGTTTTTCCTGTTGTCTTTCTTGTAAATTGTAAAGCATTTGGACTTTAAGGGGTTAAGTCCTTGCCTAGTTGTTAGTTGCATCTAATTTATTGATATGATCGGATATGATCAAAAGCATTGGTGGTAGAATTTTAGGGAACTGAGGATTTAGTTTGTCAATACCTTGTCAATTAAAGGCCCACGGTTTGAGGATATGGACCTAGAATGCTGACACCATCAACAGGGAAGTTTCTGATATCTAGTTAGTGAATGTCCCCGAGAGATATTCTTACGTTACTATGTAGAAGAATTACTCTTGCCAAATCATGTTTCTACGGGCTCGGCAGGGAGTTAAAGAGCAAAACCGTCTCTCGAAAACAAAAATAGCGCTGTACAACTCGCTTATCATCCCAGACCTGGAATATAGCTCAGAAGCATGAACATCCACAGCAAAACTAATCTCGTTGCAAAGACTAATTTTATTATTTTGGTTAGTATTTAATTTATAATTGGAAGTTCACAGTCTTGATATTATGAAATAATAAATATTTAATAATTAAATATATAGCCAACATAGACTCGGATCATTACCTGGTTGCAGCCAAGGTACGCACGCGGCTCAGTGTGGCACATGCCTCACGCTCTGGCACACGTCGAAAGCTAAACGTCGAGAAGCTGCAATCACAAGGGACATCTGAAGCCTACTCAGCTAAACTCGCCCAACTGCTCAGGGAAACCTCCCCATTCCCTTCCGATATATGCGAACAGTGGCAGCGTATATCGCACCCATGAGTACGGCTGCCAGGAGATACTCGGTCACTCCGGCCCCCAGGGTTGGTACGACGAGGAGTGCCGACGCGCGACTGCAGAGAAAAACGCTGCCTACAGGAGAACTCTGCAGTCGAGAGTAACGCGGGCTGCTAAAGAGCGATACCTGGAGAAAAAGAAAGAGGAGAAACGCCTTTTTAGAAGAAAAAGTTGGAGCAGGAAAGGCGAATGCGCGAGGAAGTCGAGATGTTATTCGGCATGAGGAGACTCGAAAATTTTACCAAAAGATTAAGCAATTAACAGAAGGTTTCAAGCCCAGAGTCGCACAAGCAAAGACGAACAGGGGAATCTGGTCACAGATCCGCAAGTGGCGCTTAAGAAATGGAGAAGTTACTTCTCCAACCTACTGGGAGGCGAGACGAACAGGATGCCGCCACTAGAGAAGTAACGATACCACCAATCGACAACATTGAGATAGACCCCCGACCCAACAGGAAGTCTGTTTAGCCATACGAAGGCTAAAGAACAACAAATCACCAGGCGCTGATGAGCTGCCCGCTGATTGTTCAAGGCTGGAGGCGAAGAATTGGTAAGGTGCATGCACCAACTTCTGTGCCGTATATGGGTTGACGAAAGCATGCCCGACGATTGGAATCTAAGTGTTCTCTGTCCAATCTTTAAAAAGGAGACCCTGCAGTTTGCGCCAACTACCGCGGATCAGTCTCCTCCCCATCGCATATAAGGTTCTGTCCCGCATTATTTGTGAACGTCTAAAGCCGCTTGTTGATACACTGATTGACCTTATCAGTGTGGCTTTAGACCTGGTAAATCCACCACAGACCAGATATTCACATTGCGCCAAATCCTGGAGAAGACCTATGAGAGAAACATCGAAAATCACCATCTTTTTATCGATTACAAAGCCGCTTTCGACACGCCGATAAGGTCAAGGTTTTTCGAAGCCCTGTCTACTTTAGGTATTCCAGCAAAGTACGTTCGACTTTGCATGATGACGTTGAGAAGCACTCAAAGCTCCGTCAAAATAGGAACGAACCTCTCCGAGCCTTTTGATACCAAAAGAGGTTTTAGGCAGGGTGACACCTTACGTGTGACTTCTTTAATCTGCTGATGGAGTATATACTGCGCCAGTGCCCAAATGCCAACAGATCGGGCACCATCTTTAATAAAGATGTAAGCTACTCGCATATGCCGATGATATTGACATTATCGGCAAAAACCGAACAGGCAGTAAGCAATGCGTTTTCAGAGATTGAGAAGCAGTCTGAGCTAATGGGTTAGCGGTAAACGAGGACAAGACGAAGTACCTAGTGTCCTCGAAACAGAAGTACACACAAATTGGGCAATCGTTGCAATGGGAGAGTACAACTTTAAAGTTGTAAGGACTTTGTCTACCTGGAACGAGATAACCGGCGACAACAACATCAGCCTGAAATTCGAAGAAGAATCACGCTCGCAAACCGAGCTATTACGGGCTAAGTAGGAGCTCAAGAGCAGAAACCTCAAGCGAAGAACAAAATAGCGCTATATAAGTCGCTTATCATCCCAGTCCTGCAATACGGCGCAGAAGCATGGGCAATATCATCAGGATGAGGCGGCGATTGGCGTTTTCGAGCGAAAGATTCTTCGCAGGATTTATGGACCTTTGAAAGTTGCGAGGACTTTCGCATCCGAAGAATGACGAACTGTATAAGCTCTATGGGGATACTGGTTTGGTTCAGCCCCTAAAAAAAAACCGGGGCGGCCCGGGGGGGGGTGTGTTCCCGGTGGGGGGATAAACCCCCAAAAAAGGGGTTTAAGAGGAGAGGGAGAAAAAGGGGGGGGGGGGGGGGGGGGACCACACCTAAGGTGGGACGACCAGGTGCGGAAAGACATTTCTAAGCTGGGGGGGAAAAATGGGGCCCCCCCCCCGGAGCAGAAGCGACTGGCGGACTTAGTTGCAGCGGCCGAGACCGTCAAACGGTTGTGATGCAATGCATCGGGCCAATAAAGAAGAAGAAGAAATATTTAATAATGTTCGACCTAAGTCGACTCCTGCGTTTCCTTTGGATTTGGATTTCCCCGCATAATTGACAAGGCATATTGGTTTTGTCATAAGTTATGACATGACACTCACGACATGAATTAAAGACAAAATTTGTTTTAAAATTCGCTTGTTTAGGCAATTCTTAGTTTGGTGTATTCATTTATATTTCTTATTAATGTAATTTTATTTAATTGCCTCCAAAATTATGTGCTTAATTTTTTTCGATGCATATTTATTTTATAAGTGTCCACTGTAAATAAATATTAACACGTACACCAATAAACAACCTGTATGCTTGGATTTACTTTATTTTTAAAGCTAAAAACTATAGCAGAAAAGCATTTTATAATATTGAAACCGACCCCATTTTTTAATGTTTTTATACCCTTGGAGAGGGTATATTAAAATTGTCCGCATGTTTGTAACGCAGAGAAGGGAGCATCTCCGACCACATAAAGTATATATATTCTTGATCAGCATGACGAGCTGAGTTGATATAGCCATGTCCGTCTGTCCGTCCGTCCGTCTGTCCGTCCGTCTGTCCGTCCGTCTGTTTCTATGCTATCTCCTCCGTCAGTTTTAAAGCTATCTTAACCAAACTTTGCACGAAGTCTTTTAGTCCAAATACGCTGCACATTTGTCGGAACCGGCCGGATCGGATGACTATAGCATATAGCTGCCATAGGAACGATCGGTCGGAAAAATAGTTTTAGTGAGAAAAACTTTTTTGTTTTCAATGTTATCGCTCCCAACGCTCGTATTTATAAGTTTTTAATGATTTCACATAATTTCACGAAGTCTTGTCAAAATCGGACAACTATATAGTACAGCTGCCATACAAAAGTTAGGTCTGAAAAAAAGTTTTAGTGAGAAAAACTTTTTTGTTTCCAATGTGATAGCTCCCAACGCCCGTATTTATAAGTTTTCAATGATTTTACATCATTTCACCAAAATTTTTCGAAATCGGACCACTATATAGTATAGCTGCCATACAAACTGTCAGGCACATATCAAGCTCCAAGGGTATATAAACTTTGGTCGAGCCGAAGTTAGCTTGCCTCTATTTTTTACTCTGGTTTAGGTTGGGGCTTTGATTATTTTTTTGCTCCAGTTCGGGTTCGGTTCGCACTTTCCGAAAATCCAGGAACCGGGTTTCAGCCCAGATAGAAACAGACGGACCATGCCCGTTGGCTATATCAACTCAGCTCGTCATGCCGACTAAGAATACCTAATTATTCTAAATAAATTAAAATATTATGTGGGCGAAGATGCTTCCTTCTATGCATTACAAACTTCTGGACAATTTTAATAAACCTTCTTGAAGTGTAAAAACAGTTTAATATATATTAAAAACGAGAAGGCCAAGCTAACTTCGTCTTTGCCGAAGTTTATATACCCTTGCAAATGTTTTAATACATCAGAGATTAAGAAAAATTTTTCTAAATAAAACTCATATTTCGACCGATAGTTCCTATGGCAGCTATAAGATATAGTCATCCGATCCGGTCGGTTCCGACATATTAGCATTGTGCAGTAAAAAGAAGACTCTGTGCAAAGTTTCAGCTCGATAGCTTTAAAACTGAGAGACTAGTTAGCGTAGAAACAGACAGACAGACGGACGGACAAAGCTCAATCGACTCAGCTCGCGCCCTGATCAAGAATATATATAGTTTATAGGGTCGGAAATGAATATTTCTGTGCGTTGCAAACTTCTGGACAAAATTATAATACCCTTTGCAAGGGTATAATTAGAGAACCGTATATAAATATAGGACTGAAGATTCCGTTACGTAATCCGTTAAGATATCCGTTACGTAAAACACAAGTGGTTTTTGACTGCTTAACTACAACCGAATGTTTTTTTTTTTAAGAATTTTGATCAAAATAAATAAAACAAATCACTTCCCAACTCAGCTGCGATTTTTTTTTGACAATTAATCAAACATGCATTGCACACCTTTCTCATGGTGGAACAGTACACCTTTGTGGTATGATATATTCTCGGTATTTGGTCAAAGATATTTGAACAGTGCATTTAAAAGACCGCTACCTGCGGCCGCCTCAAGCCGAGGCGCACGAAAATAGAAACTAGAACCTAAAAATTAAAACAACCCCCAAGCGAGGACACATCTGTTAGTAATAAGGCATTTCTCTGCTTGGGGTAAAACCAAAAATGTATAAAAGAGAAAGTACCAACATATTAAAAAACAGTCAGCTTCTATACAAGGAGCGGTTCACTCGCAACATATATGCGTTTTATTTAGTATTCAATAAAAATTCTTCTATATCCAATAACAATAATCTACCGTGCGCCTTCAAAAAAATATTCAAGAACGAAGGTTTATCTCCTTCTGGACCTACCTTAACCAATTAAACGATTGATGTGAATTTTTTATATGGCGTCCACTTTTGCTGAATTTTGGGGAATTCCATCTTAAACCACATTTTATCTTAATAGTAAGTAAGTTGTCGTTGTGTGTTGCAAGTACAAAACTAGCCGAAAAACGTGAACCGAGGCTTCATTGGAAAAACTGGGTATCACCTCATATCATAACTTAATGGGTTTATGCAGAGTTTTTTAAAAATTTGGATTTTATCTGTGTTTTGTAATGTAAAGTTGGTTAAACAACCCAAAAGGCCAAGGCAAGCTTCTCTCAGTCTCTTGGTGTTTGTGCTTGGAATTTTTCGCTCTTTCGGTATATTTTGGTACATTGGTATATTTTCATGCTTCGCAGCGGGGGCTAGGAATTCCTTTTAGACATGGGGTTTCTTTTTGAAATTTTCTTAGAATTCATCGCAGATCCGAATCTGCTATACGCTTACCACGTTTTTTTAGCTCCATACAAAATTGACCCGCCCTAATGTATATGCTAAAAATAAAACCAGTAAGACCGTTGTAGTCGAGGAGCTGGACTTCGAAATACCCTGTACAATTGACAAACAAACACATACACAAACAAACACACACGTACACATACACATAAACGCATTTAAAAACACGCCCTCACACACACACACACACACGCGGGCGCAAGCTGCAAGCAATGCGTAATAAGCAAAGCGTGTGGGGTGGGGGGGTGCAAAAATGGTTTCGTGAATAACTTCTGTGTTTTTGCTCAGATCTCATTGTGCGTTTCAGAATAGATAGGTTAAGGGCCTAAGATAAAATATATTAAGCGACGATATTGTAACTTTAAAATTGTGGCTCTGATAGGTTTAAGGGGGGAGGGCGGGAAAAATTTGTATCTCTATCTCTTATAGTCTCTGAGATCTACGCGTTCATACAGACAGACGGACGGACGGACAGACGGACATGGCTAAATCGACTCGGCTGTTGATGCTGATCAAGAATATATAATATATACTTTAGAGGGTCGGAAATGTTTCCTTCTCCCTGTTACATACATTTGCACAACTTCATGATCCCCTTTTACACATTTTCAATGGGTAAAGGGTATAATGAGTATATTCCCAAAAAATATCCCAAAGAATCATCTTCGACTAAATAAAGTATATATGGCAAAAAAAATAAATAAAAAGTGGAGCAATCAATTTTTAATTGTAAGGTAAAACTGTAAAGAGATGCAACGCACAATAATAATATTTTCAGCTTTCGGCTGTAAAACTTCTCTCCAGTCCGACAAAATCGAAAATGGTAAATGGCAAGAAATTGTTGAACCATAAAAGTTTCCAATGATAAAGAGCAGTTCAATGAGCTTTCGCACCATTCTTTTTGTTAACTATCTTGTTTAGTTTTGTTTCAAAAAATCAATAATTTTTTCTGAAGTGGGCAACTATTTGTTTGATAGTCTCAAAAAATTTTAATTTTTTTGCCAGGATGAAACCGCAGTTTTCAACGATTTTTAATAGATTTTTGAATATTTTACCATTGTGGGATGCAAAGATATAGCGACTGTGTTATATTGTTAAAGTTGGTTATAACTAAATATTTGAAAGGCCTTAAAATAAATACAAATGTTTAATATATACTAGTTTCCCTCTACTTTGTGGTAAAAATATTTGCGATGGTTGAACTGGAGAAAGAAACCGCCGAAACTTAAGAAAAAAAATGTAAATCGCAGTTTGTGAAAAAACGGCCATTTTGAGATTTTTCAAAAAAATTAGGACTAGTCCTCATGTTAATATTAGTACTCTGAAAAAGACTTTATGATAGGACGGCCATAACTTTCCGTGAAATTCAAAAAACCGCGACACAAAGGATTCACCCACGATCAACTTCATACAGGCCTTAAACCATACCTAAAAATAGACCGAACTGCGTTTATAGATTCTCCAATAAAGCGTTGGTTCGTGGATTACGGTCATTTTTGTTCTCTCAATTGGCTTTGAAAAATATTGACATATTCATGGGGCATTCCATACAAAAAAACTTTTTTCTGGGATGATGTCTCCGAATTGGATGATAATTGGCCCAAAGGAAGCTTATTATGACAGAAGCTTAACCCCAAAATGTGAGCTTTTTTTGAGCTCTTTTGCGGAAGTTCTACGCTTAAAAGTGTAATATTGTGAATTTTTTAAATTTTCAATAACTCGAAAACGGTTTAAGATAGAGCTAGGCAATTTTTTTCCAAATGTGCAGGATTAACAAGTAAGACCATTGCAGTCGAGTTAGCTCGACTTAAAAATACCCTGTACAATTGACAAACACACACATACACAAACAAACACACACGCACACAAACGCGCCCTCACACACGCGGGCGCAAAAGCAAACGTAATAAGCAAAGCGTGGGGGGAGGGGGGGTGCAAAAATTGTTTCGTTAATAACTTCTGTGTTTTTGCTCAGATCTCAATGTGCTTTTCAGAATAGATAGATTATAGGCCTAAGATAATATATATTAAGCGACGATGTTGTAACTTTAAAATTGTGGCTCTGACAGTATTTTGCGGTTTAAGGGGGGAGGGGGGAAACTTTGCAAATCTGAAACAAACTTGATCTGCGTACGGCCTATACCTATGTACATGAAAAATTTGTATCTCTATCTCTTATAGTCTCTGAGATCTACGCGTTCATACAGACAGACGGACAGACGGACGGACGGACAGACGGACATGGCTAAATCGACTCGGCTGTTGATGCTGATCAAGAATATATATACTTTCTAGGGTCGGAAATGTTTCCTTCTCCCTGTTACATACATTTGCACAACTTCATGATCCCCTTTTACCCATTTTCAATGGGTACAGGGTATAAAAAGACCTTTTTAAAAAAATTTTGAAAATTTTTTTATTTATTACCTTTCTTGAAAAACAAAGGATTTTTTCAAAAAACTTAGTCTAGCAAAAAAGACCCATCCTTCAAAAATTCTCAAAAAAATATATCTGAAAGCCGCATCTTTTCCAAACATTTTGAATGGTTCCAGGTTCGAATTAAGAACCAAAAAAAAATGTATTAGAAATTGTTGACAAATTTTTCATACTAATATTTTTGAGATTACATGACAAAAATGGCCATAACTTCCTCAATCTTCAAGCTACAGATATGTTCGAGCACTCAAAATGTTTGGAAAAGATGCGGCTTTCACATTTATTACACTGGCCAACAGCCACTTTGGTCCAGCCTTATCGATGACAAATTCTGATCCTGTTTTGTTCACTGATTCCAAGACTGGTCTCGGTATTTCTCCATCAGCTCTTGTTTTCAAGATATCGCGGAAAATCCATTTTGCAGTATTTTTGGCGTTTAAAAAATTATGGAGGTTACACCGAGCAACAATATGTGTACTTATGAGCTCTATGCGACAGTATACATATTAAGATCGCCTAAAAAAATCAATGGAGCAGCATCAGCAAACCCAAGAGCGCCTAAATTGGCCTTTGAAGAGAAATTTTCATCAAACTATAGCAAAATTTTCAAACTCAATCGCCGTGTACCAGCCATTTGGGGTGCTTGCATTTTTATGAAAACCACTTTAGCATGCAGCCCAATGGTTCTTCTAATTTCACAAATTTTGTTGCATTTAAATCTTATCGATGGACAAAGTTACAAGCGGTTAATCCCGAAAAAATAAATTACAATTTATGGCAGGATAACTAGATTCATACACAAAATGTGTATAGGAAATATTAAAAGACTACTTGATCTAACATAGTCTTTTCATAAATTGTCAAGCAAATGTACAATTACATTCAATCAGTACTAGATTCAAACAATTTTCTCCAAATTCATATTTGCGTAACCTTGCGAGAATAACATTAAAATTATATGAATTGGGCCACAATTGAGCCAAATGAGTTCCGCACTCACTATAATCTATGGATAAAGCCTCTTGTGACTATTCCATATTTATCTAAACTATAGATGCTTGTCTATTACTGGAGTGACTTCGGATGCTTGCAGTGTGCCCATCCAGTGCACATATCACAAGAATGAAATTTTAACGTCCCACAGCAAGACGAAGATGTGCCTTTGGAGAAAGAGCTCAGCCATGGTTTTTATATTAACAAGGCTTTAACCAAAGCGTCATATTGCCTTGCTCATGCCTCCAGGAGCTTGGCATTATTATCCGGGAACGGTCAAGCGAAAGTGTTAACGGGCCATAATAACGGATAACGTTAGCAGTTCTGACTGCTAACGAAATAGAAAGTGCAGATATATAAGCTCATTGTAATAAAAAGTAAAAAAAAAAACAAAAAACTAGTTTTCTAGTTTGTCAAGAAACATCTGCATAAGAACTGCATAATGTGTTTTTTTATACCCTTGCAAAGGGTATTATAATTTTGCCCAGAAGTTTGCAACGCATAGAAATATTCATTTCCGACCACATAAACTATATATATTCTTGATCAGGGCGACGAGCTGAGTCGATTGAGCTTTGTCCGTCCGTCTGTCTGTCCGTCTGTCTGTCTGTCCGTCTGTCCGTCTGTCTGTCTGTCCGTCTGTCTGTTTCTACGCAAACTAGTCTCTCAGTTTTAAAGCTATTGAGCTGAAACTTTGCACAGAGTCTTCTTTTTACTGCACACTGCTAATATGTCGGAACCGACCGGATCGGATGACTATATCTTATAGCTGCCATAGGAACTATCGGTCGAAAAGTGGGTTTTTGTGAGAAAACTTTTTTGTTTTTAATGTAAACGCCTTCCGCTTCGACAATTATTAGTTTTATACGCTTTTACACAGATTTGGAAGTTTTGGTCAAAATCGGATGACTATATCTTATAGCTGCCATAGGAACTATCGGTCGAAAAGTGGGGTTTTTGTAAGGAAACTTTTTGTTTTTAATGTAAACGCCTTCCGCTTCGACAATTATTTGTTTTATACGCTTTTACACAGATTTGGAAGTTTTGGTCAAAATCGGATGACTATATCTTATAGCTGCCATAGGAACTATCGGTCGAAAAGTGGGTTTTATGTAGAAAAATTGTTTGTTTTAATGCTGACGTTCGTAAACTCTGATGTATTAAGACATTTGCAAGGGTATAAAAACTTCGGCAAAGACGAAGTTAGCTTGGCCTTCTCGTTTTTTTTTGTATTTGGTTGCACAATTCATTAAAAAAATACAAAATTAAAAATGTGTGAGTGCGTGGGGTGTTGAAAAATTTCGTTTGAAAAATGGTGTATTGATGGTTCGCAGTTTTTCGAAAGTCACCGTTATGTCAAGGGCAAACGTAAAAAGAAAAATTGGTTAGTTTAAATGCCTTAATGTCCCGAAGCAGAATCATGGAAAAAATTCAATTTGTAAAAAACGCGACCATTTTGAAATGACAAAGGGCATAGCAGAATAAGCATACAAAAACTGCCCCCACTCCGATCAGCACCAAATTTAAATATGTTGTTACCATCAACTTACTCCCCTAAATTTGTAGTCTTCTAATCGCTATTGGAGTAAAGTTATGAGGGCGGAAAGGTAAAACACAAAAACTCGTTTATCTTAAAAAAAAAAAAATGAGAAAGGCAAAGCTAACTTCGTCTGTGCCGCAGTTTGTCTCAACGGTTAGGTTCCAAACTTCGCGATCAGCTTAAAATCATTTAATATTACCCATGACCGTGATTGAGAGCGGTAATATTGAGAAAAAAACAGTTTTTCTCATTAAAACCTATTTTCAACCGATCATTTGTATGGCAGCTACAAGAAGTAGTCATCCGATCCGGTCGGTTCCGACATATTAGCAGCGTGCAGACAAAAGAAGACTCTGTGCTAAATTTCAGCTCGATAGCTTCAAAACTGAAGGACTAGTTCGCGTAGAAACAGACAGACGGACGGACGGACAGACGGACGGACAAAGCTTAATCGACTCATCTCGTCGTGCTGATCAAGAATATATATACTTTATGTGGTCGGAGATGATTCTTTTTTTATGCGTTGGAAACTTCTGGGCAAAATTATAATTCACTTTTCAAGTGTATAAAAATAGGGCGACGCTACCATTGAAAACCAAACATTACCTTAATTTGTGGAAGTTTTTTAACATAATTCAATAAGAAGTCTTCCTATGAAAAATTCGTCAAATGACGTGACAGATTCACAAAGTTATTCGCTTGCGAAATGGAGCGAGTTTTTTGCACTACTTTGCATGAATGAGCATTCCTCCAAATAATAAGAATGGTCAACTGACTTCCTCGACATGTACATTCGTTTCATAGAAAGAGTCTTTACTACAATCTCTTTCCGCCAGGAATTTGTTGAAACTTGGAAAATCATAATAGTCACAAAAGGCTTAATCCATAGATTATAGTGAGTGCGGAACTCTTTTGGCTCAAATGTAGCCCAATTCATATAATTTTAATGTTATTCTCGCAAGGTTAAGCAAATATGAATTTGGGGAAAATTGTTTGAATCTAGTACTGATTGAATGTAATTGTACATTTGCTTGACAATTTATGTAAAGACTATGTTAGATCAAGTAGTCTTTTAATATTTCCTATACACATTTTGTGTATCAATCTAGTTATCCTGCCATAAATTTTAATTCATTTTTTCGGGATTAACCGCTTGTAACTTTGTCCATCGATAAGATTTAAATGCAACAAAATTTGTGAAATTAGAAGAACCATTGGGCTGCATGCTAAAGTGGTTTTTCATAAAAATGCAAGCACCCCAAATGGCTGGTACACGGCGATTGAGTTTGAAAATTTTGCTATAATTTGATGAAAATTTCTCTTCAAAGGCCAATTTAGGCGCTCTTGGGTTTGCTGATGCTGCTCCATTGATTTTTTTAGGCGATCTTAATATGTATACTGTCGCATAGAGCTCATAAATACAGATATTGTTGCTCGGTGTAACCTCCATAATTTTTTAAACGCCAAAAATTCTGCAAAATGGATTTTCCGCGATATCTTGAAAACGAGAGCTGATGGAGAAATACCGAGACCAATTTTGGAATCAGTGCACAAAACGGGATCAGAATTTAATACAAATTGGGCTGGACCTCACAAAAGTGGTCATTTTGTTGGCCTGTGTTATTTATTTATATATTTACTAGCAAATAGCCCGTCACGCTTCGCTGCGCCTTCAACAGTATATAACGAACGCACACCCACTTACCACCCACTTCAGGCCCACATCCCACCTACTTCCCGCATTTCCCGCCCACGTCCCACCCACATCCACCCCCCCTTCGCACCTCCATCCCCCACATTCCACCACTTGCACCAACATATCGCACACTTCCGCCCTCTTCCCGCCTCCCACCACTTCCCTACATCCCACCCCATCCTCCCACTTACGCCACACTCCACCCACATCCCATCCACTTCCCATTTCCATCCACCCACTTCCCACATACATCCCACCTACATCACACCAACATTCCACCCCTTGCCACCCCATTCCACCCATCCGTCCGACATCCCTCCCACTTACCGCCACATTCCATCCACATCCCACCACTTCCCATTTACATCCCTTACTTCCCACCTACATCCCACCACGCCACATCCAACTTCCCGCCCACATCCCACCACTTCCTGCCACATTTCACCCACTTTACATCCCACCACCCACTTCCAAAACAACTTTCCACCCAAATCCCACCCACATCCCATTCACTTCACAGTGAGCATCCCGGCGGTATTTCCAACATCGGAAAATTAAAAACAAAATAAATTCTCATTTTGACCTAACAATCAGAGTTTCAAGCCAATCGTATGAAAAATAGTTTTTGCATGCAGAATTTTCCGACATTTTCCTCGTGGGCGGCTTTTCCGACATTGAAAATCACATTTCAAATTATTTCGTATTTTGTCCTTACAAACCGAGTTTCAAGGCAATCGGATGAAAAATAGTTTTTTCATGCAGAATTTTCCGGGAATTTGTCGACCGTCAGGTCAAAATTTCCAACTTCGAATATAACATTTTAAACTCTTTCGTATTCTATACTTACAAACCGAGTTTCAAGCCAATCGTATGATAAATACTTTTTGGATTCAGAATTTTCCGGCCATTTTCCTCGTGTGCGGATTTTCCAAAATCGGGAAAACACGTGTCAAATTATTTCGCGTACTATGCTTACAACTTATGTTTTGTTATGTGTAATTTTGAAAATGAATTTGCCGCTAATCGCTGGCAACAAAAGTTTCGCCCATACAACCTTGACCACCCACTTTCCACCCACGGGTGTGAATTTTCCGGAAGATTGGTATGCAGTTGTTATTGAATTTTCATATAGATCTTTGAAAATGAGTTTGAACTTGATCGGATGAAAAACAAAAAAGTTGCATACAACAGTTTTCCGCGAATTTTCCACATTTGCAGACAGAATTTTCCAAAATCCATTCTTAGTACTCACTTTCAGCATAAGATATAACTACTATGAAAATCTCATCTTCCTATCTTTTATGGTTTAGGCTGTGCGACGGTCACCAGTCAGTCAATTAGTCAGGTTGAACAGTTTTATATATAGATAAGCGTAGAAATTCCGCAAAAGAGCTCCAAAAAAGCTCACATTTTGGGGTTAAGCTTCTCTCATAATAAGCTTCCTTTGGGCCAATTATCATCCAATTCGGAGACATCATCCCAGAAAAAAGTTTTTTTGTATGGAATGCCCCACATAACATAGTACATATAAAAAAAATTAAAAATTTCCACCCCGAGTTGAAGTCAAAAAACTAACAGCTGTGCTACGTCACTTACAATCTTAGTAGCAAAAAATTACAGTTTTTAGAAAACAAAAAAAACACTCATATTATTATAACCTTGCAAAGGGTATTATAATTTTGCCCAGAAATTGCAACGCATAGAAATATACATTTCCGACCCTATAAACCATATATATTCTTGATCAGGGCGACGAGCTGAGTCGATTGAGCTTTGTCCGTCCGTGTGTCTGTCCGTCTGTCTGTTTCTACGCAAACTAGTCTCTCAGTTTTAAAACTATCAAGATGAAACTTTGCACAGAGTTTTCTTTTTACTGCACACTGCTAATATGTCGGAACCGCCCGGATCGGATGACTATATCTTATAGCTGCCATAGAAACTATCGGTCGAAAAGTGGGTTTTAATGAGAAAAACTTTTTTGTTTGGATTGTTAACGCCTCCCACATAAGCGATTATTCATATTAAACACTTTTCACAGACTCGGAAGTATTGGTCAAAATCGGATGACTATATCTTATAGCAGCCATAGAAACTATCGGTCGAAAAGTTGGTTTTATTTAGAAAAATTGTTGTTTCAATGCTGACGTTCGTAAACTCTGATGTATTAAAACATTTGCAAGGGTATTAATACTTCGGCAAAGACGAAGTTACCTTGGCCTTCTCGTTTTTATTATAAATAGGCCAAGTACGCTTTAGCATAAGTCCGGGCTCTACATATAACAAAACTGGCGGGCCAATGGCAGTCTGCAAGGGTATATAAACTTCGGTTGAGTCGAAGATAGCTTACACCTTTAATATAGACGGTGTGTTACTTAGTTTTCGATTATAAGTAAATGCGTTGGTTCTATTTTTATTTCTTCAGATATTCATTCTTGAGGCTTAATCAAACATAGATTTTTTGCTGGGTCAAGAAGATCATTTCAACACTGTTTATTGAATATACTGCTGCAACTCCCTCTAGTCTTCCTTTTTGTTTGTGTGTTGCATGTGGGGAACTGTATTAATTGCAACACTTACCCGTTGAAGTCTGTCGCCCACACTGGCCGGACGAATGAAGCAAAAGTTGCTGCAATAACTGAAGCTGAAGTTGAAGCTACCGGCTATGAACCAAGAAGAACGCCTACCCAGAAAACAAAACAGAAAGAAAAAAGGAAAAAATTGAATTGCGTCCAGTTAGACAGGCACTCACCTTGTTAGAGCCCTAGCACACCGGGACCTGCTCCAGTCACTCGGTCTCTGGTCTTCACCGAAAGCGCTTTGCATTTTATTTACATTTGAGTTGTGCAGTTGAAAAAGGCGCATGATTAAGCAATAAATTCACACCGAAACTAAAGAAAAAATCAGCATCTCCTTGTGGGTGTTTGCTTTTGGATGTGGCTAACGGTGACTCTTTTTCTTTTTTGCATTTTTCATTTGTATTTACAATTGATTTGCATATTGAGTATTGTGGTTTCCTTCGTTGAAAAGCGGAAGCCGTAAGAAATAGTGCGGCAAGCTAAGCAAAATAAGTGAAGGGGGAACAAATATTATGATTAATATGGTTTGGTAGGGTTTATTGAACCACGCGGCGCTGGGATGGACAACTGAGTTAAAGTGAATGCGACAACAGGTGGCTGTCTGAAAGAGGAAACCCGGTGACACATTGACCCTTGTAAAGAACTTAAGGAAGAGAAGACTTAGAAGTGAGCAAAAGTGGGAGGGAGAACGAGTTAGAGAAAGCTAGATAGCTGAGTCAGTGTAGCTGAAGCACTGGACTTTTAATATTCTTTGTCAAACACTAAATAACGTTTGACAGCACATCCCGTAACTTCTCAGTTTTCAAAGTGCAAGACAGAGAATTCCCTTTAATTTACACAAACCCAACATGGCATCCAATATGATGTTTTGCTGTTGCCTTACTTAGTATTTACATTCTAAATGACTTCATATTACCGAGTCAAACAGATTAAATCTCTATTGGTTTTTAAACTTGGCGAACCCAAACCCGACCCTGACCCCAGGGCAAACTTTGGGCGACGACGGAGAATGCGACGCATTGTTTCCACTGATGATCGTTGGCCAGACCAACTCGGTGCTGATGACTTAATCGGTGATCGGAGTTTTACATTGGTGGGCGTTAAAATGATTTATTATGCCGATTGGATACGCACTATTAAAATGAACTGACTAAATAAAACAAGAACCAGAAACCACAAGAAGAAACAGAGGAAAGTCGTAGTTTAAATACCCTTGCAGCTCGAATAATGCAAAAAGAAGGGTTCAAATGCATTTCATACAACAATTTTGCCAAACTTAGGCTTGAATGACAATTTCAATTCTTTAGAACACTTTTAGTTGCAATTTTTCGTCTATGGGGAAAAATCGTTGATGTAAGCGAGAGAGAGTATGCTTAAATTCGCCGCTGCAGTGTTTTTTTTAATAGTTCGTGAAAAGTTTGTTCAAGAAAGTTGTAAGACTGATAAATGTGATATGACAGATGTGATATCATATGGACAGACGAACCTACAAACGTCAGACTGATCACGAATATATGTTCAAGCCTGTTCCGAATTCCGACCGATTTCAAAAAATAAAAACAACTGTTTTTCTTTTGCTGTTTCGAATTTCGAACGATTTGTTTAAGTTTTGACTTTTTGAACTCGGTTTTAAAACCGGACTATTTAACAGCTGGCTGAATGGGCATCGCAGGCGTTTGTGTGTATCGAAAGTAACCAGAGTTGTCACCAACTCTTTAATGTGTATTAACAAAACCCTTATTTACTCTTAAAAACCGTTTAAAGGGGTTATAGCTTGAATTTTATAGCTTAGATATATCCCAAAAGATTTTTTGAATTTCGAAATACTAAGAAGATATATCTTTTTTTGTCGACTAATGTCTTCGATAAAACAAGCAATTTTTAAATTACTTCAAACTTAAAACGCATTAACTCGAAACCAAGTTTTTCGAACTGGCGGCCATGATATCTCTATTTCCGCTGAAGCGATTCTGCTGATTTAAACTGAAATCGACGCAAAATTGTCACCATTGTGGTCTGACCTTAAATCATAATTTAAAAAATAATTAAATAATTAAATTAAATAATAATTTTTCCAAAATCGGGAAAACACGTGTCGAACTATTTCGCGTAATATGCTTACAAACCACGTTTCAAGACAATCGGATGAAATATAACATTTTTCCCATACAAACTTTTCTGACGCTTTTCCGGGTGGAATTTTCTAAAACCCCGTCTTAGTACGCACTCTCACAACTCACAGAAACTCCAGTCCAAATTACAGCCCTCTATCTCTTACCGTTTAGGCTGTGCAATGATTGCCAATCAGTGAATCAGGACACTCTCTTTTATATTTATAGAGACTAGCAAATGCCCGTCGCGCTTCGCTGCGCATTGAACAGAATCGAACTAACACTGCTCGACAAAATGAGGGTCGATTTTCCCCCATTGGACCAAACCAACTTTTTCTAAAGTAAATTGGCCCGCTGATCACGAAAATCGCCATGAATACAAAATCTATCGACGCGTTATCGAGATATTATCGATAAACCGTTTTTTCGATTTTTCAAAAAGTTACCCCACTTAAACTCTCATAACTTTTTTGTTTTTCAAACGATGTTAATGATCTAAACAAATTTAAAAAGACAAAACTTGACAAAACAGATTGTTTTCGGACAAAAAAGAGCTGGGTCGTGTGCTTTTAACGCTATGGGCTCAAATGAAAAAAAAAAATGTTTTTTTTGTGCCAAATTTGAAAATGTATCGAAATTAAAACGCTTGTAGATTCATAATTATACAAAATTGTTATGTTTTTTTTAATTGGACAGTAAAAACTATTCAATTTACTTTTAAACAAGCCCTCAAATGCAGAAATCGGACATAAAGTGGAGTTTTCAAGAATTTTTTTGTGAAAATAGACAAAAATTTAGTTTTCATTCAAGGGGCGTTTTTTTCGAACTTTAAGTGTGTGATTTTAATAATATGGCTTAAAATAGACTAATAACTTCTTATTTTAAACTTTTTCAAAATAAACTTTAATACTTTTTAGTATACGTGAAAAAATTGTATCAGGACGTGTCCAACATGGAAAAAAGCTACCATGGTAAAGCCTGATGAGACCGTCTACTGCTGGACTCTAATCTCCGAAGACAATGTGCCATATAAGAGAAATTCAAACTGGATTTCTTTTCCAACTTCTATTTCTGTAAATAAAAATAAAGACAACGTTGAATAATGTAGCACATTCAATGCAAATTTTAATATATTGCATCCTATTCTTTATTTTTATTGCACTTAAATAGAGAAAAAGACTCTAGTTAATACACTTTGAGAAAGACGTTTCCATAATCAATATCATTGTAAATTGGCATCTTACTAACAGACGATTCGGTGGGAATTAAGATCTTTATTTCTTGTTGAATAAACCGATACTTCCGATAGGCAAAAGGAACAAACAGTTAGATGATTGTTCTGCTCCCTCTAATGTCCTGGGACAATAAATGTCAAGAATTTGGTTTATGACCTTTAATAGAGGAATAATCAACCTATTTATCTAAATTTTAACAAGCATTATTTCGTTAAAGATGACTTTTTAATAGGCACCTATAATTTTGAAGTTGCCTTTATAGGCATTTTTACCAACTTTGACCATTGATATCTTCAAAACTTGACGTGCTAGAATAATTGTGAAAATTTACTTTTTCTCAGCTTGAAAGCCTCCGTCGAACAGTATCAACCTCAATGGCCCAATATTTGTTGAACTGTGTTATTGTCATGGCCTTATCCGATAGTCTACAAGGAACGCATACAGCCGCAAAAAGTGGTGGTCTATATTTTGAAAGTGTTAAAAATAAAATTTTATTAAGTTTGCAACAAAATTTTAAACATATTAGAATAATTCTATGCCTGAGCTTATTAAAACCACTCACTAAAAGTCAGAAAAATCAGTCACAGCGGTATTTGAATTTTTGCCTATTTTGACAAAAAAATTCTTGAAAACTCCACTTTATGTCCGATTTCTGTATTTGAGGGCTTATTTAAAAGTAAATTGAATAGTTCTTACTGTCCAATTAAAAAAACATAACAATTTTGTATAATTATGAATCTACAAGCGTTTAAATTTCGATAAATTTTCAAATTTGGCACAAAAAAACATTTTTTTTCTCCATTTGAGCCCATAGCGTTAAAAGCACTCGACCCAGCTCTTTTTTGACCGAAAACAAACTGTTTTGTCAAGTTTTGTCTTTTTAAATTTGTTTAGATCATTAACATCGTTTGAAAAACAAAAAAGTTATGGGAGTTTAAGTGGGGGTAACTTTTTGAAAAATCGAAAAAACGGTTTATCGATAATATCTCGATAACGCGTCGATAGATTTTGTTTTCATGGCTTTTCGTGATCAGCGGGATAATTTACTTTAGAAAAAGTTGGTTTGGTCCAATGAGGAAAAATGCTGTCGAGCAGTGTAATATCGGTCATAATATATAATATCAGTTTGAAATCAATCGTGAGAGTCAAATTTTTACCAAATTTAAAAAAGAATCTATAAATTTGTTTCCTATATATAGGCTTGAAATTAACGTTTTACTACCTTGCTTTTTCACCGTAACGACTTTGCTGCTGCGTTCTTACCACACCTTACCTTCATCCCACCCACTCATTACCCAACTCCCGCCCAGATCCAAACTACTTCTCACCCACATCCCACCCACTTTCCGCCCACTTCCCACCACTATTCTCCCACTTCCCAGTGGGCGTCCCGACGGTACATATTTCCAGCATCGGAAAATACAATCACTAATTATTAAGTATTTCATCCCTACAAACCGAGTTTCAAGTCAATCGGAAGAAAAATAGTTTTTTGCATGCAGAATTTTCCGGCCATTTTCCTCGTAGGCGGATGTTCCGACATTTTAAAAATAACATTTCAAATTATATCGTATTCTGTCCCTTCAAACGGAATTTTAAGCCAATCGGATGAAAAATAGTTTTTTGCATGCAGAATTTTCCGCGAATTTCCCGACCGTTGGGTCAAATTTTTCAACATCTGCACGCTGCTAATATATTCGCCCGGATCGGATGACTACTTCTTGTAGCTGCCATACAAATGATCGGTCGGAAAATGGGTTTTAGTCAGAAAGACCGTTTTTTTTTCTTAATATTACCGCTCTCAATCACGGTCATGGGTAATTTTAAATGTTTTTAAGCTGATCTGCGAAGTTTGGTCGAAGTCGCATCGGCAGAGACGAAGTTAGCCTTGCCTTTCTCGTTTTTTTATACCCTGTACCCATAAAAAATGGGTAAAAAGAGATCATAAAGTTGTACAGGGTATTACGAAGTCGAGCTCCTCGACTGCAACGGTCTTAATTGTTTTTGTTTTCAAATTGTATTTTAAAAAAATATATATATTTTTATTTTTCGATTTCAAGAAAACCCACCTCTAGTAAATATTTACAGCTTTACATAATCATTCAATGTCTTATCACTTTATGTACAGAGATGGAAAGGCGACTGATCCCGCAGTAGTTGGCGCAAACTGCAAGGTCTCCTTTTTTATAGATTGGGCAAAGAACACATAGGTTCCAATTATCGGGCATGCACTCTTCAACCCAAATGTGGCAAAGAAGTTGGTGCATGCATCTTACAAATTCTTCGCCTCCAGCCTTGAACAATTAAGCGGGCAGCTCATTAGCGCCAGGTGATTTGTTGTTCCTTAGTCTTTGTATGGCTGAACAGATTTCTTTTTGGATCGGAGGGTCTATCGCTATGTTGTCGATTGGTGGCATTGGTATTTCTCTAGAGGCGGCATTATGTTCGTCATCGCCTCCTAAGTAGTATATTGCACATATGCTATGGAAACGCTCCAAAAAAATTAATGTACATTGCGAAATATGTACTTATAATGGAAATAGGCTATTAGTTTCAATAAAATAAATAAAAACTTTTCTTTGATTGTAAATGTAAATGTAAAATGGGCTATACAGCTCCTTCAACGGGGCCAAGCCAAGCTTCTCTCAATCTCTTGGCGTGTGTGCTTTAAATTTTTCGCACAAGAAAAAGGGACCTACAGTTTAACGCCGAGTCCTAACGGCAAAGTTTGAGAATTTGCTTTTTCATGGCTAGATACTTCACAGTTGGCGCCAATAGCTGGTGAAGGTGACCGTATGTGTAAAAGCTATTTTCCTTAAGAAAGAAAAAAACTTTTATTATTAGATGTTCAGAGGCGGGATCGAACCCTCGACCTCCCGCCCAGCAGTTCAGCACACTAACCACTGCACACTGGGCCAGATTTCAGTTTGGGCGGCATAAATTCAAAATTTTTATGGAAACAAATCGTGATTTTAATCAATTATTCTTAAAAAGCATACATAAGGTATATTAAATCCACTAAGCGTTTTGCTTTCAGTGCAGCCCTGCATTTTTCGCAGGGCTGCAAAGTCAACTGTTCGGTCAGCTGCTTGTTGTGTTAAAAAAACGAGAAACGGTTACTCAACTTTAAGCTTGTGCCATTTATCACTCCGTGAATAAAAATTGAATGTAAAATATGGAAAATAAAGGGAAAGGTATGTAGAATGTGAATTCTGAAACAAATTGTGTGTTGTTCTTGTAAAGTGTTGTTTCTATTTATCATTTTGTTATGTCCTTATATAGAATAAAACCGAACCATCGTGCCCGTGAAATGTGGAGTATAAACTAACTTTCTGACAATTTCTGACAAAAAGTAAATATGAGGAGTTTGACCTTAAAGTGTATATCTCATCGTGTTATTAACGCTTTTTGCGGCTTTGCGTACATTCTCTTGATATTTGCAGTTAAGTTTGACTTCAGCCATGCAACGCTGTTCAATGTATGGGCTGAAAACAACCGAAAGGCCCGTGCAATTTCAAGCTGGATTTTTGAGCAGCTTAAGGAGCATGCAGTTAGCACAGAGAAGAGAAACGAAATTGACATAAAAATTAAAAACTTTGAGATTTACTTAAAAAAAAAGGTTGCAAAAAGCGATCGAAGGGTTCAAACATTTAAGGCAAAGAATTCAAAATGGATATTGTCGAGCATGGTATTCTTAGTAAATAGCATATCAACAATGAATCAAGTAGGAAGTCTACGTTTGGCATACAACGACGGTGGATCTGAGGTATTTTTTTTCATTGACTAAGTTGAGCTAGAAAATTAAATAGTATATCAAGGACAAATTTGATCTTTTAAATCTGGCAGAAAATTATACTCTATTACTTAGAAAAGTTTATTACATTGATTTGTCACCAAGAAAAACATACATATAACAACTAGGTAAAATGTTAATGACTTTAAAAATAAAACCCAATAAAAAACACTAATATTGTTAATCGTTGTTTAGGTTTTTATATTTAACAGCAATTTAAGACCCTCTTCTGGTCTTCTGGCCGCCATTTTTTTTTGATTCTATTTTCATCATTCTGCATCGGGCCCTATAGGCATTAATTTTTACCAATTTCCCGCTTTCCATTTTGCCTTTTGTTAATAGTGACTGCCGGAAAGCTGCGAACCATCCACTCAGCTTTATTTAGAAGAGCCTACTTTGGAGGCCGAGAACTTTTTAAACAGCCCTCGCATTGACAAATTTAAAATTTTTTTTTAATAAATAGTACAATGACATTCAAAAAACAGAATTAAAAAATTTTTTTACGATTGATTTCCAGAAGTTTTAAAAAACTGTTAAACTACACCAGAAGTGGGCCCTTATCTAATGTGGGCGGTAAGGGTGGGCGTGGTCGGATTGTTTTATATTTTTCCCGAGTTATTACACACTTGATGTCTATCAAATGTGCCAAATTGCAATTGTCTAACTACATTTTTCGAATTTATGCCGCCAAAACTGAAATCTGGCCCAGTGTGCACTGGGCCACACACGGCCATTGATTGCTTTGCTTTATATTTAATTTTAAAAGAGTAAAAGAAAATCTTTTTCCGAGAATTGACGCGCTTTGTGTTTAAAGAAAAAAAAATTGGTCTGGGTCATGATACAATTATATAAGGTAAGGTGCTCTGTGAGAGAGCTCTCTTTTCGGGACCCCAAATTTTCATTGTGTTGCTGTCATTTGAATGAAAAGGTTGTGTGCGCACGAATTTTTTATACCCGTTACTCGTAGAGTAAAAAGGGTATACTAAAGTCGTGCAAATGTATGTAACAGGCAGAAGGAATCATTTCCGACCATATAAAGTATATATATTCTTGATCAGCATCAACAGCCGAGTCGATATAGACATGTACGTCTGTCCGTCTGACCGTCTGTCCGTCCGTCTGTATGAACACCTAGATCTCAGAGATGGTAAGAGATAGAGGTTTGACATGTATGAGACAAATGCTTCTTATACTTGTAGGCAGATCAAGCCCCGTCCCGCCCCCGCAATTCGGAAAAAACGTTATATCTCCTACAGTTTTAAAGATAGACGATTCGATACTTTCTAGAGATAGTTAGTAATTAGTAAAACGAATAAATTTGCCGAAGAAATGATAAGGATCGGATGATCAGTTCTCAAGTTATGAGCAGAAATGTGAAAAGTAGCCGAATTCAAAAAGTGTTGCATACTTTTTAGATGTTCATCCTAAGGAACGCAGGATCACTGTTAAACATGTTTTTTCATGAGTAACGGGTATATCGAAGTCGGTTAGAGCCGACTTTAACTTGCGCTCTCGTTTTGATTTGCCGACGCGATTTATTTATAATTTGTTAAAATGTCGAGCCAAAACTGTTGCGTATGTCGATGTAAAGCAGTGCCGGCCCATAGCTACACAGAATTGATGTCAGTCCTGGATTTATGCAAACGCGAAAAGAACTCTTGATTGTGTGAATCGGTGAACACTGAATTGCAAGTAAGACGCCTGTGGTCTGGAGTAGAGGCGGCCAAATGGAGAAGACTGAAAATTGCGCTGGTGTTGGTGAACAAGAGAACTCCGTCCAGACTACAGTAGTATGTTTTGACTACAGGAAGAAAAGACTGCCGAACAACAACCCCAATCTACACCACAAATAAACAACGAAATCGGCTCGTGCGAGCTGTGGATCCCCGCCTCTGGTCTGAAGAGAGTTCTCATGGCCGGCAATGAAGTAATCAGAGTTCCCCAAGAAGAGAGCCCGAATTTGTGGCTGTGTCTTTCTCCTGTCTTATTGTTACGGCACTGCATTTTGGGCTGACACCGGCTAGCAAGTCATTTCAGGGCGGGATCTTAAATCCAGACCGCATCGCGAATAATCACTACAAATTCCAATCTTCACTAGCAAAAACCGGCACAAATTCAAAAAAAGCAAACAGTTATTGGCCAAACAATCATAATTTAGAACAAATCTCTAATGAAGAGCAGTGCCATTAGCAGGCTAGAGTGTTCCAACCGGCAACGCTCCCAAGCAGCGAGTTGGCTTTATCAGCTGCCATTTGAAAAGTGCCTAGCAAATACCAATAAAATTTAGTCATGTATATTAGGGCGGGTCAATTTTGTATGGAGCTAAAAAAACGTGGTAAGCGTATAG
The DNA here is from genome assembly GCA_018904275.1 of Lordiphosa clarofinis. NCBI lineage: Eukaryota > Metazoa > Arthropoda > Insecta > Diptera > Drosophilidae > Lordiphosa > Lordiphosa clarofinis. The sequence continues at coordinate 390,385 of JAEIGQ010000198.1, forward strand.
CAGATTCGGATCTGCGATGAATTCTAAGAAAATTTCACGAAGAAACCGCATGTCTAAAATGAATTCCTAGCCCCCGCTGCGAAGCATGAAAATATACCAATGTACCAAAATACACCGAAACCTAAATTTTCATGCTTCCAAGCGGGGGCTAGGAATTCATTTTAGACATGAGGTTTCTTTGTGAAATTTACTTATTATTCATCGCAGATTCCGAATCTGCTATACGCTTATCGCATCAAAAAATTGACCCGCCCTAATGTATATACTATGTGTTTGTAATTCTGAGGGTGCTTTGCTTTTTCAATTATTCTCTCTCTCTCTCGATATTAGCAAAAGCTGTCAGTCCTCGATAAACTCTGAATGCCATAACTTATATAGTTGTATCATGGTCTGGGGCTTAGTATATGTAATTTTTTTACCAGGCAGCGCATCTCTCTAAATAGCTGGAATAAAAATAATGATCTGTAGCCTCAAGTCCATAAAAAAATCCAATACATTTCTAACTAGAAAACAATATCAATTAAAAGACATGGTGTAATCAAATTTTATAATTTCTCAGCAAAATCATAATACTCTCCCAAATAGAAACCGTATATTAAGACGCATAATTTCTTGCTAAATGATGATGTGAAGGCAGTCAAAGCCCTAAACCCAGTGTCGGCAGCCACGAATAAAAAACCAGTTGACTGTGCGACGTTCTCACTCTTTGCCCTACTGCTTCAATTTCTCGCTCGGTTTGTCAAGCCAAGCTTGATTGCTGAAGTGTTGGCTGAAGGTTGGTGCGTGGGTGGGCGACAGGTGTCCTCACCTGGGCGCCGGATGATATATCACAGTCGTTTACTCGGGCTGCGGAGAGCAGGTGTTCGTTGTGCTTTTCAGCCGCTTAACGCTGCATTGCCATCAACATAATCATCATCATTTTGAGGAAGAGCCAAGAACGCCAGGCATTTATTTATGCACTTGACTGGCGAGAGGGGCAAAGGGACAGCCTTTTAATGATCATATTTCACACATGTCTGCATACCAACACCCTGATTTTCGACTTAAAAATTGCTTTCGAGTGCACTCGTCACCCACTTGCCGTCTCTGCTTTGCTATACGGGAAATTCTAAGCCAGTCAAATGGCCCTTTTCGGAGTTAGTTAAAGTTTTGTGCTTGCTTGTCAACTTCAAAGTCATTTAACCCTCCAATGGTTTATTTTCTTATCGCACTCAAACAAAAGTATAAGAGTTTACGGATGTGCAATCAGTTTTGGGATTAGACGGTAAGTGCCCAGGGTTGGGATTTATCTACTCACTATAATTTTGCGCAGAAGAAATATGTTTTTGATAAAAGGATTCAGATTATTAAATGACATGGAATTATGTTTTCAGTTATTATATTATGAATATTTGATTTTAAATAAACTTAAAATTTGCTTTGATAACATAAAGAAACCTTTACACTCAGGGGAAAATCGCATAGTAAATCTATAAAAATCATATTTGATTTTCATATGCCATTTTTGAATTAAAATCATTTAATGTGCTCTTTTATTTAACAAAAAAATATTCGAACTTGAAAATTACAAGTCACACGTTCTAAAGCAGATGGTAGATTCAAATCAATGCAGGTAGTATCTTTGACGCTTTGTCACCTAAGCGTGCAGAAGCGCTACCTGCATTCCAATTGTCTTCAGACCGAGGGACCCGAGTTCGAATCCCCGTTGAGTAAATATATATTTAAATATAATCTTATTTAAATCGTTGTTTTCCTCCCTCTTGGGTTCGATCGCGCCTCGGAACATCGAATAAAAAAAGTTTTTTGCTTTCTTTAGAAAATTGTTTTAGTTTTTAGCTTTTACACAACCGCTCACCTTCACCTGCTATTGGAGCCATGAAAAAACTTCTCAAAAACTTTGCCGTTCGGACTTTACGTTAAACTTTACGAAGAGATTGAAAGAAGTTGGTCTTGGTTCTTTGCAGCTTCAATGAGATTCTTTTAGTTTACCAAACCCGAAACAAAAACAGTTTTTACTTCTGTTTTTAATGCATTATGAGACAAAAGTAATTTAAATATTTTATTATCTTCTGTGGAAGTCACAAAAATTTAGTTACACTAATCGAGACTATTCACCAAGTCACTCTCATCGCTAAGCAACGTGCCCATGAATAGTAAATCGCATGAACATGCACACAGTTGGGTGCAGCAACAGAGACTTCGGCAAATTTTCATTTCTCTGCATGGGCTTGCTGATTTTATGATTTACTCCTCATTAAGATCTCTTCATCTTCTGAAATATATAAATACAAATTGCCTTTTTACCGCCCACATCCCACCCACTTCCGTCAAACTTTCCAGGGGGCATCCCGGCGGTATTTCCAACGTCGGAAAATGAAATCACAAATGAATTCGAATTTGATCACTATAAACTGAATTCCGAGCTTATCCGGATGCAAAATAGTTTTTTAACATGCAGAATTTTTATGTCCGGGGCGGACTACTCACGTCCTTACAAACTCGAATTTTTCAACTTTTGATGATTTTTTACGCTGATTTAAAATCAAAAAGTATCAGACTGGAAGGAAGACCAGGACCTTAAGAATTTCGTACTCAGGGAGTCAAACCAAATGTACATATATTTGAATATGATATTTAGACACACGACTTAATTCTTTGGAAATCTTCAAATTGTACATATAAAATTTTCATATCACTTGGCACTGTGATTCAGAGCGACCATGGAAGCAAGCTGACTAGTTACATGAAAAGTATGCACAAGATACTTAAAAAGAAAACAAGAAAAGCCAAAGGAAGCTCTTGTTTAATTGTTGTGTAAACAGTACTGCATTCAAAACACTTTTTGGCATCGAAATGGAAGATTACCGTCTTGAGTCAACTTCCCCATCATGTGATGACTGGCCCTGGTGGTAAAATATTTATCAATGTCAGAATGTTCTCCACAGACAGACTAGAGTCAGACAATTTATATGAATTATTTTGGGTGAAATATTTTTAGATGTTCTTAGTTATGTCCGATGCTGCATCCGTTAGTAGCATAAGGATTTTGTACTATTTTGACATTCGGCAAAGACTTATCATCAGTCCATCAATTGCAATCTTGGATATAGCTCTAGCACCATTTCATATGACAGTTGGTGTTGTTGGAGTGGTTTCAATCCTCCCATGACTATCTTTTGGTTTTATCAGTGGTTATCTACTGATGTCAACACAGAATAAATTCCAATAGCTTTTCGTAATTCTAATTTTTACTGCAATGAATGTTTTTTTGAATTTTATTGAAAATTGGCTTATTTAACGCATTAATTGGCGTATTGGTAAATAAATATAATAAATGTGATAAATGTGTAAACAATTTACTATAGACTTATTCTTTAAGCCAAGTTGAACGTACCTAGCATTGAGGGATTTGGCTTGCTGGTTAATAATTTTGAGAGTCCCATCTGAAAAAGGAAACTATTTGCTTAAACTTTTCCTTCACAACGTCACAGAACCGACCTCATACAAGAGGGTTAATATGCCTAAAAAATAAAACTCTAACTATAAACATCAACTGCCAAATACATACACAAAGTTAAAAGAAGACGGAAAACTTGGCAGACTTTGCCCAGTAAGGGCATATGTTGTCAGACAAGTGGAAAAGTTTGATAAGATTACTGAAAAGAATTTTCACATGTTGTCCATAAAATAGAAAAATCAGACTTTAAGTTCAATTTTGCTGTTTACATAACCATTAAGAGGCAAACTTGACTGCTCAATTAGCCTCAGCCTCAAATCTCAAGCCAATCAGCCATAGCCATCATCGGCCTAGAAGGGGGGGTAAGGTGTGATACTTCCCATTGAAGTTTAATTGAAAACCTATCTCGACTCCTTCACTCCCTGCTGCCGCGGCTGCAGCTGCTCTTCGCAAAGGAAATAAAGTCTTGGCTGGCGGTCGTTAACTATGATTTGCAAGCCGTGCGGCAGTATAAGCCTTGTTACGTGCTGCCAGCCAGCTGCTGCTCACCGCTGCTCCTGCTGAGCTGTAATGATAATTTCGCATGACGCGCGGTTCGTTCCCTTCTGCTGCTGTTGTGGTAAACATTTTTATCGCCAAAACATGACGGGCAAATCAATTTTTATTATTTTATCGCCTCGCGTCTGGTATTAAGCAGCTTAAAAATCGACACGGTCGAGGCGCGAATCTCGCGAATCTCGCGAATCCCGCGAATCTATCTCATAACTAAGCCCACTGACAAGGCAATCATCATCATCGTCATCATCATCCTGCGACCACATCATAAGGCACGTCAGAACAATAGAATCCAACCTCAACAATGCGCAAAATCATTATCAGTAATTATGCATTGTTCCCGCACTGACAATGCAACTAGGATGGGAATGGGACTGGGGAAGTGAAGGATTCCTCCATGTCTGGTTTTTGTGCATTTTATTTTTCTTTTTTTGATTGATTTCACCGATTGCCGCTGGCCTTGAGCTGCCCCCTGTGCTATTAATAGATAATAGACCCAAAGATAATGACTTGAGGTGCATTTGTGCAAGCAATATTTGTACAATTAAATGGCTGCTATTGCGATTTGCACACCACAAGCAGGCGGCCGGCCTTGTTTAGCGGGCAATTCCCAAATTAACTGATATAACGCCCACGAGGAGTCACACCACGCTGAAATTGGGTACCCCTCATAAATACTCTGCCGTTAGTTCTGAGTGGCTCGTGAATTTGCTTTGCAAAAGCTAATTGGCAAAAGAAGCTGAAGGCGCTGCGTCACGTAGATAATCATTGACCATGGCATCGTGGGCCAACTACACCCAAATTTTTGGAGACTGGATAGAACGACTATATTTGGAACTCTTTCGAAAAGTGGAATTGCAGCAAAATATGAAAAATTCGTATTCAAAACTTTGATAGCAACAGCTGGATTGAAATTAATTTGTCTTGTGTAGCTTTAATGTGCCAGTGCCACGGAGTGCCACGGTAAATTTTCGAAAGTGGAATTGATTTGTGTTCTTATTACTTTATACCAGTGGTGCACAAACTCACTATATTAAGCTTTGCGATTGTGTGCGTAGCGGGGCCTTATTTCACAGAGCCCTTAATTAATAACAGAGCTCGCAAACAACTGTTGACCGTTTTTTGTTGTCCAAAAATAACTGTTATATACGGACCCTTTGAGCAAAGAGTCAGATATGAACCGTTCAGGTCATCTCTTGAATATATCGGTCTGCGCTCAGACAACAACCCATTCATTTGATTCCCTTTTGCTCTGCTCAATCGCAGACCGTTTGATCGCGAGCGAAGAAAATAAATGTCATTTGCATTTGTGTGCGTGTGTGTGCGAGTGAGGCGTTCGATTGGGCTTCTGAGCTACAAAAGCCAAACACAAGCAAAAAAAAAGAGCGTTTGCGCTGAGTCTTTCATTTTTTTGCTCATCTGCTGACTGTTATTGTGAGAGCGCTCAGTCGGATCGCTCTCAGTAAGTGGTTATTGAATGAGCATAACAAGAATAGCTCAAATGAGAACAGTCAACTGAAAATCAAAACAAATCGGAACGAGGTGTTTTGCTCAGAGAGAGAGCAAGCATGTTAGTGCGGGAACCGCAAAGGGAAGTACGGTCAACACCCAGCAAGCAATATGTGCGTTTTCTGACACTTTTCGGACACTTTTTTAGGAGCATTGACCGTCATAATGTGCACCAAAAAGAGTCCGGAATGATCGTTTTTTTCTATGAAAACGGTCGCACTTAATGTGCAAGTTTTCTGAGTCTAATCTGACTCTTTTCTGACACAGATTTAAGTGCTTTCACCCTCCGAATGAAGCATATAATAACCTCATAAAAGACACATAAAAGACTCATAAAAGTCACTTTTTATTTAACTTCATCTGCCAAATGTGATAGACAGTGAAAATTATATTTCAGAAATGTTTCATCATAAAGCTTTGGCTATTTGCCTTAGAAACTACGAATAAGTTCTTTAGCACACTCAATTTTAGTCAAACAATATTTGTCACTCAGCAGAATTCTTATTGCAACGCTTAATTGAAGAAAGTGTTCATATCGGCTTTCTGATAAAACTCCTCTCAAAACTACTGGCCCGATGTATAGTAGGAATTGCCTAAACTTAACGGCTTTCCACCTATCCATATCTAAAGTACTTCTCGGTTTTTTGGCAAACTCCTTACAAATATCTGCTTTTAGAGACATTAACTTATTATTCAAATAATCAATACTTCTTCTGATTAGGAGTAATTCTTGCCTTTAATTTTAATCAATCCCATTCAACAGACTTTTCACAACCCCTAAGCACACCGGGGGTTGACTGACCATATCTAAAGGAAGTTCTTCAATCTTAAGTGGGATTTTAATATTATGATGCTCGGAATCTATCCTATTCCTAAATTGTTCATCTGTTCTTGGTGAGCTGTCTTAAAGCTTGTATACAATGCTTCTTTGAAGGACAAGTGAAGTATGCGCTATGACTTTTTGCTCCAAGTACAAAAGCTCTTGCAGGAGCATTGCAAATAAAGGCTCTCACCTTTATTTCGAAATTATCTGTTTTATAAAAATAACCATAAGAGTACTTAGCTCAGAAACGAATAAGTTGAGATATTCGCTAACATCTTTTGGCTTGCTGTCTCCACAAAAAACACCACCTAGCAAAACTGGTGATGTTTTATGTATATTTATTAATATTGGCCAAGCCTGCGTTCTCGAACTTTTAAAGAGAGGCAGGCCATCACTATTTACATTTATGTAGATTACCTTTTCATTGAAAGAATAATTTTCAAAAAAATCTATCAAGCAATCTGAGATTCCATAATGAATATATTGGCCGCCGTTCATTGTGACACAAGAACCATCTCTAGGAGTTCTCTTTAATGTTCTGGAATCACATGGCAAATCAGAAATAAGACGCCTCAATATTTTCAGAAGCTCATTTAAAGCAGAGCTCGAAATATTAAACCCCTATTATTTGCAGCAAAAGAATCAACGAAAAGAACATTTTCTATTACTTACCTACTTCAACTCCGAAAATGCTCAAAAATAAGTATTTTTTATGAGTCCGTGCTTAAAGAGCACTAAACGTGCTCCGAAACCCTCAAATTTATGTGTTTACTCCAAAAACGCTCTTAAGCTCGACTCTTTTTAGACACATAATTTGGAGCGCTCCGAACTTTGCTTGCTGGGCAGTTATTTGCGAGCTCTGATTAATAATCATTGAAAAATTTTGCGGTGTAGAGCAAATTTTAAAATTTTACCTTCAAGTATAACATAATTAAAATCAAAAAATATTGTACACGTCATTTGAATTTTGCTATTGCTTTAAAGCTCTGTGGATAAATCGCTCAAAAATTGTAATGTCTTAAAGAAAGAGTTCACATATTTACAGAACAAAACCGGAAATTTTAAAAATTAATTAAAAAAGGAAACCTTGGATGACCGCCTCGACTTAAATGTATAATAATTCTTTCAAATTCGCGGTTAAATAGGGTCAAATTTACTAATTTGTCTTAACCCAAAGATATGCAATCGACAAAATTCTTAAATGTCCTTAAAACTTGAAGTCAACATGCGAGGGCGATGAATTTATTTTCAACCCTAGATTTTGTGGTAAAACTTTTTTAGAATTTCCGCAGATTTAATTTTTGCTATACGCTTTATTTACTCTTATCCAGCTTTACTTCTTTCGCAAGATCTGTGTCAAATCCAATTAGTTTTTTCACTGTATATGGGTTTAGCGACCTGTTTTAATTAAATGATTGCTGCTAATATCAGATTTGGCTATAAGCTTGCCTCTGCCTATAATTAGTCACTGATAAAAGGCGAAGACTGCTGATGATTGATTTATGGTTATGAAATACTTAAATGGACAAACAACCTCCTTTGTAGTGTGTGTGTTTCTTGTTAAAGAAAACTTATGAACATAAATCATATCTTATTGATCTGGTACACGCCTGAGACACAAATTATATTGAATTGAATCTACCATCTGTCACTTCTAATTCTCAAGTTGGAGTTCCGTAAATTGCGAGGGGCAACTGAAATGTAGCCAACAGACGAGAGAATTTTCAACTTTAGTGTCTTATTCTAAGTTTGGCGGGAACAGACATTACCTAGTTATAACTTAGTCCATAGAGTTATCGATATTTTCATCAATAAACAATCGGCTGATTTGTACACTTTTATTGTTTGTTTTGTTAATTGCTGAATCAAAATTTGTATGAGTAAACAATTTTTATACATCCAAGCAATGGAAATTGAATCAAAAGAGACAGATCAACGAATACTGGTAGGGAGGGGCTGGGAGGGGCCCAATTATTTTACTGATCAGCGTGATGCCGAATTCTTATGCGAATGGCAGCTTCCTCATCACTTCTGGGACAGACCGTGACTTTGATCCTGGTGACTGTTTGTTGCTACATTGACCAACAAATTTGTTCCATGACAAATTAAACTTTTAATAAATTGGGCCTAAATATGTTTTTAGTCAGAGCAAAGCTTTAATTACAATGGAAGTTACCATTTTTCGTCTTTGGAAGGAATTCGTCAGTGTAAGCGTGGTAGAGTATTGGGATATTTATAATTCTGCTCTTTTAGACTTTGCATGCCATATGCTGTACGACTGCGCAGGAAATTGGATTTTTATCCGATGTGTTCCAGAAATCTCTAGAGATTTAGGGGTCAGTTGTTTTTGAAAACAACCAATCCAAATGTCGGTGTTCCACAAATGTCGGAGATTTCATTTTTCGGAGTTAGCTTCGGAGTAGCTGCCAAAAAACAGCTGACTGGAAGCAATTGCGTTGTTGCTGCCACGGCAGGGTTGTTGGCTTCAAAATAATTTCAATAATTGTTGGATACAAATTATTTTTGATGTTTCTAAACCAAATGCTGAAAGCGTTTTTGGTATGCACTGAGTTCCAAACTAATAAATAATTTTGAAGCCATTAATACTCAATTTTATCGGGTTAAGAATTTTAATAAACTCTTACCCGCCAAATAATTATTTTGTGTTGACAACCCTGTTGCTTACAAGTGAGTGGAGTGCACAAAAATAAATTCAAAAATGCCCGCGTTTGCATTAATTGCTTTGTATATTGCTGGGGGAAGGTCAGTGACAAGGGAAACAAAACCTTTCCAAAAGTTTTAGAAATGCTGCAATCCGTTTTTGATTTTTGATAAAGCGTAAGCTTCTTTTCTGCCGAGATATGCAACTGCTATTCCATTTGGCATTACTGCCTCTTCCTCCGGAGTTAAATGTTGCCACCATAAAGTCATCCTACAACTTTTAAAAATTAAAATAAATGTAAAAAGCGAAGTTAAAAGTCACACCGCTGACAAATTGTCTTCCATTTCGTGATTTCAAATTATCGCCGACACAATTTATCGATAGGTTTTTTTTCGATACTTCATTAAATTATGCTATTAAATCATATTTTGTTAAACTGCTCATTTATCCACATAATCTTGTTAAATTTATACTTCGTTTAAGAGTATAAACACTTAATTCTGAAATAAAAATTAAAACTCCGAAAATTTTATTGTCAAATTTGGAGAAGTTGGCAGGTTTGCTTGTTGTTGCTTTCTGCAGCTGTCAGACCATTGCATTGTTTTGGTGGACAATATTTTAAAATTCATTTTTATTACTTAAAGCATATGAAATCTTTAATAATATTAATGCAATTCGATCAGTTAAGCATTCAAGTTGTGTTCCTCATTATTCTATTTGACTCAAATTTCTTTATTAGCAAAACATAGGCCAAATGTCGCCAGAAAATGTGCAACATTTGAAAACAACCAAAAGAGGTTTCAGGAACACCGACAATTGCTTTTGGGTTGCTTTTGGGTTGTTAGAGGTTTGTAGAACACCGCCGTATATAACGTTATAGAAATTATATAAAGTACTTGACCGACGTCTAACTTCACTTCACACGTATTTGCTTGTTGAGGATAATCGAATCCCTCGACATTGTCATTCCCACTTATTTTGTGCTCCACCCTCGCTGTTGGGAAAGCCCAACGAAGCAACCTCCAACGCCCCTCCCCACACGGTGTTCCCTTCCCTAAGGACCTTGTCCACAGTTTGGCGTTGTTGGGTCATAAATTAAACTGCATTTGGCTATTTTTGTGGTCATTAGGCACGACTGCAGTTTGTCTGTTTTTGGGCTGGTACCTAAGACGTCTCCGCTCAGACTTCTACCAGTTGAAGCAGTCTCCTTAGTTCTGGGCCAAGACAAATGCTTCACAAGTTTTAATGAAGTCTTGCATAAAGTTCTGCTCTATGACTGGAGGAGAAGTCGACAATGACTTTGTACGGAAATGGCAATATGAGTTATGTGTCTGCTGTTCTAGCTTTGTGGAGGATGGCTTAATTTCGCTTGCTATCTTTGTGTTGAATGCCCCGCGCCTCAGACTGTGCTACACTTCAATTAACATAATTAATGTGCGTGTCTGTCTTGTCCGCCTCCGCTTAGGCCTTCGCCCCCCTCCAGTCATCCCTTTTCCGATGTAACACAAGTCTTCAGCATGTTGCGCCTTTCCGTTTGGGTTTTTCGCTTTCAACAACTCAATTTGAGATGCTCGCACCTTTGCCACTTATTGGACAATTAACTAAAAAAAACTACGTTTTACGACTTGGCCAACCTTCTACATACTCGCTTAGCCATATTTTTAGTTGGCATTGTTTCTGGTTTCTGGCTCATTAAAAAGGAGTACTCAAATCTAATTGCTGAGGCGCCTAATGATTTGACGCTGTAATGGAGTAAAGAACTGTTATCTTCTCGCACAGCTTAGTCTACGTATTACATACACACAAAAAAATCTGGTATGCATGCGTGTTTGTTGTTGTTTGTTGTAACTGTACTAACGGTAAAATGTACAGAAAAGATTTGTTAGGATTACTTATTATTTAGCACGAGTTTTTTTGTTGCATTTAACAATTGTACGCTGATTAAATTTAACTACAAACAAATACTTTTTCACATATTTTGTTGTTTTTATACTAAAACTACAGTAACGTTACCATAGAAATAGTAACTCTGACGTGATTTTTTCATCTCATACAAGTAAATCTAATCGCACATATAGTGTAACTTTTTGAATGCATTTTCCGCACTGATTAACTATACCGACGGCAAATCTAACCGCGAAAATTGTTGACTCAGTAAATTTTAGTTGGTCTTATATTGTATATTTGAACGGAATTTGAGCTTGAGAATTACTATTGGTCTCATTTATGCGATATTCAGGAAATGTTTCGTGCATGTGCTTAGGCAGATTTTATACAAGCAATAAGTTAGAGGCGTTGCTTTTAACGTGCGCCATAGCTTAACTGGTAAATACGTCCTTCCAATGGTGTTGAAACTAATGGCCCCGAGTTCGAACTCAGAGTAAGTAAACATTTTTCAAACTTAATACATATTGTTTAATTCAAACAAATGCTCTAGGACCAAAATTGGTGCGTGAGGGGAAGTGGGAGATGCCTCTTCAGCTGTGGGATGTGGGTTGGCGCATTTTTAAAAGAGATTTTCGGTTAGATTTACTATAACAATAGTTCTGCTTACGTAAAGGTTTACGAGAAAGTTACAGTGAAATTTGGTTAATTTGGACGACTTTGTGGGTTGGCGCATTTCAAACCCACAATATTGTTTAAATTTACCTACAGATTTCTTTGTGTGTATTAAGCACATGACATGACTTCACTCCAAGGTCAAGTGTACAAACATAGTTAGTGGCTCAGGTGTAACGATGCCATCAAAGTTGAATTTTAATAAGGTTTACAACTTTAACTAAAGTGCAGAATGACTTGGGAACTGCGTTTTGAAATTGACCTAAGAAAAATTAAAGAATTTTTTTTGAATATCGCTTTAAAGAAAAATAACAAGTGAGAAAGTCGGTCAAGCCCGACTATAACATACTCTGTACCTGGAGTAGAAGCTGAATGCAATGCAGGTGCTGCGCTCATCTCTAAGTCTCTCTCTTTCTCTCTCTCTCTCTCTCTCTCTCTCTTTAAGATTGTGCGGTGTTAGTTGTAATAGGGTGGGGGGGGGGTGGGGGGAGGGTGATTTACTTTTTTGCTCATAACTTGAGAACCGCTTATCCGATCTTTATCATTTCTTCGGCAAATCGATACATTTTGCTAATTACTAACTATCACTAAAAGGTTTCAAATCGTCTATCTTCAAAACTTCAAATCTTCAAATTGCGGGGGCGGGAGGGGGCGTGGCAAAAATTGAAAATAAACTTGATCTGCCTGCAAGTATAAGAAACATTTGTCCCATACATTTCGAACCTCTATCTCTTACCATCTCTGAGATCTGTTTGTTCATACGGACGGACGAACGGACAGACGGACAGACGGACATTGCTATATCGACTCGGCTGTTGATGCTGATCAAGAATATATATACTTTATATAGTCGGAAATGATTCCTTCTCCCTGTTACATACTTTTGCACAAACTTAATATACTCTATGTACCTTCGGTACAGAGTATAAAAAGATACACACCATTACACTTACTCTACCTACACTAAGAAATTAGCTTAAGGCTTTTCTGCTACATTACATTGTGAGTAAACTGTAAATAAATCAGGGATGCAAGCCGTTTCTGAACCGAACCGGTTTTGAACCGAACCGCAAACCAAGCCGGTGTGTTTCCAAAAATGCTGAACCGAACCAAAAACCGAAAAATAAAATGGTTCGGTTCGGTTCTCTTCAGCCAGGAATTGAGCTACTGGCGAATACTAAGCAAAATCAGCAATTAGCTCTAAAATATTGCGAAAATACTTGGAAAAGCAGAGTTGTAAAAAGGCTAAGAACATCAACCTTATTAAATTTGCTCAAGACCCAAAATTGTAATAAGCCAAGTCTTGATTGTATTATCCGTGGGGGTTCATCTACTTAAAACTCAAACGTTAACTTTTTATCTTTAATTGATATTGGCTTGAAATAGAAAATAAGTATGAGTATTTTTAAGGCTGGCAGGCCTGCCAAATTCATGTTGAAAAAATGGGAGGACGACATAACTCAGTCATTGTCAACCTTTTTGAAAAACAGAGCTCCGCCTGATTTTGAATTCGATTTCTCAGATTCCAGGAATCATACTTGCTATCAAAAGAAAGAAAAAAGATAGCTTAATCTCATTTAATCTCTATAAAAAAATCATCAATCAAAAAAAAAGTGTAAGTCTGCTGGTGACCGAACTTGTTTGAATTATTAGGCAACAAAGTTATCGATATATTTTTGTTGGCGGAAGGTTTGAATTTTTGACAACTGCTCCTAGAATTCCCCTTGAATTTTCCTTAAGACTTTGTTAGCCGTTTAATGTTGTAAGCCCAGCCCCGGCGGGTCCATTAATAAATAATTAAATTTGTCCATTCTATTTTATTGTACTTCCCAACTAGTGGTGTGACCAAAAGTTTTGAGTTTCCTTCTACTTAGAGCTGGGCAATGGCAAAAAATATGATGTAATGTCTCCTCCTGTTCTTCTAAAGAACACCCAAGCGTGCAGCATGCCTGCCAATAAGGCAGTGACCCGTTAGGGCCAAGACCACAAGGAAAGATGTTTTCGATTTCAGGTTAAACGAGGACCCCGTGCCCTAGCTACAGCGCAAGTCGGAACAATTCTTCCGTAACCAGGCGCCAGGTTTCATTCCTTGTGACTATCTTGTATGAGGGCGTCCCTGTCAAGCCTTTTTTGGAATGAGCTAAATGGTGATGCCTTGACAAACTATGTTGAGCTGTCCATGTACCCAGATGAGGTGGTTACTACGCGTACGCAGGGCATCTTCTTTTTGGAGTGGTGGCTTTTTAAACTTTCCTCCTCCTCCGCAACAACCAGTAGAGTCTACAGAGCCTTGCACGAATTTCCGTGAGCTACTTGCGAAACCACGTTCTCAGCGAATTCATTTATTAAAAACAAAGAGGTTTCCTCATTCATTTTGCGTTTCCCTTCTCAAAATTGCTTGTTTGTTTACTTCTGACAGCTGTGTGCTATCGATAACAAATCATAATCAACCAATTCTAACAAACTATTTCTTTGTTAGATTCACATCTAACTAGGGTTGTCGAAAATATATCAAAATAAAAATATATCGATAATATTTTTTAAGAGTGATATATTTATATCGTGATTTTTTGTTTGACCAAATATCGAATATCGATTTTTTTTGGGATATTTTATGATATTTGGGCGTTGGTAACTCTTTGATCTGGGTAGCGAGCGCAAGCCCATTTAAGAGACAGAAATGGATTCAAATTTGATAAAAGCAAATTAGAGCGACATAAAAAAAGGCACAGCCAAGTGTAATTTGTGCGGAAAACTATTTAAAGCAAGCGTTTGCACGACCAAATGTCCCGTGTGTTGACTTTATGCAAGCCCAAGAGTCGCAAAATAGGGGGCTGAAGTGATACTTTAGGTTGCCACAAACATCATGGGAAAGTTATCCCTAAATATTCTGGAATCCGCATAAGGCGGCCGTCATGGGTAAGGTATCCTATTACCCCAGTGCCTTCGGAGCGACTTGCTTCTGCTATAAAATGCGTCAAAGCGACGCGTCTTTTTAAAGACTTTTAAGGCCCTCTTCTGGTCTAGAAAATTTTTTTTCCAAAATTTTTTTTTGTTTTTATTTTTTTATGGATTTTTAAAAATGCGAAATACCTTAGATTATATAGCTTTTTTTTGTCGACCAATGACATCGTTAAAAAAAAGCCATTTTCAAATTACTTTTAACTGATTTATTTCGAAACCAAGTTTTTCGGACTGGTGCCCACATTTTCTGAAGTTCTACCGAACCGATTTTAGTGATGCAACGTGGCTATCGTCCCTACCTCAATCTTTGAGAAAAAAAGTTTTTACTATTTTTTTGTACACTGGACTGCAAAAAAAAGGTCAAATATCGATTTTTCGTTTTTAAAAGGCTGCACTTTTTTTAATTCAATTTTATTTTCACAACTCTGCTACGGACGATAATGGCATTTATACTAACAAACTTCCCATCTTCCGTTTTGCTTTCTGATAATTGTAACTCCCGGAAACGTGGGTACCATCGACACATCTTTTTTTGGAAGAGCCTACTTTGTATCCCGTGAACTTTTTGAACAGCCCTCGCATTCACAAATTTTTAATTTTGTGTTTTTATACCCTTGGAGAGGGTATATTAAAATTGGCCGGATGTTTGTAACGCATAGAAGGAAGCATCTCCGACCACATAAAGTATATATATTCTTGATCAGCATGACGAGCTGAGTTGATATAGCCATGTCCGTCTGTCCGTCCGTCTGTCCGTCTGTTTCTATGCTATCTCCTCCGTCAGTTTTAAAGCTATCTTAACCAAACTTTGCACGAAGTCTTTTGGTATAAATACGCTGCACATTTGTCGGAACCGGCCGGATCGGATGACTATAGCATATAGCTCCCATAGGAACGATCGGTTGAAAAACTAGTTTTAGTGAGAAAAACTTTTTTGTTTTCAATGCTATCGCTCCCAACGCTCGTATTTATAAGTTTTTAATGATTTCACATAATTTCACTAAGCCTTGTCAAAATCTGACAACTATATAGTATAGCTGCCATACAAAAGTTACGTCTGAAAAAAAGTCTTAGTGGGAAAAACTTTTTTGTTTTTAATGTTATCGCTCCCAACGCTCGTATTTATAAGTTTTTAATAATTTTACATAATTTCATTAAGCCTTGTCGAAATCGGACCACTATATAGTATAGCTGCCATACAAACTGTCAGGCATATATCAAGCTCCAAGGGTATATAAACTTCGGTCGAGCCGAAGTAAGCTGGCCTCTATTTTTTATAATGAATTGTATAATCAAATACAAAAAACAGAATTACAAAATCTCTTCCCGATTTCTTTCCACGAATTTTAAAAAAAACATGTAAAATTTAGACCAAATATTGGAACTAAAAGTATTTTATATGTATAATACATAGAAAACTCGCATCTCATGGAAAATATTGTTATGTTTGCTTAATATAGACTTTATCTTTTTATTTTGGGGCAGAGTATTTCCTCTTTATGGTAAAAACAGGAAAAAAATAAAATATCAATTATATCGATATATCGATGTTTTAAAAGTAATATATTTAATATCATTTGATATTTTTTCAAATCAGAGAATATTATCGATACGATATTTTTAAAATATTCGGCAACCCTACATCTAACACTATCACGAAAAATAGCAAACATGATTGCTCATCATGACCGTTCACCAGCACAATCTAACAAAAATAGTCGATTTTTCGTCATCGATTTATGCTGCTGAACACGCTCAGTGTCTTGACTGATTCACTGATTGGCAATCATCGCACAGCCCAAACGGTAAGAGATAGGAGGCTGAAGGACAGGAGTTTCTGTTAGTGGTGAAAGTGCATACTAAAACGGGGTTTTAAAAAATTCCACCCGGAAAAGTCGGAAAATCGTTGGAAAAGTTTGTATGGGAAATATATTATTTTCATCCGATTAACTTGAAACTTGGTAAAGCGAAATAATTGGACCACTGCTTTTCCGATTTTGGAATATCCGGCCAGGTGGAAAATGCCCTTGAAACTCGGTTTGTAAGGTCAAAATGAGAATTAATTTTTGTTTATATTTCGCGTTGTGGGATATACCGCTCGGATGCCCACTGGGAAGTGTGAAGGAAGTGGATTGTATGTGGGTGGGATTTGCGTGATAAGTGAGTGTGAGTGGGATGCTTGCGGGAAGTCTGTGGTTGTGTTGTGAGTGAGAAGTGGGTGGGAAGTGAGTGAGAAGTCGGTGGGGGGTGATTGGGAAGTGGATGGGATGTATGTGGGTTCTGGGTGGGAAATGCATGGGTGGTAGGTAGGTGGGATGTGGGTGGGATGAAAGCGAAATGTGGGCTGTAAGTTGGTGGTAAGTTATGTGGAATGTGGGTGGTAAGTGGGGTGGAAATGGCTGGAGTGTGGATTGGATGTGGGTGGGGTATAGGTGGTAGTGAGGGAAGTAGTTGGGAATTGGGTGTGAAGAAGGTAGAGTGTGAGCAGAAGGTTGGTGGAAAGTGGTTGGAATGTGGGTGCCAGGTGGGTGGTATATGGGGATGTAGGTGGTAAAAGAATAAGATGATTGTAACGGGGAAAAGCAAAAGCAGCAAAACGTTGTTTTCAGGCCTATGTATGTAAGATATGAGAAAAATGTAAAACATTTATTTACAAATTTGGTAAATATTTTACTCTTACGATTGACTTCAAACTGATTCTATAGGTTCTATACTTTTGAAGGCGCAGAGAAGCGCGGCAGGTTTATTTGCTAGTGTTAATCAGTGGCGGATCTAGGAATTATCTAAGGGGGGGCTAAGCGCACTCAAGATTGCTCGTACTTGGGACATTATATAAAAAGATTGTGTGCGGTGAACGTCATAGTGCGTCACCAGATCAGCTGACACAAAAAAGTCGATAGGTCTTTGAGGGGATACGCTTGCCATGGTAAGAACAAAGAATTTGTTATACCCGTTACTCGTAGAGTAAAAAGTGTATACTAAAGTCGTGCAAATGTATGTAACAGGCAGAAGGAATCATTTCCGACCAAATAAAGTATATATATTCTTGATCAGCATTAACAGCCGAGTCCATATAGACATGTCCGTCTGTTCGTCCGTCCGTCTGTATGAACACCTAGATCTCAGAGATGGTAAGAGATAGAGGTTTGACATGTATGGGACAAATGTTTCTTTTATCTGCATGCAGATAAAGTTTGTTTCAAATTTTGGCCACGCCCCCGCAATTCGGAAAAAACGTTATATCTCCTACAGTTTTCAGGATAGACGATTCGTACCTCCTATAAATAGTTAGTAATTAGCAAAACGAATCAATTTTCTGAAGAAAGGATAAGGATCGGATGAGCGGTTCTCAAGTTATAAGCAAAAATGTGAAAAATGGCCGAGTTAAAAAAGTGTTGCATACTTTTCAGATGTTCACCCTAAGGAACGCAGAAACACTGATAATCATGTTTTTTCATGAGTAACGGGTATATCGAAGTCGGTCAGAGCCGACTTTAACTT
This sequence comes from Lordiphosa clarofinis, assembly GCA_018904275.1. NCBI lineage: Eukaryota > Metazoa > Arthropoda > Insecta > Diptera > Drosophilidae > Lordiphosa > Lordiphosa clarofinis. Next base: position 408,415 of record JAEIGQ010000198.1, read on the forward strand.
ACGCTCTCGTTTTTTAATGTTTTGGTTATTTTTTTGAACAATTTTTGGCTTACCTCTAGAGTTCAACTGCATTATCATTCTTTCGAGCGAACCCGAAATTCGTTTCGATTTTAAACCGCTAGTTTTGAGATAAAATTATAAAAGAAATAAGCGCCGCAGGCAGGCAAAAAAACTTACAAATTTTCTCATATTCTAAATTAAGAAATATCAATGAAAAGTGAAAATTGATTGACGGCAGCCGGCTTGTTGTCTTTTATGTATGTATGTGTATATTAAGTATATATATTCTTGATCAGCATCAACAGCCGAGTCGATATAGCCATGTCCGTCTGTCCGTCCGTCCGTCTGTCCGTCTGTCTGTATGAACACCTAGATCACAGAGATGGTAAGAGATAGAGGTTTGACATGTATGGGACAAATGCTTCTTTTATCTGCACGCAGATCAAGTTTGTTTCAAATTTTGGCCACGCCCTCTCCCGCCCCCGCAATTTGGAAAAAACGTTTTATCTCCTACAGTTTTGAAGATACACGATTCGTACCTTCTAGAGATAGTTAGTAATTAGTAATTGTATCGATTTGCCGAAGAAATGATAAAGATCGGATCAGCGGTTCTCAAGTTATGAGCAAAAAAGTACATCGCCCTCGCCCCACCCCCTCCCTCCATTTTTACAACTAACACCACACAATCTTAAAGAGAGAGAGAGAGAGAGAGAGAGAGAGAGAGTGAGAGAGAGAGAGAGACTTTGAGATGAGCGCATCACCAGCATTGCATTTAGCTTCTACTCCAAGTACGGAGTATGTTATAGTCGGGCTTGACCGACTTTCTCACTTGTTTTTAAATTTGTTCAGCAAATTTTAAATAGTTCAGGATTGTTAAAAGCTTTTTATTGCATAGTTTTGTGCTTCAAAGTAAGCAATGCGAAAGCGGTAAAACCTGATTCAGAGCGCCATCTATAGCTTACAAGAAATATTTCATTGTGAGTGCTGCCTAACGCAAGGTGGCACAATATTGCAAGCGACGGATGGCGCTAGTGTGAAATGTTGCTAAGTCCTGATGTTGCTTAAGTGAAATGTTGTCATGTAATTAAATAGCTCCAATTTTAGCGTAATCAAAAGAAGTTCATATGGTCAAGACCCACTTTTAATGTATATCAATTTACTTTACATACTTGTGCTTTCTAGAAAGTGTATGTTTTAGGAGCGAGTTCAGGAATTTGTGAAATTTCATTATTTGAAGTGCTTCGGTTGTGCGATTTATTCAATAATCAAGGATCCACAACTTAAACAGTTAGATTTAGGAAATCAGCATGGTGTTAAGTTTATACTAAGAACGCAGTTCGCAGTGCAACCCCCCATATCACTTCAAAATGGATAAAGGGCTTAAACGGAAAAAAAATAGCTTGAGGGATATTAATAATATTAAAATAGTAATCGAGTAGTACTCGCCGAGTATGATTACAAACGAGTACGATTACCTAGCTGTCAAATTGGCACCGTGGCACCGTAGAATCGTAGGAACCGCACCGTTTTACTCATTTTACTTGTTTTTACTTTAATAAAATCGCATAAAATTTCTAAAGAAATAATATGGACGTTCGTAAAAAGCTAGATTCGGGGAGAGTACAAGCGGATTGCAGTAAGTGGTTCCGGCGATGTGTGGAAATTCTACGATAGAATAGCGGAGGCAAATACATGCGAATTTGTTGGCTATGTGTTGTGCAAGAGATAAGAAAAAACTTTTGAATTTCCAAAAGGATCCAGTCCATCAGTGGCTGTCGACCGAGTACGAGAGGAAGTGACAACGATTGGCATTAAATTTTTCGCTCAAGACATTCTTCCGTTTGAGACCGTAAATGGTTCGGGATCTAAGGATCTTGCTCGTTGTTTAGTTGGCTAATCGAGTCTTGGAAGATTGGCGCAACAATCTTAAGGCCGAAAACTTGGATGCTGTTTTATTTTTAGCTATTAATAAAGCACTAATTTTTTTAAATTATGTTTGTCAATGTAAAGTCTCTCTGCAATTGGATGCGCAAACTAACTCCCTTCGTTTATTGCTTTAGCTAACTTCACACAGGCAAATAATTTGACAAAATTTTCGGAAATTTTGATTAAATTTTCTTCCTCTAAATTCTTTATTAATGGTCATCCATGGTATTTATCGAGCTTTAGTATTATCATAATCATAATGTAGTGATCATGTGTGCTCATTTTAGGCCTCGAAAATCAGTTTCTTAAGCACTTAGATGTTTTATTACCATGGAGATCTTTAAGATACGAATTGTTTTTATGCATTAATCCTTGCATGGTTTTCTACTTATTACTATTTTTAATCCTCAACGGTATCTTTCCGCGAATTGATTAGTCAGTCACGGAAAGTGGTTTGAAACATTCCTTATGATCTTAACTATATTCTTCACCATTGGTCATCCATGGTATTCACCGCGGTTGGTCATTGTCATAATCATGGTAGTGCAGTTATGTGTGGTAATTTTTGGCCTTGAAAAGCAATTTCTTAAGTATATAGCGGTTTTATTACCACGGAGAACCCTTAGCTGCGGACTGCGCTTGTGCAATGGTCCTAACATGTTTTTTACCTGGTTGGGAATAAAGTTTGTTTACTATGTTTGATCCGCATAGGTATTTTGACCGCGATTTAATAAGTCATCAGCCGAGTGCCCGGCTGTTGGCTCCCAAACTTTGCTTCCCAGCCGAGAGCCGTTAGTGGAAGTTATTTGCGTATTTCTTAAGCACACATCAACAATTTAGTATTTCTTTTATGGTGTTAACAGATGCCGATTACTACTCGTACTCATGAAAATGATTACCTGTTACAAAAAAAAGTAACTATTCTCGTCAAAATAAGTATTTTTACTCTTGATTCTGGCATCGTGTAATCACTCGTGCAGGTCTCTAATTAATATACAAAACAATATTTGATATAATTTCAACTTAATGAAAATCTATATAAAGAAGTTCTATTTTGTAGACAAATATATCTTGTTGTAGGCAGTATTTTTCAAGTTTGGAAAATATCTTTTTCCAGCCGCAAAACACATCCTGAGGCTATAATTTTGTTGGGCCGATTTTCCTACTTGTTATAATTGTTGAACTCAAAGGGTAGAATGGCATAGACATTTTACGATTTTTAGAAATGTTTAATAGCGTTCCAGTGTTCATGAGTGGGAATATTCGAAAAGCATGAAAAGACGGGGTTTATCGAGTTTTAGATTTCATAATATTAGCAATAAACATGAGGTCGCGAACGTACGCGTAATAGAAGTCGACTTTGGCTTAATCTAGTAAAAATGCAAAAATCTGCGAAATGGAACGGAATATTCTAAAGCGATTAATTTATTATAAAATAGGACTAATGTAGCTTTCTATCGAGCGCTTACACACAAAAATATCTCGATTGGTTTTTTTAAATTGAATTAATTACCGGTCGCGAACGTACGGTTAGAAAAAGCAAGATAAAAATTACACGGTAATCGAACTTTTTTGGTCTCTATGCATTTTTTTTCTTCTTAATTGATTGCAATGAAAAGATTTTGTGAGCATAGCATATGTTTTGCATGTAAAATAATTAAATATAAAAATGAAATTAAATTCAATTTATCGGTCCAGGTTGACCATTTGGCGGAAATGCCCATATTCGATCTTGATGAAAATTTCAGGGATTATAGTTATTGCGAATGTCAAATTTGGCTGCTCTAGCTCTTCTAGTCTCTGAGATCTAGGTGTCCCTTAAACTCTAACCAAAGTCAGGGCTGGGCCGGAACGGAGTTAAGAAAAAGTGTATTGAGCGGTGTCACAGAAATCTCTTCCAACCAAATTCCAACACAAAACTAATTCTCGGTGTCACAGAAATCTCTTTCGGTTGGTTTTAAATCTCTCGTGTTTTGCTGGGAGATTTAGCGAAATTCACCACCCAATCAATTTTGTTATCAAAAAAAATTAGTAAAATTAATTAATTATTTGAATTGTTTTAATATTACAATTTGCGTTTCAATAATTGCTTGCAAAATAAGTTGACAAACCAACTTGCTACTCAACGTCAGCTGGCGCCCCCTACATATGGTAACGCCATCTGTGTACCAACAAGGGCTAAGGGTTGTCAAGTTACATTTTATAATTTGCGTAAAAAAAATAATTAAATTTTGCATATTATTTTTGGAGATTCTGACGTAAGTTTTAATTATAATTTAAAAATGCATCATAAAACATATAACACAATAACAAAATTTCGTTTAAACATCAAATTATCTCATAAGTAAAAGATGGGAATTTTTTTTGCGAGAGACGGCAACCCTGTTTATGGATTAGATATAGATGGACCATTAGCATGGACACAAATCTTCCAAATAGATTTTCAAATAAGAAAGTGAAATCACTTGTTTTTCTGGGACACCGACGGATTTTTCAAGCGTTTTCCAAACCAACCGTCATCCCCGATTGTGAATTGTTGAAGCATACATACATATATATGTAAAGTGGAGATGTACTGACGAGCTGGCAACCCTGGTAGTAGTTTATGAGCAGTGGTTCGTTCATATGAGTCAACGGAGTCGAGTTAAGTTGTTGAGTAGTCGTCGTCGAGTTGTACCGAGAAGTCGCAGTTGTCAAGTTGTCCAAGTCAGCCGTAATAGTTGCCGTTGTTGTTAAGTTGTCCATATCCGAGTACATTAAAGTCGTTAAGTTGTTGTACGCCGGGTTTAACGCCGATCAGTTGTTCAGTCGACAAGTTGTTCTAATGCTGCCGTGGATTCTTGCTGCTGTTTAAAATATACTCGCAAGCTTATTGTAGCGTCAAACACTCCTTTTATTATACTCACAATTAATATGTAATCAACTATATACTCATTAAACATACTCTGAGAGTATCACTCTCTACATATATATAAATTTTGACATTTTCCCATATACGTAAACTGAGGATGTTTTTATACTCTGTACCAAAGGTACAGAGTATGTAACTGGGAGAAGGAATCATTTCTGACCATATAAAGTATATATATTCTTGATCAGCATCAACAGCTGAATCGATATAGCCATGTCCGTCTGTCTGTCCGTCGGTCTGACCGTCCGTCCGTATGAACAAACAGATCTCAGAGATAGAGGTTTGACATGTATGGGACAAATGCTTCTTATAATTGCAGGCAGATCAAGTTTATTTTCAATTTTGGCCACGCCCCCTCCCGCCCCCGCAATTTGGAAAAAAACGTTATATCTCCTACAGTTTTGAAGATAGACGATTTGTACCTTCTGGAGATAGTTAGTAATTAGCAAAAAGGTTCTCAAGTTATGAGCAAAAAAGTAAAAAACCCTTCCCCCACCCACCCCCACCCTTAAAGGGAGAGAGAGAGAAAGAGAAAGAGAGAGAGAGTATTACAGATAAGCGCAGCACCAGCATTGCATTCAGCTTCTACTCCAGGTACAGAGTATGTTATACGGGGGTGCCACAGAAATCTCTAGAGATTTTGCCGACGGTTGGTTTGTAAATCTCTCGAAAAATTCGTTGGTGCCACAGAACTTCTAGAGATTTCATTTTCTAATTAGTAAATCTAGTTAGAGCACCAGATGTTCCATCTCTAAAAACAGGGCTGAATCTCTCGCCAAAAAATCTCCTAACAAAACATGAGAGGTTTGAAACCAACCAAAAGAAATTTCTGTGGCACCTAAGAATTGGAATTCGGTTGGAATTTGGTTGGAATTTGGTTGGAAGAGGTTTTTGTGGCACCCCCGATAGTCGGGCATGACCGACTTTCTCACTGGTTTTTTTTGTTTTTTTAATACCCTTGGAGAGGGTTTATTGAAATTGTCCGGATGTTTGTAACGCACATAAGGAAGCATCTCCGACCGCATAATGTATATATATTCCTGATCAGCATGACGAGCTGAGTTGATATAGCCATGTCCGTCGGTCCGTCTGTTTCTATGCTATCTCCTCCGACAGTTTTAAAGCTATCGTAACCAAACTTTGCACGAAGTCTTTTGGTACAAATACGCAGCACACTTGTCGGAACCGGCCGGATCGGATGACTATAGCATATATAGCTGCCATAGAATCGATCGGTTGAAAAGGTAGTTTTAGTGAAAAAAACTTTTTTGTTTGCAATGCTATCCCTCCCGAACCTCGGATTTATAAGTTTGCTTTGCTTTCACATAACTCCACCAAGATTTATGAAAATCGGACAACTATATAGCTATACTGCCATACAAAAGATAGGTTTAAAAAAAGTCTTGGTAGGAAAAACTTTTTTGTTTTCAATGCTATCGCTCCCAAACTTATTACTGATCATTATTATATACTACCACACAATTTTGCCAATTTTGATTCAATTCGGACGACTATAGCACATAGCTGCCATAGGAACGATCGATCGAAAAAGTAGTTTTAGTGAGAAAAACTTTTCTGTTTTCAAAAATGTCTCAAAATTGGATGAAAATATCGTATAGTTGCCATATAACAAACTGACAGGCATATATCATGCTCCAAGGGTATATAAACTTCGGTCGAGCCGAAGTTAGCTTCCCTCTGTTTTTATACCCTTGCAAAGGGTATTCTTATTTTGCCCAGAAGTTTGCAACGCATAGAAATATTCATTTCCGACCCTATAAACTATATATATTCTTGATCAGGGCGACGAGCTGAGTCGATTGAGCTTTGTCCGTCCGTCTGTCCGTCTGTCTGTTTCTACGCAAACTAGTCTCTCAATTTTAAAGCTATCGAGCTGAAACTTTGCACAGAGTCTTCTTTTTACTGCACACTGATGATTAAAACAAACATTAAAACATTTGCAAGGGTATAAAAACTTCGGCAAAGACGAAGTTAGCTTGGCCTTCTCGTTTTTGTTTGAATGCTTGTAAATAAATATTCAAAGTAGGTGAATTGGTCCCGTGGGTGGTGACAGGAGAATTTGTCTTCTATATTCTTAAAGGCATATATGGGTCATTCTTTTATAAACCGAACAGCTAAAAAAATTTTTATTTTTCATTTTAATAAAAAAAAATCCGAAATTAGATCTCGACATGCCCACCAAAACGTAATTTGCGGTTTTGCACAAAAATTTTTTGTTCATTTTATAAACAGTTTCAAAAATCGTCAAAAACGAACAAATGGAAAAAGGGTTTTTTAAAAACGTGATATATCAGGATTGGTTTATCGGATAGGTCTCAGTGATCGATGGAAGAATTTTACTGTATCTACTCAAATTTAATTTTATAAATTTTAAATTATTTAATAATATTAAGTAAATGTTGCAAAAATTACATATAATTTTTTTCTGTGTTAACCACCATGCTATAGCTTCTGGGGATATACAATTTATTGTAATAAACACAACTTAAAAAACGGTGTTTTCAAAAATATGGAGACTTTTATAGTTTGAAAGATATTAATTTTTGAAGTTATAAACAAATTAAAAGATACCCTAGAAAGCTTTGCCACGCAGTCAGTTTTAAAGCTTTTTGATTGAAACTTGACAATTGTGCTTTATATGCATCAAGCTTTCCAAAAATGTCAACATCGCGCGGATCGGATGACTATATCATATAGCTGCCATACGAATGCTATGATTAATTGAATTTTGTGGTCAATTAGGGTTACCAGAGCTTGAACAGTAATTTATAACACTACTAAATTCAGCATTTGTATGGCAGCTATATGATATACTCATCCGATCCGCCTGATGTTAACATTTTTGAAAAGCTTGATAAATAAAAAGCACACGTGCCAAGTTTCAATCAAAAAGCTTTGAAACTGACTGCATGGCGAAGCTTTTTTCAAAGGCATCTTTAAATTTGTTTATAACTTCAAAAATTTATAACTTTTAAACTATAAAAGTCTCCATCTTTTTGAAAACACCAAAATTTAAGTTATGTTTAGAACATTTGATTTTATATCCTCAGAAGCTATAACATGGTGGTTAACACTGAGAAAAAATTATATGTAATTTTTAGCAACATTTACTTAATATTATTAAATAATTTAAAAATTTATAAAATTATAATTTGAGTAGATACAGTAAAATTCTTTCCATCGATATCAACTTGAGACCTATCCGATAAACAAATCCTGAGATATCACTTTTTTAAAAAACCCTTTTTTTCAATTTTTTCGATTTTTAAAATTGTTTATAAAATTAATAAAAAAATTTTGAGCAAAACCGCAAATTACGTTTTGGTGGGCATGTCGAGATCTAATTTCGGATTTTTTTTTTTTAAAATGAAAAATAAAAAAAATTTTTGCTGTTCGGTTTATAAAAGAATGACCCATATATGTGCCTATTTATTCTTATCTTTTTTTTGACCAAAATTTAAAAATTGGACTTGGTTGACATGTGGTTTCAACAACACTCGGTACGCGAAACCATGAACCAATTAAGAGGCGGGTTTGCTGAGCAATAAATCCCAGGTATTTGACCCAACTAGTCTAGTTTTTGTGAAGCTTTTTTGTGAGGCAACACTTACATGAAATAATCTTTAAAAAGATAATGACAGGCGTGATGTAACGCTCTAAATAAATATTTCATTCACTTTTGCATATATTCTGTTTTATTTGAAATTTATGAATAAAGTGTTAAAGTTTTTTTACAATTTACAAATTTGAACTGCGTTTTAAACCCGAACTTACAATATTTCTCCGTTTCTTAAAAAAATCGAGCACAATTTAATCCCGAACCAGAATCATCTTATTGGCATCAAACACTTTTAAATACACGCTCGTACTAATTTATGAACACATGATCTGGAATGGAATTGAAGTAAGCACATTTTGAATGATACAAGTTCGAAAGGCTTGAGCCAAGCCTTAAAAGTTTGAATTGAGTAGCCTTACCTGTAAGTCGAGATCGAGTTTTAAAGCTAATGCCTGTATTAAACTAAGAATAAATTAATTGAATTTATGTCGCCGTTTTTAATCTGTGTTGTGTTGATATGACTAAAATGTGGATCTACTCCCTCTGGATCTTACGGGTACCACTTTCACAATTTCCCATTTATTTCAAGGCTGCTGAACCTCTTAACATCTGAAGGTTCTAACCTATTGTAAAAGCTAAATCTGAATTCTGGTGAAAGCTTTTCAGATCGTCTAACTTATTAGGGGTTCGTTTTGGCTGCCTTGATCTCCTTTTTAAATTTGTGGATCAAAATAAAATGCATTTGTCTTAATTTGTTTTCAATACAGTGCATTGTTGTGGTTGCTTTTTATTATTATTATTAATTGTTTTTATATTTTAATCATAGATTTATATATGCAGCAGTATAATAGTTATTTAAAATTTGAATACTACACACATTTTGTTTCTCTAACATTATTTTAATTATTATTTCTTTTTCGCTGCTGTTAAACTAAGGACTTTAAACTAATGTTGTTGTTGTGGTTGCTGTTGTTTTTTTTTGTTTCTTTTATTCTTTTGTTATCTGCTTATTGTTTTCGCTACTCTAAGGTGCTACGTACGTATATCCGATTAATTAATTATACAATAAATTTAATTTTCAACAATTTTCGTGCGAGAAATTGTCAAAACATTTAAAAAACTATATAATACAATAAAGTCTTGGCATTAAAATGTATATAAATTGTTTAAACAAAATAATTAAATTATTTTGCGCTGGTTTACAGTTTTGTTTTCGTTTTATCCTTCCTTTTGTTTGGTTTACAATAAAAAATAAACTAAAAACATTTTGCTGTTTGTACTCAAAACTGCTTCTACGATGCCTCCGTCTTCTAGTTTGGCCTTTCATAAGAACCCCATGTCGAGGGCCGTGTAGAGGGCTCGTATATCGCTATGTGCTGAGATGCGCCAGAAGGGGAAATTCATGGTTTTGGCCGCCGACTCCTCCTCGGCACCATCGCCAATCACCACGTAGGTGCTCTTGCGTCCAAAGCGTGTCACAATGCGCTCATAGCAGGTTTCCTGACCTAAAGAAAGAATGGATTCTGGGTAAAATGGTTGTGTGGAAGAAACTTAAGAGTTCCGCTTACCTATTTTGTGCGCACTGTAAATGTTCTCAATGTTGAATATGCTGCCCAGTCCAAAGAGCAAAACTTTGGCCAATGCCGGGGCCAATTGCGTTGAGGTGACCAGCACATTGACGCAATTCTCGCGCTGAGCAATCATGCTGAGACACTTGAGCGCCAAGGTGGCCCAATTATCGGTGGCCACCTCGATTTCTGAGCGTATTTGGAGCCAGGCTTCACGTTTGGGTCCCAGTAGAGTGCCAACGCTGCAAAAAGAGATGTGAGATAAAATGTTAGAGAATGACCTTGGCCTCAAAAGGATAGTTTTTAATTGTTGAGAATTTTAACGCGCCTCAAAAATTGTACTGATCAAATCGGGCGTTGAAAGTTTCTCAAGTTAGGTTAGGATTTATGTGCTTTGCAGAAAATCCAAAACTTCTTTTGAGACCTAGTGCGGATCGTATCATCTAGGAGACAGTTGGTAAGAAAGAAGTCGATGAAGTACAATGTGGGAAAGTTTCTCAAGTTAGTTCGACTAACTAGGAACATAGCCTTAAATAGCTTAATTTTCTTTAACCTTCTTATTACCGCTATTGTTGCCAATGACAATGCCGTGGTAAATAAGCCGCTAATTAGCATTGTCTGTAGTAGAGGTGGGCTCTCTCTTCCCACTAGGGTTGCAGGGGGACCAGTTTCTTTGAACTTGTGCCATAGCTTATCCATTAAAGAGAGATTAATTTGGAAATATTAAAATTATAAAATATAGTACAAATTGGCTAGACTAAAATCGGCTTTACATTACATTTTTATACCCTGTACCCATTGAAAATGGGTAAAAGGGGATCATGAAGTTGTGCAAATGTATGTAACAGGTAGAAGGAAGCATTTCCGACCCTATAAAGTATATATATTCTTGATCAGCATCAACAGCCGAGTCGATTTAGCCATGTCCGTCTGTCCGTCTGTCTGTATGAACGCGTAGATCTCAGAGACTATAAGAGATAAATTTTTGCATGTACGTAGGTATAGGCCGTACGCAGATCAAGTTTTTTCAGATTTGCAAAAATTCCCCCCTCCCCCTTAAACCGCAAAAAACGTCAGAGCCACAATTTTAAAGTTACAACATCGTCGCTTAATATATATTATCTTAGGCCTATCATCTACCTATTTTGAAAGCACATTGAAATCTGAGCAAAAACACAAAGTTATTAACGAACAATTTTTGCACCCCCCTCCCCCACGCTTTGCTTTTTATACCCTTGCAAGGGTATTTAATTTGCCCAGAAGTTTGCAACGCATGAAATATTCATTTCCGACCCTATAAACTATATATATTCTGATCAGGGCGACGAGCTGAGTCGATGAGCTTTGTCCGTCCGTCTGTCTGTCCGTCTGTCCGTCTGTCTGTCTGTCGTTTCTACGCAAACTAGTCTCTCAATTTTAAAGCTATCGAGCTGAAACTTTGCACAGAGTCTCTTTTACAGCACACTGATAATATGTTGAAACCGACCGGATCGGATGACTATATCTTATAGCTGCCATAGGAACTATCGGTCGAAAAGTGGGTTTTTGTAAGAAAACTTTTTTGTTTTTAATGTGAACGCCTTCCGCTTCGGCAATTATTAGTTTTATAAGCTTTTACACAGATTTGGAAGTTTTTGTCAAAATCGGATGACTATATCTTATAGCTGCCATAGGAACTATCGGTCGAAAAGTGGGTCTTTGTGAGAAAAGTTTTTTGTTTTTAATGTGAACGCCTTCCGCTTCGGCAATTATTAGTTTTATACGCTTTTACACAGATTTGGAAGTTTTTGTCAAAATCGGAGGACTATATCTTATAGCTACCATAGGAACTATCGGTCGAAAAGTGGGTCTCTGTGAGAAAACTTTTTTGTTTTTAATGTGAGCGCCTTCCGCTTCGCCAATTATTAGTTTTATACGCTTTTACAGAGATTTGGAAGTTTTTTGTCAAAATCGGATGACTATATCTTATAGCTGCCATAGAAATTACCGGTCGAAAAGTGGCTTTTATCAGAAAAATGGTTTGTTTTAATGCTGACGTATTAAAACATTTGCAAGGGTATTAAAACTTCGGCAAAGACGAAGTTAGCTTGGCCTTCTCGTTACGCATTACGTTTGCTGCTTGCGTCCGCGTGTGTGAGGGCGCGTTTGTGTGTATGTGTGCGTGTGTGTTTGTTTGTGTATGTGTGTGTTTGTCAATTGTACAGGGTATTTTGAAGTCGAGCTAACTCGACTGCAATGGTCTTACTTGTTTCTTTTTGATTTTTTTAAGACGATAAGTGCTCGAATTCAAAAAGACAATTAATCTCGAATTGTATCTTATGTGCGCTATTGACGAAAAATCGAATTAGCGATTGTATTATATATAGACAATGTTAAATAAGAATAACAAATCTTTGCTATTCATTGGACTTGATCACTATCTCGACGTTTTTTAAGCGAATGTCATGTCCACTTGTTCCTTGCTGAGTGGCAAAATGTACACTGCTTCTATTCATAAGTATTATTTTTATGCGCGGTTTGGCTGATGTTCAGTATTTGAGGCAGGGCTGCAAATCGGGTCGGGAACTCCAGAATTTTTGAGAAGTCCGAACCGAACCTGAACAGAAGCAAAACAATTTGTTTTACCCAAAAGGTTCGGTTCAAAAATATGTTTTACTACATTTTTTTCAAAATGCTATATATTTCAAGTTTGGCATTTCCCGATATTATTATGTTAGCTTTAAAAAAAAAACAGCTTACAAAGAAAAATGTTGATTCATTGTATAAAATTCAAAAGAATCTAATAAATAAAAGCTAAAAGAATCATATTTAATAGAATGAATATTTCTTCACTATTGCTTAAAAGTATTATCATTGTAAAGAACTTAAGATTGTCGCATTTGTTGTATTCGTAATCCAAAGCACTTTTTCTGCTCATATATTTGTTTTATCCAGCGATAGAGTCAGTAATAAGGAAAGATTGCTGAAAGACACGCTTTTGATTAATTTCGAAGTTCTTCCCCTAAAATAGAAGGGCCGAATACAAAGACTACTGTCGATTTGGCGTTGACTGTTGTTGTCTGTCTTGGCACTTGTGCAGACTTTGGAACTCCCAAACAGTCAAAGCAATGGCCTCTTGCGACTTGCAGTAGATAGGCAAAGCCAGCTTATTATAGAATTGAGAGGTTCTTGAGACAGCTGTACAGTCGATATATAGTCAGAAATTAGTCAGCTGTTCGCTCTCACTTACGCTATCTAAGTGCATTTGGGAATATGCCCGTCTCGCTCTAACCACTGTGATTTCCTATACGGACAATAAGAATCTTAATGCGGACTGTAAGTATCTCAATGCGAACTATCACTTATCACCGCTCACAATTGAAAGGCACTGTACATTTTATCTCTAATACTCATTGTTTCATGATTTATTGACCTGGAGCCTGATAATCCAAGCTCAAGCCATTGAACTCATAATATGAATCATATATATCGCTCACTTACTTCAATACTGGCATAACTCAAAATAATCCATTTTGAGAAAAACACGTTTGAAGTTCTCAATGGACTTAACCTAAAAAGAAATGGTTCTTTTAGTTTCAACTCAATTAAGTAAAATATTATAAATTTAGAATGCTTATTAATAAACATTGAAAATATGATGTTTTAACTGAAAGACAAAGTATGTTTGGTCAATATCGACAGCAGGACAACTGAGATATGGCCGTTCTTGCATCAACATGAAAATGAACCTAGAAAATTATATTGCGACATATTCTCATCTCACATGGAAAGTAGAAGCATAAAATAGTACAGTAAAGCGCGCAGATTTCTGCATCATTAAGTCAAAAATCGTATTTTTTGAGTTATGCCAGTATTGAAGTAAGTGAGCAATATGATTAAAATGTTTAAAGGCCAAATATGTTACATAAACCTACAATTAGCCGAGTAAACTGTGAGCCCATCGGACACATAGTCTGTTTCAATTTACGTACATATTATCTCAATTAGCGAAGAACAAAATTATTTCTGAACCCCGAACCTAAGTTCAGCGACCTTCTGAACCCGCTCCGCGAACCCGAACCCAAAAAGTTTCTCGGGCTCGAAAACCGGACTGAACCTCTGCCGATTTTTAGAAAATTTGCAGCCCTGATTTGAGGTCCCGTGCTTAAGTCTCAATTAGGTAAGTAAAATTTGTTTCAGCTTGGTAATAAGTAGGTCGTCTCTCCTCTCTCTCGCCTCCTCTTTCTTATAAGGATATGCTACTTAAATCGATCTAAAAGCAACCGATCTTTTTTATTCTTACAACTAAGAAGATGTTTGCGTTATAGGAAGCCTACTTAATTTAAAACCAATTTGATTTCAGTATTTCGGCCTGGATCCAAGAATATTCCGTCATACCAGTCTTTTGACATTAAAACTACTTGATATCAAGCACGATCGGCTTGGGTTGAGTTAAAGATATAATATCTTCTGTGTTCTACATAGTAATAGAAAAATTTTATATACAAACTCTTTTTAAAAAAGCTATATTGAACTTATTTGATACATAATGAATATAGAAAATTACTTTTTTAAATCGGATTATATACTATTTGAAGCCATAAAAAAGAAATTCGCTTAAACGGGAAAAGTAAAAGTACTAAAAATGGGCTTGTATAGAAGTGTTCCGATCGGTCTAAAATATTTTCCGAAACTAGGATTTAGACTAAGCATTATCCGATATCTCAATACTTCGTCTAAAGCCTCGCCTTAAGATATTTTGATCTGAACCCAAGTTACTTACTTTCCCCTGTAGCTGTTGTAGATATCCTTTATCTTGCGATAGCGAAACGCCAGCTTACGCATCCAATCCACACCACCGCGCACTCCCGTGGGCAGGCATAAGTTTGGCGGTGCTCCCGGCGGGGTCCCTGTGTGAAAACCATCGGTGGCAAAATTATACGCACTCAAATCCTGTCCATTGTCATCCGAACTGACATCGTCGATATGCACTTGGTCGCACTCTTCGATCTCGTTGAAAAAGAAATGCGTATCGGCCAAATTGAAGACCATCTCCTCCATGCGGAAGGCAATGGTCATCAGAGTGCTATGATCTTTGGTATAACGATTGGCATAGCTGCCGGAGAGGAGTGTATGAAAGATGATCAGAGTTTCATCCAGGTCCCAGATGAAGACACGTTCCGGTGGCTTAACCGCCTCACTATTGCCCGTATCGGAGGCGGTGCTGCGAGTGGGACTCGGCTGCTGATGACGACGTCCACGGGCACGTCCCGTCTTGCCAGTGGGTGTGGTTTTGGTGGTGGCGGAAGTGGAATTGGAGGAACCACCACTGGAATTGAGCGTGGCGGAAGTGGCGCTGTTGGTGGCTGTGCCGCCCAGATTTCCACCCACTCCTCCCCCCGTATGGTTTGGTGAGATCGGCATGGGCGAGTGCGGCGATTGATTTGACTGGTTGACGGGTGTGGTGGAGTGTGTGTCCGTGGGACTCTCCGAGAGATTCGACGAAGCGGCCACACCATGAAAACCGTGTCCATGACTATGACTGGCACTCGAACTGGGTGAGCTGACGGCGTAGGGTGAATAATTGGCGGGGTTGTAATAGTTCCCATATTGTTCGTTGTAATAGCCGCCGTAGTCCTGCTGACTGAAGTTCTGATAGCCCGCATAGGGATTGCTGTACAATTGGGAGTTGTTGTTGGTGGAGCTGGCATAGGTGGGCGTTAGGTAGGCGGCCGCTGCTCCGGGCTCCATTTTGGCCTGACGCGCTGCGGCCGCCGCATACGGAGTGCCGTAGCCGGAGTAGAAGGGGGGCGGTGTGTACTGTTGCATGCTGTTGTAATAGTAATAATCGTGTTTGCTGTCGTACACAGCCGCGGCGGCAGCTGCCACCGCTGAGGAGGCGGCCGTGGTACTCTCCAGCGAATTCGAGGCACTGCATCCGTACAGATTTGCTCCACTCTGTGCCACTGCCGCTGATGACGCAATGCCATTATCCAGCGAGGCATGTATGTGCTGGCCCGGACTGCGGGACTCGGACTTAACTGCCGTCGTCGAGGAACTGCCATCGTGCGTCCAATGACTTAAGCCATTGTCCTCACTTACTGCTCCGGATCCACCAGCTCCGGCGCTGGCCTGCTGCTGATATGTGGAGAAACTACTGCTCGCCGATTGGGCAAAACTCGACGCGGAGGCAGCCAGACTGCAGCTACTTGGCTGGGAGTTGGCCGCTGTCGCATAGTGTCCACTGAGCGAGGCCAGCGAACTGATCGTTGGCTGTAGAGGTTGACTTTGAGGCGGCATGCCTAAAGGACTACATTGGCCGGGCACACCCACCCCAACGCCCACGCCCACGCCCATGCCCACGCTGCCGGCACCGGCGCTACTTGGTCCATTGCTGGCCAACACGGCGCTGGGATGTGTTTGCTGTTGCTGTTGCTGCTGGGGTTGCTGTTGCTGCTGTTGTTGTTGTTGCTGTGGTAAATTGCAGAGGCTGCAAAGGAAGAAATGTGTAGAAAGTGAGTTAGTGAAAGTTCTTGAAGGAAAAATTCAACTACATATGATTCCTGATGGTTAAAAAACTTGAAACCCCAATTTATGTAATAATTAAATGGCCACCTCTGCTTCTAAAGGAAGCTCCCAATTGACAAAGTAATCCAAATACGTATTAATCATACAAATCAGCAATGGGCATAAGGCCCATAATTGTTCCTAATTGTTATTGTACCAAGTCTTATCTATTACTGACACTTAGATCATTTCGTTTACATTCTTTATTATCTTCAAATAATTAAGTAAATAAAGAATGATCAATTGAAACTATAGGTTTGCGATGGTTTTTGGAGCAAATACGTTTCAAGTATTATAAATCATTCACTGAAACATATTGGGACATAACAGCTCGTGACTATTTTCAAGTAATGGAATTTTGTGACTGTATATTTGATCTCCTGGTCAGTAAGTTATGTTTGTTCATGACTTTTAATAACAAGACATACACACTGCAAAGGGGGCTGGTCGACTGTCATGAATCTCCCGACTCAATCAACGGCCTGTGGGCTGCGAGTAGACGGAATATTATTTTGGTTAGTTTGTTGGCTGAAATAATTAATGTTTGACTTAAGCGCTTTTCGAACGTTATTCAAATGGTTGTGGTTGTATTTTAATTTAACATACATTGTCTATAGGTTCAGTAGGGTGTCCCAAAAAAAAAACCAATTTTTTTGCACGGGCATTTTCTGAAAGCTTATAGAGCAATGTATTTTGGAGATTGTTTTTCAGATTTTTCAAAAGACGTTTAGAGGTCGCGCAAATCGATTTTTCCCCAAAAGTCGGGTTGAAAAGTAAACATTCCCTTCTCCTTAGCAGACGGCACTTAAAGGGGTATTCTCAATGTCAAGGCTGTTTTTAGGACATTTTTCACAGTAATACAGTAACCTTCAAATAAAATTTATTTAAAAATGGTTCAAAAACAGCCTTGACATGGAGGATAGCCCCTCCGTACCAAAACTCTACCTTCAGAAAACTTTTTTTTCATTTATTTTTTATTTTATTTTATTCTATTAGGATCTTATAAACATCCTGTAAAACTTTCAAGCAGATCCGAAACTCTGTTCTACAGAAAAAAACAAAAACAATTATTTTTTTGTCCCGACCCTTTTGTACGAAAATGTTTTTCATCAACCCTCGTATTATTAGTTTTTAAATTTTTTTTGGTCGAAAACTTCATAAATATTTTTTAAATGTGCCCAATTTTGGAAAAAAAATTTTAGAAAAAAAAACTTTACTTGGAAATTTTTGGAGATTTTATTTTTACCATGTCTTGACTCACTTTGACCCAAATTTCTTGAGAACTGTTTAGCCGATCTTGATAATTTTTTTTCGTTGAAAGCTAACACCCAAATGCATCAAGTCCATGTTTGAAATCTATCAAAAATAATTTTTATATCATCGAAAACAGTTGTCGAAACTTTAAATGCGATTATATCGGAACCATTTTTTCCAAAATGGTTGGAAAAATTTAAAGATTATCTGTTGACCGATTTGCAAGTTAAATTACTCGTAATACCCACCATTCTGGTATGAACCAGGATATTTTAGATCGGTAGAAAAATAACGGAGCTAGAAGCAATGCAGGGGGAAAAAGTCGATTTTCGAAAATTTGACTTTTTCGAAAAAGGACCCTTAAACATTTCTTTACCTAAGTAATCAGATAGCTAACATAGGAACGCTGAATTGGGTTGTGCTAAAATTTAGTGATTGTGGTATAGTTTCACCACAATCAAAGCATTCCTATGGCAGTTATTTGATATAGACGTCCGATCTGCGTGATGTTGACATTTTTGGAAAGCTTGATAAATACAAAGTACACTTGCCAAGTTTCATTTAAATAGAAGATTTGAAACTGACTGCGTGGCACTCTTAAGAGAGTTATTTGTATCTGTGTTCACTCTATTCGGAATAAAATCAATCCCAAATGGTAATGAAAACAACGTAATCTTGGATATCCCCGATCAGAAAAAGATTGAGCAGATCCGACTTTTTATACCCGATACTCGTAGAGTAAAAGGGTATACTAAAGTCGTGCAAATGTATGTAACAGGCAAAAGGAATCATTTCCGACCATATAAAGTATATATATTCTTGATCAGCATCAACAGCCGAGTCTATATAGACATGTCCGTCTGTCCGTATGACCGTCTGTCCGTCCGTCTGTATGATCACCTAGATATCAGAGATGGTAAGATATAGAGGTTTGACATGTATGGGACAAATGCTTCTTTTATCTGCACGCAGATCAATTTTGTTTCAAATTTTGGCCATGCCCCCTCCCGCCCTCGCAATTTGGAAAAAACGTTATTTCCCCTACAGTTTTGAAGATGGACGATTTGTACCTTCTAAAGATATTTTGTAATTAGCAAAATGAACTGATTTGCCGAAATGATAAAGATCGGATAAACGGTTCTTAAGCTATGAGCAAAAAAGTGAACCAAGCCCCCCGCTACCCCCCCTTCCACCCTAAAAAAATGTTGCATACTTTTCGGATGGTCACCCTAAGGAACGCAGGAACACTGTTAAACATGTTTCTTCATGAGTAACGGGTATATCGAAGTCGGTTAGAGCCGACTATAACTTACGCTCTCGTTTTTTAAGTGTATCTTTGAAAAAGGTTTTGAAGCTAAGTGGGCAAAAATTTAAAATTTATCCCACCAAGCAGATGGGTGGATTTTCCATTAAAAGTGAATTTATTATTTATGGAATTTCCATATGAAACTCTGAATATTATGTTAAATGAAATCGAATGGAAAACAATAAAAAAAATTTTAACAATATTTTTCCAAGTTCTTAAAATTTTAAATTGTGAAGCTTTCAAAATAGGTTTGGAGCTGATCGGATGAAAAAAATTTAAATTTCAATTCACAGTCTTCCAACCTTTTTTCGACTTTAGGGTAGATTTTCCATAATATAAAAGTCACTTACTTCATACCAGGGATGCAAACCACTTGAAAATAAGGACTGGTTCGGTTCAGTGGTTCTCACAGTGTTTGAGCCGCCGGTTCGGTTCATTACATGGTTTTTGGGGCTTACTGAACCGCGGTTACGGTTCGGTTCGGTTCGCTCTTTATTCATTTAATTAACTAAAGAAACATATTTTTAATACAAGCATTTGGATTATTCATTACCAAAGACTTAGGTTTTTATTTAATCGGGTGACGAAAACATTTTTGGTCACTTGATATTGTTTAGAAGCGGATAAAAATCGTAAAATCGCCAGTAACTCAATAACTAGCTGAAGTGAACCGAACCGAACCATTTTATTTTTCGGTTTTCGGTTCGGTTCAGCATTTTAGAAAGCACACTGGTTCGGTTCAAGGTTCGGTTCAAGGTTCGGTTCACGAGCGAAAAAGCGGTTCGGTTCGGTTCGGTTCAATACCGGTTCGGTTCAGAACCGGTTTGCATCCCTGCTTCATATATTTGTATGTGGAGCCTTGAGAATGAGTTGAGTGAATTTTCCGACAAATTTATATGCAATTATTGTAGAATTTTCATTTAGATCTTTGAAAATGAGTTTGAACTTGATGTGATAAAAAACAGTTTTTAGCGAATTTACCACATTTACCCAGAGAATTTTCCAAAATCCGATCCATTATCTTAATAATACCTCGTTTATCAAATTAACAAACAAAAATTGTGCAAAACAGCAATTTCAGAGACTCAAATGCAAGAATACTCATACTAACCATGCACTTTCGCAGGTACAGAGTATTTTATAAGCGGGCTTGACCGAGTTTCTGGCTTGTTAGCCAATTATCCTGAATCCACAGCTGGCCAGCTTCCTAAAAATAAATAAATCTATTAACTATTCCTATAAATTCAGTGTTTTAGTTCCCTTTAATTGCCAAGGAAAAGGATTGAATTACCAAACTGCCTTCCCCCCTGAAAAACCATTATTTATATGCCTCAACATTTTTCATTGCTTTGATTTTTTCTCGTGATTTATACGCTTTTCCAAACGAGTTCGTTTTTTATAGAGCTCTTTAAAATTAGCTTACATAATTTGTTTCTACTTAAAAAATAATAACAAGAGAAGGAAGAAAAAAACACAAAAAATATTTGTCGCAGTTAACATTTGCTGCACACATGGTCAGAGGCAGGCGGCGGGACTTGTCTGGGTATTGTCCGCACATGCCTTGGCAGAGAGCCGCCCCTCAAGTGTCTCGAAAAGGCATTTCAAACGATTTCCTTAATTCTTTGTTTTAAAGCAAGTAAACAACAAGAAACCCATAAGAACGAGAGAGAGAGAGAGAGAGAGAGCGTAGAAAAATATTTATAACACTTGACAAGATTTCGAGAGCTCTTAGGACAGGGGACACACACTTGACTTTTGTTGCCGACGATCGACAAACGACAACGTGCCGTTAATTTTATGGCAGTTTAAAGATTATTGGAAATTATTTTATGAGTTGGACTAACGAGCAGAGGCATAATGATGGGCAGGGACACTGAAGCCGTCTAAAAAGGGGATACTTCCTGAGAGCTGAAACTAGACGCATAAATGCGTATGTACAGACGATTGTACACTTAAAACCCAATTAAAGTTGGCAGAGTTTTTATGCCCAAAGGACTTTATAAATCTTGTTTGGCTGTAAGGGGAATGGAAATTCATTAAAGATTTGTATTCTAAATAATTTACAGCTTAGATTTTATGTACTCAAATGGCATCTGTAAACTCAGAAAATTAATGAAGAATTTTATTCTCGAAACAAATACAAACGGAGTCAGTTGTACCGTAGGTTGAAAAATATATGGTACAACTTAAAAGTTCTCATTCCATGGACGCTTTTTTTCAAAACCAAAATACTTTATAGAATCATTTTTAGTGTATTATTGCTCACTTTAATGGAATAGTCTTGCCCAATCCCGATTAACTTTTAATACCAGAATCATTCCATGACTGTTGTCTTGTTCTTTTTTCTTGAATTTCGTATGAGTCCTTTATAAGTTCAATAATATGATCCGAATAAATCTTACAAGAAGTAAATTTGAAATAAGTATTTTAGTTTCCCATTTGAATTTAGCGCACTTGATCGTTTTTTCCCTGGCTTAAATGCAGAATTCTTAGCATTTCTTTCAGAGTGTTCTTAAAAACATTCTTCCTAATAGTTCTAAAAAATTCTTAGTTCAATTTCAATGAGTTTTTAAAACAAGAAAGTTGAAGGCTCTGAAGTGATTCTTCCCAAGGTTCAAGAAAGTATAATTGCAGATAAGAAGTCGACCATCACAATAAACAATATGATAGAACCAGTTGTAAATTTTAAGGGCGAATTCTTGTTAAAGATGTTCAAACTTTTTATTCTACTTTGTTGACTGAATCAAGAAAGGGCATAGCAGAATAAGCATAAAAAACTGCCCCACTCCGATCAGCACCAAAATTAAATATGTTGTTACCATCAATGAGAAACTCACTCTCCTAAATTTGTAGTCTTCTAATCGCTATTGGAGTAGAGTCATGAGGGCGGAAAGATAAATCAAAAAAATCGTTTATCTTAAGAACCGCTTATCCAATTTGGATGGGCTTAATATATGTTGTAATTACCCACAGAACAATTCAAAAAATAATGTTTGCACATTTTTATTGCCAATTCTTTGGCCCAAAAAAAATATTTAAAATTTTCTAATAATTCTTTTACGGTGTTAGCCTTTTGCGACACCGACAGTTTTTTGCTGGTTTTTTCATCAAGAGGTCCCTAACAACATATAATTTTTGCAAACACATCCCAAGAGTACTTCATGGTGAAATATAATTAAACGTTAAATTAGTATTATTCATGAATATTTTATACATATTAGGCACACTGTAAATCAACTTAAAAGGGGGAAAAAGGGGAAATTTTCTGTCAATTCTGTGTGAGTAGCTACAGTGTGCTCAATATTATAAAAAAATATTTGTAAAACTATTCACATGTTTCATTGGTATTCACTATGAAGATGATTCCCCTGCAAAAATTTTACAGTGTTAAGGATTTCTTATTGAAAAAAGCCAGCAAAATACTATGAGGGTTGAAATCGATTAACACCTCGAAAAGTTTATTTGAAAATTTTAATAATATTTTTTGTGCCTAAGAATTGGTAATAAAAATGTGCAAAAATGATTTTCTGAATCCTATGGTGGACACTTATAACATATTTTAAACGCATTCAAATCGGTTTAGCGGTTCTTAAGATAAACGCTACTCCAATAGCGATTAGAAGACTACAAATTTAGGAGAGTGAGTTTCTCATTGATGGTAACAACATATTTAATTTTGGTGCTGATCGGAGTGGGGGCAGTTTTTGTATGCTTATTCTGCTATGCCCTTTCTAAAATTCTTTGACAAACGAAAAATTTCATAAAATTTCTATTCGACCTAATTTAAGCAAGACCAAGAACAAAACATTCTCGACGTCTTAGATACTCTAAGAATAGTTTTTTTTTCCAATTGCACATACTCGAGTAAATAATAAGTGACAGTTCCTGGTTCCTTCACACTCTCCCCGTTCCAGCAAGTGTTCATAAATTTGACAAAAACATATTCCCGTTTCTCTACTCTCAATTGGTTTCAATTGAAAGGCAGGCACCACATTTTGCATATGTCCATTCCTCAATAGCCATAACATACCCGTACGATACACATGCCTGTGAGAGAAGAGAACAAAAATTCAAAGAATTTCTTGCACGCTTCAGCTGCAAAACATAAAAGACCAAAAAAGAATAAAGAAAAAAAGGAGAGTGTCAGAGCACTTAACACTTGTCAGTGCGGTAGAGTCCCAACTACTTAAAGGGGCTTAAGGGCGGACCATGATTTTCCGGCTTAGTCTTACCAAGAAAGTTCACCAGACAGTGAGTCTCGCCTCATTGGTTTGCCTTCTCCATCAAAACCAAAAAAAGCAGCAACAAAAAAAAAACTCACTCAAAGTTTTAGTTATTTTTTTCTTGGGGTTTTCCTAGAGCGCACGCGTTGGTTTTCACATGGCAGCTGCTCCCCCCGTTTGCAGCGGGTGCAAGAAAAATGTTCAAAACAACTTTGGGTGTCAAATTCCTTAGGAAATTGGGCACTTAATTTACATTTACCTCACCATTTTATGTTCAAGTTATGAAAAATTATGACAAATAAGGGGGAAATCATTTTTCTTTATACCCACCGATTGCGTTCATGTGTATCCGTATGCTCTGTTTTGGGACGTTTAACCTGCAAAATAAAGAAAATTTCAATTTATTAAAAAATTATATAAAAATCGGAGCTCCAATGCTGTACTTTGCTGCCGCCAACAGAATTTGTTTACAAACAACACCTCAGTGTCTGTCTTGTCCAAAATGCTGAGCTTTGCTTCAATTTAATATAAATGAAGTTTTTATTTGGGTTATGGCGGAAGAAACAGCACACTTTATATAATTTTTTCCATCGACTTAAGCTGGCCCAGCGAAATGTGCGTGGGAAAAATGTTTTGCTCACTTGACAATTGTGCCAGGTTCCGGCGCCATTTGCCAAAAAAAAAAATGAGTAGCCCATGTGACAAATTAACAACAAACTGATGTTGATTTGGGGTAGAAGGTAAACAGCAGGTGGTCAGTAAAGTAAAAAGCCAAGGTTTGGGATAAAAGTAGTCTCATTTAAATGAAAGCCGGAAATATGATCAAATCCAGGAGGAGGAGTGCGAATATATACATTACAATACATACATTCTTGATCAGCATCAACAGCCGAGTCAAAAATAGCCGTGTCCGTCTTTCTGTCTGTCCCTCTGTATGAATGAAGAGACCTCAGAGATGGTAAGAGATATACCCGCAAACAGATCAAGTTAATTTTAAATTTTTGCTCTCGCAATTTAAAAAACGTCGTAGCTCCCACTGTTCTGTAATGTTGTTATCAGTATTATTTATCGATTTTCCGAATGAATCGAAGGAATCGGACAAACGATACTCAAGTTATAAAAAAAAAGTTCACTGCCGCAAAGCAGCAGCAGCACTGCTTGCAGCTGCTACTGCAGTTACAGAGTATATAACCGTCGTACATATTAAATATACATAGATTGAAGTTGTTTGGAAAACTGCTGTTGAGCAGAAAAGCAGCGTAAGGCGGTGTCCACACAGTGAACTTTGCGTCATGAATCTCGTTTTTCTTTGATCAACTCGTCTTATCGATCGATTAAAAACTCAACCCTGACAAAGAGAAAATATCGAAAAAGTTTATCAGCCTTCCTTTTTCATCCGTTATCAAGCATAGTTTGATCTTGGAATAAAAAGCTTAAATCAATATCGGAGCTTTCTCATTGGATCCAAAAGCGAGATCAAGTCGAGTTCGAATACCAAGTTACAATCGATTACGAGTGTTTTTAAAGTATCCCAATATTAAACTTAAAACAAGCTAACTAGATCGTTTGCATTAAATTTGTTGGGTGGAAGCGGCTCATAACAGACTAACCTTATATTATCTGCAATTTTCATGAAGTTCGGATAGTAAAGTGCGTGGCATATTTTTCGGCATTTGCTTAAGTAATACAGCATTATTTTTCATATATTTTCGAATAGCATGCACTGTCTGCTAACATGGTGTTGGAATGTTAACATGAATGAAAATGCTCTGTTACTATCAGTTGACTGAGTAACCTCGTCCCAACAAACAAAAAGGTTATGAGGAACTTTATGAAGTTTGCTTCACCGTGTAAATGCGAACTAAGTAGAACAATGTTTCAGTGGATAATATATCCCCTAATTGAGTTTAATTTTCCTTAAAAATTTAAAATGTATTACCTTTTATTGGTCTAAGTATAAAGATTACACCACTTATAACTCTATAGTTAATAGGGGAGACTACACATGATCCGTACTCAAGAATTAAGCGGACAGCAAAAAGTGTAAAGATTATAAGGATCATCATATTTCTCAAGCTAACGCTTAATTAGCCCAAGAACACTTCTGGCCTTCTTCACTGTATCAGTTACAAGAGTTATTCCTCGATAATTAACTCTGGACATGTGAAGCAAAATGTTTAAAAGTTATTTATAAAAGTTGATGCATGCCAAATGGGGCAGTGTACTGAAAATGATAACATGCAGAGAGATAAATATTTGTCGTGAGTTATTAAATGTTCTTGAAACCTTTAAAGAAATCACTGAAAAAGTCAGCGGCGAGAAAAAGTTCAAAGAAAATAGTGCGGTATGCACATCAAAGCAAATGGCATTTTTATGAAATGTTTCTCTTTAAAGCAATATAATTTTGGTCAAGTCCACTCTGCTTGACCCACGGTTTAAGAAAACTTATTTTGAATCTGCGTCAGTAATGCTGTCGATGAAATAATCGAGGAAATCAATCACATCAAACATCAGACAGTAAGT
Organism: Lordiphosa clarofinis; assembly: GCA_018904275.1. Classification (NCBI taxonomy): domain Eukaryota; kingdom Metazoa; phylum Arthropoda; class Insecta; order Diptera; family Drosophilidae; genus Lordiphosa; species Lordiphosa clarofinis. The sequence goes on from JAEIGQ010000198.1 coordinate 434,252, forward strand.
AAATTATAATAAATGAAAGCAAATTTTTGACAATTGATTATTGGCTTAGCATTATGCAGCTTGGCTTTGATACAATCGCTTGCAAATGATGAGATTGTCTCCCTTGTACATTTTGCCATACATGTATGTCACTTCAATTTTTGCATATATTTTTATTTACTTTGTCAACTTCCTAAGAAACTGAGCTTTAATATCCAATATATATTTTTTATAGGAATAATCATTTAATTAGGGTTGTCGAAAATATTATCGATATGTCGAAATATCGATATTTTTCCCAAAATGAAGAATATTTATATCGTATATTTTTCGGAGGCGATATATCGGATATCGAATATTATTTGGTGATATTTTCGGCGATATTTTTGTTTTAGCGCTCGGTCGCACTGTTGCGAATGACTGATTCTTGTGCTCTGGACATTTAAGACAACATTTTTAAAAGATATTTAATTAAATTTAATGCACAGAAATCGCAGTGCAAACTGTGCAACAAAGTTTTAGGAACCAGAGGAAACTCAACAAATATAAAAGGGCATTTAAAAGCAAAGCATGGAAATGCTTGGCTGAAATGCAGCTCATCAACGGTAAACTTAACTTTAAATGATTTTGAATTCTGGGAATTTGGGTCCTTTGTGTGCTGCTATTTATGCATTTTTTCATATTGTGGATATTTATATCGTGAGACACATTGTACATATGTTTGTAAGTCTATAAAAGGGGCATAAACAGGCTCGTACATGTTCAATCTTCGGAAGCTTTAATGTAAATCAATTATAACTATGTTTAAAATCTTCAAATTTGTTTAGACGAAAAATCAACCAAAGCAGACATTAGTAGTGTATGCGATAAAGAATTTGGGGACCTTTTAAAGTAAATATGGAAACTAAGTAATTAAATTTTTTTGTGTGTGTATTTTTAAACAGTACACTCAATCCATTCCCATTTCTACTGCCATTGACAAGTGGTTATTAATTTGGAAATGTAAAAATATTAAAATTTATAATCGCGTCTTTGTCAGAATTGATTGAAGAAAAGCAAAAATGTTAAAGGAATATATGTAAGGATATGTTTCACTTTAAACAGGACTTTCATCAAATTTGTAGTTTTGCATTTCCAAGTTCAATTTGTTAGAGTTAAAAATTAAAAAAAACTTAGTAACTTTTGTTAATTTAATAAATCCATATTTTTTAATCGCAGATAGATTAAAGTTCTTATTACGCGTGAAATGACGCCTCAATTACCTCAAAAGACCTGTTCTTAGTTAGGAACCGGGTTTTTATTGAAAAATATCGAAAATATCGATAATATCGATGTTTTTGACACCAAAATATTTATATCGATAATGATACTAACGATATAGATATTTTTGAAATATTCGACAACCCTACATTTAATGCATCTAGTAACTCGCTCTCTGAAGATGTAACTTTTGAAGGATCGCTCTTCGCTGATCACAATATTGCCATGCTATCATAAAATTCACCAGGACATAGTTTAAAGCGCAGGCAGAATGTAGTTCTTAATACGCGTCATATGACGCCTTAATTACCTCATAGACATCTTCATTGTTGTTTTTATTGAAAAATATAGAAAATATCGATTATATCGTTTTTTTGACAATACTTTTCAATAAAATATGCACCAAAAATATCGATATTTTTGAAATATTCGACAACCCTAGTTCCTATTAAGCCAAAAATCCTAATTTCAAAGTGCACGAAGTTCGATAACAAAATTCAATGCTGTAGGCTATTCGTGGTGAAATGGGAAACCTTACTGAGGTTTTTTCGCCGTGAAGCCACATTTTCGAATCACGCATGAGGTGAGGAATAACTAAGGTATTTTACCAATATTAAAGTTCCAAAACTTTTGTTTGATAAATATTTGAATTCCACTCATGATTTAAGCACCATATCATTCGGTTCATTACGCACTGGGTTATCCTGTCCTTCTAATTTCCTATAAAGATTGCGAAATGTTTATGTTTAAGAGATATATTATTTGAGATAATATTTCTTGAGTCATTATGGTCTATAATCGAAGTTTTTATACTCTGTAGCGAAAGTTCAGAATTTTCATTCACATCAAAAACAATTTACGAAATTAATTTAAGCTTATCAACATTATCGCTGCCGTGTTTGTCTATCTCCAAAAATATAGAAAGTACGATATATATTTCCCAAATTTCTGAAGCATTTTCTACATCCCTTACATATTCTTTTTAAGATTTCGGATTTTTTTTATGATAAATCTAAAAACTGAATAAATCGGGATTACTGTAACTGCTCTTAGGAGATCTTAGCTCTGCATTATCGTTTTGAACAATACTGTTGATCGCAAGATTGCCACATTTTATTTACCTTAAGCAAAATATCGTTCTGCTTTTCATAAGAAATAAATCAATGTTTTTTTATTGAGGATTTAAAAAAAAAGCAATGTTATGTAATGAATGTAGTTCTAACCGATTCTTAACTGATTTTTGAGTCACTTTTTGAATGTATTTCTTAAGGTAAAATAAATCATCATTCTCAGATTTAAAAAATGACCAAACTTGAGAACTTCCAATTAGGTATTGGCGGGTAGAAAATTTGTTTTTAAGTACGCTTTCAATTTCCCTCAACTAACGATCAATCAAACTCACCTATGTTTATGATGACCCTTAAGCTCACAGCATAGCTGTTCTCTACAAATTTTTCCACACTTCCAACATCTCAATAAGCTCTAAATCTTTTAATGGGAACCACAACACAGCAAACAGGAACTTTTATGGGTCTTGCACTTAGTTGGGGCCACAACCAAGTCTAGAGAGAGGGAGAGAGAGAATTCAATTTTGTGGAACCGTCACGAACGGGGGATTGTCGTCTGGACTTGGCTTGAACAGGGGGGGAAGCTTACGATGTTTTAAGGAGAAATATTAATAGAGCATAAATTACGGCTCTCTCTGTCTGTCTCTGCGTTCTCTGACTTCGCTGCTCCATTCTTCTTCCCCAGTTTATGACAATTTAAAGAGCCTGACTTTGGACTGGGGACATTAATCACATTTTAATTAAGTTTAAGCCGTAATCGTAAAAATTAACACGCCATAATTCAACTGCGACAATACGCGCTGCATGTAATTTATGAGAGAGTCAATTGGTGTGGCGGGGGGAAGGAGTCAAAATATTGATTATGGTCTCGTCGATTGACACTTGGCGATTGTACACAAAACGTAATTAACGTGCCAAAGTGTTAAAGGTGCATAGAGCCGGGCCAACAATGAGGGAACAAATTTTGGTTGTTTATTTTGATTTTGATTTTTATCTGTGAGGGGGGCCCGAGCCCAAGTCCGAGCCGAGGCTTAGGGCCAGGGTTAATAAAAAATTTGTCGCCGTTGCCTTTTGTTTGCCTGTTCTGTGTTTTAATCTTCTGCCGGAGCGACAACAGCAGCCAGAAGAGACAAAAACAGATTACGATCATTGGAATTTTTTGTTAAAGATGCTTGGAAACAGGTCTTTCTCTCTCCATCTCTCTCCATGATGAGGTTCTTGTCCGTTGTCTCTGCGTTAATGTTTACGTTGTCAGCTTGTGCCATAAATTAGTTTAGTAAAAGGTTGCGTTGCATTTGTATACACAAATATACATTTTTTTGCATTCGAAGATGCCAGATTCCGTGCAACACGCAAAGCTCAAATCTCCCCGGGTTTTCGTTGTTGTTTTGCGTTTGCTTAAAACGCTACCGTTGAAAGTCTGCGCGTGTTTGGCCACGACAAATTTGGCCCGAAAAAAATAAGCGAAAGATGATGGACAGTTCGTGCGTGTGGTCAACTGAAGCCGCTCAACTTTTTTTCTGTTTTGGGCCCAAATTCCCGCACCTGGGGTTGGCCTCTTCACGAGGATACCCGCCTTTTGGCACTGAGCTGTCTTCGATTTATCTGGCTTCCGTTCAATTTGCATATTTTTTGGGGGAACTTCCTTTGTGCATTTTTTGACATTTTTGTCAGGCTTAAAATTTGGATATTATGGAAGGTATTTTTTCTAATTGGTCAATAAGTTTTTATACTCTGTACCGAAGGTACAAAGAGTATATTAAGTTTGTGCAAAAGTATGTAACAGGGAGAAAGAATCATTTCCGACTATATAAAGTATATATATTCTTGATCAGCATCAACAGCCGAGTCGATATAGCCATGTCCGTCTGTCCGTCCGTCCGTGTGAACAAACAGATCTCAGAGATGGTAAGAGATAGAGGTTTGACATGTATGGGACAAATGCTTCTTATACTTGCAGGCAGATCAAGTTTATTTTCAATTTCTGCCACGCCCCCTCCCGCCCCCGCAATTTGGAAAAAACATATCACCTACAGTTTTGAAGATAGACGTTTCGTACCTTCTAGAGATAATTAATAATTAGCAAAATGTATTTGCCGTAAAAATGATAAAGATCGGATGAGCGGTTCTCAAGTTATGAGCAAAAAAGTAAATCACTCTCCCCCAACCCCTCCCACCCTTTTACAACTAACACCGCACAATCTTAGAGAGAGAGAGTGCTAGAGAGAGAAAGAGATTGAGAGAGAGACTTAGAGATAAGGGCAGCACCAGCATTGCATTCAGCTTCTACTCCAGGTACAGAGTATGTTATAGTCGCGCGTGACCGACTTTCTCACTTGTTTTTTTTTTTGCGTATTGGGTTTTATCTTTAAAAAATCCATAGTAATACAAGAATACAAGAATAGTAATCACTATATTAGTCTTTCAGCATTAAAACTATCGAACTTAAATATTGAAAAGTTATTTTTATTTATTTCAAAAAATTCTAACAAGATTTGTTGTATACGACTTTTCTTTTGGCCAATCAATTGCATCGACTTTAAATGAACAAGTTTTGTACGTGCAAGCGTGTCAAACGTGACAGCTAATTTTGCCCACACACAGCTCATTTCTTATTAAAATAAAATATGTTTTCTATTAACAAAAAGTTTTTCTTAAACAAATTTAATCATATTGTGGTCTTGCGTCAAGGTTAAATGGATCTTCCAACCAAAGATCAAGAGTTTTGGAAAGTTGTGGTATCCAATATTAATACTCTACAAAGCTACTACCTAAATCTAAAAATAATCAATCCATGCGTCTGGTGTCAATTATAAATATGCGCGTTTCAACTAACCTTTTCTTAATTTGCTAAATATGTGAAGTACTTTTCGGTTTATTCAAAATAATTAGCAAAGAGTTAATAAAGCAAGTACTTACATACTTCAATTATTTACTATACAATACAACATACTATCTATTAATTTCTGAAATTATTTATTTGAAAATGCAAATACATATGAGACCAAAAGAGTACTGTCATAGAATTTTATTTCTAGGACTTATTCCCAGGGGTGCAACACCCATCAATTTCTTTGGAGCTCCAAATAGCGGGCAAAAACCTCATTTAAATGTTCGAACCGACTTCGATATACCCGTTACTCGTGAAAAGAAATGTTTAATAGCGTTTCTGCATTCCTGAGGGTAAACATCCGAAAAGTATGCAACATTTTTTAACTCTGCTATTTATTATCCGATCTTGATGTAAATTTCAGGGATTATAGTTATTGCTAATATAAATTATAGTTTTAAATTTGAAATAAATTTGATCTGCGTGCGGACAATAGGAGTCTTCATGTCAAGTTTGGTGGCTCTAGCTCTTCTAGTCTCTGAGATCTAGGTGTTCATACAGACAGACGGACAGACGGGCAACCGAACAGAGGAACAAGGATATGTCGACTCGGCTGTTTATGCTGATCAAGAATATTTTTCCATTTTTGGACGGAAATGCTTCCTTCTGCCTGTTACATACATTCGCACGACTTTAGTATACTCCTTTGACTCCACGAGTAACAGGTAAAAAAACGGGAGAGCTTACATCGGCTTGGCTGATGTTTATATACCCAGCCCCAAAGGCCAAGCCAAGCTTCTCACAATCTCACAATACCCAACAAGTATTATTTAACAATGTATTTTCAACGTGACGTCAGGTGTCCCACAGCGTAGTTACCTAGGCCCGTTGCTTTTTGTCCTTTTTGTACATTACCTCCCACAAGTCACATCGTACTCAACTGTATTTATGTATGCAGATGACGTTAAAATCTGTCTACCATACGCCGATTGGTTCTTGCACACGCGCCTTAAACTAGATCTTAATGAACTGGAGAAGTAGTGTTCAAATAATCTTTTTTTCTTGAACCATTTTAAATGCCAAATTATGACTTTTTCCCGCAGCTCACGTTGTCTCCTATTCTATAGGGAATCATATCCTGGACCGTATTTCACATGTCAACGATCTTGGTATACTATTTGACCAGAAATTGTGTTTCAACAGCCATATCGCAGCTACAGTAAATAAAGCCAAAGGTGTTCTGGCTTTTATTAAGCGTTGGTCCAAAGAGTTTGATGACCCTTACACAACTAATTCATTGTACATGTTCTTAGTACGCCCTATTTTGGAATACTGCTCTAGTGTATGGGGCCCACAGTACAAAGAGCAGCAATCGCTAATCGAATCTGTCCAGAAACAATTTCAATTTCTGCATTGGGACCCCAATAGGCATTTACCGTAGTATCGATCGAGGTTAAAATTAATCGATCTTTAATCTATGCATCACCGCAGAATATGCAATGGTGTCCTATTAGCCCACAAACTTCTTCTCGGATTGGTAGACTCTCAATCGCTCCTCACTTCTATAGAATTTACAGTACCCTCAAGGTCACTTGACACTCTGCAGGTCCAAGTATGCCCTTCATGAACCTTTTCGTGTCTTATGCTCTAATTATAATTCCCTTTCGTTTATTTTTTCGTTAGAAAAATCTTTTAATGTTATTTTAAATGAAATTTATGAACACCTTGAAGTATCTAACCTCTAAACCTATTACTCTAAACAACTTTGTATTACCATTACCAATTGTTTTAAGTTAGCAGATCATTGTTAACCAAATATCGATCATCGATAGTTGTTAGTGCTGTGCGAACCAGATAGATTTACAGGATCTGTGACACAGCGGCTCCCCCCTTAACCGATGCGTGGAGTGGATTGGGTTATCTGGGAAGTCGCTGATTGCTGGCTTGTATATCCGTGATGTACAGCCATTTTTCGTACAAATTTCACTCTTCAGATTGGAAATGCTCATTTACAAACTAATATTTCAAATTCTTATACCCTTGCACAAAGTATTATGATTTTGACCAGAAGTTTGTAACTCACGGAAATATTCATTCTGACCCTATAAACTATCTCTATTCTTGATCAGGGCGACAAGTCGATTGGCTTTTTCAGTCCGTCCGACTGTTTCTACGCAAACTAAACTCTCATTTTTGAATCTATTGAACTGAAACTTTGCACAGAATCTTTTTTTCCTGCACGCTGCTTATAAGTAGGAATCGACCGCATCGGATGACTATGTCTTATAGCTGTCATTTTACCTATTGGTGGGTAAATGGGTGTTAGTGAGAAAAACTTTGTTGTTGACGTCTCCAAACTCAGTAATAACTAATAATATATGCTTACACACAGATTTGCAAGTTTTGGTAAAAATCGTTAGACCTAGAAACCTAGACGTTAGAAACCATCGGTAGTAAAATGGGTCTTAGTGAGAAAAACTTTTTCGCTTATAATGGCAGTGTCCCAAAACTTGGCCAATACTAATACTTCATGCTTTCCAACAGTTTAACATAATTTGGTCAAAATCGGATAACTATATCTTATAGCTGCTATAGGAACCATCAGTCGGAAAATGGGATTTAGACAGAAAAATTTTGGCTTTCTTATACTCAGGAACTTCACAACATTTGCAAGGGTACAAAAACTTCGGCATAGACGAAGTTAGACCTGAGTAATTGGTTTGTTACGAGAAAGGCATTGGAAGCTTCAAAATTTCGGAGATAGCTTTCTAGTTTATCATTTTTTGCTTTTGCGAATCATTTGGCATATGTACTTTCATAGAGGATCATAAATAAAATGGTTCCGACTTTAAAACTAATTTTATATTTTTATATAAAGCTTTTACAAAGACGGCTTTATACTTGAATGGCTCTTTTGAAACTCTGTCGCACTATATCAACCAGATAACAAAAAAATCGCTTCATATTTTTGTTGAACCCTACAACTTGGGTTCGGAACCTATTCAGGCTCACATATCTTAGCACATTTGGTAATTCGCTGTGAAAAGTATTTCGGGATTCCGGGTTCGAACCGATTCTGTTCTTATTCAGATTTAATTAGAGTGCCTTTCCATGCAACTTCATCTTAAATTCCGTCCAACTTCATGTTAAAAGCCACTTCCTAGTTGTCTTCAAACTGCACAATATCTTATCATCACTTCGTTTCGCCGCTTTCTCATAAATCAACCTCAATAAATAAATTATTTATGCCCGTAACTGGTATCACAAATCAAATTATTCATCGTCCTCGCAAAACTACTTTTCAATTGACATCACCAGTTGGTCTCCTAGTGTTAGGCGAAGCCCCACAAATTAACCACCAACCAGCAGCAATAACCGCCGGCAAAGCCACCTACATAAACACGCTTCCTCCTCCTTTGTCTTCCTCCCCTGCAGCTGCTGCTCTTCAATAACCTCAACACTTTTAAAGCTTCGCTATATGTCTACACCATATTGCTTAGTTTGTCGTAGATGGATTACCTTAGGTTCGATCATTTTATCTATTAATCCACAACGTGGGGCAGCGTAGTTATATGGCATTAGCGTAACCATTTTGTTTAATTCACTTGATTTTTGTTGTTATGTTTAACATCAAATCACACACATACACACACAGTGGGAGTACACCACACGAAACAGTAGGAGAGGTAGCAAAATGTATCTTCTAGATAATTTTATACTGAAAACCGTTTCACGTAGCGTCCGCTTTGAGTAGCTCGAGTCAACTGACAAGAGCTGAGCAAACGAACGGCTGGCTGGCAGTTCGGAAACGGCAGCGACTTGGCCTTTTGAGTGTCAATCTCGGCATTGGGTGGAAAGTGGAAAGTCACTCGAAAAACGAGTTTGCCTGTGCGGTATGGCCGACTCTTTCCCACACTTTTTTCGGTTCGTGCAATGGTGAAGTATCCGTGTGTGCTTGTGTGTGTATATTTTGAGTTAGGCCCCGCCCAGACCCCAGAACTGAGGGTGGGTCTCGAGTAGAAATTTTGATGATGTTTTTGGCATGCGGGCGCCTTCCATTGTCAATCAAACATTTTCAGGCCGCTGGGCAAACGCCATTATAAAAACTAGACAATTTATGCGCATAAATTAATTTTCTAATTCAAATTAAAATTGGTTTCGCCTCTTTGGTGGGCTCCCATTATACAAATTAATAAACTAATCAAAAATTTTCAATAGAAACCGCCAACTAAATTTTTATGACCATCGTAAAACCACACATAAGATTTTTGGGTAATTCAAAACTTTTGCATTGAATTTTAAAGGAGCTCCGCATTAAAAATCATGTAAGACGAGTCGAAGTGTGCCCTGAGAGTGTGGGGGAATGCAGCGTATAGTTTTGCGTATCGAATGGCCCAGCGAGTGCCATAAACAAATTGGCGTCTAATCAAAAACAGAAAGAAAGGAAATACAAATGTGAATCACTTTCGCTATCAAATAGGCCGCTCATAAACATGATGGTGCAGAGATAACAATTTACTGAGGCTGAAAATTTAGTGGCAAGGTGAAAGGAAAGTAGAGAAATAGTTTTTAAACTATTCTATGAATACTTGAATTCCTCTCAAAAGAAGTCTTTCCATTTTCGTATAAGTGATTTGTCAATATTTTCACATTTGACAATCAGGGATGCCATAATCACTAGAGGTGAGAGCTGGCCTCAATTGCAATAAGTTCGCTTTGAACTCGGAAATAATGCCTGGATTACTTCAACGCCCATATGATACAAACTGATAAAAATATAAATGTTTCAAAACTTGCAACTTACAGAAGAAGGCAGATGGCAAAATGAAGAAGTAAGAATATTTACAAGCGGGTAATTTCCAGGACCAGACCGCTTATATTAAAGATCTAAGACTTGACATTGACCTTTGTTTAGTAGCGCAATTGAGCAATATAAAATAAAATTTGATATCGAAGTGTGTGAAAATGACAAAGAAAAGTTTTTTTCTTGTACGAACTTAGCTTAAGAGTTTGTGCTATGAACTTTGTTCAACTAACTTAGAGTGTTGCTGCTCAAGTTTGAGCTTACCATAAATCGATATTACCATTCGAACTTTTTCGGAACCAGCATCTAGATTAATCCAACCCAGACTCCAAATCTCCATTTCGTAGCTTAAATTATTTTTTGACATATGTGAAATACCTAGCCCAGACCTAAAGAACTGTTCTCCAGATCAAAGCCTGAAATGTGGAATTCAAATACTTTTCAACTATAGTTCAGCGGGCCGGTAACCTACACACCAAGTTTCCCGTTTATATCTTAAATTATTTCTGAAATATGGGTCTAAACCACTTTCGGACCGGTTAGAGACAGGTTCCAAACCGGTAAAATATATAACTCCATAACAACAACGAACAAACCAAACTTTAAGTTCATGGCCTTAATAACAGTTTTAAAGGGGTTATAAGCCGGTCCAAATCCTATAAAGTATTCAACTCTATATTAACAACCCACAGAACAAATTTAAAGCTTTAAGCTTATATAACTTCAGCAATATGGTTCTGGACCTACACGGAGAAAACAAATTCTGCATGAAAATGTAAACTTTCTACCCATTGTGACCGGAATTTTTAACTCACTACGTTTGTGTAGGTTTTCTAAATGCCGCATTTACATTTCTCATTTCTACATGCGACATGTAGAAAGCTGCATGGGAAATGTTGTAAAGGGATAGGTGAATGCAGCACGTAACGTGCAGAAGTTCTACATTTCCATATATACACTAAAATACAAAATGTCTGCACTTTTGATTTTAGATATTAAAAAATATAATACAAATTCTTTTATGCATGATTCAGCAGAGCCAGAAAAGATTTCTGCCTTCATAATTCTTAACGTTTTTCTTAGAAAACGTACATGCCACGTATAGAAAGCAGTTTTCTATACATTTTTTGTCTAAAATTTAGACACGATTTCAACATCCAAACATTATATAAAAGACCTAAAGCGTTCGCTATATGAAAAGTGCAGAAGGAATTAGGAAATAAGCCGATTTTTTCAAGTCGTGTTAGCTTTGCCCAACCAGCTTTTAACTTTTCTATATGCCGCGTTTACTTTTTTCATTTCGACGTGATACTTCCTGGATTTTACATGACAGCTTAGCTGTTTTCATGTTACATGTTACTGTCAAACATGTTCAGTTTGGTCTTTAATTTAACAATGAACGCTACAATTAAATTTAATTATAAAAATTCGTAGTATGTGAAAAAAGTAATAAATGTAAAAAAATTTCTTCAGCCACGAAGCTCATTTCTGGTTGAATGGATACGTAAACAAACACAATAGCCGAATTTGGTGTGAAGAGCAGCCAGAAGCATTGCAAGAAATGCCAATACATCCCGAAAAATGCACTGTTTCGTATGGATTATGGGCCGGTGGCATCATTGGACCGTACTAGACGCCTAGATCGTGCAATATAACTCCCTTAGACTATTTTTGTGGGGCTACGTTAAGGCTCATGTCTATATCGACAAGCCGGCAACAGTTGACGCACTGGAAGCCAATATTGAAGAATTTATTCCTAACATAACGGCAGATATGTTGTAGAGAGTATGCCAACATTGTACCCAGCGTTTAAAACATTTGAGGCGCAGTCGCGGTCACCATTTACATGAAATGATGTATAAACATTGAATTTTATAGATCGTTCTATTGACTCAAATAAAGATTTCATACATTTTTCTGAATTTTTTGTAATTTTTTGTTATAATAAAATCTGAAAGCTGCTAAAAACCACCCTTTACCAATCAACTTGGCCGTTTATAGGCCTAGTAACAGACATTAAAAAACCAGCTGTTCCGGGGCGTTTTAAAATTTTAAAATTTTCGCGATTTCGTGTACCATTTGATCTTTACCATCTTTCTATCCACCAGTGTTCACAATAAACTTATACGAAAATTTTTATAATTTTCGCTTTTTTTTACTTTTGATTTTTATTATCCGGTAATCTAAAATCATAAAATTTCGAGTACGAAAATTTGATATTCACCTGCTGCTACCGGCATATTTGTCTGTCTGTTTACTCTTCTGTTTTCCTGTTTTACTCGTCTGTTGTCGTCTTCATGAAAGTCTAAACTGATTATAAAATTTTGCAAATCTCGAAATCAGCACCTTCTGTTTACCCGACTTCAATCTAAACTCATAACAAAATTTTGCAAAATTCGCGGATGTTTTTTAACCGATCATACCTATCTACACATATAATTTCATATAAACCGATCGAGCGCTTTCGAAGGAGTGCGAACACAAACACCAAGACTCGAGATTTTAGTTTATTAGAAAAATGGTTTGTATCTTCTAGACAGTTTTAGTAATCATCAGTACTAGTCGAATCCCAAAAGGATTGGTAAAGATTGAATGAACGTTAAGTTATGAGCAAAAGAAAATTCTCCACCTCAGAGCAGCGGCGGCTTTCGGCTGCTACTGCAGCAACCAAATACATACTAGGCCTACGGCTTGACTCTCTTTCAAAATTTTGTTTAGCCCGCGACTGTAGCCCCAGAAACGCATTTTTATACTCTGTACCGAAGATACATAGAGTATATTAAGTTTGTGCAAAAGTATGTAACAGGGAGAAGGAATCATTTCCGACCATATAAAGTATATATGTTCTTGATCAGCATCAACAGCCAAATCGATATAGCCATGTCCGTCTGTCCGTCCAGTTTTTGGCACGCCCCCTCCCGCCCCCGCAATTTGGAAAAATCATTATATCTCCTACAGTTTTAAAGATAGACAATTCGATATAGTTAGTAAATGATAAAGATCGGATGAGCTGCTCTCAAGTTATGAGCAAATAAGTAAGCTACCTCCCCCACCCCCTCCCACCATCACAACTAACACCCCACAATCTTAGAGAGAGAGAGAGAGAGAAAGAGAGAGAGACTTAGAGATGAGCGCAGCACCAGCATTGCATTCAGCTTCTACTCCAGGTACAGAGTATGTTATAGTCGGGCTTGACCGACTTTCTCACTTGTTTATATATCAAATTGCGTCCTTTTTTGATCTGTCAAAGGTTAAGTTACGGGCAGGGTGGCTAATAACGTTGTTAAAGTCGACAGTATACAAATAACTCGAAAAATCTTTGATATATGTCTATTTGAAAGTCTAGACATGAAAATAGTTTAAGGAATGACTTCCAATGAATTCTTAATAGACAAGGCAAAGGAATTCCATTTAAGTAAATTTGATCAAGAAAAAAACTTAATTTTCATTTCCTCGCTTGCTGCCTCAACATATTTTGTAATGTAAAATCTGGCGCATCAAATCGTATAATATATCCGCAAAAAAATCAAAACAAAGTTGGTTTGTGTTCTTCAGCTTATTTAGCTCTGCCCGTTTGTTCTATGTACTCGTACATGTGGTTAATGCAGTTTGTACTTTTGGTTTTATGAATCTCATGGCTCAGCGTTTTCGTTTTCTGATTCGGTGCATTTCATAGCTTATAGACATTGCACTATGTCTCACAACTTAGGTATTCGCTGACAAATGTATAATCGATAGCAGCGAAATAACGCTTGACCCACTTCGCCTTGGATGACGCATGTCGGTTGACTTGTGAACTGTTGGGCCGGGCGAGTGTTAAGCCAACACGACAGCCGGTGACAACAGACAAGCCATTCGCCAAAATCACATCCTTATCTAGATTACGAACGAGCAACATAGACTCCGATCAAGTTGTAAGAATTCAGGCACTGTGGGCAGACTCTCAGGTGTTCATACAGAAAATGGCGCCCGATCAGGGACCAGGGCCGTAGGCCATACCTTGGCTCCCCCTCGACATTTGTAAAATTAATACAGCACTGGGGAGGTCCAGGCCGATCAAAACTGAACGTAAATCTTAAACACTTTCGAGGTGCCTGCAAGCTCTCGATGCTCCATTGTGAGGCAACGTTGCAGTCGCACGATCAGCACGTTCAGTGGAGAGGGACAGGATGGACAGATCTCGGCAACCGGTCCACTAAACAAATGTGCAAGTCTCAGCAACATGCCAAAAGGCAACCGCAGAAAAAAATAATCTGCAAATGCAGCAAATTGTGCGCAGATTTGTTTACAGAAGAGACTCGGCGGAATGGCGTGGGGAGAGGTGGCTAGGGGGCTGTCCCTGCTGCTGATCGCCGTAGATATAATTGACGACATGTTGTCTCACGATCGTGCTAAAGCGATTAAGGCACAAAATTTAATGCCCCCAAAGTCCAAAGCGAGCGTCAGCATTTCCATGGGTCATGCATTTACTTCCTCTACAGCGGAAAATTGGGAAATTCATTCGATTTTGTAATTAAGCAAGAAACATGATTGTTTGATTTGTTTTATAACTATTGAATTTCGATTTCTCTTTTATTTTATTGTTGTGGCAGTTGGAAAACTGCATTTATTCTTGCTAGAATTCCAAGGCATATGAATCAATTTTCTATTTGTTTAAGTTTATTGATTTATTTATTGTTTACATGTAATTGCATATGGCCGCTCAAGTCTAAGGAACTGCAGACCTTATCTTGTTTATTTAGACATCTAAAAGGCAACAATTAATTCATAGATAAATAAGAATTGATTTATCAAACAGATGGACGAAATTGCGTGCTAAAAAATTATTTTTGAAGTTCATGTTAGCTTAATTTTGGCAATTAAAAGGGAACAGATAGGCAGCAATAATTGGTGAGGAATAAGGCAGTGCCAAAACAACGACTCAACATTATATTTGTAACAAACACGTCCATAAGCTTACATTTTGGCAACATACGGGTTCCAGGAAATGTTATTAAGACATTCCATATATATGGGTACTTCTATTTTTTACGCTCTTTTAGTTCTTAGTTCTTCTACATTGTGAAGGAAAAACAAAGATATTTATACTGAAATTTTTCTTTGAACTAAAAAATGTGGTATTAGGTATGGTATTTAAAATAGGAAAAATTATTCACTAAAAAAACATCACAAAAAATACAAAAAATAACCAACAATTTAAAAAAAAAAATTTATTGATTTGTTTCACAATAAAATAAAAAATTATATACATAGATGGTAAAAGAATTTCCATCTTTTCCAATTTTCATTTGGTAAAAATTCTTAAATACAACTACTTAAATATTCTACGAAATTCCATTTTCAGCTCAACAGTCTGGGAAAATTATTAAAAAATTTAATAAAAACTATTTTTCAATTTGTTCTACTAAAGAATCCCATTTCTCTGAAGGAAATAAAGTATTAGTTAAGAAAATGTATGCAAACCTATTTATCAAGAATATATATTCTTTATGGGGCCGGAGATGTTTTCTATGCGTCCGGACATTTTTAATATACCCTCTGCAAGGGTATAAAAAGCCAGCTGAACATTCTCTTATGAATATATATTTTGACCAACAAATCAGCACCTCAGCTTAAACGCTTTCAGGTGCGTCAAAAAAAAATTGTAACAAAATTTTAACTTTAGCACTCAATAACCCCGAAACCACTCAATCAAATTTAATAATCTTCACCATATGAGCCCCCTACAATTCCTTGTCAAGGAAAAGATAATTGAATTCAAAAGTTTAAGCGGTTCGAAAGTTACAAAATTTGCCCAAGTCGAACACTTTTTAAGTACAGATGAACTAGTCCTAGTTGGAAATAATATTTTTGGTTCGGCTTAACAAAAATATTCAAACTCATTTCTGTGTCAACCGATTTATTAGTGGCGCAAATGAGGTCAAATTGTTAGTTCAAAGCGATAAATCATGTTTGTTTGACAGTAGCATGACAGTGACTTAATAGTGACTTGATAGTGACTTGACAGTGACTTCACAATCACTTAACAGTGACTTCACCGTGACTTGGCAGTGAGTTAACAGTGGTTTGTCAGTAACTTAAGAATAACTTGACAGTAACTCGACAGTAAATTAACTGTGACTTGACAGTGAATTGGCAATGATTTTACAGTGACTCGAAAATGATTTGGCAGGGACTTAACAGTCTATTATTTTAGAAATCATAGTTCTAACTTTGTTTAAAACTAGTTCTATGTTAGCTATTTCTAATATAAGTACTAGTAATATAAAGGCCACCCATACAAGCCTATATTGACTCGGCTGTTGATGCTGATCAAGAATATATATATATATATACCATATAGTATGATTTCTTCTTGGATGTTCTTAAATTAAGTACAAAACATTCTAGATTAGAAAAACGACTGTTAAAATTATTCAAATGAGAACAACCGTTCTTGGCTCAAGTACATTGTTGTAGCAAAAATTTAAGAAAATATCGTACTTAGTTCAAGAACAAAATTTCTTAGATTGAGGACAGAAAAGACTTACAATGCAAGCTCCATAAAGTGTGCTTCGAAAATTGTGAACTATTTTAAGGTGAATCTGTTCTTGAAATCCCCCCCTGGTTCTAAAACTTTGCTTTAAGAGTGCGGGTAGATTTCCGACCTACATTATAAACATCTTGGTCTTTGGTTAATTCAATTTTTTTGGATTCTTTCTTTCTTTTGGATTTCTTTCTCTTCTTATTTTTTGAAGTATTAGGCCCTGTTCCGTGTAAACTTTAGTATTTTGCAGTCAAATTTATAAACGTTGTATAGACGGCGACAAATATACCTACGGCTACTTCTTCTTCTTTTTCTTTATTGGCCCGATGCTTGCATCACAACCGTTTGACGGTCTCGGCCGCTGCAACTAATGTCCGCCAGTCGCTTCTGCTCCGTGCGAGCTGGCACCAGTTTTTCACGCCAAGCTTAGAAATGTCTTTCCGCACCTGGTCGTCCCACCTTAGAAGTGGTCGTCCCACCTTGCCTTGTCCCAGTTCTTTCGCATTCCTCTTGTAGACCATTTTTGCTGGAGCTTGATCATCCATACGGGTAACATGTCCCAGCCAGCGCAGCCGCTGTTGCTTTTATGCGCTTGACCAGACTAGTATCCCCATAGAGCTTATACAGTTCGTCATTCCTTCGGATGCGAAAGTCCTCGCCAACTTTCAAAGGTCCATAAATCCTGCGAAGAATCTTTCGCTCGAAAACGCCAATCGCCGCCTCATCCGCTGATGATATTGCCCATGCTTCTGCGCCGTATTGCAGGACTGGGATGATAAGCGACTTATATAGCGCTATTTTTGTTCTTCGCTTGAAGTTTCTGCTCTTGAGCTCCTTACTTAGCCCGTAATAGCATCGGTTTGCGAGCGTGATTCTTCTTCGAATTTCCAGGCTGATGTTGTTGTCGCCGGTTATCATCGTTCCAAGGTAGACAAAGTCCTCTACAACTTTAAAGTTGTACTCTCCCTTGCAACAGATTGCCCAATTTGTGTGTACTCTGTTTCGAGGACACTAGGTACTTCGTCTTGTCCTCGTTTACCGCTAAACCCATTAGCTCAGACTGCTTCTCAATCTCTGAAATCTACGGCTACTAGATCAGGTATAACAAGACTCGAAATTGTGGGAGCTGCTGAAACCGATTGCTTAATTCCAAATGAATTCAAATCGAGAGAAAATAGCGACGGGATCCAGTAGCCTCAAATTAATTGTACACTTACGTTTAAATTTATATAAATTGAATTCGAAATTCAAATGTTTACACGAAAGTCGACTCGGAATTCGGAACAGGGCCCATTATGTTGACTTTAAAATTTATTAGACTTTGATGAAGAACCTTTTTGCACTTACTTTGAGAGTAAATCGGGCTTTACTTAAGACCATAACATACTAAAAGTATGATAATACTAGTTCGAAATGTACCTAAAATATTCCGAAAGGGTCTTAAAACAAATATTACTTGAATCAAGTATTTTTGTACTTACCGTACTATTGATTGATTCAAATATAAAGTTCTTGGTTTTTTTCTGAGTGCACTTGCTATTTTTTTAAAAATAGTATAATATGTAAAACAATTCCAATAATTGTACCGAAACTGGTAAATAGGAATCAGTTATTCTTTAATTGTTCTAACTTCCGTTAAATCTCAAATTTGGTTGATAAATGGTTTTGTGATTCATTCCGACAGAACGCACTGCATTAACACGTTTATTATAAGCAGAATCTGTTCGAATACTTACAGTTCAATCACTTTTTCCCCGAATGAAATCAGACCAGCTCTGATAAAGAAGACCGCAAACCAATTGACTACGCAACAAATTAAAATCAATTGCTTTCAGATGGCAGCTTACTGAGAGGTAAAGCTAGCCGTTTCTTTCCTCCCATCAATGTTGCTGTTCATATATTTGTAAATTCCATCAGTCATAAATCATTCAAGTCTGGCTTAGCTCACGCTGTGCTTTAAACACATTAAGACAAGTTTAATGTTAATATTTTTATAGTTTGTCATAAAAATAAAACTTAAATTGGAAAACTAGCCAAACCCAACTACTGTGTTTAAGCTGAAAACAAAGATTCATGGCTATAAAATGTTTCCATAAGCATTTTTTGTTGTTTTCGTCTTTTTGTGTGCGGTATGAGGGGCATAAAATGAAACAAAGACTTAGATTGTATGTGGGCGTTGATGCCGATAAAGTACGAAAATAAACCAAGCCAGAAATTGCACTTCGTAGTGCACTTGATGTGGATGGGGACGATGATGACCACCAGGGTAGACTCAGGCAATGCCTCGTTTATGCTTTCATTCTGGAGAAAAAACTATGCGGAACCTGTGTGTGTTTGTGTTCCAGGCACGTGCCGCCCGCACAGGCATCGCCATGGTGACCTAAGCAAAACAAACATTGGTCAGGAATTTCATTAAGTCGTCGCTTGGATGTGTGCGTTCTCTTGGCAACCAATCCAATCCAATCCAACCCACCCACCGAGTTCACGAAGTGTGTCGCCTGTCACTGGGAATGAGCATCAAAATGCTGGAGTTGGCTGGAGGGCGGGGGAGTAGGTTACAGGTTACACACAGGCAGTTACCTGTGGGAACAGAGCGTCTCTCTAATTAATTTAATTATGCACTCTTGTCTAGCGCGTGTCAGAATTAAATAGTTACGCCTGGCCGAGCTCTAATCAAATGCGCCCTCAAGTATGCAACATATGTTCCTTGCTGACAAATTGAATTTGTAAATTTCACGCAGCCTAACAACAACAAATCATTTTGGAGACCCCCCAGGGATGCTGCTAAGCTCGATAACTGGGTGGTTGGTAAGGTAATCCTATAGCCCTATCCATGTTACGCTCGTCTGGACGGACTTTCTAACTTGGTTTCAGTTCGTTGAGTTCTCTCTCTCTCTCTGTTTCCCTTTCGCTCGAAAATGCTGTGAAATTGTAGACCAGTTGTTGGTGTGTGTGTGGGGGGAGAGTGGGGCGTGTCACATACACACAATTATTAACACTTATTAATGTTGAGGTTTTTCATATAGATGGTACCCCAGGGCTTAAATTAAAGTCAGCCCAAAGTGCCAGCACTTGAGAGTGGAACGGGGCGGTGGAGGGTTGATTTCGATAGCTATCATGCTGCTTGCTGATGTAAGTAGTCATTAAGATTGAAGTGCGATATGATTTTTTCGCAGCTGGCTATCCTCCCCTTGTGTTCACCTTTGACTTCAGCTCAAGGTTAAGCTATTGACAGCTATTGTCCTCTAATTAAACAACAATGTTGACCTTATTCTCAAGATGTCTTGGTTATGGTTCAGTTAACATCTATTTTTTGGGGTACAAATTTCCTAAAAATTATGACCAAAAAACTTGTGATGGCTTCTTTGTTTATTAATTAAAAAAAATTGATTGCAACCCCCCGAAAAGGATTTCTTAACCCCTTGCATGGATATTCAGGTGTGTGAACAACCCTTCTTAGGTGAATCAACTTACAAGCAGGGAAAGTTGTGAAACTAAAAGTTACAAATTACAAATGTAAAAGTTGACATTTTTTCAAACAGAATACAGAAAATTTTGTGGTCGATCTGCTGGTCTTTTTAGGATAAAACTAATGCGTGATCTATAGTAAAATTGACAATTGGAAAAAGTATATGAGTCAATCGCCCAATTTTATAGTTCCTTTCACTATAATGCATGTGAGCAATTTCTATTGCAAATCTTTGGTTGTTTATATCTCCATTATCTGATATCTAAATGATGTTGACAGCTACGCGTATTGAACATTTTTTTAAAATCCGCTACAGAATTATGTGGGGATGCAGGACGTTGACAAAAATTGAAAATAAACTTAATCTGCCTGCGTATACTATAAGCAAATGAGGCTACGATCGGAGTCTTCGGAAGAAAAATACTTCGCAGGATTTATGAATCTTTAAAAGTTGACGATGAATTTCGCATCCGAAATCATGAATTCTATGTGGACAGTCAGTCAGGCTGTTTCAGAACAGCTATCGGCCGGTACATTCTTGGATAACAATCCGGCATTCAGCTTACGGTAAACATCGGACTGGCCGATCCGCACAGCAATATCAGAGCTTAAACATCCAGTAGTCCGAAGATATAGGAGCGGGTATGGTGGCCTGGAGCTGTAGTCAGAAACCGGTTGATATTCTCCAGCCGGGCGGCAACCTTCCGAACTACTAGGATACTTTTTCACAAACGGATATTAAAATTAATATAAATATGTGTTAGAAAATACTGATCGGACATTTTTGAACTTATTTATTTAAAATAGGTCACATCGAAGTTAAATTCATATGAAAAATATTTATTATTTTATTTAAAAGCGGTGCGGAGTACTCAAAATAGGGCTCCCAAACGAAAAACACCATATACGGGGGTGCCACAGAAATCTCTAGAGATTTTGCCGACGGTTGGTTTGTAAATCTCTAACTGAAATTTTTTGATTGTGTAATATGTTTTATGTTGCATTTTTAAAATATAATTCAAATTTAATCCCTATTCTTCATTAATATGAAGCAAAATTTAAAAATTTGTTCGCGCCAAACATCAGGTATAAATTGCAGCCCTTAATCCGCTGTTTGTCAAGTTGATGGCGCTTAACATTGATAACATTGTGTAGGTGGAGCCACTTAAACAGCGATTTCACAAATCGCCTAACAACACACGGGAGGTTTGAAACCAACCAAATGGAATTTCTGTGGCACCTAAGAATTGGAATTGGGTTGGAATTTGGTTGGGAGAGGTTTCTGTGGCACCCCCGATAAAGACAAGAAAGAGCGTTGCAGTCGAGTGGCCTGACTCCGAAATACCCGGTGCACACACACTTGCTTGAATTAGGCACAGCGCCCAAAGTGCTTAAATTTATTTTTTTTTGACGGTCAGAAGCGAAAAAAAAGGAAGGTGAGGGTTAAAAATGGTTTAAAGCGCTTCTGTGAGGAATAACAAATTGCGATTAATGATAAAGGCCGTAGGGGCAAAGATAAATATGAAAACCAATTAAAATATTTTTGATGCAGTTATTAGAACCAAGGCTGCAAACCGGTCCGGGACCGAACACCTTAGAACCGGTTCGGTTCGAATAAGTGTTAATAAATCGAAACAATCCGAGGTTCGAAACAAAACCTTCGGTTCAAGGGTCTTAGGAACCGGTCCGCGAACCGAACCTTAGACTTTACAACAGGTTCGAACCCCCGGTGCTTTTTAGCATCTTCATCTTTCCTACCTTTCTCCTCTTTCAAAACGATTTGTGTGGAAAATGTGCCCCTGGCTACACCCTTAACCATCCGAATTTCAAAATCACTTAAATTTTTCTAAGCAAATCACATCTGAAAAACAGTGTTAGATTAACTTAAAAATTTGTCTGGCGTTTTTGGCATTTTTAGCACACTATTTTGTTTTTAGGATCCACTTGCTTAATAAATGACTTTTTCGTGCGCCCAAACAGTTTGGAGACATCCGTACCGTGCTTAACCTTTAATCGCCTGAAATTTCGGATTTTTTTCTTCAACTATGCTGATTTAAATTTAATTTATCCTACCAATAGACATTTACGTTTCAGTATTCCATGGACTCCAATAATCCCTAACAAAGTTATGTTTGGCTCTTGTAAAGTAATGAATTGATTGCATTGGCAAGGCTGCGAAAGCGCCATAGAGAGGATCAATCGCTGAACTTGTCAATCACTTAATTTCAGCAATATTGAGACGCTTTATAAAGATACTGGAACAAATACGTTTAAACTCATTTACCGACCTGCAAATGAACTGATTTTATAACTGGTTACCTTGCTTTAATCGCATTTAATTCACTGCGAGAAAATCACAAAGACCGGAAAAAATTATAATTCAAACCTTGATTTCGCTTATCATCTGCAGTTTGCCTGACATAATTTTGCTTATCTTAATAATTACGTCATTGAGTTGATTCAAAACCACAAAATGTATGCCATAAATTTGCATACATTCTACTTGGATTACACTCACTCAGTCTGCAAACAGGACCACGTCCATGTGGCTGAGCTAGTTCTTTTGTTTGGTTTCTAATCCGCTCAACTGGCGACATTTGCTGGCTGTCTCGAGGGCTAAGCCCTTTTATCCTGTTTTATGTCGCCTGCCGAGGAAAGACGAAAAAAATTAGAGCAACCTGCCCAATGGATGGCCTCTTTTTTTTTTTTTTTTTCTAGGACTTTACGCCTAATGCCCACTAATGACTGCAAATATTTGTACCATATTTGTGAAGGATTTTGCTCAGCCATTGTGTCATGACTCATTTCTTGGGTCTAAATTTAAAGGAAAGCAACAGAAATAGTGTACGATGAGTAGGCGGTGGTCTGTTCGCAATCAATTGTCACTTTGGACAGCCTGTTTTGAGCTATAGTTAGAACAGGTAAAATTTATTTTGATTTCGCCCAAGATATACTAAAATATTCTTAGCTATTTCTATCAAGCTAACAGGCTGTTGAGCGAGAAGGAAGGGTTGTTCAACTGTAGACAAAATTTTAAAGTGACATCAAATTAAAAAGTTGGTATAGATGAACAATCTATTAATTTGTTAAATTTTGATTAAATAGATAAGATATTTTATTAAGACCATCCTAAGGGCACGCTAAGGAAAAAGGGTGGAGGATCCACTAATTCACTACAGTTAAGAAATATTTACATATAGTACAAACTAGAAACTATTTAACACTTTCCAATTTTTTAAAGACAAAGAACTCGAAATCTTCCACAACAACAACAATATTAATTAAAGAAGAATAAAAACTGTGCCAACTGCTGTAATACTTTTGCAGGCAACTCAATACCCAACTGTCGACTATCAATTACCCACGTATGTGGCAGCCCCTAACGTTCCAAAACGGATCGGTTTCCATCCACAGACCTTGGCCACATTTAACTCTTGCCATGGTTCTTATTTATTACTTTTTTATGATTGTGGCAATTGCGAAATGGGAAATGGAAATTTAAATAGAATTAAGTTCTTAACTATTTCCGCTAAACTTAATTACTCACTAAAAATTGCAGGAATAGAAAGAACGAACGAGAAGAATTAAACCAGTATTTTCCTTAACAGGTGCGTTTTTTGGGTTAGTCTTTACTGAAGCCCAATTTGGAGTTTTCCTCTCATTGAGTATCGAATTACTTTTTACCGCCTCGCCAATCAATAATGGAAAAATGTGAAATGTGAATGATTTGCTGTTGGCATTTTGGCTGCCAATTGTCCAACGGCTGCTGCACTTTTTCCCATAGAGCCTCCGAGGAAGGAATAAATGTGCAACGAGGAAATTTGATATTTTATTATTTTCTTTGCTGGAAAATTGCTAAAGCAGGCAGCAGCATTTTTTCGTGGTAAAAATTATCAAAAAAAAAACTGTCACGCTGTCTAACGAGTCAAAGGTCGCACAAATTTGTCTGGAATAGAAAACTTTACGAGCCGCTTAATTGGGATAGGGTAAGTGGGAAGGGGCACCCCTAAGGGGTACAGCTGCCCGTCTTCGACATTGACTGACACCAGCCACACCTAAGTAAACTCTGCCAAGGCATCTTTATCTCTTTTCCAAACTGTCTGCCACTTGATTGAACCGGAAATGAGGCGCAACCTCGGCGAAAAAAGATTGACACAAAGTTTTGTTTTCACAGGCGGTGGCACCCACTTGACCCCCGACCCCGTGGCCCCGGCTCTGTCTTGGAATCAAAAGTGCCGAACCTGAACCAAAAAAAAAGGGAAGCAATTTCGAAATGTTTTACATCAATTTCACAAAAGTGATTCCACGAATGTCGTCGCTGCAACCGCATCTCACACTTACGCCAACTGTCAAATAATTATGACAAGTTCATTTCGTCGCACTTTCGCTCATTTGTTTAGCTCTCATTTTTAACGAGAATTTCTGTAAACGGAGGCAAAGCCCCACCAATTATCGGGGCGTTGTAACATGCTGGACGCTTTTGATGTGACAGCAGATGCGTGTCCGTGGCGTGTATTTTTCCTCAGTTTTGAGGTGTTATGTGGATGCACTTCAGGGATATCTATATGGGCATGTGAAGGCGTCTCTATATTTAAGCTAAGAGGTTGCACAATTTGTGCTTGGGGTTCGGAAAGTTTTCATAAGTATGCAATACATTTTTATATTATACCCTTGCAAAGGGTATTATAATTTTGCCCAGAAGTTTGCAACGCATAAAAATATTCATTTCCGACCCTATAAACTATATATATTCTTGATCAGGGCGACGAGCTGAGTCGATTGAGCTTTGTCCGTCCGTCTGTCTGTCTGTCTGTCCGTCTGTCCGTCTGTCTGTTTCTACGCAAACTAGTCTCTCAGTTTTAAAGCTATCGAGCTGAAACTTTGCACAGAGTCTTCTTTTTACTGCACACTGATAATATGTCGGAACCGACCGGATCGGATGACTATATCTTATAGCTGCCATAGGAACTATCGGTTGAAAAGTGGGTTTTTGTGAGAAAACTTTTTTGTTTTTAATGTAAACGCCTTCCGCTTCGGCAATTATTAGTTGTATACGCTTTTACACAGATTTGGAAGTTTTTGTCGAAATCGGATGACTATATCTTATAGCTGCCATAGGAACTAT
Organism: Lordiphosa clarofinis; assembly: GCA_018904275.1. NCBI lineage: Eukaryota > Metazoa > Arthropoda > Insecta > Diptera > Drosophilidae > Lordiphosa > Lordiphosa clarofinis. The sequence goes on from JAEIGQ010000198.1 coordinate 459,312, forward strand.
CGGTCGAAAAGTGGGTCTTCGTGAGAAAACTTTTTTGTTTCTAATGAAAACGCCTTCCGCTTCGTAAATTATTAGTTTTATACGCTTTTACACAGATTAGGAAGTTTTTGTCAAAATCGGATGACTATATCTTATAGCTGCCATAGGAACTATCGGTCGAAAAGTGGGTGTTTGTGAGAAAACTTTTTTGTTTTTAATGTAAACGCCTTCCGCTTCGCCAATTATTAGTTTTATACGCTTTTACACAGATTTGGAAGTTTTTTTCAAAATCGGATGACTATATCTTATAGCTGCCAGAGAAACTATCGGTCAAAAAGTGGGTTTTATCAGAAAAATGGTTTGTTTTAATGCTGACGTTCGTAAACTCTGCGGTATTAAAACATTTGCAAGGGTATTTAAACTTCGGCAAAGACGAAGTTAGCTTGGCCTTCTCGTTATATGCTAAATTATCAAGCGAATAATTTAATTAATAATGATTTGACTTCCAACAGCAGGTACCTGTTTTAACAGATATGTAGCTAGATAAAAATTTTGTTGTACCTTTAACCGTACCTCTGTACTTTCAATTTCGATTACCATTTACCTTACCAAGGTCTTTATTTAATTGACCTGTCCATAGGTTGCTGATACTAGGTATTTTTTGTACGTGATTTTTGATTGTATCATCTCCAAGCCTTTGGGACTTTGACTGTTCTCGGTCACACCTAATTTGAGGCTATTGCATTTTTTTTTTCAAAAAATACTCAAGAAAGAACAGACTGTTGCGCGATTACGTTGCATTCTTAGATTTTGTGCAGAAATTCAATAGCATTGTCTCTTAAAATGTAAGCTTTATTAATGGCCGTGTTCACCAGCACGAATCGATTACGAAAAAATCGATGGATCTAGTTCAATTGTTGAGGTGTAAGAATGTGACGTACAATTATGATAGCTAATTTTTGTGATTTTGATTAAAATCAAAACAATAGCTTTCACGCAAACTATTTTTTCCTTAAAATTTCATCAAAGCGTTGAATAAAAGCCAATTAAATTTTTCTGATGGATGATTTCTTATACCCGTTACTCGTAGAGTAAAAAGGGTATACTAAAGTCGTGCAAATGTATGTAACAGGCAGAAGGAATTATTTTCGACCATATAAAGTATATATATTCTTGATCAGCATCAACAGCCGAGTCAATATAGACTTGTCCGTCTGTCCGTCCGTCCGTCCGTCTGTATGAACACCTAGATCTTAGAGATGGTAAGAGATAGAGGTTTGACATGTATGGGACAAATGCTTCTTTTATCTGCACGCAGATCAAGTTTGTTTCAAATTTTGGCCACGACCCCTCCCGCCCCCGAAATTTGAAAAATATAGAGATAGTAGTCATTAGCAAAATGAATCGATTTGCCGAAGAAATAATAAAGTTCGGATGAACGGTTCTCAAGTTATGAGCAAAATAAAAAAATGTTGCATACTTTTCGGATGGTCACCATAAGAAAGGCAGGAACACTGTTAAACATGTTTTTCATGAGTAACGGGTATATCGAAGTCGGTTAGAGCCGACTTTAAAATAATGAAGACAATAAAGATTTACCATTGATCTGGAATGGAACATTTTTCAAACAGTACAATATACATAAGTGCACAAGAATCTAAATACACTGCAAACAATATAACGATTGCTCAATCGCCAATCGCTAAGAAGAGTCTTTTAAGAGCCGCTTTAACGATTATCGGGAGATTGAATATTCTAGCAATATTTCCCGCGACTCCCAGAACGGAAACGCTTTACTTTCAGAGAAAGGCAGAAAACAGAGGGGTTTTACAAAGCAAATTACATTGATTTTGATTACATTGCGCATTACAACTTTAACTTTTGAGCAGTGTGTTTCGAGAACTTCTAAAATCTAATAGATTTAATTTAAACTAGAACTTTGAAAATAAATTTAATTAAAATGAGTTCTTTGTAGAGTTATAAATACATTTAGTATCAAATATTTGCTATGTATTTTAGACATATAAAAAAAAATTATGAATCATTGATTTTGTTAATAATTCACCGTTAAAATCATTAAATAAAAATATATTTACCACAAAAAAATATTATTAGTTTGGCGACTCTTGTGTATGCTATGCACTTTTAATAGAGTTTTTGGTAACCTTTCTGGGAGACTCTTTTGCGCCTCTTTCAAAGGGCTTTCTTGCGATATTGTTTCGCGACTCTTCTGGGAGTGTCACTGAAGTGGCTCACTTTCTCTTAACAGACGATGAGAAAAGGATTATAATGCGATATCGAGGGAGATTAAACTAAACTTCTTAGTGAGTTGCCTGCGACTCATTTGCAATTAAAAATGTTTGCTGGGTATGATCGAACTTGTTTTGCACCAAATTGTCGATACATACATACCTTTTTTTGTGCGCCAAAAGAGTTGCCCCCCACTGGTAATCTTACTACGAATCAATGAAAGCCAAGTTATCTAATGTTTCCAATACCTCGAATGAGGAGGAATCAGCAGAAGAGGCTTATTGACTGTGCACTGATAAAAAAAGAATAGTTTTTGATGATCCTCAGGATATTTTCGGTATCCATTTGGACTTGATTATTAACTATCCTATTTTGGGATTCATTTGATATTTTCGAAGTCGATTCATTTTCGCTGAAAAATGATATATCAGAAAAAAATTCTTTGATATTTATTGTTCATCCACTAAGTGTGCCCCCCTACATGGGGGCCAGCCGAAAATACCTACCTATCTTTATCATATATCCAAAGGGGCTAAAAAATGTTAAAAGGATATTTAAAAGAGAGCGTAAGTTAAAGTCGGCTCTAACCGACTTCGATATACCCGTTCCCCATGAAAAAACATGTTTAACAGTGCTCCTGCGTTCCTTAGGGTGACCATCCGAAAAGTATGCAACATTTTCTTATTTAGCGGGGGGGCTTGGCTCACTTTTTTTGCTCATTTCTTGAGAACCGTTCATCTGATCTTTATCATTTCTTCGGCTTCGATTCATTTTGCTAATTACTAACTATCTGTAGAAGGTACGAATCGTCTATCTTCAAAACTGTAGGAGATATAACGTTTTTTCCAAATTGAGGGGGAGGGAGCGGGCGAGGCAAAAATTGAAAACAAACTTGATCTGCCTGCAAGTATAAGAAGCAATTGTCCCATCTTACCATCTCTGAGATCTAGGTGTTCATACAGACAGACGGACATTTCTATATCGACTCGACGAACATGTCTATATCGACTCGGCTGTTGATGCTGATCAAGAATACATATACTTTATATGGTCGGAAATGATTCCTTCTGCCTGTTACATATGCAAATGCAATAAATAGTATTAGTGAAACGCTTTTTCTGCCGACGCTCTTAGTGATGGTAGAAAAGTAAAAACATCGATATATCGCTAAAAACATCGATGTTTTTGCCCTGCTCATAAACTCTTGCTTCGATAGAGCTTTCTCATTGAAGGCCTTCTGCGTTGTTTCAGTCATTATAAAAAAACTGCTGATTACTACTGGACGAGTATCTTAAACACATGCATATTTTGAGGTGCCATTTTGTACAGATGTAAGTAAAATTGTTAACTTAAAAACCGGCTGTAAATATAACCGCGTAAAATTTAGCAAATCCCGTGAAAACGTAAAGAAGTCCTTCCATTAGAGTTTAGTTCAAGGGCCTCGAATAACCCCAGAGTAAACATTTTGAAAATAAAATAAAAATTTGTTTAATTCGTTGTTTTTTAGAAACAAAATTGGTGGATAGTGATGAGCCCCATATAATTAACAACTGTCAGATTACTATTTTTATGGCAAAACACGCAGTAAAAAATGTACTTACTGCAGACATCGGTAAGTATTACCAATTTTGTGGGTTGTCGCACTTATATATGATATTTTCGTCTACTTCCCATGTGTTTCAGAAATCGCTTTCGACCAGTGGTGCCCAAACTCACAAAATCAAGCAAGGAACTTGAGTGCGTAGCAACGAAACACGATGTAAACGGTAGGACGTCAAACATGAGTAACAAGCAAACAAACAAGTGCCTCTTGAGAGAAAAAACAGCCGAAAGCACGCTTCGTGAAAGAACAAGCCGCCGAACGTGCTTTTTATAGAACACAAGAGAGAGTTCGTTTTATTCGTGCGTCGGCTGCGACGGCGGCAGAGTTAAAAGTTTCTATCCCATGGGATAGGCTTTTGGCATTGGTAAAATGGTTTTCGTTACGTAAATGTTTAATATAAAATTCACTTAATTTGTACCAAAGTATCGGTTAAATTTACAGATGTAACATCGAAATATTGTTTGGTCTTCGGTTTTACTTGGTTGGAGACCCATAAGCCTTAGGCATTTTACCCAGATTGACTTAGTTGCTCTGGATTGTCAGTGGTTGCCTGGACAGCCAGTTGCTCATTACATGTTATGCCTTCTCCTGCTCCCTATCGCCCTCGCATTATCCATTCTGCACGAAATTTGAGTGGAGTTTGTTGTTTTTGTACGGGCAAAGCAATTTGGTGATGTTCAACGTTGCCAAGGCAAACAAACCGTTTTGGTGTTTTTGGGTTCGAGGAGCAGCAACCAAAATGGCGGCCATCGATAACGGTAAACAGGCAAAAAGCCAACGCCATTTTGTTTGTCTATTTGACAAAACGCAAAGAAAAATCGCATAAATGCAAATACTGTTGGCTCGTTGCTGGCTGTTTGTTGAAGCCATTAGCAAATAATTTCAGCGAAAAATTTTATTCAGCATTGTTAAGCACACAGACACGAGTGCTCACACACACACACACAAACAGAGACTGAACAAATGCCGTCAGGATAATTTCATTGAAATTTGAGTCGACCAAAAAGGAGCAGGCAAAAATGTACAAAAGGACAACGCTATACAGATGCCCGCCTTGCTCATTTCTACGCCATTATAACAACAAACAATGCAGGCGCTGGGAGCACTCTGTGTCCTCTCCCCCCCCCTTTGTTTTAGGGCGTGGGCTGCGCTTACCCGCAGCACATTTGCTCTGCGGGTTTTGGACGAAAATTGTATTTGCTCGTTTTTCGTCCTGCGGTTTTTTTTCTGGTGGATCTTGCTCCATTACAGCCGCGCCCCTCCAAGTTCATTTAAATGTACGCAATTATATGTGGAACTCGCCGCTTACTAATGTCCTGCGACATTTTTACAACCTAATCTGTAAATCTGCTCCCTTTTGCTCTCGTTTTTAATCCGCTTTTTGTGTGTCGTGTACTCGGCCTTAGATATTTTGGTATTTACCTGGGCGTGTCACAGGAAGTTGTCGAAATGGAAATGAAAATGAAGATGCAGATGCCGATGTCCTCTCTACCTGTTCCTGTCGGCGGCGCAATCTTTTCCAAATGAACTTGTTTGTTTATTTACACAAAAAACTTTTGCCTCTGTGCTGATGAGTTGGAAATATTTCAGTAGCCAATTGAATAAATATACCAAAGTCCCGACAATGACGAAGACAATGTCAATAAACAATTTGAGTTGCAGTATACATAAATACACTCATATGGAATCTAAAGTTTCGCCGAATCTTTGACAGAGACTGGCACGAGTTTTGGATTAAAAATCGATTTAAATTGAGAAAATGTTAAAAAAAGAGAGAGTACGCTTAAGTCGACTCAGCCCGGCTTCGTTATACACGTTACTCAAGGAAGGAAGTATTGAATACATTTCATGTTACATTAACAGAGCGGTAACATTAATGTTAATATATTAACATGTTCGCAGATAGCGCATGATATATTGAAATATATGATAAAAGCTGTGTTCCTCAAGAAAAGCCGAAAAGTATGTAGAGTTTTTTAAGATTACATGACAAAAGGTGATAATTTTATATTCTACATATGGGCATTTCCAAAATAGAGGCCCACACCTTCGCATTAAAGCAGAAACCACATAAATATAATGATGGAAAAAATGTCACGTTCGACATGTCACGTATCGACAGAGATAAATATTTTTTTACAAAAAAATGTACACAAGTTTTTTATATCAAATGATATGCACTTCAAAGAACTTTTCAATTATAAGTTAATAAAACTATTTGGGCTTAGTTATTGTGTTAGGTCTCGCTAAACGTTGTATTTATATAGCTGCTCCCCAAAACCACTTTTGTTTTGGTCACGTTCAAATAGCTTCCAATTTTGTTTAAGACTGTTTATATTTCTATTATTATATTCAATTAGTCATTCTAATATTTTGTTATGGACTCGGGCCGCCCAGTTTACTTTCAAAACAGGAGCAAAATGTTCTTCATCGAAGTCTAATAAACTTTTAAGTAACCCCAAAACATTTACTAAACCAAATAATTCTTCAAAAAATAACTACACTCGGAAAAAACTAAGGACTTTGTAGTTGAATCAAGTACGAACGGTGTCAATAGTATGGTTAGTACCAAAATACTTATTTCAAGAACAAAATTCTTATTTTAAGTATGATTTTTCCAATCCCGAAAAACTTGTTCTAAGACGGTTTCGGGATATTTTAAGTACGTTTCGCACTATTACAATATCACTTTAGTCGTACTATTAATTTGTTATGGTCTTTAGTACAGCCCCAAAGGGGCCAAGCCAAGCTTCTCTCAAGTATCAAAATCCAGAGGAAATGAATTAACCAAAGACCAAGATGTTTATACTACCCTCACTACATAACCAAAGTGTTAGAGCCAGGAGAGAATTTTATGAACAGATTAGGCTTAAAATAATTCGCATTTTCCGTAGCGCACTTTTTGGAACTTTCAATATTTTGTCCTTAATCCAAAAAATTTTTAACTTGAACGTACGATTTTTTTTTAAATTTTTAGGCCAAATGTAAGAACGAAATGTTCTTGATTTAAGAACGTTTGTTTTCATTTTAATAATGTTAGGAGTCGTTTTTCGATTCTAGAATGTTTTGTTCGTAATTTAGGTACTTCCAAAAACAAAACACATAAAATTTTAAGTACAAAACGGTGGATCGATCCCTCCCGATCGATCTAGAACTCAGCCAGTCGTTTTTTTTTTCTGAGTGAAGTCTATTTTGCTACAAGAAAACTCAAATCTGAATATCACAAGTCGACTAACTTCGATATATCAATCATAGATTCGTTTATTTTGTAGTAAAGCACGTAGCCATAGGCATAGGCGCTGCACCAAGCAAAAACCGGTTTTTCTTCATTCCTTACTTTGAGGTTGTTGTTATTTGACAAATGATTTTCTTTTTATTAAACAAAAGAACCTAAGCATCTGAATCGGTTAGATCACTTGTATTTTTAGTTCATGCCCATTTGAATATCTTCAGGCATAATAAATGTATTTTCGTTTCGCCTTTATCAGCAGAAAAAATTCAATATAACCCTTATCGTCCAACAAAATTATCGATTTGTCAATATATCGATAAAATATTGACAAAGCGAGTTCTAATCCATGTGAACAACGAAAACGTAATCTCGGAACACGCCCAAGAAAGAGCCGCAGCCTTCAAATTTAAAGGTCTTAAAATAACACAAAAATATTTATAAGTCTTTTTGTGGACTTGTGAACTAATTTCTTGAATTTGATGTATTTCAAATAAGATTTAAATAAAAAATTGTCTCAAATATTAAAAAATTTTGGTTTAATGTCGCAGTGTACATTTGAACTTAACCTTTTTTTTTTGTTAAAAAAAATATTCTCTTTTCTTTAAAGAAAAATTTAATTTTTTTAAAATACCCCCCCCCCCCCACTTATTTATTAAAAAAAAATTTAAATAAAAATAATTATTAAAAAAAAAAAAAAAAAAAAAAAAACACACACACCACCAAACACAAACAAAAAATAAAAAAAAATAAAAAATTATATTAAAAAGATAGAGTGTCTATAAAGTTTCCTTCTAATATTTAAATGTAGTATATGTAGTAATAAATGGCGCTTTCGCTCAAAATATTTCAATTTTATATAATAAATCATTTCATCTTTAAAAAAATAAAATAAAATATACCAGCTCCAAATTCTTAGTACTTAATTTTATTATTATCTTTAAAAATTTTAGATTTTGTTTGTTTTTAATTTTAAATAGTATGAAAAATTTCCCTATTCAATCTTGAAACTACAATCAGCATTCAACAAAATATTATTTAAGCTTCTTTAACAAATTCTGTCTACACCTTATAACAAATATAAGAGATCTCTAAACTTATATAAAGACTCTGAGATTATTACCCTTCAGTAGAAGCAGAATCAAAACTATCCATAACGCTCATCGATAAACTTGGTACTGCTCTTTAAGCCTTTAACAAGAGAAAGTCTTCAATATCCATTAACTAACTATGCTAAATTCTCGACCGAAACATCCAAATGCTAAGATTTCAAATCAAGACACTTTTCAGCACCGAAAAGCCACTTTTCGAAATTTAGGCAAAAATCAGTTAGGAGTAAAGAAGCTAATATCAAGCCTTTTAGGGTCCTACTTTGAAAGTCCGTAGTCCAAAAAATTTAATTTCAAACAGCAGCTTCGCGACAGGCCTAATTACGGATATAATGAAAAGCGTCTATAGAATCAAACAAGTGAGAAAGTCGGTCAAGCCCGACTATAACATACTCTGTACCTGGAGTAGAAGCTGAATGCAATGCTGGTGCTGCGCTCATCTCAAAGTCTCTCTTTCTTTTTCTCTCTCTCTTACTCTCTCTCTCGCTCTTTTTCTCTCTCTAAGATTGTGTGGTGTTAGTTGTGAATGGGTGGGAGGGGGTGGGGCGAGGGCGATGTACTTTTTTGCTCATAACTTGAGAACCGCTGATCCGATCTTTATCATTTCTTCAGCAAATCGATACATTTTGCTAATAACTAACTATCTCTAGAAGGTACGAAACGTTTATCTTCGAAACTGTAGGAGATATAACGTTTTTTCCGTTTTGCAGGGGCGGGAGGGGGCGTGGCAAAAAATTGAAAATAAACTTGATCTGCCTGCAGCTATAAGAAACATTTGTTCCATACATGTCAAACCTCTATCTCTTACCATCTCCGAGATCTGTTTGTTCATACGGACGGACAGACGGACATGGCTATATCGACTCGGCTGTTGATGCTGATCAAGAATATATATACTTTAGATAGTCGGAAATGATTCCTTCTCCCTGTTACATACTTTTGCACAAACTTAATATACTCTATGTACCTTCGGTACAGCGTATAAAAATAGCAGTTCATTTAGAGTTTTTTAATAAGAATGAATAAATAATTATTGTGAATTATTTAGAAAAGTTTTTCAAGGAACCGAACTTTTTCTTAGGTTCTTTTAGTCACTTAGAACCGTGATGGGCACTAAAATCTAGCGGAAGGGCGCAGCTTAATTCACAGGCTATTCAAGTTTAAGTAGGTACATTTCCAACGTTTCAAAGCCGAGCTACTCTCAACCTCTCGCTTCTGGAGCCATAGCTTAAAAAGCTTTTTCATGGCTTGTTACTTAACAGCTGGTGGCTATAGCTAGTTAATTTGACCGTGCAATTTTCCGGATTTCATTTGATTATTTTTTCAGAATGTTTATGGGTCGGTCGGGGAAGACGCACAGCTATAAATTTTGGGTTAGTGTGAACTATTCGGAAATGCTATAAAGAAAGCTCTTTGACGTTCGGTTTCGAGCTGAATTGATCCGAAAATGATAAGATCAAATTTAATTATACAAAGACAAACAAATTTAAATTTAAATGTATAAAGACAAACAATCCTAAAATCATAAGCAAATATTTGCATTTACTCTGATTAAAACTTGTGAATGCTTTAAATCTTTAAATGCGTATCTTCGCATAATAAATTTATTAATTCAGATTCCATTCTTGGGCTTCATAAACACTGAACTCACACAAGCACACACCCTCACATCAAACTGTCAATCAAAAAGAGATTTGAGATCTTCTCCTTCGTTTTGACCTACTGCCTTCTTGTGTACGAACGAGTATTCCACCTTTTTGTGGTTTTATTTCTGGTCAAATGAATTCACTCGATCGACAGGATTTGATTTTTGGTCTTTGTGCGTTTTTAAGCTGAAAATTCCCTTTTGACTACTGGGGACTTCTACCTTTTGTCCTAAATCTAAATAAAGAAAAGGCACAGCATTTAAAGGATCAGTGCAAAGAAGAAATGCGCAGTAGCAATTTTGATTTCTTACAGTTCAGTGTGCCCCTGAAACTTATATATTCCTATCTCTGGGCATCTATATTTTAGGACCGGCAATTAGGAAGAGTTGAGGCGGAATTACGGTGTAAGGAATCAGGTCTTGAAGATTGTGTGGGTTATGCAATAGTTGGGTGGTCCACTTACTTTGTAGTAATCCAGCGTTGAAAAATTTTGATAGCACGGTACATTATACAACATATTCCACAAGTGGGGCTTTGGCAACCTGGCTCTAATAGCTTGGCTCTAAGCAGCACATGGCCAATGATCCTTCAACAATATTAATCACTTCACACTCACAAATCAAAAATCGCTTTGCAAATATTGAGGAACCAAGCACATTTGTATGAATAATTCAACATTTATTTGTGTTAAGTGAGCAGTTCCGTTATGCAAATTAATTTGTGCCAAATTAATTTTTACGATGTGAAATTGTTTTGGATTATTTTGTATGAATTTGTATTTTTTTCTTGTTGTTGCGACCGACGGCTTTGACGAGCTTAATTGTTGTCCGCTCTCGACACGAATGTCACATAAAAGCTGCGTGTCAACTAAATTCGCTTACTTCCTCTGGTCTCGCGGGGTAAGTCTCAAAGCTGTACCATTGCATGTTCACTCAATTCTCACTCGGCTGACCGACGCTCTGGTTGTCTCGCTCTTTGGCACTGTGCCCTTTGCTCTCTCTCTCTCTCTCTCTTCTCTGTGGTGACGGTTAGGGCTCAATATGTTGAGTGAGTTTGTTAGGGCGGCGTCAGGATCCAAGTAGAGTGGTCTTAACGGTATTCTCTAGCAAGTTGGCAACCCGAAATGGATAAAGCTTCCTGGAAAGGTTTTTTCTTCCACGAACCAATTTGAAAACACTTGATTGGGCGCCAGGCAAAATGTCAACTTGAATTAGGCTCCATATCATCTGGACAGCTACCAAGCCGCTGGTCTTTAGCCAAAAAAAAATCACAGTCCAGACTATTTTTTTTTGGTATTTTTGGGACCTGGCGTCTGGGCGACGACAATCTTGGAGCCAAGTTATCCCCTTTCTGCCTGACCGCATCGCGACAGTTGTTTAACGTGTTTAATTAGCCCTGCAAATTCAATGAATTGCGACAGTAACAGTTAGGCTTAACAAGCAAAAAGCCAAAGAAAGGGAACGCAACATCTTCCCCTACCCCAATCCTGCGCCCAGACATTGGTCAAATATTTGCGCAGCCATTTTGAATTGGAGTCCTCTTGGAGTTGACTCGAAATAAATTATCCTCCCTGGGTTACGGCTCAAAACTGGCGCATGCGTGGGGTTAGGTAATCTACTCGAATGTGCAGAGGGGATTTGTGAGGGGGCGTTTTTAATTTAGCAATTTACTTTAAAATAGAATATGAGATGAAACGCTTTTTATGGGTCTACAGCAGTGCATCTTTAAGGGGTAACGGAGTATAAGATGGTGGGTTAGGTAGATCTTCTATTGCACTAAATCGGTATGAAATCTCTTTTTGGGGTTTGACACAGATTGATCAGATTACTATTACTCCAGCATCGGCTTCGTCTCGGTTTCGAGACAATAATCTTGATTTTAAATTGATTTCCGTGACGCCCATTTAAATAAGTAGATAGATAGATATGTCGAGTCTTGCAGTCTTAAAAATTTCAGAAAATCGGTAAACATTGAAGGAAAGGCTTAACTGGGGGCGTGCCTGAAATTATGACACTTCAACACTTTGATCAATTTCATACCTTAATATTTATAGCAATGTCAATAATCACATACGGTTACATGTGTAGGTAAGAGATGGGAATAAAAGTTGATTCATTGCTTAAAAGGCTATTAATCTAGTTTCTTAAGCATGTCATAAATAATGAGACCACAAAATTCTCGAATAGTAATTCACTCAGGATAAATTGAAAAATTTCAAGAAAGGCGAAATTGGGGTAAAGAATAATAGTCGAAACGAATTTCTTGTCTCGCGGCCATCATTGATCATGAAGGAGTCATTCCCCGGATTCATTGAAAGTCTCCTGACTTTGGGTTGCGCTTCTTCGGGTGGGGGTGAATTAGATTCACAAAACGATGGAGGTAACAAAAAACTCGTACTTCTTGGTTGGACCGTCGACTTCAATTGTGGTGGTACTTTTTATTGCTCCATTGCTCTTGGTTGTAACGAGTACTTAATAGTTACAGAGATACTTTTATATATGCGGAACTAGGACTATAGCATATTTGGGACCGGGGAAACATTTACTCTTCATATCAACCCCGGGTTGAGGGTTTCATTTTGCTGCTTAAGTTTGTGAACGCAGGTTCAAAGACCTAATTTCTCATATCCTATATTTTAAATAATTATTTTTTAATTTAATATGAGTAAATTGGAGAAAGTATACCATATTAAAAGTAAATGCAAAGTGTATCTATACACTGACATTAATATACATTTTGTTTCCCGAACTGTATATCTGTGTTTGCCAGCTTCGTGCTGCGAATCAGAATGCATTTTTAACAATGCAGGACAATACGTCTCTAACCGCAAAAACTCTTCAGCCCCTCCATAGTGAACAGTTCCTTAACAACAACATGTCATTATAATTGGATCTCTGAGAAATACAAATCTTCGAGGGCACAAATATGCCCGGCTACTAGATTAGATGAATTAAGTTGAACGAATTGAAACCGCCTGCGCAAAGCCCAGTCGATTTAAAGCATAGGGTTTTCCATCCATATAATTTAGTAGCCAGTATTTTTTTGCATGCTTTAGCAAACCAAATGGTACTGTGTCCTTAAGTATAAAAGAGTATAAAAATCTCCCTATTTATTTGAAAAAAATATGTACAAATTTTGATTTTTTTCATAAAATATACAGGCCTGTTCCTGTTTCCGAATCTGATTAATCGGAATTGGTAAGAGCTGTGATTTCTAAGAAACAATCAAAGAATTTAAGCAAATATTTTCGTAATTAAGAGGGTCCAATGAAGGTAAGTGGGATTTTAAAGTTTACAGCCCAAGAAAAGAGTCTGTTTTTGAAAGCGAGAACATTTATCAATTCCGATACCGCATGATTTGACCGAAATCGAAAACGGGAACAGGCCTGATAGAGTGAAGCTAACTTCGGCTCAAACGAAGTTTATATACCCTTGGAGCATGAAATATGCCTGAAAGTTTGTTTTATGGCAGCTATACGATATATTCATCCGATTTTGATTAAACCCTGCAAAATTGTGTTGAAACACATAATATTCGTAACTGGAAAGTATAAAGTCTGTACCATTCAAAACAAAAATTTGTTTTTCGAGCGAGCATTCTTACGGCAGCTATATGATATAGTTATCCGATTTGGATCAAACTTGACAGAACTGTGTGGTAGCATATAATATTAATCAGTAACAAGTTTGTGTGTGATAGCAATGAAAACAAAAAAGTTTTTTTTACTAAGACTTTTCAGAACTTACTTTTGAATGGCAGCTATATTATATAGTATAGTAGTTATATAGTTAGACTTCGTGCAAAGTTTGGTTACGATAGCTTTAAAACTGACGGAGGAGACAGCATAGAAACAGGCGGACGGACGCACAGACGGACATGGCTATATCAACTCAGCTCTCTTGCTGATCACGAATATATATACTTTATGTGTTCGGAGATAATATATCCTCTTCAAGTAGGGTTGCCAATATTTTATCGATATTTTTGTTGGACGATAAGGGTTATTCCGATATCATATTTTGTGTGCCGATATTGTCGATAATCAATATTTTAATAAGCGATATTTCAGTAAAGCTACTGTGGTATGCGGAATGAAAACGGAACATTTTTTTAAAAGCTCGCACAAAATTTGAAAAAACACATTCAGAAAACCAATTATTGAAAAAGTATTGCTACTATTCCTGCTTGAATTACCCCAAATATGAGCTACCTAGATAACGCACAGCAGCGATATGCAGCGATATGATAACGCACGCAGTTGAATGAATGCAACAGAGAGTACAAAAATATTTTGTCCGTAAAGGGCGATCTATTAAGATGATTTTTTTTTCAATTAAAAATAAATTACAAAAAACAGAATTAGATTGTTGAATCACTATTATGGGCTGAAAGAACAAGCTCTGACATTTTCTTTTTTAAGATGATTTCATTCAAATGATGACCGCAGCTACACCGAAAATGGTAAATTTGGATTTTGACAAAAAAATTTTAAATCACTCTTTCTATAATTGCTACGTGTATCTCACGAATTACGCGAGTAATGTTAGCATCCAAATCTTGACCGGTAGCAGGATTATCGACGAAACATTAATTTATTTCGAAATGTATCTGGAATGTAATTTTCTCAGACATAAAATGTATTTTTCCAATTCTTAAAAAATTTGTTCGTATTTCATTCCGCAAACCTTATGGTAATACATGGCTGCAAATTATATGGCTAGCCTGATAAAACATCTGGTAATTCAACTTAAAATCGCATTAAGGAACTAATTATACACGTAAGGATGCAGCAGTACGCTGCAATATCGTCATGAACCCATTAGCTTATTGGAGAGCTGTGCGGTTGAACTGTTCATGCTGTCTGAAATTGCATTTCGATACTTTACTCTCTTGGACTCAGCTTCGGCAAGCGTTTAAAAACAGAAATGTCTTCGGCCCCTGGGGGCATTAGGTGACAATCGCTGATTTACAGACAACCGCAGTATTCTTAAATTCTTCAATTAATATATTTTATCATTTTATCATTTGTAACTAGTAGTTTTATGCAGTTCCATAAAGGCCTTTCAGTTTTCTTAAGCTTTAGAAATAACGATAATATCGATATATCGATGTTTTTGAGGCGATATATCAAATATCGATATTTGGATTTTCGATATGTTGATACTTTCAGAAACTATCTCCAAGGGTGCCCCTTGAAGTATGCTACAATTATGAGCATTAATCATTTTGGAAATAGTTTATCTTATACTTGCCTTATTTGTATATCTATAACTAGTCACAGAATCTAATTAAATGTAGTGTGAATGGAATCTTCTTCTTCTTTATTGGCCCGATGCTTGCATCACAACCGTTTGACGGTCTCGGCCGCTGCAACTAATGTCCGCCAGTCGCTTCTGCTCCGTGCGAGCTGGCACCAGTTTTTCACGCCAAGCTTAGAAATGTCTTTCCGCACCTGGTCGTCCCACCTTAGAGGTGGTCGTCCCACCTTGCCTTGTCCCAGTTCTTTCGCATTCCTCTTGTAGACCATTTTTGCTGGAGCTTGATCGTCCATTCGGGTAACATGTCCCAGCCAGCGCAGCCGCTGTTGCTTTATGCGCTTGACCAGACTAGTATCCCCATAGAGCTTATACAGTTCGTCATTCCTTCGGATGCGAAAGTCCTCGCCAACTTTCAAAGGTCCATAAATCCTGCGAAGAATCTTTCGCTCGAAAACGCCAATCGCCGCCTCATCCGCTGATGATATTGCCCATGCTTCTGCGCCGTATTGCAGGACTGGGATGATAAGCGTCTTATATAGCGCTATTTTTGTTCTTCGCTTGAGGTTTCTGCTCTTGAGCTCCCTACTTAGCCCGTAATAGCATCGGTTTGCGAGCGTGATTCTTCTTCGAATTTCCAGGCTGATGTTGTTGTCGCCGGTTATCATCGTTCCGAGGTAGACAAAGTCCTCTACAACTTTAAAGTTGTACTCTCCCATTGCAACAGATTGCCCAAGTTGTGTGTACTTCTGTTTCGAGGACACTAGGTACTTCGTCTTGTCCTCGTTTACCGCTAAACCCATTAGTTCAGACTGCTTCTCAATCTCTGAAAACACCAGGCTTACTGCCTGTTCGGTTTTGCCGATAATGTCAATATCATCGGCATATGCGAGTAGCATTACATCTTTATTAAAGATGGAGCCCGATCTGTTGGCATTTGGGCACTGGCGCAGTATATACTCCATCAGCAGATTAAAGAAGTCACACGATAAGGTGTCACCCTGCCTAAAACCCCCTTTTGGTATCAAAAGGCTCGGAGAGGTTCGTTCCAATTTTGACGGAGCTTTGAGTGCTTCTCAACGTCATCATGCAAAGTCGAACGTACTTTGCTGGAATACCTAAAGTAGACAGGGCTTCGAAAAACCTAGACCTTATCGGCGTGTCGAAAGCGGCTTTGTAATCGATAAAAAGATGGTGATTTTCGATGTTTCTCTCATAGGTCTTCTCCAGGATTTGGCGCAATGTGAATATCTGGTCTGTGGTGGATTTACCAGGTCTAAAGCCTCACTGATAAGGTCCAATCAGTGTATCAATTAGCGGCTTAAGGCGTTCACAAATAATGCGGGACAGAACCTTATATGCGATGGGGAGGAGACTAATCCCGCGGTAGTTGGCGCAAACTGCAGGGTCTCCTTTTTTAAAGATTGGACAGAGAACACTTAAATTCCAATCGTCAGGCATGCTTTCATCAACCCATATACGGCACAGAAGTTGGTGCATGCACCTTACCAATTCTTCGCCTCCAGCCTTGAACAATTCAGCGGGCAGCTCATCAGCGCCTGGCGACTTGTTGTTCTTTAGCCTTCGTATGGCTAAACAGACTTCCCTGTTGGGTCGGCGGGTCTATCTCTATGTTGTCGATTGGTGGCATCGTTACTTCTCTAAAGGCGGCATCATGTTCGTCATCGCCTCCCAGTAGGTTGGAAAAGTAACTTCTCCATTTGTTAAGCGCCACTTGCGGATCTGTGACCAGATTCCCCTGTTCGTCTTTGCATTGTGCGACTCTGGGCTTGAAACCTTCTGTTAACTGCTTAATCTTTTGGTAAAATTTTCGAGTCTCACTCATGCCGAATAACATCTCGACTTCCTTGCGCATGCGCCTTTCCTGCTCAAACGTTTCTCCTCTTTTCTTTTCTCCAGGTATCGCTCTTTAGCAACCCGCGTTACTCTCGACTGCAGAGTTCTCCTGTAGGCAGCGTTTTTCTCTGCAGTAGCGCGTCGGCACTCCTCGTCGTACCAAGACCGCTTTCGAGGGGGCTCGGAGTAACCGAGTATCTCCTTGGCAGCAGTACTCATGGAGTGCGATATACGCTGCCACTGTTCGCATATATCGGAAGGGAATGGGGAGGTTTCCCTAAGCAGTTGGGCGAGTTTAGCTTTGTAGGCTTCAGAGGTCCCTTGTGATTGCAGCTTCTCGACGTTTAGCTTTCGACTTGTGCTAGAGCGTGAGGCATGTGCCACACTGAGCCGCGTGCGTACCTTGGCTGCAACCAGGTAATGATCCGAGTGTGAATGGAATATGAAACATTATTAAAAGATATCAAAATAAAAATCGTCTTGTTTGTGAGTTATGGCAGTCTAAGGGCCGATTTCACATCTTCGACATAAAGCTATTTGTCACATAAACTAACAAATAACAGTGTAAAATCGATGATTATCTGACACATAGCAGCTATCTGAGAGAACAGAAATCGGCACTAAAAGTCAGCAAACGAAATGTTTTAAAAGAATCCCTTAAGAAATATAAATGTTTATCACAAATCAAGAAAGAGTTCACTTCATTTTTGAGCAAGTGCGTCAAATTTTAAGTTTCCTCACAAGATCCAAATATTTATTTGCAGAATTTAATATATTTTCGTTCAATGTAAAGAAATTCAAAATAAATATTAATTAATGTTATAAAATAATATACATTTTTGGTTTTTCTTCTTTTTCTTTCAGTTTTTTTGAACTCTTTTCAAAATTATTTTTACCTGCACATGCCGTTACCCAAATATATAATAGACCGGCTACCGAAATAAACTGAACCCCAAATCAATAACATTTACCAAATCATATGATTCGGAACCCGCAGAAAGTTTGATTAATTTTGCTTTCCTTCATAAAAATAATGAAGATGTTAGGGTATGTGGATGACGATTTGATCTGTCATCGCTTTAGGAGGTAAACGGATGACTGACGTCATAATTACTAAAGAACTTAGCAACAATTTCATAGAATTTTATAGAATTTTCATCAATTGGCCTACTACCCAAAGAAGAATATTTTCATTCATAAAATTCCAACTCGGCCGGCTGTCAGCCGCGTCGAAGTAATAGGATTATAAAGCGAGCACACGTGCTCAATGTCAAGAGCTTCGGCCTCCAACTTCATTCTAAATGTTCGACTTCAGCCCCAAGTTAAGTGCAGAAATGCATCAGCAACTCAGAGCGAGCTCTGACATCTCAAATGCTCGCCTGGTTTTTTATAGCCGTGGCTTCAGTTTTATTTTTTCATAATGATTATTACTGACGGATTTCCGAGTCATTAGACAAAGTTATGCCCTGGACCACCGCGTCTGTTTAAGCTACTTAAACGCGCCGCCCGCCCACGCAATGGCGTGTATACCCATTGAGGGAAATGATGGGGGGTACGTGACTTGCTCATGTCGCAATTGACAGGCATCGGCTTAAGGCCTTAACAGCTCAGCATTTAATAAAACAAATAAACTGATAAATGTGCGGAGATTGTCCAAAACAAATGTGCGGCATTAATTTTCAAAAGGGGGAAGACTTTCTTCTTGGCCAGCGGGGCGGGGGACCCACAGCATTTTCACCCACGCCACTTAAACACAAATCAATAACTTTATTATCCAAAAATAACATGCAACAAAACCCTAAAGGAACCCTTTGTGGCATGTTTTACGAGCTGAAAAGCGTCTTGTTTAACTGCCTGGGACAATGAGCGCCCGCTGGGCGCGTTAAAAAATCGCCTGGCTTAGTCGAAGCTGGCGACAGAGTGTGGAGGCTCGGAGGAGGGTCCTCTCTCTTCTCTGCCAGTTTACTTACATTGAACGAGCGCCGCCGCATATGGTTATAATTTATGCCAACGGGTTTCTGTAGCGCCAGTTGACAGTCAGGAAGGCAGCTGGCTGTGTGGACGGCGACTGGCACCGAGATGATGAGTCAGTCGCGGTCAAAGGTGGTGGTTTTCAGATTTTTACAAGAGGATTGTTTGAAGAAAGAAAGAAAGATCAATAGAACTAAAGGTGGTATATTTCAAATGGAACTTAAAATGCAACTGTGCTGGGAGTGTTTCCATATCTTAAGATGGATTTACTCAGCGTTGTAGTACGAACTGTGTCATATTTAAACAGCTTTGAACTGAAAGTTTCAAGTAGTCATAGTATTATTTTTTGGAATTATTATATTAATAAAACAAAATATAATTTCGCCAAGATATTAAATCTGTGTTTTTATATTTAAAATGTGCTGCTTTTTCTGGCTCACGTTATATAAAGCCGAACACCAAAAACAATTTTTAGGTCCTTGCAAATTGCAATTTGCTTTAAAAATATTGGTATAAGTCTCTATTGCTGGTATTTTCGGTCGACTTATCTCAACCTTTTTCTTGAATTGTAAAATTTGTCCCTGCAGCTGTCGGAAAAATAAACTTGATGATATAAGATGTTACCACACCTGTTGGTCTCGCACACACTCCCACAACCCTTAGTAAACCACCCATCTCTCCTTGCCGTCTCATGCACCGAAGTTTATTGACATTTGTATAGACATTTGGCTGATGTTTCTTTTTTATTTTATTTAGCCGCGGGGCATTGTAAACGGCGCCAGATTTCGAGACAGTCACCAACATTCACCCCATCCAACAGTCAACAAACGGTTGTCCAGTCGATATACTCGTGTATACACAAGTCATTATTTTCTGATAGGGTCAAGTGTCAGATAGCAGAAAAAAATAAAGAAAAAAAATAGCAAATTATACACATGAATGTAAATAAATAAATAAATAAATGTATCCCAGACAAGTGACGGCGACAAGGAAACGTGGAAGGTTCAGATGGAGTCTCCAAAAGTAAATTAGTGATTAGAAACCGAACAGACAGTTAGATATACAGTTTGATACTAAAAAGAGATCATTCCAAATGTGATACTTCAAACCCTTTCGAAATCCCATGTTCATTAATTAGGGACCAAGAGCGTATAAATATAAGTAGCAATTCAGACGTGTGGCAACAAACGTGTGCGATGTTGCTGTGCAATGAAAAACACATCGCTCACTTACTTCAAGACTGGCATAACTCAAAAAAAAACAAAAAACTAAGTTGAGAGCAAGAATGTTATTTATTTTGTTTATCAGAAGATTCAAATATACCAAAACTGGTGTAAGTCTTGAAGTGTATTAAAATGTCCTGTAAAATATGGAGGAAGAAAAAGGGTAGGTTTCTCTCTGGGATGAAATCAATAATACTTATAAAACTCAAATTAAACTCCATCATGCTTAAAATGCTACTTTGGTATTACATTAAGCTGACTTCTGTGACTCTGTAATTTTTAATCTTTATGCGAATACCGCGGGAAAAATTAAATCTTTTCAGGATTAAAACGAGAGCGCAAGTTAAAGTCGGCTCTAACCGACTTCGAAATACCCGTTAAAAATTTGTTTAACAGTGTTCCTGCGTTCCTTAGGGTAAATATCTGAAAAGTATGCAATACTTTTTTAACTCGGCTATTTTTTACATTTTTGCTCATAACTTGAGAACCGATCATCCGATCATTATCATTTTATCGGCAAATTTATTCGTTTTGCTAATTACTAACTATCTCTAGAAAGTACGAATCATCTATCTTTAAAACTGTAAGGGATATAACGTTTTTTCCAAATTGCGGGGGCGGGAGGGGGCGTGGCCAAAATTTGAAACAAACTTGATCTGCGTGCAGATAAAAGAAGCATTTGTCCCATACATGTCAAACCTCTATCTCTTACCATCTCTGAGATCTAGGTGTTCATACAGACGGACGGACGGACGGACGGACAGATGGACAGACGGACAAGTCTATATCGACTCGGCTGTTGATGCTGATCAAGAATATATATACTTTATATGGTCGGAAATGATTCCTTCAGCCTGCTACATACATTTGCACGACTTTAGTATACCCTTTTTACTCTACGAGTAACGGCCCCTCCCGCCCCCGCAATTTGGAAAAAACGTTATATCTCCTACAGTTTTGAAGATAGACAGTTCGTACCTTCTAGAGATAGTTAGTAATTAGCAAAATGAATCGATTTGCCGAAGAAATGATAAAGATCGGATGAACGGTTCTCCTAATGAACGGTTCCGCTAACCCCACTCCCACCCTAAAAAAATGTTGCATACTTTTCGGATGGTCACCCTAAGGAACGCAGGAACACTGTTAAACATGTTATTGCATGAGTAACGGGTATATCGAAGTCGGTTAGAGCCGACTTTAACTTACGCTCTCGTTTTTAATAAGGCGTCATCTATTATAAAGATAAAGATGCTCAAATAAACCCTGAATTATTTGAATGGAGTTTTAATATCCCTATACTAGCGATACTTAGTCCTTGGTTCCTCCCAGGGGGGCGAAATCATTTCGTTATTCACACGTTAACGACCTGAACGCTTGCCAAAGCTGAGACGAAAAGAGCAGAAAGCCGACATTCGCTCTCATGAGTTCGAAGCGATTAGTTTGTTAAACTCTAATACTCTCTCACTTTTTGGCCTCGCTCTATATCTATAAAAATAGATAGAGCGTAGCTGACTGACTGATTTACTGACTCATTGGCAATCATCGCACAGCTTCAACGGTCAGAGATAGAGGGCTGTAATTTGGAGAGGAGTTCTGTTAGTGGGGAAGGTGCGTACTAAGACGGAGCCCACGGGGAAAATGGACGGAAAATTCTGCACTCAAAAAACTATTTTTCATCCGATTGGCTTTAACCTCGGTTTGTAAGGATGGAATACGAAATAGTTCGAAATGTAATTTTCTGATGTTGGAAAATTTTACCCAAAGGTCGGAAAATTCTGCATAAGAAACTATTTTTCATCCGATTGTCTTGAAACTCGGTTTGTACGGACAGAATACGAAATAATTTTACATGTGATTTTTTAATGTCAGAAAAAACGCCCCCATTTTTCATCCTGTTGGCTTAAAACTCGGTTTGTAAAGATATAATACGAATTAATTTGAAATGCTACTTTCCAATGTCGGAAAATTTGACCCCACGGTCCGAAAATTTACGGAAAATTCTGCGAGAAGAAAACTATTTATCATCCGATTTGCTTGAAGCTCGGTTTGAATGGTTGAAATTGAAAATGTGATTTTCCAATGTCGGAAAATGTGATCCCCGTGAGTAATAATGCCCGGAAAATTCAACATGCAAAATAACTATTTTTATTCTGACTTTAAACTCGTGACAGGGAAGAGGTTTGGGAGTGGATGTAATGTGGGCGGGATAATAGTGATAGTTGGGTGGGACTTGGGTGGGATTGCGGTGGGATGCGGGTTTCACGTTGTCTTGGAAATGGGTGGTATTGGGAATGGGAAGTTGGTGGGATGTGTGCGTGAAGCGGGAGGGATGAGGGCGGTAAGTGGGTGGGATTTGGGTGGTATGTGGGCGGATATTGGTTCTATACTGTTAAAGGCGCAGCGAAGCGCGACGGGTAATGTGCTAGTTAAATTCTATATGAAATTTCGACATGATTATTAAAATAGTGCAAAAGCCAAAAGGTAAATGTAAATGTAAATGGCAATACTTTCGGGTTTTGTTATTTTTGAACTTGTTGGGATAAACAACGGCTGCTTATTAACGGAGAATTCATCAAAGAACTGAAAATCAAATTTTCAAAAAGTAAGGCACTAACCGATATTTTCCGTGCATTCAAATTTCAAGATTAATTGAAATAAATGTTTACGAAGTTGTTCAATTGGGAATTAACGAACTTTGAGTTGCAATGCATCGAATAATTTCGTAACTTCTTGATCCATATACGGTAGATAGCTTAAAGATTGCAAGGGGCTTGTTTCTTACTTAAAAGAATTTGTTCAAATTACTTCGTTGGTTAATAGGTCAATTCAATATTAGTTCCACCAAAAATAATATAGTTATAAAGACAATGAAAATTAATTAAAAGAATATCAATAATTTAAGTAGCGTACTTCGCAGTTCATTCCCTTTTTCACTTGGTAAATAGTTCTAGTTATTTAGTTACTGGACTAGCAATTTTAAAAGGATAAATGCTTTTAAATTTTTTAAATGTGATACTCTAAAAAAAAACAATCAAAAAACTAGTTTAGAACTAGAAGCTTGTAAATGTAAAATGGGCTATTCAGCTCCAAAGGGGACAAGCCAAGCTTCTTTCAATCTCTTGGCGCCAACAGTTTAACGCCGAATCCGGCTGGCGACAATAGCTGGTGAAGGTGACAGGATGTGTAAAAGCGTTTCTCTACCTCGACCTTACGCCCAGCTGTCCAGCACACGAACCGCTGGGCCACACATGGCCACTTAGTTCCAATAAGCTTGTAATCTTGAAAAAATCTTAAAAACTAGATTTTATCATCACTCAATATAAAAACCCTCAGAAAAGTTCCAGCTAAAAATCTTAGCACGATTGTTTGAAAAACTAGTTCTATTATTATTATTATTATTAATATTATTTGCTTACAAACTTCGCAGAATTATTTTTTAAAATAATAATATCAATATTAATAAAAATCAAGTTTATAAGCGAAAGCATTGAAAACCAAAAAGTTCCCAATCAGTTGATCCACATGTCGTACACTGTGATGCAGCAACACAATCGGACTGCACCAAAATTATGATTATTGCTGATTATGGTATATCCTTATTGCCTTTAAACTACACAAATATGAATGTAAAAAAAAATAATAATTGCATATTCAACTATTCACCTGTAGATTATTGGCTTGGATTCAAAGTCCAGAGTGTTTACCACAGCACCATTTAATTTTAATTTTGACAGTTCCAAGATAAATTATGTCCAAATTGGAACTTCTGAAGCCTTGGAGAGGCCATCAAACATCAATATATCTCAATTTGGATTTTTGATAAAATTTTGCAAAACATATATCGCTCACTTACTTCAATACTGGCATAACTCAAAATAATCCATTTTGAGAAAAACGCGTTCAAAGTTCTCAATGGGTTTAACTCAGAAAAAAAAGATTCTTTTAGTGTTGAGTTAATTTAGTAAAATATTTGAAATTCAAAATGCTCTTTAATCAATATTGAAAATATGATATTTTAACTGAAAGCCGAAGTCTGCTTGCGCAATATTGACTGCAGGGCAACTGAGATATGACGCTCTTGCAATAACATTAAAATGAACCTTTAAAATTATATATCGACACAGTGGCGTAGATAGGGGGGTGTTTAAGGTGCTCAATCCCCCCCCCATTGAGTTCAAAAATCGAAATAACAGGGGACAAAATTCTAGATAAACGGAATATAAGTTCGAAAAGCTTGTGTTTCTTTTACAAAGAAGTAATTAAATAAATAAGATACCTTTAAATAAAATTTTAAAGACGCAAAAAAAAAACATTTATAAAATTTCATCACCCCTCATTGCAAATAGCTATCTACGCCACTGTATCGACATATTTTGAACTCACGTGAAAAGTATAAGAGATATCAATACGAAAACTTTTACACAAAATATTACACAACACAGCGTATATTTCTGCATCAATAAGTCAAAAATCGTTTCATTTGTTGAGTTATCATTTTTTGAGTCATTTTTTGAGTTATGCCAGTATTGAAGTAACTGAGCGATATGTTGTGCAAAGATCTTCATCTTCGTAAGGAGAACGAGAGCGCAAGTTAAAGTCGGCTCTAACCGACTTCGATATACCCGTTACTCATGAAAAAACATTTTTAACAGTGTTCCTGCGTTCCTGCGGGTGAACATCTGAAATGTATGCAACACTTTTTTAACTCGGCTATTTTTCACATTTTTGCTCATAACTTGAGAACCGCTCATCCGATCCTTATCATTACTTCGGCAAATTTATTCGTTTTGCTAATTACTAACTATATCTAGAAGGTACGAACAGATCTCAGAGATGGTAAGAGATAGAGGTTTGACATGTATGGGACAAATGCTTCTTATACTTGCAGGCAGATCAAGTTTATTTTCAATTTTTGCCACGCCCCCTCCCGCCCCCGCAATTTTGAAAAAAGTTATACCTCCTACAGTTTTGATGATGGACGTACCTTCTAGAGATAGTTAATAATTAGCAAAATGTATCGATTTGCCGAAAAAACGATAAAGATCGGATCAGCGGTTCTCAAGTTCACAACTTTCACAACTAATACCGCACAATCTTAGAGAAAGAGAGAGAGAGAGCGAGAGAGAGAGTGAGAGAGAGAGACTTTGAGATGAGCGCAGCACCAGCATTGCATTCAACTTCTACTCCAGGTACAGAGTATGTTATAGTCGGGCATGACCGACTTTCTAAATATGTGATAATATGTGAAAATAAGGACATTTTTGCCGTAGTGGAAATAGGTTATAAGTGATAGATGACATTTTGATTACTATTAAATGATTTTATTATTTGTATTTTGAAACATGTAAAAAAAATATCGGCACTGTGTCCCGTTGATCGTAATAAAATTTTTTAAACGGTGCTAAAATTTTTAATACGGTAGTGAAACTACCGACTGTGATAGGCACTAGCGATGAATGCTCTGATAAATAATTGCCAGTTTTATCAAATAATAAGAAAAATTGTAAGTAACGTACAAAGTATGTTATATTAGTTCTAGCAGTTAGTCAAAGCATAAGATGAATTTAAGTTTTAAATTTAATAAAATTTAATTAAAGCTAATATAAACAAAACAAGTGAGAAATTCGGTCAAGCCCGACTATGTCATACTCTGTACCAAGAGCAGGAGCTGAATGCAACGTTTCTGCTGCGCTCATCTCTAAGTTTCTCTCTCTCTCCCTCTCTCTTTCCCTCACACGTTGTTGAATAAAAATGCGGTGTTGG
This sequence comes from Lordiphosa clarofinis, assembly GCA_018904275.1. Taxonomy (NCBI): domain Eukaryota; kingdom Metazoa; phylum Arthropoda; class Insecta; order Diptera; family Drosophilidae; genus Lordiphosa; species Lordiphosa clarofinis. The sequence continues at coordinate 485,197 of JAEIGQ010000198.1, forward strand.
TTGTGAGCGCGTGGGAGGGGGTGGGGGAGGCGGGAATTTATTTTTGGTCATAACTTGAGAACCGCTCATCCGATCTTTATCATTTCTTCGGCAAATCGATACATTTTGCTAAATACTAACTATCTCTAAAAGGTACGAATCGTCTATCTTCAAAACTGTTGGAGATATAACGTTTTTTCCAAATTGCGGGGGCGGGAGGGGGCGTGGTAAAAATTGAAAAATAAACTTGATCTGCCTGCAGCTATAAGAAGCATTTGTCCAAAACATGTCAAACCTCTATCTCTTACCATCTTTGAGATGTTTGTTCATACGGACGGACGGACGGACGGACGGACAGACGGACAGACAGACGGACAGACGGACATGGCTATATCGACTCGGCTGTTGATGCTGATCAAGAATAAATATACTTTATAGGGTCGGAAATGATTCCTTCTTCTTCCTGTTACATACTTTTGCACAAACTTAATATACTCTGTGTACCTTTGGTACAGAGTATAAAAATATATTAAAATCTTGTTCCATATTTTGAATATTACTTTGGTAATGGTATTCGCAGTAGCCTGCTCGATCACGAATTGTAAAGCATAAGTTATTGAATTTACGGTTTTAAAAATATCTTACGTATTTTAAAAGCTATAATTTTGTCATCAAAAAAGTATGTAAGCCCAAAAAAGATAATGGACTAATGCAAAAGTAATTATTTTTATTTTATATGAAATGAAAAAAATAAAAGGCAGTATTTCTAAAGCCTGTCTGAATTAATCTACAGTTACAGTTAATCAATGCTAAAAGAAGCAACGGTCATGAAGTATTAGGAACTGCCTGTAGTAAATTCATCACATAAATGCGTATAAAGAAAGCCAAGATTTCAGTACCAGTCTTCCCAATCATGCCTGATTTAACTTTGATTAAGTACTGAACATTTCTGAAGAGTACTTTAAATTAATTTATGACAAAAAGTCAAAAATTTCTAATAAGAAATTGGAATTAAAATTGACAGTGAAACGCTGAAACCCTATTAAAAACTAACAGTTGGTTTAAGACATCCACGAACAAGATTTTAAAAATATCTTCATTATTTCAGCAGAGTCGAGTATTAATAAAAGTCTAGATCCCTCGAAAGTATCGCCAATTTTGGGAGGGAGTCGGTCAAAGCTTAAAGTATGACAATTTGCATAGGTTTTCCAACAAGTCATTTAATATTAATTAGCGAGTAACCTTTCCAATCCAGAACTGTTAACCCATTTCCCCAACAAATTCCTCAGCATAAAATTTCGCCCGCTTTCAGTTGTCAGGTATTTCAACTTTCAAAATGCCACTGCATATCATAGACATTCCAGACATTCGTTTACGGGCAGATGAAGCGATAACGACTTGTGTTTGATGACCCCCAAACCAGGTCCCCAACTCATCAGAGGCTCATCAGTGTCCAAGTCCGCGTCCGAGGTCTTGGCACGTGTAAACGACACCCAAATTAGAGGTAGATTATTTTATTGTCTGGCGTGTGCAGTTCCCATCAAAGCACACACAAAACAGAAAAGTCTATTTGTCTTTTTATCTCACTTCCAAGAAATGTGTTAAACTGAAACTGAACTGGGATACGCTGAGGCTGCTACTACCAAGGAGTACCTTCCCTCCAGTTCAGTCGCAGTTTGGTTATTTGATAAGATTGAGTTGCATTTATCAGCGGACAAATCATGGTCGACCAACCACCCACCCGCCTACCATTTATTTATTGTCATGTAAATGTGCTGTGGCTTGTGAGGGAAAATCAATTGGAATTGTGGCGCCAGTTTAATGACACGAAAAACAGCGGGCCGCTAGCTCACCTGGCCCAGACTCTCCTAAAGCGCTCAACTTAATTAAGTTATAAAAATTATATTTTATGCATACAATTTGCATTTTTATGAGCCACAAAATGTAACCTGCAATGGGAATTGATTTATGAAGCACGCGCTGTAGGCGCCTAGAAAATCTGACAAATTTTTGAGTGTTATTTTTTTTTTAGGTGTGACTTATAACATTTTTAACCGAATAAGGTGTTTTCTCTCTTAGATTCATCTCAGTCTCACACATCTACAATTTCAGTTAGCTGAAAAAACAGTTGATAAACTTCGGACATCATGAAAGATTCGCGTGCGCCTACTTATTTTTTGTTGTATAATAAAAGGTGTTCGTAGCTGAAAATCCATGAAAACCGCAAAATCAGCAGCGTATCAAAACCAGGCAACAACAATGAGAAAATGACAATTTTTTTGTTACATTTTATATGGAGAAAAACAAAATAAAAAATAAATTAAAGTGTAGGGCAAGATAGAGGCAAGATGAACAAGTTGAGCTGGCAGGAAATGTAAATGCCCTGATAAAAATATTGAGAGTAAAGTAACGCTCTGTAATGAAACTTTTCGCTCGGATATAACTAAAATAAAGTGCTGGAAAAGAAACCTTTACTTAGAACAAACTCTCTGACCCACCTGATAAAGTTGTTGAAGTTGGTCAATTCTTAACAACTCACCAAGTTGATGTAGGGCAACTTTGTAGCCAGATTCACAATTTTTTTTTATATAAGTTTTGCTCTTGCTAGATTTCTTTATAATTCTTTTTTTTATTTGCTGCATGTTTTGACATTTTTATAGCTTCAGTGATGACAGCAACGACATTGCGCATTTCTGCTTTGCTGCACATAGTAGGTGAAAGACAAACTGAGGCAAAATGGCGTCGGATGACATGCATATGTCAAAATTGATGGCACCCTGGAACTGCCCTGACTCCAATCTTTGTCCAGCTTATCGTTTTGTCTTTAAACGTTTTGCGGCTACTTGAGGACTTGAAGCTCCTTTTAGTTCATTCTTGTCTGTTTGTTAACTTTTTTGTTGGCTTCGGAACACCCATTTAACAAGTCAACCCGTACAGGCAAAACCATAAATATTGGCAATTTAACAGAGTCAACAGTATGGCACTCCGTTTGGAATCGGTGGTGGACTTGGGGGTCCATAATACACCTTGTCGTACACGATCCTTATCTCTTGGAATTTCTCGTGCGTGTTTGGCGTGCCACAAACAAAAATAAAACACAAGCAGAACTGTATGATGCCAAAGAGACGAAGGCGGGATGCCCTAACAATGGAAAACTATTTAGTATGGAAGATTTGTTTTTATATTCAAGGTGCATCGGCCTCAGAAATGAAAAGAAACTAAAAAAATTTATTTGGCTTTACACAGCCCAGATGGGCACAAGCAGAGCTTCTCACAATCTCATGGCTGTGTGCATGTAATTTTCAGACTAGAGAAAGAGACCTACTAAGGATACGCAAGAATCTCAGATCAAAAGTCTAACAAAAGACTCAAAAAAAAATAACGAATCACGACGAGAAAATATAGCTCAAAAGATAGTAACAATTATTTAAAGTACGAAAGAAAAGCTGTAAGAAAAGCCCGAAATAAGAGCTCCGGTTTCCACTATAAACATAACTTCATTCTTACTGAAAAACCTCAACTTAACAAATAAGTTTCCTAAATATAATCTTCTTCTTCTTCTTTTTTATTGGCCATTACAACCGTTTGACGGTCTGGGCCCCTGCGAGTAATGCTCTCCATTCGCTTCTGTTCTGTGTGAGCTGTGAGCTGTTACCAGTTGGTCACACCAAGCTCGGCAATGTCTTCCCGCACCTGGTCTTCCCATCTTAGTGGTGGTCTTCCCTTCTTGCCGCCTCCATAGTCAACCGCCTTCGATTTATACGCCTTTTTTACTGGAGCTTCTTCCTTCATCACCAGACTGGTGTCCCCATAGAGCTCATACAGTTCGTCGTTTCGAATGCGGAAATCATCGCCGACTTTTAAAGGTCCATTAATCCTCCGAAGAATTTTTCGCTCAAACACGCCAATCGCCGCTTCATCCGCTGCTGTCATTGTCCATGCTTTTGCGCCATATTTGCGCGACTTGTAAAGGGCTATTTTTGCTCTTCGCTTGAGGTCTTTGCTCTTGAACTCCCTACTTAGCCCATATCGCAAAAGTGATTCTTCGTCGGATTTCCAGACTGATGTTGTTGTTGCTGGTTATCGTCGTTCCGAGGTAGACGAAATCCTCCACAACATTAAAGTTGTACTTCTCCATTGTAACAGATTGTCCAAGACGCAATGACTTTCTATCCGCGGATACTAGGTACTTCGTCTTTTCCTTATTTACCGCTAAACCCATTAATTTAGACTCCTTCTCAATCTCTGAAAACGCCTTGCTTACTGACCGTGTGGTTTTGCCGATAACGTCAATATCATCGGCATAAGCAAGTAGCATTAGATCCTTATGAATAAATCCGCCGGTTCTGTTGGCATGTTTGCACTTGCGCAGTATATGTTCCATCAGTAGATTAAAGAAGTCACACGATAAGGTATCGCCCTTCCTAAAACCTCTTTTGGTATCAAATGGTTCGGAGAGGTTCTTTCCTTTTTTGACGGAGCTTTGCATACTTCTCAACGTCATCATGCAAAGTCGAACGTACTTTGCTGGAATACCTAAAGTAGACAGGGCTTTGAAGAAGCGTGACCTTATCGGTGTGTCGAAGGCTGATTTATAATCAACAAAAATGTGGTGTGTTTGGATGCCTCTTTCACAGGTCTTCTCCAGGATTTGTCGTAGTGTGAAAATCTGGTTTGTGGTGGATTTACCAGGTGTAAAGCCACACTGATAAGGTCCAATGCAACCCATATACGGCACAGAAGTTGGTGCATGCACTTTACCAATTCTTCGCCTCAGCAGGCAGCTCTTCAGCGCCTGGCGACTTGTTGTTCTTTAGCCTTCATATGGCTAAACAGACTTCCTGTTGGGTCGGCGGGTCTATCTCTATATTGTCGATTGGTGGCATCGCTACTTCTCTAAAGGCGGCATCATGTTCGTCATCGCCTCCCAGTAGGTTGGAGAAGCAACTTCTCCATTTGTTAAGCGCCACTTGTGGATCTGTGACCAGATTCTCCTGTTCGTCTTTGCATTGTGCGACTCTGGGCTTGAAACCTTCTGTTAATTGCTTAATCTTTTGGTAAAATTTTCGAGTCTCACTCATGCCGAATAACATCTCGACTTCCTCGCGCATGCGTCTTTCCTGCTCATTCTTTTTTCTTCTAAATAGGCGCTTCTCCTCTTTCCTTTTCTTCCGGTATAAGACTTTATCAGCATCCGCTTCCGTCTGCAAAAATGTCTTGTAGAACTCGTTTTCCTCTGCAGTAGCGCGTCGGCACTCCTCATCGTACCAAGACCTTTGAGGGGACTCGGAGTACCCGAGTATCTCCTCGGCAGCCGCTCTCATGGAGTGCGATATACACTGCCACTGTTCGCATATATCGGAAGGGAATGGGGAGGATTCCTTGAGCAGTTGGGCGTGTTTTGCTGTGTAGGCTGTGGATGTCCATTGTGATTGCAGCTTCTCGACGTTTAGCTTTCGTCGTGTGCCAGTGCGTGAGGGCTAATAATTCGGCTATATTTTCCAGCAGTCGTTTTTCTCTAAAATAAACAGAAAACGAGAAAGGCAAGGCTAACTTCGTCCGTGCCGAAGTTTTTATACACTTGAAATCGCTTGTCTCAACGGTTAGCGACTTTGACCAAACTTCGCAGATCAGCTTAAAAACATTTAATATTACCCATGACCGTGATTGAGAGCGGTAATATTAAGAAAAAAACAGTTTTTCTAATTAAAATCCATTTTTCGACCGATCATTTGTATGGCAGCTACAAGAAGTACTTATCCGATCCGGTCGGTTCCGACATATTAGCAGCGTGCAGACAAAAGAAGACTCTGTGCAAAGTTTCAGCTCGCTAGCTTCAAAACTGAGGGACTAGTTCGCGTAGAAACAGACAGACGGACGGAAGGACAGACGGACGGACAAAGCTTAATCGACTCAGCTCGTCACGCTGATCAAGAATATATATACTTTATGTGGTCAGAGATGATTCCTTCTATGCGTTGCAAACTTCTGGGCAAAATTATAATACACTTTTCAAGTGTATAATAAAAGCAGAAAAAATTAGCTCAATTTAAAAATATAAAACACCATACTTTAAACCAGACCGCCCACCCGTTGTTCTGCCTAAAAGGCAATACGTTATAAAATGCTAGGCGGACTCAGCGCATAAGAAATCGCCTAGCTTCGAAGTGAGCTACAGCAACCACTTCCAAGCGAGTGGACGGCGCAGCTAGTCCACCGAGATTCGCTGGTCAGCGAATTTAAGGGATTTTTCATTTCATATTGAAAAAAAGGGATTTTTTGACATTTCGAAAATTTGTGGGGTGTTGAGAACACCACATTTAAAAGTTTAAAACTCGTGTTTTTAAGCCATTGTTCTTTATTAAATGAAAAAATTAACAATTTGTCTCATATTCTGAATTAGAAAATATCAATGAAAAGTGAAAATTGATTGACGGTAGCCTGCTTGTTTTCTTTTATACATATAAGAGTACGTTTTGCCGGTAGCTGTTCTTTTGTTTGCCTTTTTTAGTGCTTCTTTTGAAACGTTTTTCTTCTGCCTTATTGCGCATCATAGAAATAATCTCTTCGGAAGTACAAACCAACTTTTGGACAGAGTGGCTCACAAAAAGCTTATCTTATTTTTTTATGGGGGACGGCACATAACCAAAACCAATTTTTTTTCAAAAATGCATATTTCTATCAAAAAGTCAATTGACCAAAGATATTTCATTCATACTTACTTTTGGCATTCCGAAAAAATTTTTACAAGTCAAAAATAAAAAAAAAATCTTATTATTTTGAAAAAAAAAATCGCGTTCTGGAGCACAAACTTAAAGAACGTGTTGACTGATCGGTTGCTTGTCAAAAGTTAGGAAATAAGAAGGGAGACACTTGACATAAACAAAAAACTGTAGTTTTTTGTTGCCAATACTCGCGTGGCTTACAACACCCCCTGGCTCAGAACCCCCCATCCTCCCCCAATGACTCTTTTGGGTGTAGGTATTTGGCCTCCAAAAAAAGTTCTTTCAACTGGTATCGTAATGGTATCGTAAAATTCTTCAGTATTAGGCGCAAATCAGCAACAAATTAATTTTGACCGAAAATCCTTTAAATCCAAAAAGTGTTAAGATGATGCAATACAACATTTCATATCGATACTTGGGCACGCACCGAAAAGTACCTATTTAGTCCCTCACCTATTGACTAGATGAATGGAAATGAAGACCTAAAAAGTACTCGATTTTGAAAATACCGAGGTTAGGTATATTTTCTACACAAAATATGAATCTACAAATAACTAAGTTCTTCCAATTAGTTACTATTAATATTTATTATGCTCTTTTGCCATATTCCACCTGATCAGACATCTCTATAAAAAACTATATAGAGTTAATAATACCTCAGAGCTGTACCAAGTAATGTGGTTAATATAGGTAAATGGGTAGGCGCACTTGCATGTCTTCGGTGTTTTTGCTCGGATCGTGTTGTGGTATACAGAATAGATAGATATTGGGTATACCTTAATATATATTAAGTCACTAGGTTCAGACTTAAAAATCGCTCTGACAGTTCTTTGCGGTTAGAAGGAGAAGGAGGAGGAATTTGCCAAATCTGAAGCAAACTTGATCTGAATACGGTATACACCGAAAATTGTGGTTCTTCTTCTTATAGTCTGTGAGATCAACGCGTTTATACAGCTGCTAAAAGATCGGAGAGGTGGAATTTTCTAAATCTGGAACAAATTCGATGTGTGTTCAGAAGACTACTTAGGAAAAAGCAAAGATGAAAACAATCTTCTAAGTTTTACCAATCCACGGCAATAAATTTACTAATAGAGCAAACTGCATCCACATTAAGCCAGTGCTCCTTAATTATTTAAAAAAAAAAGCTAAATTTCAAAGAAAACTGGCATTATAAAATTTTGTTAAGTTAATTTTGGCCAACCTCATGAGAAGTGCACACTACCCGCAGTGCGAACCTGATCAATCGCTGGCCTGGCCTGGTCAGGAGCTGTCGCTGTTCAGTTGCCGACTTCGAGAACGGGAATGGAGTGCGCGTGAAAAATTAGCCGTGGAAATGCATGTCGTGGCTGTTGTTCATGTTGTTGTTGTTGTTGTTGCTGTTGTGGCCTGTCGCCATTTCTCGTGCTCCGACTAATAAGCGCAACATGCTCATAAAATTTCGAAAGCTGCGCTCCGTCTGATTTTATTTCATTTTAAATTGTACACGCGCTTTAAACATTTCCGTTTGAATTTGGGAAGGAGTGTGGGTTAGGCTTGGATTTAATTTTATTTCGTACACGAATCATTAGGGCTTGTTGAACAACGCGTTTTAATGACAAATTAATAACAATGCCAAAGAGTATAAGCGACAAGCTTTCTATTTTCAATAATGGTCCCTCGAAGATGTTGTCTTCCCCCACCACTCCCTATCACCGGCATACTACACGTATAACCATTGACGGGGCCCCACAACGATGGCAACAACAATGCAGACGACATACATGAAACGCAGAAGAAGACAACGAAGCGTGCCAAGAGATGTCGAGGGTCAAGACAGTTGAAGGTATTAACCCCTGTGTAACTGTATTTTCAATCGGTTCAGACTAGTTTAAAATCTAGTTTCTACCAGGAGCAACATTTGTTTGTGGACTCATTTTGATCGATTTCAATTTTATTTTAGAAAAACGGGATGGAATCAAACATCTAAGAGCCAGTACGGTTCAAATTTGTTGGTCTTTAATTTAACAGTGATTATTAGTAGGCAAGCCAGATTTGAACCAAACCAGTTTGAACCAAGAATTCTGAAAAAAATTTCAAAGCGAACCAAACTTTAAAACGGACCAAGAGTGCTTAAGTATTTCAGCCTGAACCTGTTCTAAGCCCAAGTAATCGTTTCGGTTGAAAAAACATCATGCCTTAAAATAACAGTTTGTTTTCTTTTCTGGTCGATATAGTGTGACTGAATTTATAATAAGTCAAGCAAGTACAACGAATTTGTTTTAAAAACTCTGAATAGAGGAATAGAATTTATTTTAATCTCGACACCAATTATAGCCTTAATTTTTAAATACTTGATTTAAGTTTATTAAATGATTCTCAAAAGCAAAAAGTTTTACGAAATTTGAGTATTCCAGGATCGAGGTGAAGCTTATGCTGTTTATCCAATATATATCTGTTGCTCCTCGGCAACCATCTTCAGGGACACTACAAAACAATTTTCGAATAATATTGTAACATTGATTTGATCAAAACACACAAAGCATTTATACATACATCATTTTGTTCCGTTCGGCGTGGAGTGGGATACCGACTAATTGTTACTCACCGAACTTCGAAACAACAACAAGAAAACCACTACAGCAAACCCTTCACCCCAGATATGCTACATAGAATAGACACTCAAACTAACAAGAGACTTAACTACGAAACGGCCACTGAACGGACACCTTAACTGGCGCCTCAAACTCCAAGTATCCCAATGCTTTAGCAAATTCTTTAGCCTCCTCTCTCAAGAACCCGAATAGAGGAAGATTTCATTCCGTATTGTCAACCTGCCTTATCAACATCTTCGTAAGCACAGGTGCAAATCCTTTTGCGTTTTGAGCTGAATTGTGCCTTTGTTAAAAGCTCTGCAAAAAACTCCAAACTGCACGGAAATTTCTTTGTTCTTTTTCTTGCAAAAAGTATGACGCCAAGATGCGCCTGCCCAAAAAACTGTAAAAAGCTTCTGATCCAATGAAATCGGATGCAAACATTACTAGTGTTGACATTTTGTTTTGCTACTGTTTTCGTCACATTCATAATTCGGAACTTAATACATTTTTACACAGACAAACAAAATAAATCTATTTTGATATTCATCTAGGGTTGTCGAAAATATTATCGAAATATCGATATTTTTCCCCAAAATGACGAATATGCAAAACATACGAAGGAGAGCCAAACATACCGAAAATCGAACGAAATTGCAGTGTTCAAGAAACGAGTTCGTTATATATTGAACTTCATCATACGGAAGTTCGTAATAGAGAAGTTCGATTATATGAACAATTTATTGATTTTCTATTTAAATGAAACGTGAGCCGAACCAAGGCTCGAACCAAAACCCTCACCCAAAAACCTCAACCTTTAAAATTTAACAATTGGTAAGTTTAAGTTAGCAACATACCATGCTTTTGTTCATAATAAATCAGCCTTCGACACACCGATAAGGTCAAGGTTCTTCGAAATCCTGTCTACTTTTGGTATAACAGCAAAGTATGTTCGACTTTGCATGATGACCTTGAGAAGCACGCAAAGCGCCGTCAAAACAGGAAAGAACTTCTGGTTCGGCCATTTGATACCAAAAGTGGTTCTAGGCAGGGCGATACCTTATCGTGTAACTTCTTTAATCTACTGAAAATCGGTCTTGACCGACTTTCTTACTTGTTTTTTTTTAACGCCTGAGAAGAAATTTGGTTTAATAAATCCCAATACATATATAGATGTTGAAATCGCAATTGCATTTAAAATTCGATAACTTTTGTTGAAAGACTTTAAAATGCAGTATCTTACGATGTGATATGATAGTTATTGATTCATAAGGGCGTAAAGTAACGAATGAAAATACCTATTGGTCTTAACGAAAACCTATAAAGTGACGGGTTTTAGTAGCAATTCATTTGTCGATAATTTGAAACGTAACAACTTTGTATTTTGTACTTTTAAATTATATTTCTCTACTGTTGACTCTCATTATCTCTTCTTTTAATATTTTACCCAGTCTTTATTCAACCCCGCCGACCCGCAACAGGGTTAAGCCCGCAATCTTTAATCTGCTGCATTCTCTTAAGCTATCTTACCAGTTAATTGATTGTCACATTCTTTGTGTGTGTCTGTCTTAGGTTGGGTCTCTTCCACACACCTCCTCCCTTCCCCAACTCCAATGCAGACGTGTTGTTTTTTATGATTGTCCATTTTTGACAATGAAAATTATTAGAATGTCGCACGTTTTAGGTGCTGTAATTTAATTAAAAAATGATGTCGCCACAGCCCGCATCACATGGGGTCTATGTATATGAGGGTTTCCCAGAATATTCACACAGGTGACCAATAGCTGCCCGTTTTTAAGAGTTTTCGGCAACTAAACTAATTTATTAATGATGGTGGGAAATAACTCCAGCTGTCCGATGAAAGGATCACAAACAAACCTCTTGACTTTCATTTTAATAAATATTTGCTGAAGAGAAAAGGACTTCCGTTCCTGCGGTAAATACAGCTGTTTGGTCACAGAGAAAAAAATTGATTTTCGAACTGAGCAAATGAAGTTTGCATTTCCAGAGTGAGGAGAAAGAGTAGGAGGAGGAGACGGTAAAGGGAAAACTTGTGCGGCTTCTGTGTTCGGTTTTTTCTTGAACTGAGCCTGTGAACCTGTTTGGAATGGTGGGTCTGGAAACCATGAATGAACGCCAACGGGCATTGTCACTGTCAATATGTAGAAATGCACTCAAGGTAACTTCCTACTTTACTCAGATCGTATTTCAGCCTAACCTCTTTTGCACTAGCAGATTATTGGCCCTTGCTCTTACCTCCGCCTAGTGTCATTCCTGGGCCGTATTTAGCGGTCAACTGTAGAGTAAAAAAAAATGTTACAGACATTGAACAAAATGGCGATTGCAAACATGTATTTCAATCTGGTTTCCCCGCCCCACAATTTGCCCAGGGGCTGTGGGAATTTTTAATATTGATTGATTGACCAGACGTTGCGAGCAAGAGAAGAAGCAAGAGAGAGCTCAGTTCCCGCAACATTTTTTAAAGTCGTACATATTTACTGGAGTTTTTGGAAGCCCTTACAAAACTTTTCGAATTATAAACTTTTCCTATTTTGTTGAGTCACTGTCTAAATTGAAAGATTCAATAGGTTAAGTAGGTTAGGCTAAAGTGAAAGCTGCTTTTTGTGCTAGTTGTGTAAAACAGAAAGGATCAATTGCACCTTAGTAAGCTCCAGAGAATTCCATTTTAGACAACCAGAACAAAGCAGAATTAAATATTTACAACTGTCAGTTGTTGTTTTTTACAGGACTTCCTCAGTCTCCCATTATTGTTTCTTTTTATGTGAAGAACTCTCCCCAAGGAGGAGCACAGATTGATGACAACATTTGTTGTGACAAGCATTAACTAGTGGTTTCACACACATTTCCCCAGCCCCTCCACCATTCAACATCCCCCAATTAGCAGCGACCCTAAAAACGGAAACAAATTGCGTCGACACCTAAAAACAGACCAAATCTTCTTTGTTTTTGTGTGTGTCTCTGGGGATGGGGAGCGAAAATATTAATAAAATAATAATTAATTGTGTGAAGTAAACAAATAAATGTTAGTACCAAATAACCGAAAAATTGTGTTGGAGTTGCTATATTGCACTTAACTTCCCACAGGTTTTGTGTTACTTCGCCGCAAACACATGAAAAATGTTCTGTTAAATGTTGAAACCAAAGTTGAGACGTAAAATTGGAGTCGCCAACATGTTTACATAAAATGGGTTCAAATTTTTTGTTCAGATATTTTATTATAAAAAATAAGTTTTCGCAGCGTTGCAGAAAGTGTGCAAGAAATTGGATCATTCTAGGTAGAATGTGCATGGATTTAATCCTCGCCATATGGCTTGTAGCTCACAATCTGACGAGCCACGATGTTTAGTATCTCCCGGGCAGGCATATCTTGTTGTTCTCTCACAATGGCCGTTATCCGAGCGCACTCCTTTATATAGTTCTCCAATTCACGCTGATTGAGAGCCCGCCTTGTGGGTTCCTTGGCCTGCAGGGCCTGCAAACACTGACCTGTCATATGGGCCAATTGTGAGCGTGCCGGACTGAAGGTTTCGTCCAGATCATAAAGCTCCAAGGGCGGTGCTGGCGGTTCACTGAAAATTGGCGGAAATGTGGCCAATTGCAGAGCTGGCAGTGGTATCTCGAATTGTGGTTTTATTATCCTCAATGGCTCGTACTTTACACGAAGCTGTTCGTACGTATCGATGACATCCTTAAGCAGGCGATTGCTTAGCGCACACAAAGTCATGTCAAACATTTGCTTGAAGTCCGCTGGCATTTCGGTGCCAATCGAGTCGATCAGACAGGCCTTGGGCATATCAGCAAGAAAGGCCAGATCGGTGAAGTGTTTGTTATCGCTGAGCTGGTTGGGGGTAAGAGAAAGAGAGAAATAGGCTGAATATTTATAAGGTATAGAAAATCTGCATATATATTAAAGATATAATTCTATAAATTAGGAAAACTGTGATACTAATCATTGATTACTAATAGAGAAACCAATAAATAGTGTGAGAGTGTGCCAGAAAAAGCCTAATCATTATAGTTTTCCTGCCCAAATACCAAGGATAACAAGCATTAGTTCCTTCCTCTAAATCTTCTCCAACTTTCATTATGATTCATGGTAACTAAATTTAATGCAGGGATCGCAAATAAGAGTTATGGACTTTAAAAAAATCAAAGCCCAATAAGTGTCCTAGACCCTTTTGGAGACACCCCATATACGAATTTTGAGTGAGCAATCCAAAATCAGGATAAACTTTTATTTTCAATTTTTAAATAAAAATCGAAAAATAACTCTTATTTTTATTATAAAAATTGAAAATAAGACTTATTTTTGATTTTTATTTATAAAAATTGAAAATAAAAATTGATTTTGAATATCTTTTAAACTAAAAGGCGCATTTCAAAAGTGAATACCTTTCCAATACCTTTCCAATGATACCTCAAATGTCCTTGAAGGATCAAGGATAAGGATTAAGGATACCAACGGAGGAGATAGCTATATCAACTCAGCTTGTCATGCTTCCTCCTGTGCGTTACAAATATCCTGACAATTTTAATATACCCTCTCCAAGGGTATAGAAATATCTCTTTGTCCTTAACTCGGAAATCATATCCCCTTTTAAACCGCATATCGACTTGTTTTTTACACCCGTTACTCGTAGAGTAAAAGGGTATACTAAAGTCGTGCAAATGTATGTAACAGGCAGAAGGAATCATTTCCGACCATATAAAGTGTATATATTCTTGATCAGCATCAACAGCCGAGTCGATATAGCCATGTCCGTCTGTCCGTCTGTCTGTATGAACACCTAGATCTCAGAGATGGTAAGAGATAGAGGTTTGACATGTATGGGACAAATGCATCTTTTTTCTGCACGCAGATCAAGTTTGTTTCAAATTTTGGCCACGCCCCCTCCCGCCCCCGTAATTTGGAAAAAACGTTATATCTCCTACATTTTTAGGGATAGACAATTTGTTCCTTCTAGATGTAGTTAGTATTTAGCAAAATGAATCGATTTGCCGAAGAAATGATGAAATTCGGATGAACGGTTCTCAAGTTATGAGCAAAGAAGTGAACCAAGACCCCCCGCTACCCACCCTAAAAAAATGTTGCATACTTTTTTGATGGTTACCCTAAGGAATGCAGGAGCACTGTTAAACATGTTTTTTTCATGAGTAACGGGTATATCGAAGTCGGTTAGAGCCGACTTTAACTAATGCTCTTGTTTTTTTAGATGATCCAATGACGAGCTATGATCAACACGTTTCACTTTTGAACTGGCTTAGCCGGCTGGTTCGGCTTGCTTTATAGTACCAGCCTACACATCAAGTTTTCAGTTCAAAGCTTAAGTCATTTCTAAGAAATGACTCTTAACCAAGGCTGAAAACCTCTGAAATTCTGTAAAAGGTTCGGCTTTTAAACTTAAATTCAATAGAAACAGCCCTTTCAATAATATCAATGTTGGACTCTCTTCTTATTTACAAGCAAAAATTGTGACACTGATACGTTTCTTATGCTCTATCTATGTTCTTCATTGTTGGTCATCCATGGTTCGGGGTTCACTATTGTCAAAACCATGGCAATTTAGTTATTTTTCTTATGATCTTGACAATGTTCTTTACCTTTGGTCATCCGTGGTATTAATCGCGGTTCGGTATTATCATAAACAGGGCAATGAAGTTATGTGTGATAGTTTGTGGTCTTGAAAAACAGTTTCTTAAGCATTTCGCGGTTTTGTTACCATTGAGATCCCTTACCTGCGAATTGCGCCTATGCATTGATGCTAAAAAAAGATTTTTCACTTGGTTGACAATTTCGTCTTTCATAATTACTATTTTTATCCTCATTGGTTTTGTTCGCTATTTAATAAGTCTTCAGTCAGTGTAAATGGTTTAAATGCCTCAACTATCACAAAGTCTGTAAATTCGTTTTACACTCCGTGTACTCAACTAAAAACCATTTTGTACTTAACTAAAATTGTTTAGTACACACGAGTGCTGAACACAAAAAAAGTTCGGTACTTGCTTTTTTCGGTCGGTGCGTTACAAATTATTTACCGTTCTTGTGATTTCGTACAGTGAAATGTTAAATTGGCTATATAGCTCCTCCAACGGGGCCAAGCCATATTCTCATCTCACATGGACAGTAAAACATATAAATATCAGTTTGAAAATTTTACACAAATCAGTGTACACAACACAGCAAATATTTCTGCATCATTAAGTCAAAATTAGTCATTTTTGAGTTATGACAGACTTGAAGTAATTGAGCGAAATGTATAAGCAGCGGCATTGAATCAATAAAAAAATTGGTATCCTTAATCCTTATCCTTGATCCTTCAAGGACATGTGAGGTATCATTGGAAAGGTATTGAATCATAGATCATAGATATATGTCCACTTTTGTAATGCGCCTTTTAGTTTAAAAAGATATTCAAAATCAATTTTTATTTTCAATTTTTATAATAAAAATTGAAAAATAAGTCTTATTTTCAATTTTTATAAATAAAAATCAAAAATAAGTCTTATTTTCAATTTTTATAATAAAAATAATTCTTAAAAATGATTTTTATTTTAAAAATTATAATCGTTACGATCCCTGTTTTAATGTCACAAAATTGATCCATTTTTGCAAACTGTTTTAGTAGGATGTGTTTCTTGGGGGCTCCAGATCACAAAGCCCAGAATTTCTTAAGTCTAGCCTTAGTTTTATATCCATGTCCTAGCGGAATATGACACAACTTGCTGAAATACCCACCGAACTAAAAAACTTAAGTATCTTAAAGATAATGGATATAGAAATAGCTGTGCAATTATGATAAATATTTTCTGTTCACTGACAAGGGCGTAGCCAGCGTTCCCAAAAGGTAGAGACGTTTCTAATCATTTCTTTCATCATATATTGTTCAGGGATGCAAACCGATTTCAAAATGAACCGAACCAAACCGTAACCGAACTTTTAATTCTAGCTGATAAACCGAACCCAAAGCCAAAGAAGGTCCAAACCGTTTCGGAGTCGGAGGAACCAAACCTGAACCGAAGCAGAACAATTTTTTCTTCCCGAACCTGAACCGGAGCAAAATATTGTTGAAAAGGGTTCGGTTCACAGGGATTTACAGAATTTCTTAAACTTGCAAAAAAAATCGATTTTTTCAAAAAAACCCACATTTTTAATGTTCAAATCCAAAAGTTGGTACCTTATCAGCAAAATCAAAACTTCGTGTTTGGTTTTTCTTTAACGTCATTTAATGCAGCTTACATTAAAACAAAGTTGGTTCGAATAGGACACTTAATGTGGCCACACGACCAACAAATGTAAGAATACCTCTCTAATGCAAATATCTCGTGAACCTGACGTGCTGGAAGAAAACGGACAATTTACCTGAGTTCAGCTTCCAAAAATACATAAGGAACGGTTGCAAAAGTTCTCTGTTGCAAAAAATGGCCTTTTTTTGTAAACTTGTGATATTAAGCATTCTGTGTAAGTATTTTGAAACCGTTCGATTTGAAAAAGAATGATCCATATATCTTATCAATTTAAGTTAGAAGCCATACAAAGTGGCAAAGAAACTATAACGTGTGTGAACTCCTGCCCATCGCCGATGTGGCCAGTGCTACCCATAATAATGGTTTGTTTATTTATAACTCTACAATCGATCATCCATCCAATCATCCATACAATCTTTAATCAATAATCAATAATGGCGAATCAATAAATAATCTTGATTACTTAAGGGTACTGTATACCTTCAGGAATTTTAAAAGTTTTTTTTATATGCTTTTACGTTCTATTAGGGTCTTATAAACATCCTGTAAAACTTTCAAGCAGATCCGAAAATATGCTTTAGAAAAATAAACAAAAACAACTATTATTCCCGACTCTCTTATATGAAAACAAACATTTTTTCGGTGAAAGCTAACACCCAAAAGCATCAAATCCATGTTGAAATCAATAAAAACTAGAGCGCAAGTTAAAGTCGGCTCTAACCGACTTCGATATACCCGTTACTCAAGAAAAAACATGTTTAACAGTGTTCATGCGTTCCTTAGGGTGAACATCTGAAAAGTATGGAACACTTTTTTAACTCGGCTATTTTCTCCTTCGATCTTTATCATTTCTTCGGCGAAACGATTCATTTTGCTAATTACTAACTATCTCTAAAAGGTACGAAACGTTTATCTTCAAAACTGTAGGAGATATAACGTTTTTTCCGAATTGCGGGGGCGGGAGGGGGCGTGGCCAAAATTTGAAATAAACTTAATCTGCGTGCAGATAAAAGAAGCATTTGTCCCATACATGTCAAACCTCTATCTCTTACCATCTCTGAGATCTAGGTGTTCATACAGACGGACGGACGGACGGACAGACGGACATGTCTATATCGACTCGGCTGTTGATGATCAAGAATATATATACTTTATATGGTCGGAAATGATTCCTTACTCTACGAGTAACGGGTATAAAAACAGTTGTCGAATCTTTAAATGTGATTATCTCAGAACCAAGGAATCAAACCGAAACGAATTTCGGTTCCGGTTCTGTTACGTACCGAAACTAACGTTTCGGTAAAAGGTTCTGTTTTAGTTGTGCTACTGTTTCGGTATTCGGTTACGGTTCCGGTACCCTTTTTTTTCGGAATCGTACCAGTACGTACCGGTATGGACCGGTAAAACTAACAAAAATTTTTAAACTTAAGTTTAATCAAAGTGGGTAAGTCACGGTACACATATATGATTACATAAATTATCAATTTACTTTAAACTACTATAAAATTAGTTACAAAGAAGGTAAATTAATGATTATTTCTTAGAAGCGTAATAGCGGTCAATGTATTTCCGTCCATCTGATTTCTTAGCGGAGTCATAATAAACTTCACGCCGGAAAATAAATGCTCTACGCAGCAAGAATAATTTTTGATAGTTCATACAATTCCGGAAACTTTGTCGAATTTTCTGTCCACCATTTAAGAACATTATCTTTATTTTGTAAACGTTTTAGGCTCATAAAAACCTTGATCAGGCATCATACGTTAAACTGTCTTGTCAAAATACTAAACTATTTGTATTGTCCTGATTCTTTTCTTAGAAATTCATATATAAATCGACTTCATCTCCACTTTCAGACAAAATAGTTGGGTCAGAGCTGCTTTCCTCATTTAGTTTCAATTAAACAGAAGTGGATAATATTCTTGAAAATATACATATAAGTCGAAGCAGTTACACATGTACTTTTCTGTTCAGAGGTTAGCCTGACACTATAACGAGGGTCTAAGAAAATACCACATAGGAATGCACTATTTTCAAAGGGACTGGTCGCGCGATTTTGAATTTCACTGAACTAAAGTTTTGCTAAGCCAGAATCTTTTTTTATTGGAAAATAACAATTCAGCCAAATTGCGTAAAAATCCGCCAAATCTAACTGCTCGTTTCGCAGTCTAGTAGTTGCACTCAGAACCGAAACCGTACCGGTACAACGTTTATTTTCTTTTCGGTCTCTTCGGTTCTAAAAATATCGGTTCTCGGATACCGGTATACAAAAAAAAAATAATAACGGTTCCGGTTCCGGTACCGGCTCTGAGTTTCAATCGGTTCTTTTCGGTACACGGTTTCGGTTCCGGTTTGATTTCCTGCTCAGAAACACTTTTTCCAAAATGGTTGCAAAAATTTAAAGAGTATCTGTCGACTGATTTTTAATTTTTTTATTAAATTACTCGTAACACCCACCATTCTGGTGTGAACTAGGATATTTTTGATCGCTCGAAAAATAACGGAGCTAGGACCCATACAGTGGCAAAACAAGGCGACTTTCGAAATTTTGACTTTAGAACCCCATAACTCCGTTCTCAAAAAAATTTAGCTGTGAATAGGACTACAACAACAACCGCAAGAACAACAACGAAAATGTTAAATTTTAGTTTAACAGAATACCTATCGAATGAAAAAACCCCTTTGTTAATATCATTTATAGTTAGAGGAATTTAATTTTTTGTAAACCTTTTAAAACAGCCACCTGAAGGTATACTACCCTTAATATCAAGCCATCTAAAATAAGGTCTCATACGGTCCAGAAATTCACACCCTTCCCTTCAGAGTACAATATATATGGTTAGTGTGTCGTGTTTGATACCCACCACCGTAAAAAATCTGTACAAATAAAAACTGCCTCGGGCAATTGGCATCATTTTTTGTTCATGTCAATCTAACTTTGCAATTTTGCAAAAATCTAAGCTTTAGTGAATTTTTTTTGGAAATTTTGTGGTTTTTGTGACAGTTAAATTCATTAAGTCTTTATAAAATTCGTTAGTCAAAATAAAAATTTGCAAATTTTGTTCATATAAATTATATTTATCAGTCTGCATTGCTATCCACCAATGCCTGCGCTTTTGTAAATATTCAAAGGAAAATTTGGGAGAATTCGCGGAATTGTTGTACACCTCTTATAGATGTTTCTTCATTTAGCATTTATCCAATCCTCATAATAATCGTAGCGCTAATCGTCAAGCGCTTTAGTAAATACTTTCAAATAATTTTCCAAATTTCGCGTTTTTATATGTTTGCTTAGTTTTATCCAAATACTTTTAGCCACTTGTGTGTGAAACCGCTATCATAAATTCTCTTATAATAATTTTGAAAATTTCGGGGCTTTTCGACCATTTCGACCTATGTTGAAGTCCAGGTAATCAACTATCTGATGTCACCCAAATTCGTTAACCCATTTGTGAGTGATTGAGTAACAATCGGGCAAAAATACTAATATTTTTTTGTATTTATAATATTAGTAAGATGTCCATGTGACTGGTGCATTAAACATAAGTTGTAATTTGTAGTACTGTGGTATATATAACCAATAAATCTAAATAACTCACCTCCACATCGTTAAAATCCAAATGGGTATACAAAATCGAATCTCCTCCTATTAATTGTAGCACATACTCCAATATGGCGTCATTCGTTTTATCCTGCAAATACTTATCATGCCACATATAACCCGAACCCAAGGCCAAAATCTTGCCACCCTTGCCATTCGTATAATATCCTGCCAGTGGACGATTGAAAGGATATACCACGGGACCCGTTGTCAGCAACACATTGGCCGGTTCCGATACATTTAATGTGGCTCCATAGGGATATTGGAAATGGATTTTGTATTTCTCATCGCTGAAATCATAGTCAACCTTCTCGATGTCCGCTTTGATTAAATGCCGCCACATGGACTCGCAGACGACTCCGCCACCCACAATGCATTCTTTGGGATGGAAATTCTTGTAGTAATGCGGACGTACCACGTTGTCACTGTTGATATAGATGCCGTATTGTTCCAAAAAGAAATTCACATTGGTATTGAACTCCTGTTCCCCTCCCTCACCAAGGAAAATTAATAAACTTCCACCCACCACTTCGATATAATGTTTGAGCACATCAAATTCATCTTCAGTAAAGCGTTCTTGGGGACCGGCCAGGACAAAAATTTTTACTCGCGAAAGGCGTTCCTTTTTGAGTTCAGCATCAGCATCGTTTCTGCAAAAGTAATTGAAACATTAATTTGTGTAAACTTTCAATAGAATTATAATAAATCTGACTGTTCGACATTCCAATTGATTTTCAGTTTGCGATGCAGCATTTTATAGTTGTCTGTAATTTGAAAACGCTCATTTTTAGAGGTATCAAAACAGATTATGGGTTTGTTGGACATCTTCTTAAGTGAATTTTTTAATTGTTTTAGTTTTGTTTTGGATTTGTTTACATTTGTTTGGTTACCCGGGCAACTGAAAGGCGCCATCTGGCGAGTTCAAAAGACAACACTGTGTACCAGGTGGCAGCACTGAAATTGAGATGCAAATATCGAACGTTGAGACCGCTTTATCGATCATCTCTAATAAACTGGCGTTCTTGCGAGTGTGATGAGTTAGCTTTAAAAAAGTTGAAATTCGTGAGAGTAGATTTCGTGAAAATAAATGAATTCAATAATATATTAATATATTTTTTGTATTTAATATTAGAATATTAAATTCACAATAAATTTGGCACATCGTAAAATAAATTGTAGAAGAGTTTGTGACCTACAATATTTTATAAGCTTTTTACACTGAGCACATCTAACATCCAACATCCTCTTATGACTATTTACAATGACGGAATTTTCTATCTTTGTAGCATTTACTTATTAGACGTAGACGCACTCAACATTTTTACATAACAACAGCCTAAAAATTTCGGTATTCAAGTTCCAAATTACCTCAACCCGAAAAATGTTTGCTCCCACGTTTTGTAAATAAAAAACGTATCATGTATCAGTACACCATTTTAAATAAATTCAAAAATAAAATAATCTCACTTCAAAAGCCGTACATAATTTAGCTGGAAAACAACTTAGCTGCCGTCTCCGCCAATGACATCTCTAACACTTACGATATTACTATCGATTTTTAAACTATCGATAGTTACACGCCTACGGTCACACTGTCCTTAAGTCTCGCTGTGTGGAGGAAAAATTACGAAAGAAATTTCGGCCGTGTTCATTTTTCATTTAAGACCGACAAATAATTGCAATTTCGAAGAATGGCATCGATGTGTGGACGCATGGCGCTTCGTGCAGCCGCTCGCCAAAACGTTACATACACGCCCGTGCGTTTTTGTAAAAGTAAGTAAAAACGCCCGCTCCGCTCCGATATCGTCACGTCCGCCTTAGTAAGAACCACCAGGATTGCATAATAGTGAAGCAAGCTCAACTCCGTTCCGGCAAGCCTTTGCTATTTGCAGAGCGAGATTAGCATCTAAAGGCAAACTAGAAGTTAGCTTACTCAGAGATATTGACAGGTTATGTAACCCTCCACCATAGCAAAGGAGTCTAGCAGAATGATAGGGTGAAAGAACGAGCGAGAGGGCGGCAGTCAAAGGAGCATTAGTGCGAAATTCACACTTGCAGTAATAAAATAGCAATAAATAGATGAATCATAATTGAGTATTTTTCAATGTTGCGGCAGTTTAACTGTTTATGTAACGAGGCAGCCTGCCAGACAGCTGATCAGTGTTGCCAACTTGTCCCCTCAAATTGCATACAACAACGAAAATCCGCTAAAATCGTAGCAAAATAAAGCCAAAAATTTGTTAGCAGATTCTTCAAAGTCACCATTTGCTGCATTTCTTTTATTTCTTAACGATTTACTTGTGTATAGTGAAACTACTAATTAGACAAGAATAGAAATGTCGTCTTTTCTTTTAGAAAAGATGCAAGCAATTCCTGATGTCAAGAAGATCTATAGATTTATCTCTCAAATGTCCTCTTTCAATGCTGACCACAAATACTTTTAGATTCTCGTCCCGAAATATTGGATGTAAAAGTGTTATTTTATATGTAAAAATGGCATAAAATTTGTTTATGAGGAAAGAATTTCTGCAAAACTAATGCGAGCATCTGAAAATATACCATTTACAGAAAATATCCAAAACCGATATATTTGGTACCTATTTTTTTATTAAAATCAAAGTTTTTCTTCGCTTTAAAAGTTTAGAAAATTATGAAGATGATCTGTACTGCTTTTTTAAAACTGCATAGTTTTTTTAGTCTTGGTTTTTCTAATGTGAAAATCCAAAATATTTTTAAAGAAATATCTGTGTGAACTAGATCAGGTCGTCTGTTTTGGCCTAATTGAATTTCCTTGGCATTAGGCAATCGGTTTCAACTAAATAAAAATATAACGTGGTTGAATATAAACTCGGTACAGGGCATGTATCTTGACCAAAATAAAGTTTATTGAAAGATTATTTACAGTGAATATCGCTTATATGCAAAAGTTATAATGCAGCAATATTTTTGCATATAAGCGATATTTGCATTAAAGCGGTTATCGGTTATATGCAACCGTAGTTTCATTAGAATTCAGTGATTATGTTCATTTTATTTTAACGAAAATTTACTTTTGCAATTTATATTAAAATAACTAAATACAATTTAGTCTTTTTATATAGATTACCTTACACAAATTGATATATAAAAATAGAGGCCAGCTAACTTCGGCTCGATCGAAGTTATATACCTTGAGCTTGATATATGCCTGACGTTTGTATGGCAGATATTCATATAGTGGTCCGATTTCGAAATCTTGTTGAAATTATGTGAAATCACAAAAACTATAAATACGAGCGTTGGGAGCGATAGCACTAAAACAAAAAGTTTTTCTCACTAAAACTAGTTTTTCAACCGATCGTTCCTATGGCTCCTATAGTCATCCGATCCGGCCGGTTCCGACAAATGTGCAGCGTATTTGTACCAAAAGACTTCGTGCAAAGTTTGGTTAAGATAGCTTTAAAACTGACGGAGGAGATAGCAAGAAACAGAAAACGGACATGTCTATATCAACTCAGCTCGTCATGCTGATCAAGAATATATATACTTTATGTGGTCGGAGATGCCTCCCTCCCTGCGTTACAAACATCCGCACAATTTCAATATACCCTCTCCAAGGGTATAAAAATCTGTTATATTGTTTGGTAGTTGCTTTCTCTCAGCAGTTTCCGAAATCTGATCTTTAAATTTTTTTAGAAGCGGTAATATTATTTTTAATATATAAGAAGAAGTGAATCCAAATTTAGTCTTGCCCTTTTTGTTAAGGGATGTTTTGTATTGGGTTCAGATTGACCAAAATAACTATCCTCAATAAGATTTTAATTTTCATTCAATACGAAACTAAAGTACAATATTCTCGTACGAAATAATTTCAAATTGGGCAAGATCATTGTCGCGTTGAATGTGTTCCGCATCCATTTAGATTGAACCTTGCAAATTTCATAACATTTGAAGAGTATTGCTTCCGGGTTTTGAATCCTTTTAAACTTTCATGCTGGCTTCTGTTTGGTAGAGCCTTGAATTACAATCTAATAGCATCAGCATTATAAATGCAATCTGGGTGAGTGATTTGAAATGATTTGAATTAAAGTGGTTATGTACTGTATTATTTTTACTGGATTCTTTATGAATCTTTGCGAAGTTATTAGAGTTTAGGTTGCACTAACGCTGACGACTGCTGTAATCTGGAGCATAGTCTTCATTTAGCTGGCGAGCTCTAGTGCCTTAGCGAGGAAGACTGGTCTATCAGCAATCCGTGTTGATAGCGGATTTGGTGAATCTACGACAACAGTGCTGTCTTGCTTGCATTGTATTTAATGCACTAGTTGTTGCGGAGCCTTCCTTCATCCTTCGCAGCAACCATCTTTTAATAATTGTTGGTTTTTAAGTCATTTAAAATCGAACTTTTTCTTAAGCTGTTAGAATATGATGTGAAAGTCATGCAGGTTTTATTACAAAGTCATCTGCTCAGCTATGAGGAACTGTTATGCCAAATTTGCTTACAACCGATTAAAATAGTACGCACTAATTTTAAATTTGATGTATGATATTTGCATATATGCGATATTTGCTTATAAGCGATTTGCATACAAGCAATTAAATTCTTATACCAAAGTTGTGCATACTGCTCTAAAATATGAAACTTTTGCATATAACCGGTATTTGCATACAAGCGGTTCGTCATATAACCAATATTTACTGTATTTACAAAATAGTTTAGAAAGTCTCCGGTCTAGCACAGTAGAATATTTTTGTTTAACAAAATTTAAATTTATTCTTGAATATTGATTTCTTCAAGAGTGATAAATGCAGACCAACTTATTTTCTTAATTGGAACACCTTGCTATTATAATGTTCTATTGTGAAGAAGTCAGGGCGGTTTCTTTTTAAACGAATTTTGATTCCTAAAAAGTGAATTATCAAGTGATTTAAAAAAAAATTCTCCTGCTTCGACCTTTATATATAACTTGCCTAGGAAAAATTAACCTCATTCATAACATTCGCCTGTGTGGGATAGTACGGAAGCCCAATTGTGATAAAAAATTCATGGATTGCGGTCTGTTTGTTTTGGAAACCGCTTACTGAATCTGAATTTCGCCATGTAACCAAAATAGTGCTCTTTTTCCCGACCATAATGAGGTATTTCAATATTTTGTGGATCCACGAAAATCTTAGAGTGATTCAATTTTTGATGCGAAAACCACTCCTCGCATAAGCAGTTTAAGTGTTCTTTCGAACACTTTCAGCAGAGTTATCTTTTATTGCACTTTACACAACTTTTTGACTGTAATAAACATTTGTGCTCCGCCAAAAATTTTATTATTTCGGTTTCGCCAAATGTTAAGAACAGACACAGTTAATTTACAGCTGCTGCAGTCCATGATCATCCAAAGAATTACTTAAAACGCTAAAAAATTTTACGTTTCTATTAATTACACTAGTTTACAAAAATAAAAAAAAAAAATGACCCATTTCTACTGAAAATTTTTCTTAGTATAGTTTGGAATGGTGATCTAAAAAATCGATTTCAAAAATTTTTTCATGGCTCCGTTTTTGAAATATTAATTTTTTAAATTTTTTTGGTAGGTACTCTTACATTTTAAGCCATATCTCAGTTCATAATTGTCAGATAGAGTCAAGTAAGAAATAAATCGAAAGGTAATGGAGCTGGCAATAATTGCGTGGAGCATTGTTTTTAAATCGGTTCAGTAGTTTGAATTTAACAACCAAGAATATTTCAAAAAATCGATTTTTTGCTCGAAAATCCAAGAAATTTCCTTTTAAACGACTAGAAAAATATAAAAAAATACAAAAAAATTATTTTTATTTTTTCTACTTAAGAATCGCACTTTTACGAAGAAAATAAGGTATTGGTGAGGAAAATCGTGTAACACGTACCATAGATGGATCAAATTGAGTAGAGGAACTAACAGTCAAATTTGAGTATATTGTGTGTTTTTCAAAAATTAACATTGTACTTTTCTTCGTTTTTTGGTCAAAGTATAAAGTGAACGAAAAGCCAGAACAAAAATAAAAATTAAAAACGGAACAAAAGTCGAAGCAAACAAAAATTTATTTTAAAATATTCAGGAAAATATCACATTTTTTTGCACTAAATTGCTTACAGCTCCTGTGTTTGTTCACAGATTTTGATCATCGATATCTGTTTTTCTTCGTAGAAGTGCGGTTCTTATGTAGAAAAATAAAAATAATTTTTTTGGATTTTTTATATTTTTTCCAGGCGACCAAAAATGAATTTTCGAGCAAAAAATCGATTTTTTCGAAATATTTTTGGATATTGTAGTCAAACTAATGAACCGATTTAAGAACAATGTTCTACTCGATTACCGGCAGCGAAATAATCTTTCGATTTTTATCTTGCTTGACTCTATCTGACAATTATAAAGTGAGATATGGCTTAAAATGTAAGTGCCCATACCAAAAAATAAAAAAAAAATTATATTTCAAAAACGGAGCCATGAAAAAATTTTTGAAATTGATTTTTGAGATCACCATTCCAAACTACACTAAAAAAAATTTTCAGTAGAAATGGGTCTTTTTGGCTGTAAACTAGTGTTATTTGACCAAAACCATATCCATTTTTTTTGGTACAAAAACTGCATATTTCATAATTCATTTAAAAAAAATCCACGGATGGCCGCTGCGACTTTTTTGTATGATAATTCTTCATAATTCGCAGTCCATCGAGGACATTTTATTAGAATTTATGGAGCGTAGGTCGGTATACTAGACAATTACCCTTGAAATTTACCGTGTGGGCCTTTATTATATATCCCTCTATGGCCTAAACTAAGATTTTGTAAATATTTAGATATTTTTTAAAAATTTTAGAAAAGAATGCTATAACTTTTTTTTCAAACAGTTGCCATTTCATGAAAAAAAATGTTTATACCCAGATCAGCCATTTTTTACTTATTAAAGTAAAGTTATCCAAAAGTTAATCCAACAAGGAAAGAATGCCCTCAGGATTCTGACAGGGCTCTACACGGGTCACTGCACACTGCGGAGCCACATGTACAAGTTGGGTATAACAAACACCCAGCTGTGCAGATACTGTGAAGAGAAGGAGGAGTCCTCTGAGCATATACTAGCACACTGCGATACCCTTAACTTAGAACCCACAAAGATCCTGGCTTTTGTACAGGAATTAGAGCAACTAGGAGAGTTGTAAATTCAGTAGGGGGGCACAATAGACCAAAATTGGTCGCGGTGCACCACTTCCCCAACAACAAATAATAATACTTATTTAGAATCTGTTATTCTTTTACTTTATGACTAGAAGGATTGAAACACCTGTAATTTGGCAATTTAAAATTTTTCTTTCTTTTCTAATTTATTTTTGTGTTATTGAAATTTTGATTTACATATAAGGAAAAATATTTTTAGTTTTTTTCTGATTGAGTTTTAAAAAATTTCCCAAAGGGCATAGCAGAATAAGCATACAAAAACTGCCCCCACTCCGATCAGAACCAAAATTAAATATGTTGTTACCATCAATGAGAAACTCACTCTCCTAAATTTGTAGTCTTCTAATCGCTATTGGAGTAGAGTTATGAGGGAGGAAAGGTAAAACAAAAAACTCGTTTATCTTAAGAACCGCTTAACCGATTTGAATGCGTTAAAAATATGTTATAAGTGTCCACCACAGAATTCAGAAAATTATTTTTGCACATTTTTATTACCAATTCTTAGGCACAAAAAATATTATTAAAATTTTCAAATAATTTTTTCGCGGTGTAAATCGTTTTCAACTCTTATAGTTTTTTGCTAGTTTTTTCAATAAGAAATCCTTAACAATGTACAATTTTTGCACGGTCGTCGGGAACCATCTTCATAGTGAATGCCAATAAAACATGTGAACAGTTTTACAAATATATTTTATAATACTGAGCACACTGTAACTACTCACACAGAATTGACAGAAAATTTCCCCTTTTTCCCCTTTTTAAGTTGATTTACAGTGTGCCTAATATGTATTAAATATATATAAAAATTCCTAATTTAACGTTTAATAGTATTTCAGCATGAGGTACACTTGGGATGTGTTTGTAAAAATTATATGTTGTTAGAGACCTCTTGATGAAAAAACGAGCAAAAAACTGTCGATGTAGCAAAATGCTAACACCGTAAAAGAATTATTTGAAAATTTGAATAATTTTTTTTGGGCCAAAGAATTGGCAATAAAAATGTGCAAAAATTATTTTTTGCATTGGTCTGTCGACACTTACAACATATATTAAACCCATCCAAATCGGTTTAGCGGTTCTTAAATTAAACGAGTTTTTTGTTTTACCTTTCCGTCCTCATAACTCTACTCCAATAGCGATTAGAAGACTACAAATTTAGGAGAGTGAGTTTCTCATTGATGGTAACAACATATTTAATTTTGGTTCTGATCGGAGTGGGGGCAGTTTTTGTATGCTTATTCTGCTATGCCCTTTGTCTCTCTAGACCAGAATACCCCCAAAAGGCTATGATAAACCAATATAGTATTAGCTCTTGTTGGTTTTCCAGGTAGTCGGCATATATTATTTCGTGAGCTTTTCGAGCTAATCTGGACTGCTTTCACCAGGTTCCAGCAAATCAGTTGACAATCGATTAGACTCTGGGAATGTAGTAATTCTTACCTTATAATAAAGTCCTTTCCATTTTTGCTAAAACAATGCCAATTAATGCTCTGAGGCGTCAATGAGTTGCTGTTTGTTGTAAACTTTGAGCGAATGCAGTACATGTCGCGACAAGTCGGGTAAAATTGATTGATCCAAATGATTTTTTTTGCGTCTTCAGCCTCATTTAGAGACCCCACCATATAAGAACATAGACTGGAGTTGCATTAAACCATGTTATATATTGTTTTTTTTTTTCGAGTACATACATTTTTACAAGCCTAATCTGCGTTACCTTAAATAAGATCAAGAGTTTTACATTTGTAAAGAGTTTTTATTGGTAGTGTCTTATGGCCGGAACCAATACTAAAGATTATTTGTTTGTTTTTGTTCAGTCTTCTGTTTAATGCTTCACTGACTCCAGGGGTAGGTGGTTGTTTACCATGTCATTCAATCTTTTACTAGCTTAAGGAGCCAAAAACTCGCGTATTCGTAGCAAGAATATCAAAGATGTATAGTCATATAACAAAACTTTGGTCCTTAAGAGTTAAAAATTTTAACATTACTTAATATTAGGAGAATGCAAATAAATAAGCTGCAGTATCTAGGTAACATGTCAAATTTGGAATCAGGTTCGAAACCGGATAAATAAAACAATGGTCTCTTTTTTCAGATTATCTTTAGGAACCTAGTCTATTTGCTTTGCATATCACATCTTCTTCACAACTGCCATTGGTTTCTAAAACCCGCTAAATGCTCATCACTGAGCTGCACAAAACATAAATGTTGCAGTTTGCGTTTTATGTCTCATTTCTTTTCTATTTTTTTCCTTTTTTTGCAGTGATGAACGACCCAATGGAACATGCCACCGGTCTGGAGAAGCGTGAGCTGCTGGCCAAGGCAGCCGGCAATGATAATCCCTTCGACATGAAGGTCTTCAAGCGCGGTGCTGGCACCAAGGAGAACCCCAACTTGATTCCATCGGCCTTCGATGCTCGCATTGTGGGCTGCATCTGTAAGTAGCAGAAATCTCTTATAAACAGACTGATCCATTTAACTTATTCCAACCAGGCGAAGAAGACCAGACCTACGTGCAATGGATGTGGCTGCAGAAGGGTAACCAGAAACGTTGCGAGTGTGGACACTGGTTCAAATTGGTCGAGAAGGCTGCTGTTTAAAGTTATTATTAATTAATTAAATAAACCAATTAATAACAAAAAACAAATCACCTACTAAGCTAAAAGTCAACCAACTTTAAGCTGTCCAAATAAAAACCAACATCAAAGCCAGAAAACAACAACCACAAATTGAAAAACAAACCAAATTTATGGGCAGTAGTAGCTTCCATTTTTCAGTTTTTGAATGAAGGAGATTTTATTTCTTTAAAATGTTAAAACTTAAATCGATGCAAAAACGAGTTGATCTAGAAAGTAAATAAAGGCGACGTGAGTTAATTATTATAACTGAAAATATTGAGTGCATTAAAATGAAAAAATGGTTTTTATTAAGAACTGAGGATTTGTGATTTGACTTAAAAACTTAATCAAATGCAAAGTGTTTAAAAAGAAGATTTTAAAAGAAAATGTAGTTTTTTAGTTACCTCGGTTGCAAAACGACTTCCGTATCGACGACGAACTTTTCAATTCCTAAGCCAGTAATGCTTTCTCTACATTTTTCAAACTAAAATATAGCATCATTCTGCATTCTTTCCAACTGCTACAGCATTTGCGAAGATTGCCGTCTAGTTTCATTGCAAATGTAAATACAGTAAATATTGGTTATATGACGAACCGCTTGTATGCAAAAGTTTCATATTTTAGAGCAGTATGCACAACTTTGGTATAAGAATTTAATTGCTTGTATGCAAATCGCTTATAAGCAAATATCGCATATATGCAAATATCATACATCAAATTTAAAATTAGTGCGTACTATTTTAATCGGTTGTAAGCAAATTTGGCATAACAGTTCCTCATAGCTGAGCAGATGACTTTGTAATAAAACCTGCATGACTTTCACATCATATTCTAACAGCTTAAGAAAAAGTTCGATTTTAAATGACTTAAAAACCAACAATTATTAAAAGATGGTTGCTGCGAAGGATGAAGGAAGGCTCCGCAACAACTAGTGCATTAAATACAATGCAAGCAAGACAGCACTGTTGTCGTAGATTCACCAAATCCGCTATCAACACGGAATTGCTGATAGACCAGTCTTCCTCGCTAAGGCACTAGAGCTCGCCAGCTAAATGAAGACTATGCTCCAGATTACAGCAGTCGTCAGCGTTAGTGCAACCTAAATTCTAATAACTTCGCAAAGATTCATAAAGATTCATAAAGAATCCAGTAAAAATAATACAGTACATAACCACTTTAATTCAAATCATTTCAAATCACTCACCCAGATTGCATTTATAATGCTGATGCTATTAGATTGTAATTCAAGGCTCTACCAAACAGAAGCCAGCATGAAAGTTTAAAAGGATTCAAAACCCGGAAGCAATACTCTTCAAATGTTATGAAATTTGCAAGGTTCAATCTAAATGGATGCGGAACACATTCAACGCGACAATGATCTTGCCTAATTTGAAATTATTTCGTACGAGAATATTGTACTTTAGTTTCGTATTGAATGAAAATTAAAATCTTATTGAGGATAGTTATTTTGGTCAATCTGAACCCAATACAAAACATCCCTTAACCAAAGAGGCAAGACTAAATTTGGATTCACTTCTTCTTATATATTAAAAATAATATTACCGCTTCTAAAAAAATTTAAAGATCAGATTTCGGAAACTGCTGAGAGAAAGCAACTACCAAACAAAATAACAGATTTTTATACCCTTGGAGAGGGTATATTGAAATTGTGCGGATGTTTGTAACGCAGGGAGGGAGGCATCTCCGACCACATAAAGTATATATATTCTTGATCAGCATGACGAGCTGAGTTGATATAGACATGTCCGTCTGTTTCTATGCTATCTCCTCCGTCAGTTTTAAAGCTATCTTAACCAAACTTTGCACGAAGTCTTTTGGTACAAATACGCTGCACATTTGTCGGAACCGGCCGGATCGGATGACTATAGGAGCCATAGGAACGATCGGTTGAAAAACTAGTTTTAGTGAGAAAAACTTTTTTGTTTTTAGTGCTATCGCTCCCAACGCTCGTATTTATAAGTTTTTGATGATTTCACATAATTTCAACAAGATTTCTCGAAATCGGACCACTATATAGAATATCTGCCATACAAACTGTCAGGCATATATCAAGCTCCAAGGGTATATAAACTTCGATCGAGCCGAAGTTAGCTGGCCTCTATTTTTATATATCAATTTGTGTAAGGTAATCTCATATAGAAAAGACTGAAACAAAATTTAAGTAGTAAAACCCATTTGCGTCACTTGAAACATATTGTGATTTAAGTTATACTTATCTAATAGCTAAATTGCACATAAGCATTAACTATTTGTCGTTAAAATAAAATGAACATAATTCACTGAATTGCTTATATGCAAATTTTTTGCATATAACCGATAACCGCTTTAATGCAAATATCGCTTATATGCAAAAATATTGCTGCATTATAACTTTTGCATATAAGCGATATTCACTGTAGTTTAAAATAGAGCCCAAAAATTCTATGGAAACACAAATCACAGTAGTCTTTGTCATTTACAATCAAAACAGTTTTGTGATTGTGAGACCTACAAAATTTTCATTCGATATCCATAACCTGAACGGAACGTTTCAACTTCTCACTTAATAATTGTAAAATATACAAACCAACATGTCGTCATATATATCCCGTT
This sequence comes from Lordiphosa clarofinis, assembly GCA_018904275.1. Lineage (NCBI taxonomy): Eukaryota > Metazoa > Arthropoda > Insecta > Diptera > Drosophilidae > Lordiphosa > Lordiphosa clarofinis. The sequence continues at coordinate 517,753 of JAEIGQ010000198.1, forward strand.
TATGGAAGGTTCAATCCGCCTCCAAGCGTCTCATATCGCAGTTGACAAAACGTGAGGGTAAACTAAGTGAATTGTTGCGCCGTTTGGGATTTGGTGGATCAGCTCCACGCGCCATAGCCACAACTCCAGTACTGAAGGCGGGTAAGCGTAGTCAAGTAGATGCGTAATCCTCACCTCTTAAATTAATCACTCCAATGTTAGAAATGACGGATGATCTTGAACTGGCCACGGGAATTGCCAAGCGTGAGATGTTGCTACATAAGGCCGGTTGTGCCGATCCCTGGGCTATGGGCAAGGCCTTAAAACGAGGCTCAGGACGTGAAAATGATCCCACTGTTATACCTTCGGCATTTGATGGACGTCTTGTGGGTTGCATTTGCCTGGGCGATCGTGCTGCCAAATGGATGTGGCTAGAGAAGGGAGAACCCAAACGTTGCGAATGCGGACACTATTTTGTTCTGAAAAATGTGCCTCCTGTTTAGTCGAGGATAGAGCACCAAAAAATAATACACCTGCCATGCACACACACACACACACACACACCTGGTCGGTTCCTATCAACACAAAATGGGAAGAAGCATTTCATGATATTATCAGTCCCCTTGAAACTTAAGAATATATTTGAGAAAATTACTTTGCAAATATAGCAAATGAGCAATTAAATGATTCTGTGTTTAAATGATGCACATAATAGAACTAGCGATATTTTTTATGGTTATGAAAATTTAAAACCATCTATTTGTCAATATTTGGCGATTTTCCAAAGGTCTTTATCTGCATAGATCAGTTCCCTTTGGTGTCAACAAATTGCACTATGACCTCTCTAAAATCGATCCACAATTGTGATGTTGCTTATCGATACTAAAATATCAAGAAGGCACATTGAGCTTTTCTTGTTTGACGTGTTGGGTGTGAACATTAAAATTTTTCCAATTATTTCCCTAAATGTTACATGCAAGTGGCCTGAAGACTTTAGAGAATAGTTTGCGATACGCTCGAAAAATCCATAGGTGTCACGGATCGTCAAGAGATTTTATTTTCTAATTTTCTTATTTAATTCTAGTTAGAAGGTACAGTTGGGAAAAAATAGTAGCACCACTACTTCAACACAATTGGTTCTTGATAAAATAAAATGCGATTACTGTTGCGATATTTTTAAATATTAGTGGTATTCCTGAAAGTGATTTGCTTTTGACTGTTGATTTTTATACCCTTGGAGGGGGTATATTGAAATTGTTCAGATGTTGTAACGCACCGAGCATAACGAGCTGAGTTGATATAGCGATGTCCGTCTGTCCGTCTGTTTCTATGCTATCTCCTCCCTCAGTTTTAAAGCTATCTTAACCAAACTTTGCACAAAGTCTTTTGGTACAAATACGCAGCACATTTGTCGGAATCGGCCGGATCGGATGACTATATCGTATAGCTGCCATAGAAACGACCGATTAAAAAAGTAGTCTTATTGAGAAAAACTTTTTTTGTTTTCAACTCAATCATCCACAAACCTCGAATTTATAAGTTTTCTATGCCTTCACATAATTCCACCAATTTTTATGAAAATTAGACAACTATATAGTAGCTGCCGTACAAAAGATAGTTTTGAAAAAACGTTTTAGTAGGAAAAACAAGTTTGATTCAAGTCGGACGACTATAGCACATAGCTGCCATAGCAACGATCGTATTGTACACTGCAGACATCCCAACTGACCCCTGACTAACAATATCCACTTTTGCGGATGACACGGCAATTCTAAGCAGATCAAGATGTCCAATTATCGCATCAAGACTTTTGGCAAGCCACCTAGCTTATGTGGAGGAGTGGCTGGCCAACTGGCCAGCAAAAGTGCAAACACGTGACGTTCACACTCAACAGAAACACCTGTCCCCAGATATCCCTAAACGCGACATTGATACCCCAATCAAACGATGTTGTATACCTTGGGAGTACACCTTGACAGACGGCTCACTTGGCGCAAACACATAGATTCGAAAAAACTTCAAATAAAGCTGAAGGCCAACAGCCTGCACTGGCTTATTAACTCCCGTTCCCCTATAAAATTGGAATATAAAGTATTACTGTACAAAAGCATCATTAAGCTTGTCTGGACTTATGGATCGCAGCTATGGGGAAATGCCTATGCGAGCAGTGTGGACATTCTTCAAAGATCTCAATCAAGGATTCTCAGAACACTCATTGGAGCGCCATGGTACATTCGCAACGAGTGTATCCACAACAACCTCAGGATCCCATTGGTCGAAACTGAAATACAGCATCTCAAACGCAAATATTCCGAGAAGCTTCTTGCCCACCCTAATGAACTTGCACAATCTCTCGCCCTGCAATCAACGCATTCTCGCCTCAGAAGGAAAGTCCTACCAACCCTGCGACTGAATTAAAAGGCCGCGGAAAATAAACTACCTCCAATAGGGGATGGTTTTATAATAGTTTCTGGATTAAGATTTGAAAACTTATTGTTAGTCTCATTAAGAGAAGATTCAATAAATACAAAAAAAAAGCTTAAAAAAATATAAGTACAGCGGAATGGGTCTAAATTGGCCTTTAAAGACAGACATTTTTCGATTTATAGCATTTTTAGCAATATAAACCATCCCGTTTAAGGGGGCCATCTAAGTAGAATTTTTTAAAATCTAAATTTTTTTTTGGCTTAAATAATGCTTTAGGGTCTTAAAAATAACATACCAAAAAATTGAATCCGCCAACAGTTTCTAAGTATCAAAATTTTCCATTCTACGGCGAAGCCTCAGCGGACTATACCAAGCGCTTTGATGAATTCTGGCAAAAAAATTTTAGATATTGCTACCAATATTGCAACAAGTGTTTTTAACGATGGCCTTATATCAATTTTGAGAACATTTGATGTCATGGACTTGACAATCGGCTCGGAAAGTTTCAAGTTTTGCCAGGAAGTGGACCAGTACCGCATTAATAAAGCTGAGCAATCACTGAGCGATGGAGCAAAAAAGGCTCGCCTTGACTTAAAAGGAAGGAGAATGAACAGAAGGACATCGATCTAGAAGGCCAATTGTATGGTGCAGGCATCGCAGAATAAATATACATGAATAAATTACACGATTTTGCAGCACTTAAAACTTTAAACGCCTTTATCTCGAAACCACTTTTTTTCAGCTGGCCGGACACATAACTCGAGCAAATCTGAACCGATCGATCTGAAATTTTCTGAGTAAATCGGAAATACCTATGGCTATCGATCCTCGTAGGATTTTTTCGATATTTTGCTTACTTTTTTTTAAACAATTTTTTAAGACGTTTTTTCGCCATTTCGCCAAAAATCAAAATATCGAAAAAAAATCCTACGAGGATCGATAGCCATAGGTATTTCCGATTTACTCTTAAAATTTCAGATCGATCGGTTAAGATTTGCTTGAGTTATGTGTTCGGCCATGGAAAAATAGGGTCTACGGAGAAATAATACACGACCGCCATTTTGTTTTTGATACAAAAACCTGAAAACCATTTCGAGTAAATGTATCACACTATAATACCTCATTTACAAATTTTCGATTGGACCTTCCATTTGGCCAAAAAAAAATTCTGAAAATCTACATTTTTTTTTTGAGTTACTTAGATGTCCCCCCTTAAGCTAGCGCAGTTATTGAATAATTATTTTTGCCATCTGAGCTTATAGCCAAACATATGATCTCATTTTGTGATTTTTCTGGCCATTAAATCATTCTATTTGGCAAAGTTATAGCCTCTGAAAGACGAAATGACATATTTAAATTTATGGGAGGAAAACTAGATTTGTAATTCAAATATTTATAGGAACTTTGAAAAGGCTACTTGTTTTAACATACATCTTTAAAAAAAAGGGCAAATGTTAAATAACATTCAGGGAGTACTACGTTTTTTATATTCTGTACCAAAAATACACAGTATAAATATTAAAAAAAGAAGTGAGTGTCGTAACACTCTCGACGCTTTGATGTGAAAGATGATGCTTAGCTTAATGGTATATAAATCAGCAAGGGCACTCTTTCGAAAGAAAAAAACACTAACAGAGAGTTGAAATACCAGCAACAAGATCACTTGTTGCAGAGTTCTTTAATTTTTTCAGGTAGTCTTGTTTATTGTGCTGATCCGTAGATAAATGATGATGTTTCACTCAAGGTGAGATCCCAGATCCCAACCAGACCCCACGCGGATCCCTCCCAGATACTACCCATATCCCACCCAGATCTAACCCAGATCCCTCCCAGAAACTACCTTGATCTAACCTATCTAGATCCAACCCAGATCCCACCTAGGCCCCACCCAGATCCCAACCATATCCCATCCATATCCCACCCAGATCCCAACCACGATTCGACCCTGATCCCATCCATATCCCACCCAGTTTCTACTTAGATACCACCCAGAGCCCACCCAGATCCCAGTCAGATCCCAATCAAATCATACCCAGATCCCACCCAGATCTCACCCCGATACCACCCAGATCCCGCACATATAAGACTCCACCCAAACCCCTCTCAAATACCACCAGATCCCACTAAGATCCCACCAAGATCTCACCCAGAACCCACCCAGTTGCCCCTCTTCAGCATCTTTCCTACCTCTTCGCTGCCCCCTCTGACCATTCTATTGTGTTTGTGTGTGTGTTTGCCGGGAAACTCCGCAAAACAACAACACAAAATATGAACGACGTCAGCGTCACGTGACGCTGAAGTCAAATTTTACTCCTACTAAAATCGTCCGTACCGAAATTAAAGATGTTTCACATCAAAAGCAGCTCTCACCTTGGTATACAAATCAGCAATGGCAGTTTGTCAGAAGAAGAAAACCATGATACAACTAAAACGGTTTGATGCTGCTCACAGTGCCACCGTACTTAGTAGCACTCACTCTCCCTTTAGCGTTTACAGCAAAAGTTGTGGGAGTACGCTCTATATTGTTCTCTCGTTGTTGTTGTGGTAGTTTTCTCTGTTTTGATTTTTTGGCTGAGCCATAGGCAAAGAACTGTAAATGAAATGTTGGGTGTGGTTGTGTGATCTTAAACTCTTCTCTGCATCTCTCTCCGCCCCCCATCACCAAACTTCCCCCTGCCATCACTCTACTAACCGTCTTGTGTGTGTGTGCCGAGCCACTTCCCAAAGCAAACACAGCAACATAATATGGTTGGCGTCAGAGTCACGTGACACTGAAATCAAATTTTACTCCCACTACAATCGTCCGTACCGAAATTAAAGATGTTTCACATCAAACAAAAAAAAATTATAAATATTTGGCTTTCAATCTTTACACCTGCTTCCCTCTCCATTTGGAATAAACCACATATATCCCTCAGTTTTGAATAAAGATGGTTCGTTCTGTTTAAAGATATTTAGTAATCAGCATTATTTATAGATGCACTAAAGGATTCGAAGTGATCAGATGTCTTGCTTATAATTTTTGCCTCGCTCCATGTCTTCTGCGCAATCCGTCCCTAGTATCAATATTAGCACAAAAGTTAGCGTAGTCGGAAAAAAATAAACGTTCAGATGACTTTAAAGAAAATTTATTTTTTGGCTCCGTTCATGCCCAAATTTTCAATCTTTTCACATAACTATGGATAACCTTTTTTTTAGTTTTAAGCAATATATCTAATGCCCAATATTAAAATTGATATACATATACGTAAATGAGACAACATAAGTTAACATTTTAATCAAAACTTCTTTTATTTGAGTTTTTCTTGTGAGTACAAAAGCAGTCTCTTTAGTCCACACAAATTATCCGTCTATGATCACGATATTGAATTTTCTTCAAGGTGAGCACAATGTTTGCATAACTTTCTTTAAACGATGTGGAATGCGCAATCGGAATCGACCCATATTTGCTTCCATTGTGTAAAAAAACACATTTAAGACTTCTTTTGCTGCTGTCAATAAACAATCGCCAATCAGTTGCACCGTAGTGTTCCAGACCCATTTCGCGATAAACCCCTTCTATATTATGACAATACACCTAATTGTCTTCTTGAGTATAATATAGGCAAGTAGCTCGCCTGCTTCTTTTGACAGATTCAGATCTCGAATAAGGTCATTCAATTCCATTTGGTTAAATAACTGAGGGCTTTGGAAATCTATTATGTGTAAAAAGCTAGGGTCAGTCTCGTAATTGTAGTCTTCCAATTTCACGTCGTGAAAGTCTGGAATCGGAATTTCCTCGCTATGAATAATAGGACGTCTCGCTGATTTAACATCTGGATATTTCCAAAAACGGTGATTTTTGCTATTGATGCCCTTTAAATTCACGGCGCAAAAATAACAATTACTAGAGTGGTCTGTCGGCTCGTGCCACTCCATTGGCACGCCAAATCTTAAGTTTTTTCTTTTTCCTTTTGCCCATAGTCGTAAATGCTGTCTACAAGTTTTGCATTCAATGTGAGGCACCCACTGTTTATCCTGATTGCGAATAGGAAATCCAAAGTATGCGCTATAGTTCAGCTCCTTTTTTTTTTGCTACAAGCCTGCCTTTGGGATTCCCAAGCGGTTATAGCAATTCTGTCGTGAGGTGACTTCTGCCAACACACAAAGGACAGGCAGAGACAGCTGATGATTGAATTGGTTTTCATGAAATGAAAAATGGCCATAACTCTGGAACTATTTGATTTCCCATTTACAGCTTAATACAGTAAATTACTGGATACAAGACCAAATTTTGAGAAAAATATGAAGACAAAAAAAAAATCCCTTTAGCGGCAATTAATTTTTGTTTACTTATTTTCGCGATTTGAAGTCCAAAGAAAAATTTAAAAATTTTTAAGTGTGCGTTATTTGAAAGTTTGGATTCAGATGTTAATTTTCAGATTTTTAAAATATTTTTATTACCAATGGCTTTGGATAGCAAGCAATTGAAAATAATTAAATTTTTTAAATGTGTAAATTTTCAAATCGACTTTACCCGCGAATTAAGTATATTTCGCCAAAATGCTGAAAATACGTATATACTATTTTACCACAAGGAATACGAAAAAAATTATTTCGATCCAAAAAAAATTCCAGTGGTCGATTTTTCATGGAATCACCCATATATATTCTTGATCAGCATCAACAGCCGAGTCGATATAGACATGTCCGTCTGTCCGTCCGTCTGTCTGTATGAACACCTAGATCTCAGAGATGGTAAGAGATAAAGGTATGCTTCTTTTATCTGCGCGCAGATCAAGTTTGTTTCAAATTTTGGCCACGCCCCTTCCCGCCCCCGTAATTTGGAAACAAAAAGTTATATCTCCTTCAGTTTTGAAGATAGACGATTCGTACTTTTTAAAGATAGTTAGTAATTAGCAAAATAAATCGATTTGCCGAAGAAGTGATAAATATCGGATGAACGGTTCTCAAGTTATGAGCAAAAAAGTGAACCAAGCCCCCGCTACCTCCCTCCCACCCTAAAAAAAAATGTTGCATACTTTTCGGATGGTCACCCTAAGGAACGCAGGAACACTGTTAAACATGTTTTTCATAAGTAACGGGTATATCGAAGTCGGTTAGAGCCGACTTCAACTTACGCTCTCGTTTAAATTTGCATTGATATGTCCTTTGCCGTAATTAGCTTATAAACTCAGACATTTATGCCTAGTGTGGCCTCCATCAATCCTAGAGTGCCAAAAATGCACGATTTTCGTTTTTTCGCTATATCTTGGAAACAAGAGTTGATGGAGCAAAACCGAGGACAGTTTTGGAATCAGTAAACATAAACTTATCATTTTTTTAAGACAACAGGGCTGCACCTCACAAAGATGGTCATTTAGTTGGCCTGTGTAATCATTACCAATGAGCAATATCGATAAAACTTACAAAAAGAAAAATCATGGTGGATTTGCATAGCTATCAGAAAAGAATAATTCTGGTATTAAAATTTTTTCTTTACGGCTATTCCAAGTGCGTGATTTTTAGGACTAAAAATACCCAAAAAAAAGAGGCAAGCTAACTTCGGCTCGACCGAAGTTTATATACCCTTGGAGCTTGATATGTGCCTGACAGTTTGTATGGCAGCTATACTATATAGTGGTCCGATTTCGAAAAATTTTGGTGAAATGATGTAAAATCATTAAAAACTTATAAATACGGGCGTTGGGAGCGATAACATTGAAAACAAAAAAGTTTTTCTCACTAAGACTTTTTTTCACACCTAACTTTTGTACGGCAGCTTTACTATATAGTTGTCCGATTTCAAAATGGCTTGGTGAAATTATGTGAAATCACTAAAAACTTATAAATACGAGCGTTGGGAGCGATAACATTGAAAACAAAAAAGTTTTTCTCACTAAAACTAGAAACAGACGGACGTGCAGACGGACAGACGGACGGACAGACGGACAGACGGACATGGATATATCAACTCAGCTCGTCATGCTGATCAAGAATATATATACTTTATGTGGTCGGAGATGCTTCCTTCCCTGCGTTACAAACATCCGGACAATTTTATTATACCCTCTCCAAGGGTATAAAAATCATTATTTACGGTCCCTGTAAAAAAGAGCTTAATATAATTGCGACGCAGTAAAATGTTCGCACATATCCCAGGCAACATAACCCAAAAGCCTGCAGCTCAAGTCCCACTTTTTAACGCGACACACTTTACTAAGCGCATGAAGTCTGCCAGGGATCATGCAAATTGGACATCCCAACAAAGGAATATTCTGTGGTCAGATGAGTCCAAAGTGGTTATGTTTGGTGGAAAGGGATCTCGATCATACGTTAAGCTCCATTTACACGACCTGATCGCTCAGCTGAGTTTTCGTCAGACGAAAACTCATCTGATCAAATCAGTTTTGCTTTTACACATGCCTGAAAAGCTCAGATGAGCCAGTTGCAGAACCATTGGTTCATCGGAATCATCTGGTTCATATGAACATTGTGACGTTGCTTTGTTTAAATAGAAGAAGAAGACAAGAAGAATAAAAAGCAAAATGGCGATATGCGTTCTGATGCTTCTTAAGTTGCAATTTATTTTTTGGACTTAAATAAGAATTCACTTGACGTACAAGAAACATGACCGATAGCCAAAATTCGATAAGAAATGTATATCGATTGTCAGAAAATGGCAACGCCAGCACACAGCAGTTAGGCAACACTGCATTTCGATAAATGCCAGTCAGATGAGTGGTCAGGCCAAATAGAACCGGTTCTATTTCGCCTGATCGCTCACCTGAGTAGCTTCATGTCTACTCAGACGCCTTTTTACACGGTCAGAGAGCAAATCAGGCGAAAACTCAGCTGAGCGATCAGGTCGTGTAAATGGAGCTTTAGACGTCTAAGGAATACAGAATACAAAACCCAGTACTTCACAAAAACCATTAAGCATGGAGGGTGTAGTGTAATGGTATGGGCTTGCTTTTCCTACTATGAAGTAGGTCCAATACATTGGATAAAAATCATCATGGATCAGCACGTGTATGTGAATCAGAGAACGGCTTCATTCGATTGCAAATCGCTCACACATTAATCAACACCCGAATAAACTGGCGTTGCGATCAATACTCCGAACTTGCATGCGCAACATGCTCGCACTTGAGTTTCATTCAATTCAATTGTTGGCACTCTGATTAATAATCAGGTTCGCTTCATACCATTCAGTTCGGGTGTTTTGATCGCTTGCTCGACGACGATTATTCTGAGCGAACGAGAATCGTCTCGTATGTATAAACTCATGCACATGCTGAAACACTGGCGCCCATAACCATTGCGCCAGCTGTGTTTTATTGTTGTTGCGCTCTGACCTGCAACAACAACTTCATATGTGTCTCTCTTCTCTCTCTCTCTCTCTCTCCCTCTCTCTCCTATGTCTCTCGCAATGCGTTGGCCTGAGTTGGCTGAATTTCGAACACACAAACAAGTGTCGCATCAAAAAGTTCTAGTTCAACCGTTTGATGCGTACGCGGTATGAGTTGAATCTCTTTGATTGAAAATATTTGTTGCGTGAATAAATGTGATTAAAAATGTTGCATCAAAAAACTCTGGCACAACCGTTCGATGCCATTGCGGTTTGAATTGAGTTGAGTTGAGTCTAGAGTTTCGTGACATGATTAAATGTGAGTAGGAATTTTTGTGCATGACGCAATCAAGAAAAAACTGATTTTTGCAGTTCTCTGATGTGAATATCGTGGAGACAGTAATGCTACCCTTTGCAAAATACGAAGTGCCGCTCGATAGGTCTTTCAACAAGACAATGACCCCAAACAGACCAGCAAGAAAGCAAAGGAATGGTTCAGGGCAAACTATTTGAACGTTCTGGAGTGGCCTGCTCAGTCGCCTGACCAGAATCTATGGTCTGACGTCAAGAAGGCAGTTGCTATTTTTTCATCATTCTACATTCAGGGTTTTTTTCGTACACCCCACATGACTGATGTGATTCTGTCAGCCGGTTCTGCAATAGCTCAATGAAGATCCGCTGTTTTCGCATTGTTACTTAATATTGAAGCCCTTTATGGAAACATTTGGTCTCAGCAAGACGGCGCTACGGCAAAAACAGTGCCCGATACATTAGCTTTATTGAGAAATCATTTCGGTGAGAAATTATTTCGAGTTCTGGACCTGTCAACTGGCCGCCTAGATCATGTAATACCACATCATTGAACTTTTTTCTCTCTGGTTACGTGGAGACAAAAGTGTTCGTCGATAAGCCAGCCACGATTCGAGACTTCGAAGATACCCAATGGGATAAAGCAGCACCAGAGTCGCTATTATTATGGCTGTTGTTGTTAGACATTGATCGATAGTGTCTGGAGATTTCTTTGTCTAGACGCTTATCGGAAATTCCCCCCAGATGACTCACTCAAGGAAATCTTAATACTGGTTAAGGAATCCTCTCGAATAAGATAAAGAATATCTCGAGCTCGAGACGTGACCACCCTAAGTAAATACCAATACACACCAGGGTTAATTGATCAAAATAATACCTTTAGAATAAAGGTAACTTGAAAAATGTATTTCATATATGGACGTGTCCTAGAAGTGTACTATGAAGTAGCGTGAATTATTATTGTCATTTCGCGATACCCAGGACCCCCTTGATTTTTTAAAATGTATTATATGGCCACCATTTCATCAATAACCGCCCGTGTGCTGGCATTCTGTGGCATTAGATTCATAGATTGCACAATTTTTGCTTTATCCCCATCGTTGGACTTCTTATGGAGTAACAGAAGTACACTCTGCGCAAGCCCCATGGCGTTCCCCTGTACTTGCTCCGGCGACTTGTATATAATCTTCAGTAAATGCTGCACCAGATCCGGATGCTGACCGACGTTCAGTTTGAGCGGTAAATGGTCTTGATAGGCGCTTATATAGCGCCAAATAGATAGTTGTAGGCATTCAAGGCCGTTTGAATGGGTTGCTGATTGGACACTGCCTGTGCCAGTTCGATCATCACTGCTTTGTCGATTTTGTGGGTCAAGGCTGAACGAAATAAATCAGTGGCTTCTGTAGCGCTCGATTGGATTAATAATTGAACATATTGACTCAGTTTAGGAGGTTTGGCCGACATTTTGGGCTGATTTTGTAGCCAGAAATTTTTGTGCTGCATGGACTCTACCATGGCCTCGATTTCGTTGAAGAGACCTATACAATCAAAAGATGGAAAGAAAATTGGATTAGTTTAAAAAGACAAAGTTAAGGAACAAAAGCTTAAACTACAATAAGTGATAGAGAAGGGGGTTGATACTATTCGACAACAGCAGCTGATGCTGATGATTCTGGTTGGAAATAGGTGGTAAAATAAAAAATATAATAATTTTAAATCCCAAATGTTAAGGGACGAATATTTCGCGGAATTCGACATATTTGGTAATTGGGAAGGGGACCTAGTTGATAATATTTTGTGCCATTGGAATGGGACTAAATTAAAAATGTGGGTTCTTGATCAGATCGGGACGGTCCGGAATTTTCTTTATCACTCCCACCTCGGTTTCGGATAGTAGAAGTATGTAAACAGAGGTGCCCAGAGTGATCTTACGGCCACATGAACACCAATGCGAATGAAGAAAACATATCTCAAGCAAGAACGACCGCAATTCCTTAAGGAATAGAAACTCCTTTTCGTTTGTGGGTGCGGTCGTTCCTGTCGTGTCCGCAAAAAAAACAAATCGCGTTCGGTCACTGCAAGCGAGGAGAGCGAGGACAATCGCATACCTAAGCTGGCGATTACATAGATGATTTTGCTAGATAAAAAAAATATTTTTAGAAGAATATCTTTTTCCTCAAATTCTTTGACGGAGCCATCATGAGCTTTTTTATATACCTAAAATTAAAATGCCCCCTTCCCTAAAGGGGGTTAGTGCGTCGGGTTTGGTACCCACCACCGTAAAAAAATCTCCACCAATGAAAACTACAATGCCTCGGATACGGACGCCCTCTGACGACGACCCACGCAAACGTTTTAAGGACCACGATTTGAGGATAAGCATTATATAATAAGTGTAGACCAAAAACCACTAAATTTGCTAAATTTTCATTACGAAAAGCGCTGACGTACGTAAAAAAAAAAAAAATACGAGGTGTAGACCGAACTGTCAATTGGCAATTGAAGACAGGCAAAGAGATGGTGTCGGTCTATCCAATTTTAAAAATCGCAAAATTTTCTAAAATTCTAATATGAGTTTAGATCAGACACTAAAACCTGAACGAATAGCGGTTTCGGTTACGGTTACTGTTTTGGCCGCTCGATTTTTTCCGGTTACGGTTATATTACGGTTTTGGGATATCGGTTACGGTTCTGGCTACGGTTATTAACCTAATTCTGTCTCAGATTTCGGTTACGGTTACGGTTTTAAGTATAAAGTATTTTTTAACAAATCATGCATACAAATGCGGCCCCATTTATCATCTCATTTATTGAGTAAATGTACTAAGCTCAAATTTCTTATTCAGAATTTACACCTTTTGCCTATTTTAAAGTTTAACATTATGAGCTATAAAAAATATATAAAACTTCTCCAATCACAAAAGTGTCGCAACTTAAATAACTTATATTCTATTGCTCACACTTAAATATAACACAGTTCACCAAATATTGGGTCATCGCGGCCCGAATAATAATGTTGATACCGTTCGACGGAGGCTTTCAAGCTGAATTCAAGTCAGTTTTCCAAATTTTTCTAGCACGTCAAGTTTTTAAGATATCAATGGTCAAAGTAGTTAAAAATGCCTAAAAAGGCAACTTTCAAAAATATATTAAAAAGCCATCTTAACCGGAATAATGCGTGTGAAAATTTAGATGCTTAGAGGGATCTTTTCTCTTTCGGGGGCAATATTCCATATACCAAATTCGTGGTTGATGGGCTAGAAACCGTAAATAAATTAAAAAGGAAGATGTATATTTTACATGTTTCGAGCAAACAAACGAGCATAATTTTGTGTCAGCAGGCTCTTTTTAAAATCAGTTTTGAACTGGTTTTAAATTTTTAAAATGCCGCGAAAGTGCTGTAACTCTCCGGACTCTTTCTGCTATGTCGGTGCAAGGTACAATCCAAATTGTCAAAGAGAGTCCATCAAGCAATCGGTTCAAACGGCTTACGAAAGGGTCTTTGGCAGTCGAATGGGCAACTTGGACAAATCATGGGTGCCACATTTAATAAGTACTCGCTGCCGCCGGAAACTCCAGCTCTCCATCAAAAAAAAAAAATAATGATTCCATTCATTGTCCCAGCACATTGGAGAGAGCAAAGTATCGGGCTATTCGACAAGAAATTCAAATTTCCCACCAAATCGTCTGTTGTCGTCGGCTAAGCGTTCGGGGAAAAAATCAAATGAGAGTCCAAGAAGTGTATTTTTAGTGACATGTTACATTTCATTTCTTTAAAGATTTGGAGCATCTCAGAAACCGTTTGATTAGACTGCGGTTTACTTTGACCTCCAAGGAATTCACTAAAAACTATCTTTACTGAAATCCACGTCTTTTTTTCAATATCACTTATCACTCACTTTGGAGTGTACCTTGCGGAAACATAGCAGAAAGAGTCCGGTGAGTTTAAGCGCTCTCGCAGCATTTTAAAAATTTAAAAACAGTTCAAAACTAGCCCATCAACCACGAATTTGGTATAAGCATCTAAATTTTCACACGCATTATTTCGGTTAAGATGGTTTTTTAATATATTTTTGAAAGTTGCCTTTTTAGGCATTTTTAACAACTTCTTAAAAACTTGACGTGCTAGAAAAATTTGGAAAACTGACTTGAATTCAGCTTGAAAGCCTTCGTCGAACGGTATCAACCTAATTCCTCGGCCCTCGATGACCCAATTTTTGTTGAACTGTGTAATCATTCTAAGGGTACTTTTCTCATTTGCTAAATAGCTGCTATGTATATGTCAGCTATACTTCAAATTTACTCTTTTATGTGACAGAGCGACGTGAAAGCGGCCCTATAAAGTGAAAGCTTGAAAAAAGATTTTTAACGGTTGTAAAAACTTCAAAGTTAACCATCCAAAGTCTTAACCAAGAGGCCAGAAAAGCTAGAATAATTTACAGTTTGAGTCAACGTCAAAAAAATATAGTGAATTTTTTTTCGAAATATTCCATTAAAATTCTTGAGCAGGGCTGTAAATCGAAATTACCATTACAATTTGTTCGATAATCAAACCGCACGTTTAAGACTGCTCGAGGTCATATTATGTTTGTACAAAACTATAAACATTCCTAAAGCCAGATTCGGGTTCAGCGTGAAAAACTTGTCTAGAAACAATCATTCTTTTTAGCATTTGAGGTTCTGCGCTGAGAATACTAATTTTGAAATGTTGTCAAAATTCTTATGACAACTCAATTAGCACATTTTGATTTATATTTTCTAACCTAAGCAGCTGACCGTCCACTACTTTTGTTTTATTGAAAGCTTACTTTTATACCAGTATTCGATAAAAATTTCAGTTTTAGGATTTCCTATTTAAAAGATATAATGGTTTATTCATGAATTTTTTCTAAATAATTACATAAATGCACCATTAAAGTGCCCATGCCACCACCTCTAAATTTTTCTAGTGACTTCCACTACTAATTTTATAAACGCAACTGTTTTATTTGAATTAGCCCGGCAATTCTTTAAACAAACAACAGCTGACTTTATTGGCTGATTTCTGGTCTTTTTTTCGCTCCAACAAAATTGTCCGCGTCTGAGTTCCTACCTTAATCAATCAATGACATATGTGTAATGGTCAAGCTCAACAACATTTGTTTCCTCCTCAATGATATATGACTCTTTTTAGCACTAATGTATTTAATACTTTCCAGGCACTTCGTACTTTTGCCAGATACATCTAATCGAAAATTTTACTAGAAGATGAAAATTCGAAATGAACCCATATATTTGTTTCGGTCACGGTACTGATAACCGGTTATGTAAATAAAGGTTATACGGTTACGGTTATAAACAATTTTTTTTTTTGGTTACGGTTACGGTTTCAAATTTTAAAGTGTTTTTAGCGGTTACGGGTTACGGTTTCGGTTTTAATTACTGGTTTAGATTGTTATAAAGATGGGTAAATAGATGGTTAAATATAAACTGTAGATCATTCGTACCAGGAAAAAGAAGATTTGATGGTTGGCAATTAAAGAAGGGTAAATAGGAGATGTCGGTCAATCGGTTAAAAAATGTTAGAAATTTGCAAGAATTCGTATATGAGTAGATATGACTGGCCGCTTGTTAAGAAAATTCACCTTCGGGCAGGATGTGGTGTGTTTTCCTTCCAATAGCGGACCACCAGATCCAATGCATCTACACGAGGCTGCTGAAAGTTAGACCAATCCCAACGCAAGGCATCCAGTGTTAGCATTAATTGAGAGATTAAAGACCAATGACCGTGACGCCACATAATCAGTTTGCCATGAATGAAATAAAGTGTTGAGCAAATTTAAGAGCTGTGCTTTAAAGATTAAAGATTTATATATTTGAAATTTATATGTGCTTCATTCAAGTTTTTATTTGATTCTAGATTTTATTTAAAAGTCCGTGATATTGGCCTTATTCCAAAGATGTCACAATGCTACAATTTGCGATTCAAACTTGCGAAATTTTCGCTTAGAGTGCGCTTACTCCTGATGTTGTTAAGTAAAGGGTACACTTCCTTATAACGAAGTCAGGTACGGCCGAGCTTACCATGTCGCTCACTTGTTTCAAGACTGTCACAAGTTAAAATAGTAATAGTCTAGTAAAGGGACCTTACCTCAGAAAATACTAAAAAAAAAAAAATTCCCTTCGGTGAACCAAAAATCGTTTATTCGTTTTTCGTTTTTACACGCATGTCGTCCATTAATTACTCCCTTTCCATAATAACAGTTAGTGTCATCTCTGCACAATTGCCATGTTAAGTCACTTAACAGCTTGCTTTGGGCAGCACTGCACCAACAGCTGATTGTGCCACACAAATTGTTTATCTTATCAGCAAAAAAAAAACAATTTACAACCTCATATCAAACCCTAATTCAATGCTAAGACGCACCATGTCGGAGTTTGATATTAAAGCCGGCTTGCAGCACGTGTGGAGTCGTATGGATGAAGTTCTGCTTAAGCGTCCGAAGGTGAGCCATTCCATTGTCTCCATTGATTTCATTCTGTAACAATTATTTATCCCTTCTAGGAAATCCAAACAGCCAAACCCCGTGAGCAAAACCAAACCCGCCGAAGCTGTTATAGAAGCCTACCAGGCGGGACAACGAGATTTCGGTGAGAACTATGTCCAGGAGCTGGTGGAGAAAAGTCAGGATCCGGCTATTTTAGCCCAATGCCCCGGATATCAAGTGGCAAACAAGATCAACAAGGTAGACTTGCAGTGCTTGGATTCGAATTAAGATTAACTCCTTCCTTTGGCACAGATTCTATCGCTGCACGTGATTCGCTGAGTTTGGATTCTATTTGTTGTTGCTCAAGTGGCTTTGGATTAATTTCAAGTTAAGTCAAATTTCTTAACTGGTAATCATTTATTGTTATCTATCAGATTAACTTGGACAGCTGTTTGCCTTGATTTTTGCCTTGATTTTTGACTTGATTTTTGCCTTGATTTTTGCCTTGATTTTTGCCTTGATTTTTGACTTGATTTTTGCCTTGATTTTTGACTTGATTTTTGACTTGATTTTTTTATTAAAATATTTCTTTATTATTATTGTTATTTAGTAATTAAAAATGCCTTTTAATGAATTCGTGTTTTGATATATAATATTAATGATATTTAATGATATATTTATTATATAATGATATATTGATATGATTAAAATTTAAATAATTAAAAATACGCATCCTCTGTGCGGCTATAAATAAATATTAATAAAAAGGATCTATTAATATAGATATAGATTAAAGACTTTTAGTTTGGTTACCGTTTGTTGGCATCATCAGTGCTAGCACTTGCATTGTCATTCATAGTCAGAGCTATAATATAAATAAACTATAAAAAATATATTTGTGGGACTTATTTAAGTTTGCGTTACCGTTTGCTCTCCTCGCTTCTGGCGCTGCTGCTTGAGGAAGCTTCGTCCTCGCTGTCCTCAGAAGCAGAACTCTCACTCTCATATTCAGAGCTATAAAAATAATAAAAAATAAATAAAGATTTGTGGGACTTTTAGTTAGGTTTAGGTTTAGGTTACCGTTTGTTGCCATCAGCGCTGCTAGCACTTGCATTGCTCTCATATTCAGAGCTATAATATAAATAAATTATAAAAAATAAATATTATATTATTAATATAGTTTTAGTTTGCGTTACCGTTTGCTCTCCTCGCTTCTGGCGCTGCTGCTGGAAGAAGCTTCGTCCTCGCTGTCCTCAGAACTACAACTCTTGTCATTGTCACTGTCAGTGTCACTGTGACGCTGCTGTGACGTCGATGGAAGGCTGAGGGAAAAAGGGTAGAGATTATGTTTTAATCATTGCAAGTTACAAAGAGACAGGCCTCAACTCACTCAGCTTGTGCTTTGTTGTTGTTTGTTCGCTTGGTGTTGGAAACAAAGCTTACACCACTTCCTCAGGCACGTTGCTTTGCATTTGAACCGGTTGTTTGCATTTTGCATCCATCAATAGCTGAAATTGATATATATAAATATATAGTTCGTGATTTTAGTAAAGTAATTAAAATACTTACTACTCCACTTTGGAATCCCGGCTTGTCGCGGATCGAATGGATCCTCAATAAAGGGGGTTTCCGCTTCCAAAGCGTAAAAGCTCCAAGTGGTTTGAACATAGGCTCTATATTTCCGATACTTAGTAACACAAGTATTATTTTTGTGCCTCGTAAGATGGCGTAGCTGGTCAAAGCTAGTAAATCATAATCATACCGCCTGCCGCACTTGTCGCATTGAAAAGGCATCTTTTTTGCCGCATCGGGATCCGCCTGTTTTGCGTGAGTCCTTGTCCGCATATGTTTGTCCAAATCACGTTTGACTACGAAGCTATTCGAATAAAATATTTTATATAAACATATATATACAAATTATAGAAAAATTACCTTCTGGTGCACACATCACATCTAAATTTATCTTTTTTTTTCCAGACACGCTTTGGCTTTGGCATTGCATTTGCGCCACTACAGCCGTGATTCTTTAATTCGAATTGATTTACGAATCGAAGGTTGCACTGCAAACATTTAACACTCCGCGCGACAATACCTCTCATCTCTTCTTCGAGCTAGTAAAATTAAAAATAATAAAGATATTTATATTTAAATAAATAATAAATGCGGTTTTAGAAGCTTACCTTAAGGGTAAGGGAAGGGCGACTAAATCCCACTAATCCCTCCTCTGTCATTCGGCTGACAGGATGCAGAAGACGATGTGGCAAGTGGCTGCAATGACAAAACAAATTACCATAAAAATTAAAAAAAAGATAAGACTAAGATCTATATCTATCTCATTTGTCTCTTATTTTCTATTGTAGATCTTACCATATCAAAATCTGAATCTGCAGGTTCAGCAGTAAAGTTTTCAACCTCCTGATCAGAATCCTGCAATAATAATAAAGAATATTATCAATATTACTTTAAATCCCATATAATCGGTAGTTTTTAACTTACATCACTTCCATAAATGTCCATTAATAGATCGTCCTGAGCAGGTGGAGCTACATCTAAAGGAGCAGGAGGATCTGATTGAGCAGCTGTACCAGGACAATTATCCACATCAGAATCCTGCAATAATAATAAAGAATATTATCAATATTACTTTAAATCCCATATAATCGGGAGATTTTAACTTACATCACTTCCAAAAATGTCCATTAATAGATCGTCCTGAGCAGGTGGAGCTACATCTAAAGGAGCAGGAGGATCTGATTGAGGTGGAGGATCTGAAGGCGCAGGAGGATCTGAAGGCGCAGGTGGATCAGAAGGCGCAGCTGTGCATTCGTGCTGCTAAACGGGGAAGGTCTTCAATAATTTAAGTCAGGAAAATGTGATCGATTTATTTAACAGAAAGAAAGTTTTAGGAAAATAATCAAATTCGATGTTTGCAGAGGTGCATGATTTGGAAATGTCGACCCAATAGCACGGTCATGTATGACCGTACATTTCATACTTTCATACATGAAAGTGAATTTCTGGTTGCTCGATGCGGGTGATGACAAAGTCAGAGGAGGAGGAGGAGGACGAGCTCCCTGCAATGTTCGCAAATGGCTCCACAGGCTTGAGCTTGGTAGTGTGAGCCAAAAGTTTGGCTTTATCCAGAAATTTCAGCACGTCTCTTAAAGGCATATTTTCATCTAGAAGCATGTCAAACAAATGCCTCTGCTCATCATCTATGCACATCTGCAGGCCAATTTCACGACACGATGAAAGGAAGTTCCTCCCGCTTGGCGGAAACTCAAATCAAAGCCTGCGGGAGGGACGGGGGTTGAGACATGTTGCTGCGCCCGCTCTAATCTCTGTTTCTTGGTCATTCTATCTTTCGGTACCTCCACACATTCGAGTCTGTCGTGAAGGAAACTCTTTAAAATTTCCTGGGCTGGCTAAGCCAGCGAAGTGCACTCCTTCAGCAACAACTGTTTGTCCAGTTTGCCATGCGAATTGCAAGGGAAATTTTGCAAATACACAAAACGATCTGGTTGCTCAGAGTCCAAGGACTTTTGTCTTTGGCTCTAGCATGCGTATGCAACAGATAAGCTTTTGCAGGGGCTCCAGAAACAAACAGATGGCCAAATCGGTCCAAGGCAGGCTTCGCTCAATCTTGCGAGAGATCAGACCTGGGGGAAAAACTAAAGCCGTTCAGATGAATTGGAAAGAGCTGTGACTTACCTAAGCTGATGCGCTGACCCGCCCGCTTGACAACATCATTGGCTCGCTCCTTATAGCAAATTGTTCCATCATCAAGTAGACGAACTAGATCACCCGTTAGATCATCCAAATCTGGTATATAGCAACGCCGGGTGGCACTGCCCAAGAAAAGTTCTCTTCTTAGAGATTTTCGTTCCATTTGAATTCTGTCTACGGTCTGATCATCGATGGGCATGCCCAGAGGCATAAAGGTTCCCCTTAGCGACTGAACCACGTGCAAGAGACTCCAGCAGGACATTTCGGTGATGCCATAAATATTACAAATATGCTTCTGAATAAGAACACTTCGTTCCATCCAGGTTGAAAAGCACACTCTTTGAAATATGAAGAGAAAAATGCAGATTATTGGACTCACCTGAGTGCACTCGAGTCACACAGTATACGACACGTAGACGTAGGGATCAAAGGTGCAAGGAGTTCCAAGGTATATAATGTCCGCCATGGAGACATTCAGCTTCTGGCTGGCAGAATGTAAGTATTGAGCAGGTACCGTTCTAAACAAGCATTTGCTTACCTCAGTCCCCATATATTGGGTGCAATGCATTCATAGGGCACATGTATCAATTTCGGTTCTCCTGTTGTGCCCGTTGTGCTGATGGTATAGCACATATTTAGGGGCAAAGCCCTCTTGCCCTTTGCCGGAATATCGGTGCAGCCACGCTTCAACCGAAACAGCTTGTACTCTTCATTGCACACCAGAAAGGAATCAAGACGTTCAAAGGAAACGGCTCCAATGGCCATATGTCCGCTGACCAACAAGTATTCTATGCCTGCCCGACACTGTTGCCCATGCAAAGCCTTCGGAGCATCATCTTGTCCGTGGCATAGAAATGACATTTGTGATTGAGAATTCTGCCATGTTTGAAACTTGATTCAGTATCATTTATAAGACTAGCGAAAACTCTGCTTACCCCAAAATCAAGATACAGGAGGAGGGTGTGTGCTGGGCAATTCGAAATGCAATCCCTATGCCAGTTGGAACTAGGTTGAAGCGTAGACGCTCCAACAAGGTCTCAACGTAACTCATTGCCCTGATATAGCTAAGCGTTAGATCCTGGGGCTGCATACGTTTAATAACGAAGGGAACTTCGCCAAATTCTCGCAATTTTCGAATGTCATATAGCTTTATTGATTCCTCCACACATGAGGGTCCAATATCCAATTCCCTTCATCCTTGATGTCCATTTGCACATATGTGGATGGTGCTTCTCCTTCCTCCAATTCGCTTTTGATTTCAATCCCATCTGTTGACATTGTTTGTTTAAAATTGTTTACAATAGTCCGACTTGTCCTCCCTTCGATAAGAGACTTCGACACGGTTGCAATCGATAGGCTTTCTATGTATCGAAACTCAAATGAGTTTGAAATTGCAGCATTTTTTTACCAGGAGGCTTTCTCCGACGCAGTGAAAAACAAATATAAATTCTTTTTCAGACCTAATTATAATTTCTAAGCTATGTCCTGCCCCAATTTCAAAGCGTTCACAAATCTCTAAAATGGTCCAAAATAGGAATTGCATTATAAATTGTGTCATGACCAGCATTTCTAGTTTCAAATTTTATTGGTCAACAACATTATTTAATTAGTTCATTCCTCAGCCCCAAAAAGTCCGGCCAGCTCTAAATCATCCCCTGTCGTACTTTGCGCTTGAAATTCGGTGAAAAATTTCCCATCATTCTTAGAACTCCAAGTTTCCTCCTCTAGAGCCGCTGCAGCAGCAGCAATGTGCCTGGCATGTTTGGGTGGGGTAAAGTGTGTATACGTGCAATTGGTGTATGCTACTGGATTCGATCTAGCTTGCTCACTTCTACGCACATCATAGTTTTCCTCTAGGAAGTCAAACACCTGTTGCTTAGAGTCTAGACTATTAAATTGAACTCGCAGTTTCCTTTTCATTTCATGGCTCCACATGAAAGTCAGATGATGATGAAAGCACTGGAACTGCAAATTGTCACCAGAAGCACAGGCTATGTTCAGCCATTGCTGAACACAAGCAGCAGGAGTTGTCTTCAACAATGAATAGTTGCTATTGAAAAGCGCCGGATTGGCGAGCAAGCCACGAGCAGCCATCACGCCCGCTCGTACACGGTCAGCAAATAGTAATCTTGATCCTTGCTGCTAGTCCCTACTTTCACCGTCAGTGAGCTGTCTGTCTTCTTAATTAGCTCCATTTTTGGTGGTTGAGGAATGTCCACTTCAGTCTGCACATAGGTAAGGTCACTGCGTGCGTCATGCCTCACATCGCCACCGAATGTGCGCAGCAAACAGGCATAGCGTGTGTCTGACTGCAGTTCCTCCAGCTGGTAAAAATAATGGGTGCCATTTTCACGCAGTTCATCCACAAAGAGCAAGCGACGCTGCCAATTAATGCGCGTACAAACAGGCGCCTCGAGCTCACTGGGCTCGGGATATAGTAGAACGGACAATAAGGTGCGGTAAACCACCTCCACTTGGACACTCGTCTGAGCCTTAAGCCAGCTTATCTCTATCGTGCGGTGCGTGCGAGTCTGCAGAGAGAGAACAAAAAGAAAATGGAATGATGGTTTAATGTTGCCAGGCATTTTCCTAAGAGAATAGTCGAATTAAAACTTAAAAAATCTTTTTCTAGTCATGAAATAGTGTGTCATTTGACTGAACATGTTCATTTGTTCCAGCCTAATGGCTGGGCACACAGCAGAAATTGGTATTTTGTTCATTAATAAATGTTTTAATATTTTTTTTGTGACAAAAATTGTTAAAAAGTGCTTAATTTAAGGACCTTAAATTAAGGTTC
Organism: Lordiphosa clarofinis; assembly: GCA_018904275.1. Lineage (NCBI taxonomy): Eukaryota > Metazoa > Arthropoda > Insecta > Diptera > Drosophilidae > Lordiphosa > Lordiphosa clarofinis. Next base: position 540,788 of record JAEIGQ010000198.1, read on the forward strand.
AGTTTTTACTGCGAAATTTGATTAAAGCCAGTTTTGAAAAAAATAAAAAGGATGCAGAATTAGGAAAAAATCAATTAATTATGGATTTAACCTCTAGGCTTATTTATGATCTTGAAAATACCTAACCGGATGGCTCCAATCATGATTTCTCAATAACAGCTTTTCGAAGATCTTCAGTCGAGTTGAACTTTCGTCCGCCAGCATTAACAAGACGTGAAAAGTTACCCCACATGTTTACAATTGGATTTATGTCCAGAGAACGCGCAGGCCATACTAAAAGCTGGATATTCTTTTCAATTTACCAACCACGACTGGCCATTATCTTGTTGAAAGTTGGTGTCCGGGTCCGGCTCTTTCTCGAAAAAGATAATTACCATTTCATCTAATAAGCTTCAATAGCCCTCTGTATTCCTGCAACTTCTAATTTTGCATATCGGGGTCCGATTGTGATAGATAAAAGCGTCCAAAAACATCACAGAGCCGCCACTACAGTTTTGGTAGGTCAAAATGCGCTTCGACGCTTTAATGTCGTGCCATTAATAACTAAAACCTTCTGGCTCATTCAAGTTAACTTTTTTCTCATTTTAGAGAACCACATTTTTCCACTCCTTCCTTCAAAACATTTGACGTTTCGTTATATCCCTTCAGGCTTATTTATTAGATGTCGCCAATTTAGGCTTAGTCTTAATTTTCTTCAAGATTACGGGTCGCATGAACTCAGAAGGTTACCTTAAGTTATTGGATGAACTCTTAGTAGACTTTTTGGGTCAAGAGTCGGACCCGGATACAATCTTTTACCAAGAAAATGCAAAAATGCCAGTCGTAAGTGGTTCAGTGAACAGAAAATCAAGCTTCTTGAATGGCTAGGACGTTCTCCGGACATGAATCCAATTAAAAACATGTGTTTGTGCTGGCGGACGAAAGTTCAACTCGGCTGAAGAGCTCGAAAAGCCGTTTTTGAGGAACGGGCCGAAGTACCGAGTTCAGAGGTCGGATTTTTCAGCTTATACATAAGCCTGGAGTATAAGTCTATTATTTATTGATTTTTAATTATCTTAAATTTTGCAGCAAAAATTTAACTTTTCTATAAAAAAAACTAAAATCAAGCTTTTACTTTAAAAAAATATATTTGATATTGTTGATGTACCTTAAACTAAGCACGTTTTTACAATTTATGTAAAAAAAATGTATAAAGTGCTTAAAACATTTTTTGCTGAACAATTTATAGGTGGCTTTAATTAAATTTCGATGAGTGTACTCTTGTAATCGTCTGTTTTCTCTTTCTCGCTGAGAACACAAGAACAACTGAACATGAACAATTAAACAAGAACTCACTGAACAAAAATGAAAAATTTAAGAAGAACATGTTCACTTGTTCAGTTTGAAAAACAACTCAGTTTTGTTCACTCTCATGAAAAACCCAACACTAGTATAGACAGTGGCGTAGCGTGTAATTATGCCGCCCGTGGCGGAAGTCGACTTTTCCGCTCCCTTCCCCCTTGAATAGTCCTAAATTTTAACCTTTTTTCTATAATTACAATTAAGTTTTTCTTATTCTTTCCATCTAAAACTTCTCTGTAACATAAAGGTCCCAGGATTTTGATTAGGGATGACGAAGACCTAAATTCTTCGGGGAGTATTATTTTGCTAAGGTTGCTATTATTATTGAAAAAATTCTTGGGGATGTATAATAAAGGAACGCCGCAGGTAAAAATTTTTTCGCAAAAACCGCGGAAACATTGTTTACATACCTTCTTAACCAAAATTTAAATACAAATTGACTTCGATGGGCCGAAACAAAAATTGTTTTGAGGTCGAACATGGTTTTCTAGTTTGATGGCAAATGCGTTTCGAAATTATCAGGCCTGTTCCGAATTCCGAAAACGAGTGGAATTGACGCAAATCGAGTTGATTGCTGTTCCGAATTCCGCAAATCGACCAGAATTTTCGTTTGTTGTGCTGCAGAGTCAGCAGAATGAAAAGTAATTGCTATTAAAAGCATTAAAATAAATGCATAAATTTTGGCCACATTTATATCAGACGGGCTAATGACCGACCCTGTTGCTGCTGCCGTATTCTGCTGTTGCTGGAGCTTCAGATGTCGACCTAATTGTCTCAATTGCTCCTGACTGCGCTTCTGAATGTGCTCATCGATCGCATTTAGCGTTAACAGAGTACGCATAATCTTCTGTATGGCTGCATAATTTGAACTGGTACTAAACTTGCAAAGACCCAAGGCACAAGCCTCCAGGAACTGGGATTGGCTGGCCTGCAGTTGTTTGGCGGTATAAGGCAAAGGGCCGGCCCGGAGATTCAAACGCAACTTGAGCAGGCGACGCTCAGAAGAGCCTCTACGGCGTATAAGACGACTACAGCTCATTCCATTAAGTATTAGGGGATGCACGTAGAGAGCAAGTAAGAAATTTGAAGAGTTATGATTCAGAAGCATGCGATCATCTTGAAGGAGTTGCACAATGCTGTGGCTCAGATGATAGGTAATATGGGCAGCACACTGTCTGGCCAATTGCCAAAAGAGCGAAGCATATTGTGGATGAGCCATGGCCAGTTGAGCCAAACCTAGCCAGGTGTCCGAAGGATGTTCGAAGCATAATGCGAGGAACTCTTGTAGAGGTAAACGTTGCAAATTGAGTTTGTTGAAGAACAAAATGTGCCGCTGCTGATAATTGGGAAGAGAAAAGCGGAAATGTGGCCACAAATGCAAATCATCGCGCAGCTTGAGTAATTTGAGTTTATCTGGAACACTGGCCTCGCGGTAAATGGGAAACAGAACCTGCCGAATGAGGGGGAAATAAACATCTTCATCTTCCGGCTCAGGCGGCTTTTCCTTGATGCCCTCAGCCACCACCTGACCCAAATGCTCCAAAATAAGCTGGGCATGCCGAAACTTGAGCAAACGCACATGACTGCTAATGGTTTGTAGCAGAGATTAAAACCGTAACCGAAACCGTAACCCATAACCGCTAATAACACTTTAAAATGCGAAACCGAAACCGTAAACGTAACCAAAAAAAAAATTTTTTTTATAACCGTAACCGTATAACCTTTATTTACATAACCGGTTATCAGTACCGTAACCGAAACAAATATACGGGTTTATTTCGGTTTTTCCTCTACTGGTAAAAATTTCAATTAGATCTACATATGGACAATGAACATTTTTCATACATATGAGTTTATTCACTTATATTGTCTGCTTATTTATTATGCGCCGCACTGTCGCCAATGATTGGCATAGCTACGAAGTGCCTGGAAAGTGTCCTAAATACATTGGTACTAAACAGTCATATAGCATTGAGGAGGAAGTAAATTTTGTTGAGCTTGACCATTATACATATGTCATTGATTTATTAAGCTAGGCACACCGACGCGGACAAATTTTTTGGCGCGGAAATTGTTTGAAAATTTCCAGAGCCCTGGACAATATAGTGTGACCAGAAAATCGCCAAAAGAGTCAGCTGTTGTTTGTTTACAAAAGAGGCAAAATAATATAGTTTAAAAAATTAACAATGGAAGTCACTAGGGAAAATTTAGAGGTCATATGCAATGCCATGTTCACTTTCATGGATGTATTTTTGTAGGGCTGGAGGTATAAGCAATGTCTTTTATTTTGGCTTGCGTGAGCAGACCATGACCACTAAGACATACAGCTAAAACGACAAGCCAAATCCAGCCAAACTAGCCACAGCCAGCTCCATGGACTAGAGCCGCATCATACTCGCCAGGCGTATTTGTTTAATACGGATTTAAAGGTAGCTGGTAGGTGAACGCATAGGTAGCAAAGGTAGCAACTGAAGCTACCTTAGCAGTCCGGAGGACACACTATTATAATGAACTGTGGAGACTGCAACGGCTTAGGGCTGTTTGGATTGGACTCGGGTGGTGTACATGGGTATGCACATCACCAGCCATAACAACTGGAGAAGCATACCGAAAAGATCCAGAGCCATGTAATTAGATGGGCTCTAACAAATTTGTCCGCGTCTGAGAAACTATTATAATTATAAAAAACTACATATGTTAGCTATTTATATACAGCTTTTTTACAACCACTTCTAGCTATTTCTAGCTGTTTTTAAACGCCGATTTAGCCCGCAAAAAAAGTTGTCAACACTGTTCACACTGTTCGTAGACAGAACAGATCATGTCATCCGCGTTTTGTTCATAAGTTTTGGTTGTGGACATTTTATGTTGTTTAACATTGTACACGATGCCAAGGGCTAAGTAATTTCTCAAAACAAAATTAAAACTATGTATTTCTGTGGTGTTAGACCTAGCGAAAAGGATAAATGTTGGAGTGGCTGCTGCGCTGGACAAAAATAAGTGCATCGTCTTCAACTCGTAACAATAACAAAATAAAGTTTTTTATTGTCGGCAAATCAAAGCCGCTATGCCTTTAACATATGTACATATGTAAGAGCTGAATAGTTATTAAAATAAATGACATTCAATGTGGAAAAGACATTAAAGTAAGTGCAATAATTACACACATGCATACATACATGCAGAGCATGTAATATGGGTGTATGTGTGAAATATTACACGCTCGCAATGCGTTGTGCGCCAAAATTTGTGAGATGACGCGCTTTAAGCGGAATCGAACATTTTTTATTGGTATTGCGCAAGTTTTTCGAATTATACATAGTAGTAGTAGTAGTTCTTCTTTATTAATTTTGTAGATATTTTCTTTTTTTAAAAAGATTGAATTTTGAACAATATTTTATCATATAAAGAAGGTGATATAGCTAGCATGGCAACAATGCCGTCTGCATATTAAAGTTATACAAATTTTTATACTTAAATTTTACGTACATACACATAATTAAGTTATCCTAAATTGAAAACATACATGTAATTTAATTTTAATTTTTTAATTTTTTTTTTCGTTAATAATTTTTGTTCGGTAGCGGGTTGCGTCTATGAGAAATTTTGCTAGCCTTTTCCAGTCTGATCCATTTAATATCGTTTTCATCTCCATTTCGTTGAGCACAGATTTTCCCCATATATTGATTCGGAGCTCTTTAAACATTGGACAGGTCGCACAGAAATGAGCCACGATTGCTTGTAGCAGGGCACGTTGAGAGACGCTCCAAGTGTCGGGCTGCGCCAGGTCCAGGTGGATTCCAAAGTCCCGAGCGAGACTTTCCCATGATTTAAAGAATTGAGATTTTCCGACCAAAAGTGTATTCACAACAATACAGGGCAGCCTATTCTCATGCAGCTTTATTATTTTGTTTATGTAGCGAAAATGTGTGCCTAGAGTGTGTACGAACATTTCTGGAAGTCCCGTCTCTAGATGTATGGCATATGTTGGCGTGTTTTGTGGGAGATAAAACACTCTTTTAATGAAGTATCGCAACAGTTTTTTCGACGTCTTCATATTTGGCATAACCCCAGACTTCTGCTCCATAACACATAATTGCTTTTGATGTGGCCTCAAACATCCTGTATTTTGTACTCGAGCTTACATTATTTTTGCAGTAAAGTGATCGCCAGGTGCTGCTAATTGCTATTTTCGAGTCTCTCAGCTTTTGTTCTAGGTGCTTGGTAAATGACATATTTGATGTTAGTGTTATTCCTAGATACTTATACTCTTTGACCACATCTAATGGCGTGCCATTCAAGCTCCACTCTTCCGTTTTCGCAAGACGACCTCTGCCTGCTCGTACTACCATAACTTTGGACTTCGTGGTGTTGATCCTTAGGCTCCACTTTTGACAATATGCATGCACATATGTTTGTATGTATATGTTTTATGAATTATAAATATGTGCAGTAGACGCGTATATGATCACGGTATCACGTGCAAAACGAGAAGGCCAAGCTAACTTCGTCTTTGCCGAAGTTTTAATACCCTTGCAAATGTTTTAATACAACAGAGTTTACGAACGTCAGCATTAAAACAAACCATTTTTCTGATAAAAGCCACTTTTCGGCTGATAGTTTCTATGGCAGCTACAAGATATAGTCATCCGATCTTGACCAAAACTTCCAAATCTGTGTAAAAGCGTATAAAACTAATAATTGTCGAAGCGGAAGGCGTTTACATTAAAAACAAAAAAGTTTTCTTACAAAAACCCACTTTTCGACCGATAGTTCCTATGACAGCTATAAGATATAGTCATCCGATTTTGTCAAAAACTTCCAAATCTGTGTAAAAGCGTATAAAACTAATGATTGGCGAAGCGGATGGCGTTTACATTAAAAACAAAAAAGTTTTCTTACAAAAACCCACTTTTCGACCGATAGTTCCTATGGCAGCTATAAGATATAGTCATCCGATTTTGACAAAAACTTCCAAATCTGTGTAAAAGCGTATAAAACTAATAATTGTCGAAGCGGAAGGCGTTTACATTAAAAACAAAAAAGTTTTCTTACAAAAACCCACTTTTCGACCGATAGTTCCTATGACAGCTATAAGATATAGTCATCCGATTTTGACAAAAACTTCCAAATCTGTGTAAAAGCGTATAAAACTAATGATTGGCGAAGCGGATGGCGTTTACATTAAAAACAAAAAAGTTTTCTTACAAAAACCCACTTTTCGACCGATAGTTCCTATGGCAGCTATAAGATATAGTCATCCGATCCGGTCGGTTCCGACATATTAGCAGTGTGCAGTAAAAAGAAGACTCTGTGCAAAGTTTCAGCTCGATAGCTTTAAAACTGAGAGACTAGTTTGCGTAGAAACAGACAGACGGACAGACGGACAGACAGACGGACAGACAGACGGACGGACAAAGCTCAATCGACTCAGCTCGTCGCCCTGATCAAGAATATATATAGTTTATAGGGTCGGAAATGAATATTTCTATGCGTTGCAAACTTCTGGGCAAAATTATAATACCCTTTGCAAGGGTATAAAAATATCAGAAAATGATACAGTTCTAGTTTACAACAATCTCTCTTCATTTAATATGTTTCTAAACCAAAAAAGATTGCTAAGCAAGGTAAAAATATGGGAATGGTGGAAAAGAAATTCAAACATATTTCCCGATCTTTTTGAATTATCTAAAGTTTTGCTACCAGTACCACCAACATAAGTAAGGGTTGAGGTTTAATTTTCAGGAGTAAAATTTGTAATGGCGCTAACTTGGACAGTCAAACTCTAAATGATGTTATGCTACTTATGTAGATGTCTTTACAATCTCGTTTAAGATGTCAATTCTGATAATAACAATTTGTTACATTAAGGTACATAACGACAAATGGTATATACGTTGACCCACGTACATATCTACTTTACTCAACTTTACACGATGCTTTTCTGAATGAAGTAGTTTATCTTTTAATTTAAATTTTAAAAAAGGCGACTATAAAGGTGGAAATTCTGTATAAGAATTTTGAACTTAGTAAATTGAATCAATAAATGAGAATATAAATGGGGCTGCTTTTGTTTGCATTGTATGTACATTAGACCGTACATGCCTTATATGAAAAGTAATTTTTTGTCTAGTTCTTAGCACAACATGGCTCAAAAAATTCTGTATATTTTATAGAAAATATATCTAAAATCAAAAATCAGATATATTGAGGTTTGATGGCCTCGAGAAGGCTTTAAAGGTTCAAATTTCCCCTTAATTTTGTTTTTGAGCTGCTAGAAACGTCATAGTAGGCAGACAAAAATTTTGTGAAAATTGTAAAAAAAAATATTTTAACATGTTACGACAATTGAGCAGCAACACATCGGACAGCACCAAATTCATGATTATTGCTGATTATGGCATATCCTTAAGCCTTCAAACTACTCAAATATGTATTGTAAAGGAAAAATTATCATGGCATATTCAACTATGCACTTGTAGATTATATAAACAGTGTGTTTACTAAAAATTTAGTTTTTTATACAAAAAAAAAAATTTTAGGTTCTACCGAGAATTGAACTCGGTTCGCCGGAGTCAAAGTCCAGAGTGCTTATCACAACACCATTAAACAACTAATTTTATACGAAATATTTTATTTATTTGTTCGACACTTTTGTAAAAGGCCTCTCTCTACATTGACAATTCAAAGATAAATTAAGGAGAAATTGGAACTTTTAAAGCCTTCTCGAGGCCATCAAACCTCAACATATCTGATTTTGGATTTTTGATAAATTTTCTATAAAATATACAGAATGTTTTGAGCCATGTTGTGCTAAGATCGTCACATGTTGAAAATCGTATGGAGAAATGTCCGGTCTAATGTACATATGTATGTAAAAGTGATATTTTATACTTATAACCGTAACCGTAACCCAAACCCGAAACAGAATTAGGATAATAACCGTAACCAGTACCGTAACCCATATCCCAAAACCGTAATATAACCGTAACCGGAAAAAAGCGATCGACCAAAACACTAACCGTAACCCAAACCGTTATTCGTTCGGGTTTTAATCTCTGGTTTGTAGGCATTTATCGTTGTCAAAAGCAATAGAACGTTGGAAAAGTTCATCCATACCCGCTTGTAACTGTGTTTGATCGGGCGAGCACGCATCTAAATCCAAAACACTCAGCAGTTCACCCAAAGTTAACTCCTGCAGCCGTTGCTCAAATGTTTTGGCTGCCCCGGCAAAGGTCAGGAGCTGTTTACATATCGAATGTTTCTGCAAACCCGCTCGCTCTGACAGCAACTTTAAGAGCTGGGACGATTGGAAGCATATCAATTCCTGTAGACGGTACAATAACTTATCTGTGGGCACTTCCAACCAAAACATGAAGGTGTCCTCACTGACCAGCCGTACAATGCGCTGCAGTGCATCCAGTAGAGTTAAAATCAATTTATAGCTGTTCCTTAACTTCAGGGGCGGCGGATTCTTAGTTTGTAGCAGTTAATACAAGGGAAAGTAGTGTGGCAATGGTGGCTGCTCCTGTGTCTTTTTAAGTACCCCCAAGTTAATACTCAACATTTGCCCCATGGTCTCTCCCAAATATAATTTCCGTAGATTGACTGTTAGCCCTCGCAAGCGCTCCGCACTAGACAGCAGATGACGCTGCATGAGCATGGCCACTTGGGGCTGTATCTCTAGGTGAACAGCTTGACCTGCCGCTCTCAAAGCTCCGCTTAGTATCTCCAAGATATCAAATTTATCTGCACTCACATAACTCAATGTCTCATTCAAAGACTCGAAATACTGACGCGTCAGCCAACCTGGGCCACAGCTTAGAAACTCCAGCATGGCCCACTCTAGACCACATCTTAGGGCAAGCCCTATGGTTAAGCCTAGTACGGAGGGCGTTCGAATTTTCCTTCAGCTGTCAAACTCCATATAAAAAAATTGCTTAAGGAATTTTTCCTTGCCTCATTCTGATGTTTGGTACGCAGAAAGCCAAGGAATACACACAAGGAATTTTGAGAGTTGCCATATCGATGAAGCGTGTGGACTGTATCAAACAGCTGATATTCCTTCCAGAGATATTGTGCAGTCATTTATTCCTTGTGTCAATTATCAAAAGGCAAGGCAAAAGTACAAAAATTTAAGTTATGACGACAAAAGTGCATTAATTGATGCAGTAAAAACAATGCATGATTGTGGGACATGACGTAGGACAAGCAACTGGACACCGCACTTCCAACAAGTGTTTGGGAGTTGCGCCATGTTGGAATCTTGTCATGTTGGAGGGCACGTCCCAATGCATAAATTGAGCCGTCTTTCGTTGCAGCGATATGTGCACCTGAGTGGGTTCCTCGCCCGGAATGATGTTCCAAATGGAAATAAAACAATTATAATTGGACTTATCCAGCCAGGTGCAGACCATTAGATTCTTGGCAACAGGCGAGTCCAATTCTGAAGTTTTGTTCACAATCTTCAGCTTAACAGCTGCCACTGCAATTGCAACTTCATCCACGTTGTGCATAGTGCCTCATTTTATTTAAATCATATAGTTATGTCAACACAAATCAGTTGGCCAATTTATTTATTTTCCGTTTTCGGTAAATTTTTTAATGTTATCTGGTCACACTGCCTTTTAGGTTCCACAAAAAGGAATATCAGGCAATTTTCTGGAAGGAAAATTCGAACGCCCTCCGTACTAGGCTTTAGGAATTGTGGCATCTTGGGCAATTGATTTATCAAATGAACACACTGTGGATTCCATTGACCCAAATTGTCAACTGTTAACTTGTTGCGGCTGTTCACCACCAGAAACATCCAAAGACCACGCAACTGATCCAGCGACCCTTCCGTAACGACTGGTATTAATACAATTAGCTTATTGGTTCTCGCATGCGGCACCTCCATGACCAGATTATGCTCCAGCAATATCTGTCCTACTATATCACATATCTGTGCTATGTAATCCTCGTTGCCTGGGTCAGCCAAAAATATTAAATCATAATTTTCTTAATTAATTAACCGCTTACCGCTCCAATGTTTGAAGGTTTTAAACTTTTTCGTCTCCTTGTCATACTTGTAAAAGGCATTCCTGATCTGATGAAAGACCTCACAGTTGTCTAGCGGAAGCAGTTGATCCTTGTCCATGCCGGCTTCTTTGAATTATAAATGGAAACTGAATTAACTGCCGCCGCAACGATTAGTGATGGCACAAATGATTAAATATCGCAAATTGGCCAAATTGGTGACCTCTCGGCCGTATGAGATTCCAAGTCCGTTCGCGTGCAAACGATATTCTTCTTATTTAAAGTTTATAAATTGATATGAAAGTTGCAAACAATATCTGTGGTTACTAGATCAGGTAGTCTCATTTTAAACAATTTGATTTCATTGTTTTTTCAATGCTTTTAAACAGCAATCAAATTTCAAAACTGCTCTAAATTGTTTATTTTCATGTAAAATATCTTGCCGAACTAAATTTTTATCTGAATTGAGTATACAGACAAACTAAATCGTCCGCTAGCTAAATTGACAACTTATTCCGATGGGTTAGAGCCTATTCACACTACATGCTGTTCAAAGCGATATTCTTGGGTCCACCACTTAATAATTGATATATTTTTTATATATATTGAGATAGGAACATCCCCAGCTGACAGTGGAATATTTTAAGAAAATTTGGCACGGCAAGTTCTTAGTAAGAACTTCTTACGTACCATCTTTGACGGTAGACGGTAAACGGTAGATGGAATGTAGTGTGAATAGGCTATTACCCAGCGGACGATGCAGTGTGACTGTTCAACGCCAAAATACCCAATGTGAAACGGTCACACTGCGATGATTTGCTTGCATTTGAATTTTATTAATTGTTTTTGCAAATATTTAGGGATATTTGGAGGATCTATGGAATGTAGAAGTTATGGGCAATGCGAAATCTTACCATTGCACAGTGGTTTTTTTGGCCTTTTTCTGGCATAAACCCCAAAATTTTTTTTTCAGATTTCAAATATTAACTGGTTATTTTTTTTTTTCCATACTCATATTAGTTTAAACGAGAAAGGCAAGGCTAACTTCGTCCGTGCCGAAGTTTTTATACACTTGAAATCGCTTGTCTCAACGGTTAGCGACTTTGACCAAACTTCGCAGATCAGCTTAAAAACATTTAATATTACCCATGACCGTATTTGAGAGCGGTAATATTGAGAAAAAAACAGTTTTTCTCATTAAAATCCATTTTTCGACCGATCATTTGTATGGCAGCTACAAGAAGTAGCCATCCGATCCGGTTGGTTCCGACATATTAGCAGCGTGCAGACAAAAGAAGACTCTGTGCAAAATTTCAGCTCGATAGCTTCAAAACTGAGGGACTAGTTCGCGTAGAAACAGACAGACGGACAGACGGACGGACAAAGCTTAATCGCCTCAGCTCGTCATGCTGATCGAGAATATATATACTTTATGTGGTCGGAGATGATTCCTTCTATGCGTTGCAAACTTCTGGGCAAAATTATAATACACTTTTCAAGTGTATAAAAACAAACCCATTCAACCTTAGTGGCAACACTGCTTATTTGACGGGCGCTTGAAGTCAGCTGTTTGTGTGCCACGTGTTTTTTGTGAAACTGGCAGCAAATATTTGCCAACTTTGAGTTTGTCTGTTTAAAAAGTTAGAAGCAAAATAAAAAATGTAAAACCGCAAACTGTTAGTTCAGGTATGTTTTGTTAAGATTTGATAACTGGTTTGCCATTGTTGTGTGCTTTTGTCCAATTTTGCCGTGTGTTGCTTGTGTGTAATTTTATGTTGGCCCTAACAAGTGTAGCAATGTTTTTTGGATGATTAGTTGTGCATGGCACAGCATGGCACAAAGTCTTAAATGCAAAGTTGTTAACGCAAGGGTGTAGATTAAAAAGTAACTAACACTTCTTGCTACAACGTGCGACTTTTCGAGAAAATTGGCTTTATTGCAGCTGAATTCATGCTTAAGTTGAAGATATTTCTCAAGAGAGACAGAAAAAATTTTTTTCGTTTGGTTGCGTCAAACACAAAAAAGTTTTTTAAGTCGTATTAAGTGCCATAAATAAAAGTACGAACCGAATTTCAGTTCAATAGTGTAAAATACAACAAAGTTGGAGCAAATCGGATGTATCAGTTATATGGCAGCTATATGAAATAGCATTCCAAATCAAACCATATTTTATAAGTCGCTTAAGAAGCTTAAAATACGTGCTCAAAGCGAATTTCAGATCAACATGTTTAAAACCAACGAAGTTGGTGCATATCGGCCAGATCGGTTATATGGCAGCTATATCAAATAGTTGTCCAAACCAAACAAGATTTGGTAAAACGTATAAGAAGCTTAAAATACGTGTACAAACCGAATTTCAGTTCAATAGCGTGAAAAACAACAAAGTTTAAGCAAATCGGCCAGATCTGTTATATGGCAGCTCCATCAAATATTGATCTAAACTGAGTAAAATTTTCCAAGTCGTCCTTGGGGCCCAAAATATGATTATAGTCCAAATTTGGGGTCAATAACGTAAAAACTAGAGTTTATGCCAAAAAAGGCAAAAAAAAAACCACTGTGCATTGGTTTAAAATTATGCCAATCGATTATTTTTTTCAAGCCTTTGCTGCTGACATTCCGACGGGTAAGTGTCGGAAAAATTACAAGCTATTTTTTCTGCTACCACCCCATCGGAATGGAATCAGCTGTTTGTGCCTGTCAAGTTAGCGGCACTACGAGCTTTCCGACGCTGAGGCACAGAAATTTTAGTTTGTCTGAGTTCCACCGAGCGTACCGACACCCAGCTAAAGCGATTTAGTTTTTCTGAGTACTAAAGCTAAGTTCACACAGTCAAATTTATTTGTCAAATATGGCGAAAATTTGACAAAATAAGTTTGAATTGTGTGTGAACGCCATATTTATTTGCAGTCTAAAGCCGGGTATCCAGCACTGCGGAAACTAAAAATTCCTGTCAAACTTCATATAAAAAAAACTGTGGCAGGAATTTTTAGTTTGCATTTTTCTTGCTTGTGTATCCAGCAACATGAACGTAATCCACATTTTCTTATCGATAGTTGGCATATCGATAGCGTGTGTGGATGGCGAGAACAGCTGACACACAGCGCAGGAAAATATTGTCAACAATTATTTTGGATGTGATGAGCGAAAATTTTGGGGGGAATACTCTTTTATTTATTTGTTATGAGCTGTAATCTGGTTGGGGAACCATCAGCGTGCAAAGATTGATAGAGGGTGCCAAGGGCACACTTATGCCTAATTGATGAAACCGCCAGAGGGATGCTTTGCTTAGACACAACGGTCGGAGAGATGCTGTCCGTGAAGATGCCTTCTAATCTGTGTGTCGCCAGATCATAGGCAAATTTATTAGAGTTGTGCACCAATTGGTCATGATATCTGCTGGTGTTTACACCGCGGTATATGTATATGTACATATGTAGTTCTATGCCTCTCATACCAGGGGCTCCACATAGATGACTCTAGTTTCTTTAGGGCAGTCGGTCATGCCGTACCACATAACGGGATCGCCCATATCCACCGGTTCGAGGCTTAAGAGGCTTAATGGAGCTCCAATGCCATTAGCTGCAACCATAGCTACTGCCCGAGTCACACGGGCTTTCCTAGTCAAGACACGCCAAGGTGTTTAGCAGCGTTATCCGTATATGGATCTCTTAATCCCAGGAGTCGCACTCAATCTACTTTTCCGGGTCTCATGGCAATCGTGTTGACTCTTTGAACGATTAACGGCTATGTTCCGGTTCGCCCTTCTACCAAAGCCAAGGCCACTAAGATGACAAAATCATTAATGTAAATGCGAATGTGTTTCGTAAATCTTGTATCCGACCATGAAAGACCTTATTTGATTGGCGACCAACCAAGAAGTCATACTACTTTGGGGATAATAGCATTATAAAGTTGTGCAGATAACAACATACTGCAGTGATGTTTTGTGCCATCCCGGACATACTGTAAAGTGTTGGTTTTTATCCCCAAGTACATAATAAATGTTTAGCACATATTCTGAGCAGCATGCTTAATTCAGAAAATATTATTTATATTTTAAATTTATTTAAATTCAAAAAGTTAACAGTGCCAAACAGCTGATTGATCAGAGTGACCTTCCACCTCTTCGTTGCATAGTCACACTGTCTTAGTTATGTTCCACACACACAAGAAATAATTAGCAAATTCCTGACAGGAATTTTCCGCAGTGCTGGATACAGGCCTAAACTCATTTGACGACCGATTTGACGAGTTTCACCAAGCATGCTTTCGATAAGTTTGTACGCTGTCTGAACGCAATGTGAACACTGTTTGTCAAACTGTTATCGCATTTGCCGAGTTTGATCTTGCAAGTCAAATGTAAGAACAAACTTTGGCAAACTTGTGATGATAGTCCGAGTATTTTAATTGCTAGGACTTTTGTAAATCAGTTTGGATAACTAATTTGGATAAGAATTAGCATAATGGAACTAGATAGAGTAGAATAATATATTTTTATACTCTGTACCGAAGGTACATAGAGTATATTAAGTTTGTGCAAAAGTATGTAACAGGGAGAAGGAATCATTTCCGACTATATAAAGTATATATATTCTTGATCAGCATCAACAGCCGAGTCGATATAGCCATGTCCGTCTGTCCGTCTGTCTGTCTGTCCGTCTGTCCGTCCGTCTGTCCGTCCGTCCGTATGAACAAACAGATCTCGGAGATGGTAAGAGATAGAGGTTTGACATGTATGGGACAAATATTTCTTATAGCTGCAGGCAGATCAAGTTTCTTTTCAATTTTTGCCACGCCCCCTCCCGCCCCCGCAATTCGGAAAAAACGTTATATCTCCTACAGTTTTGAAGATAGACGCTTCGTATCTTCTAAAGATAGTTAGTCATTAGCAAAATGTATCGATTTGCCGAAGAAATGATAAAGATCGGATGAGCGGTTCTCAAGTTATGAGCAAAAAAGTACACCTTCCTCGCCCCACCCCCTCCCACCCATTCACAACTAACACCACACAATCTTAGAGAGAGAGAGAGAGAGAGAGAGTGAGAGAGAGAGAGAGAGAGAGAGAAAAAGAGAGAGAGAGACTTTGAAATGAGCGCAGCACCAGCATTGCATTCAGCTTCTACTCCGGGTACAGAGTATGTTATAGTCGGGCTTGACCGACTTTCTCACTTGTTTTTATTAAATTATCACAAAAATTGCAAAAGAGTTATCGCAATGTTGTCCATATATGTTGGACTTGTCATCTCTAATAAAACAGTCCCGCAGAAAATGTCTTTGAGGTGACGATTGCGTTTTAATTGTAGTGTCCAGACCCTTAAACGAAGAGGACACCTTGAAATTGATATCTCTGGTGGAAAAGCACCCAGCAATTTGGAATGCCTTTGTTTTTGAAAGCCGATAATTTGACTGCGGCTATCGACATTCCACAATAGTTTCTGTGAAACACAAATTTGACGCACACCAAATTTCCAAGTGTGAACACTAAGCCAAATTCAATCGAAACTTCCGAAATTTCGACAAATTTCGATTAAAATTTATTTGCCGTGTGTGTGAACACCCAGACAAATTCGAACTCGAATCAGTCAAACTCCGCCATGACAGTTTGTGTAAACTAATTTGACTGTGTGAACTTAGCTTAAGCAATTCAAACTCTCTTCAAACTGGATATAGTAACCAGAGGATATGATTGTAAACTTTTATGTATCATTGTTCAACTTACATTCCACTTGTTGACGTTTACACGAAAACCGACTTGATTCTCGAATAAGTGACAATTGTTTATGTTTAACGTCCTGCAAAATCTGCAATCAGGACTATTTAGTCAAAATTTCATCAAAATTTTATAAAAATTTGGCAAATTACGATGGTCTCAATCATTTGGCAGTCATTTCGCGTGCAAATTCTTTTGCTGAGTATAAAAATCCAGGTAAATGTCTATTATATGTCCTTCTTCTCAAAAAATTCGGGAATTATGTCATCCATGGTTTCTTTTTAAACGAATTTTGAACTTATCTGTTTTTGCACCAAAATAATGCATGTGCTTTTCTTCAAATGTCAAATAAATAAAAAATATTAAATTTGTCAACAACTCACACCTAGAATTTAACTGCAATGTCATTTTCAAGTTTAAAAACAGACGAATATTAAAATAAAGCTCGATGTATTTGGTCTATTTATTTGACGTGGATGAGGCTCTGAACTTTGGTAATTGTCTAGTATAGCGGCCTACTCTCAGAAAATTCCAAAAAAATTCCCTTCGATAGATCGCGAATTATGAAGAATTTTCATGCAGAAAAAACGCGGGGGTCATCCGTGGTTTCTTTTTAAACGAATTTTAAAGTTGTAATTTTTGCCCATACAAATACATGCTTGATCACATATGCTTTTCGATTTCTGTTTGTTTTTTCAAATAAATATATTAAAAATATTATTTTCCTATGACTCAGGGGAACATTTGCTTGAATTTCAATGCGAAAGTGACGAAATCTTTACACCTATTTGATCTGTTTTGAACTCTTTTCCACGCCACCTATTGAGGTAAAATTCAAGGCGCGTTTTTTTTTAACGTGGTTTCCCCATGAGGCCTACTCCACGCAAGCCACAGAAGGGCGTTTTTTTAAGTGGTGTCCCCTAAGGAAGGGCCTAATCCACTGTCGTCTTCCCCGTGCACTTCCTCTTCCTCCTATGAATTAATATTTTATGTTCATAATTCGCGATCCATCGATGAATATTTTATTGTACCCATGTGCCTGCGGCGCACATTTCCCATTACTCACCTCAGCAAAATGAATATCGTTAACGATGTTTTCTTTTTCGGGATTATATAACTGACCAATAGCCAGGAAGATGTTATGGATCCTATCCTTGTGACTTGGGAATCGTTTATAAAACATAAGCCAAAATGAGGCAACTCGGCCTTCACGTCCCGCCACAGCCTTTCTATGTTTTTGTGTGTGCTTGTGTAGAGGGATCCACAAAATTTTGAGAATGGTTCACCGTTTGGTGTAGAAACCCCCTCATCTTCCAGGCAATTGTAAGCTTTCCAGCAATCCGAAATGACCGTGGATCCGTCAGCTATATTTTCCTTAATTATTTTTAAGAGTGTTTCCTTTCCACGGTCTTCAACCGGAATTACGAAAAATTTACCGGACTCTCGTTCCAATCCACCAAAAATCCACTGACCCTCCACAACCCGACCACAATTATATTTCCGCCTTCCGATTTTGGACTCGTCAATTTCCACGATTTTGCCGTGGCCACCAAGTTTTCCACTGCTCTCACGGATAGACCAATCTATATAAACCTCCCTTACAAAGTTTTTCCAGTCTATAATTGTTTGCCTGGCCCACCCCAATTCGTCTTCCAAAAACTGAATTTCACCTTTTAAAGTAAAAATTGTAAACAAATAGAAGAAAAACAAAGGCTACAATTCAAGAAAGTTAATTTTACCTTTTAAGCGAACTGTATCCCATACGACAAAATTGGCAATCTCCTGTATGGATACTTTTGAATCAGCAAAAAAGGTATTTTGCGGATACTTTCATGAAATTGCACTGTTTCTTGACTTCTTTTTATTGCCCTGGTGTAGCAGTCAACTGTTTACGGCACCGAAGAATAGTTTGCCGTCATCTTTACTGCTATCTTACAGTCCAGAACAATTTCCACATTTTTCGTAGTAAACATTTTGACGCTTTAAATACTCAATAACCTCTATATTCGTCAAAGACAAAATTTCGACACCGTAAATTGCAATTCTCACTCTTTGTTAATTATTGAATGAACAATAAAAATCCTTAATTTGTTATTTGACACATTGCTCAACACAATAGTTTTATTAGGTAAAACAAATTTTCAAAATTCGTTTAAAAAGAAACCATGGTGACCCCGCTTTTCTCCTGAAAATTCTTCTAATCGCGGTCCATCAGAATTTTTTTGTTTGAGGCCCTATACTGACTTTACCTGAACTTTTTTTACATCAACCATTAGAGCCGAGTTCTCCAGCCATAGCCCCTGGGGCACGAACATACTCTCCAATTTACACCGAGTGCTTGCCGAAGTCTAGCTTTACTGTGTTTTAGAATGAGACACAGTCACATTTTAGCGCTCTCTTCTTGGGGAACCCGGCATTAGAAGTAAAGTTGAATTACATCCTCTTCCTATAAATTTATATTTTGAAAACGAAAAAAAATTTTGTTTACTTTTTGTTTATTATAATTGGCGGTCTATCGAGGAAAAGTAATTCCCGAATTTTTGGGGAGGAAGAACTTATAATAGACAATTACCAAAATCCATTCCACAATTTTTTTTAGTGAGGCCGTTTTCTAAAAATCGCAGAAAAGCTAATTTTTTTGGAAGGAAAGAAGCTCTAAAAAATGTGCATATCTTCGGTATCGGTTTATTTACTATGAAAAGGTAATGTTTTCTTCGAAGATAATTGAAATCAGTTAAACAGAAATCGCCATTTATTTCTTTAAAATCCATCAAAGAATATAGAAGTTATTGGAATTAAAGAACATAACGGAAGGTTTCAAGTTCATGTAAATTGACATATACTTTTGTGCCACCGGCTCATTCTTAAAATCAATCTCTAAAAGTGAATTTTCCTTGTTCGAACTCTCCAAGGTTCGATTGCATTTCGATCAAAAACTTAGCCTTTTAGCGCAAAATAGCTATATGTCTAACAATAACTAGATCATCCTTGACAGTAATTTGTTCATACGTCGCGGATGATCAACCGAATGACATTTATCTCATAAGGAACTACACAGAAAGAATGAGGTCATTTAGCTTATCCAGCAGAAAACCTCTAGTGGAACTAGAATATTAGTTTGATTGTTTTATTAGTGGTATTCTTGAAAGTGATTGGTTTTCGATTTGAATTACCGAACAGCTGTTCACAGCTGCTAATTGCTAATTGCTTTCGCGAGATCAACTACGAAGTTGATTTCAAATTGCTTTTGAAATGTATGGTATGTCCGTTCCCTTAATAATAAATAAATATATTAAATATAAAGAACGTTGTTAATTATTTTTGCTTTCATATTTTAGTAATTAAATGATAATTGATGTGGACGGAGTCTTATGTGCTTGATTTCATGGAACTTGTGCTTAACGAAGTAAAAAGATTTTCAGGATTACATATGGGCTAATCCGAAAATTTTTAAGCCAAGTGCTGAAATTTAAAGTTGACCAAAATCAAATGTTCGTTAATGGAATAATAGGATACATATTTAAGCTTAAAAATATGTAAGCAATATTGTTCTACGGTGGTTTGTCTGTTCTTGGCAGAGGCATACCTAAACCTACCTCTTGCTTGTATTAATTCTTGAAAAAAATAGGGTTTTTTTATTGGTCACAAATATGGTAAAAAGTGTCGTTTCAGTATTTTGCGCTTAGCAAAACTTAAAGATTTATTCATTTCCTTTAATTCAAGGTACTCATTATATTTGTAAGAATTCTAATATATATAAAAACTTTAAAATAAAAATTTTACTGTGTGTAACGTCCGCAACGGAAAATAGAGTTTTTTTTATTTAACAGAATGAACTTTAATAATTTGGTTATCCACACTTGCTTAATAAACACAGTTTCTTCTGCCCTTTAAACTGATGAAAAAAATACCTTTATTACACATTATTTGACAAAAACAGAGGCAAGCAACTTCGGCTCGACCGAAGTTTATATACCCTTGGAGCATGATATATTTATGCCTGTTAGTTTGTTATATGGCACTTATACGATATATTAATCCAATTTTGACAAAATTTTCAAAACAAAAAAGTTTTTCTCACTAGAACTAATTTTTAGACCGATTGTTCCTATGGCTGCTATGGGCTATAGTCGTCCTACTTGAATCAAACTTAGCAGAATTGTGTGTTAGCATATAATATTGATCAGTAACAAGTTTGGGAGCGACAGCATTGAAAACAAAAAAGTTTTTCCTACTAAGACGTTTTTTCAAAACTATCTTTTGTACGGCAGCTATACTATATAGTTGTCTGATTTTCATATAACTTGGTGAAATTATGTGAAGGCATAGAAAACTTATAAATACGAGGTTTGGGGACGATTGAACTACTTTTCGACCGATCGTTTCTATGGCAGCTATACGATATAGTCATCCGATCCGGCCGATTCCGACAAATGTGCTGCGTATTTGTACCAAAAGACTTCGTGCAAAGTTTGGTTAAGATAGCTTTAAAACTGACGAAGGAAAAAGCATAGAAACAGACGGACATGGCTATATCAACTCAGCTCGTCATGCTGATCAAGAATATATATACTTTATGTAGTCGGAAATGCTTCCTTCTATGCGTTACAAACATTTGAACAATTTTAATATACCCTCTCCAAGGGTATAAAAAATAATGCCAAAATGTGTAATGTCGGAAACGGCATGAATATACTCAAAATTTTTATACACTTGAAGAGTGTATTATAATAATTTGAAAAGTGTATTATAATTTTTCCCAGAAGTTTGCAACGCATAGAAATATTAATTTCCGACCCTATAAACTATATATATTCTTGATCAGGGCGACGAGTTGAGTCGATTTAGCTTTGTCCGTCTGTTTCTACGCAAACTAGTCTCTAAGTTTTCAAGCTATCGAGCTGAAACTTTGCACAGAGTCTTATTTTTACTGCACACTGCTAATATGTCGAAACCGACCGGATCGGATGACTATATCTTATAACTGCAATAGGAACTATCGGTCGAAAAGTGTGTTTTATTTAAAAAAATTGTTTGTTTTAATGATGACGTTCGTAAACTGATGTATTAAAACATTTGCAAGGGTATAAAAACTTCGTCAAAGACGAAGTTAGCTTGGCCCTTTCATTTTGTAATAACATTTTGACTTCTGGCCATGTGATATCTAAGCTAAATTTGGGAATTGGGTGTTTGAGCATTTAGAGAGTTTCAACTACAGTTTTTGTATGGAAAACGGTTAGTTGTCTGTGTGCTTGATCACCTCGCGCTGTTTGTAGCCACCGCTTACTCCGGTGGAAGCGGCCACTGCTGCCGTTCCCGGTGGTTGTTTCTTCATCTCCAGCAATTCTTTGGTCGCTATAATGCTGGCATTATTCAATTTGGGGCCTGAATTGAACAATTTTTCAAACTGATAAATTTTTGTATTTTTTTGGTTACAAATGTTGGGAACGTATAAAAACCAAACGGAAGTTCCGATTGCAAAAAGGGCTTTTGCTTATTAAAGATGCATCAATTCTAAAGAAAAATGAACAAGACAATTTAATTTTTTTTTTTTTTAGTTTTTGAGTTATTGTCGTTTTACTGAAGTACTACTTTTGTACCTCATTTTCCCACTTTGGTGGACTGCGAAAAGTACAGTCACGCTAGTTCACGCTTCTAGAGTGAAAATTTTTTTAAAATACATATTTCTAAATAAAAATATATTTATTTGGTCTTGCGCATAGCTGCGCCTTGCGAGCATGAGCGACTTGAACATATTAAAATGCATGAATATTCTACGTATTTAGGTGAAATCAAGCGCGTGCCGGTTTTGCGTAGCATAAATCGTAACTTTTCAATGGAAACAGATATTTGAAAAATTCCAAAGGAAATGTGAAATGTGATAGAGAATTTTATTAGCTTTCACATAAGTTAAGTTCTTAAGTTCATTACACTAGTTTACAGCCAAAAAGACCCATTTCTACTGAAAATTTTTTATAGTGTAGTTTGGAATGGTGATCTCAAAAATCAATTTCAAAAATTTTTTCATGGCTCAGTTTTTGAAATATAATTTTTTTATTTTTTGATAGGGGCACTTACATTTTAAGCCATATCTCACTTTATAATTGTCAGATAGAGTCAAGCAGGAAACGAATCGAAAGGTTATTTTGCTGCCGGTAATCGAGTAAAACATTGTTTTTAAATCGGTTCATTAGTTTGACTACAATATCCAAAAATATTTCGAAAAATCGATTTTTTGCTCGAAAATTAATTTTTGGTCGCCTGGAAAAAATATAAAAAAATCCAAAAAAATTATTTTTATTTTTTCTACATAAGAACCGCACTTCTACGAAGAAAAACAGATATCGATGATCAAAATCTGTGAACAAACACAGGAGCTGTAAGCAATTTAGTGCAAAAAAAATGTGATATTTTCTGAATATTTTAAAATAAGTTTTCGTTTGCTTTGACTTTTGTTCCGTTTTTTAATTTTTATTTTTGTTCTAGCTTTTCGTTCACTTCATAATTTGACCAAAAAACGAAGAAAAGTACAATGTTAATTTTTGAAAACACACAATATACTCAAATTTGACGGTTAGTTCCTCTACTCAATTTGATCCATCTATAGTACGTGTTACACGATTTTCCTCACCAATACCTTATTTTCTTCGTAAAAGTGCGATTCTTAAGTAGAAAAAATAAAAAATAATTTTTTGTATTTTTTTATATTTTTCTAGTCGTTTAAAAAATGAAATTTCTTGGATTTTCGATCAAAAAAATCGATTTTTTTAAAATATTCTTGGTTGTTGAATTCAAACTACTGAACCGATTTAAAAAACAATGCTTCACGCAATTATTGGCAGCTTCATTACCTTTCGATTTATTTCTTACTTGACTCTATCTGACAATTATGTACTGAGATATGGCTTAAAATGTAAGAGTACCTACCAAAAATATTAAAAAAATTAATATTTCAAAAACGGAGCCAGAAAAAATTTTGAAATCGATTTTTTAGATCACCATTCCATACTATACTAAGAAAATTTTTCAGCTGAAATGGGTCATTTTTTTTATTTTTGTAAACTAGTGTTATTATCGGTCAACTGGGTGACCCAGGATTGGCCGCCAAACTGCAAATTGGATAAACTGAAAAGGTTGCAAGAAATAGGAAAATCATTTTAACTTTTTTTTTAAAGCGATTTATTGAAATTATAATTGTTAAACTACTTAAAATTTACCAAATTTAATAAATAGCTAACTTTTAATTAGTAAAAATATTTATTTCCAAAAAAAATTATTTATTACTAAAAATAATTTTTTTCATACAAAATAAATATTTTTAGTAATTAAAAATTATTTTTTTATTAAATTTTGTTAGTTTTAATTAGTTTAACAATATAATTTTTAATAAATCGTTTAAAAAAAGTTGATCTGTTTTTTTTTATCGCATGCGACATTTGCAACATTTTAAACTTTTCACTTTGACAGTCGATTCTGAGTCACCCGGTAGACCTACAATGAAATCTTTACGCTCATATTAAAGCTGCAGAAATTCTTTATAATCGTCCCTTTGAGATTTTTCAAAAATCTCTTTCCGTTCAAAAGTTACGATTTTTGCAACGCTAAATTCGCCAAACCGGCCACTGTGCGGCGCCGCCTTCCACCGAACTATTGCTGATCGTTTGTATATTGATCACATTGTCCGTCAGTTTGCGCTTCTCAATGTCCACCACCGCACCATCGTTGTTTTTGGGATCGCCTGAGGAGGAGTTGGTGCCCACCTGACGCTTCAGTTCGCTGTTTTGAGTAAGCATCTGTGCCGCCTTCTTAGCCTTGACTCTCATGCGATATTTGTATGATTTTCTGGCACTAGCAGATCGTGGTTTCTCTTCTTGAACAGGAGGCGACACCTCCTCTGTTGGGATACTTGCTTGAACAGCCTTGAACAGTTCGCTGTTTTGAGTAAGCATCTGTGCCGCCTTCTTAGCCTTGACCATGATACAACTATATAAGGTAAGGTGCTCTCTGAGAGAGCACTCTTTTCGGGACTCCAAATTTTCATTGTGTTGCTGTCATTTAATTGAAAAGGTTGTGTGCGCCCGAATTTTTTTTGATTTGCCGACGGGATTTATTTATAATTTGTGAAAATGTCGAGCCAATACTGTTGCGTATGTCGATGCAAAGCAGTGCCGACCCATAGCTACCCGGAATTGATGTCAGTCCTGGATTTATGCAAACGCGAGAAGAACTCTTGATTGTGTGAATCGGTGAACACTGACGCCTGTGGTCTGGAGTAGAGGCGGCCAAATGGAGAGGACAGAAAATTGCGCTGGTGTTGGTGAACAAGAGAACTCCTTCCAGACTACAGTAGTATGTTTTGACTACAGGAAGGAAAGACGGCCAAACAACAATCTCAATCTACACCACAAATAAACAACGAAAACGGGCAAACAAAAAAATCCACACAGTAGTTTAACTTGCAATGAAATCTTCACCGATTCACACAACCATAAGTTCGGCTCGCGTTTTGCATCGGCTCGTGTGAGCTGTGGATCGCCGCCTCCGGTCTGAAGAGAGCTCTCATGGCCGGCAATGAAGTAAATCAGGGTTCCCTAAGAAGAGAACCCGAATTTGTGGCTGTGTTTTTCTCCTGTCATATTGTTACGGCACTGCATTTTGGGCTGACACCAGCTAGCAAGTCATTTCAGGGCGGGATCTTAACTCCAGACCGCAATAACTACAAATTCAAATCTTCACTAACAAAGACGGGCACAAATTCAAAAATGCATGCAGTTATTGGCCAAACAATCGAAATTCAGAACAAATCTCTAACGAAGAAGCAGCGCCATTAGCAGGCTAGAGTGTTCCTACCGGCAACGCTCCCAAGCAGCGATTTGACTTTATCAGCTGCCATTTGAAAAGTGCATAGCGAATACCAATAAAATTTAGTCATGTATGTATATACTATGTGTTTGTAATTCTGAGGGTGCTTTGATTTTTGTTTTATTCTCTCTCTCTCTCGATATTAGCAAAAGCTGTCAGTCCTCGATAAACTCTGAATGCCATACCTTATATAGTTGTATCATGGCCTTGACTCTCATGCGATATTTATATGATTTTCTGGCACTAGCAGATCGTGGTTTCTCTTCTTGAACAGCAGGCGACTCCTCCTCTGTTGGGATGCTTGCTTGAACAGCCTGAGACAGTTCGCTGTTTTGAGTAAGCATCTGTGCCGCCTTCTTAGCCTTGGCTCTCATGCGATACTTGTATGATTTTCAGGCATTTAAAGACCTATAATAACACAAAAAAAAAAAAAATTGTTTCCTTATTTATTTTCGGTCTTAAACCAGAACTTTATCTTATTTTGAAAGCACAAGCCAAATGAAGTGGTGCGAATATAAGAATAATGTAATGCCATTAAAGAAGTTGGCCAAATTGAAATGGACTTAATTTTAAATTTATAAATATTTTGCTAGAAAATGAAACTTTAAGTTGTTTGGTAGAAAGATTCTCAAGCTAATTAAACATCGGGTCTTTAGATTAAATAAAAACATTAAAACTGATTCGATTTAATCAGTATGTATAGAGTTTGGATCAGCGGTCTCTATATTTTGAACACAGTCAAAATCAAACTGTTTTTTGCTAAGCTGTATTTTCACTTGTCTGAGTTTTCATATGATATGGCTGAAAAATATCTCAGTTTACTGTATATAAGAAACTCAGATAGGGCACTTGTCATATTAACTAAACTATTTTGGGACTCTCAGATGTGTATATATTTTAAAATATCGAAAATATTGATGTTTTTTGGAATAAAATACCAATATTAACTTTATCAGTATCGAAAGCCCCTAGCTCGAACAAAAGCTTATAATAGTAGAAAATAAAATAAATCTATGTATCTAAAAATAAATCCAGGTGATAATAAAGGTGAAGGTCAATTTTTTTAAGCAATGTGATAAAATTGGCCAACAATGCTCAGTTTTCAAATCATGAAAGGAATGCTTACCAACTGTTACAAATCTTGTACACTCAGCATATTATAAAGTATTTTGTTCTTGAATCAAGTTCTAAAAAAGCAAAGGCAAAAACATTGTCAAATCTAGGCAGCAAAGGCAAAAACATTGTCAAATCAAGGCATTGTCATTGATTTTTGTCTACTGGTAAACACTACAGTTGATTTGCTGACACAAAACTACAACTCCTGAAAAAATCGTTGAATTTAAAAAGATTCGTAGGTACAGTAATTTTTTGTCTTCCTTGGTAGGTGGGTGAAGAAAAAAACTACATTGAGAGGATTTATTTGTCAGGAAAGTGAACTTAAGCATGGCTCGAATAGTTGTAACAGTGGGTCACAGAGTATAAAAAGGTTTCGGCCAATATAAATGCTTTGAGCGAAACCAAGATTTGTTTCGGTTTTGTTCCCTAGTTTGGAGGAAAAAATTAGAAAAAGCGCTGCAGTCAATTTTATTCATTGCGAGTGAATAAGAATTTTTACATGAGTATCTATAATCTGCTCAAACATAAAACATTGAAAATACATACAAGTGTCATTGATTTGTTCAAATAATACATCGAAAGATGATTAATTATACCCTTGCAAAGGGTATTATAATTTTGCCCAGAAGTTTGCAACGCATAGAAATATTCATTTCCGACCCTATAAACTATATATATTCTTGATCAGGGCGACGAGCTGAGTCGATTGAGCTTTGTCCGTCTGTCTGTTTCTACGCAAACTAGTCTCTCAATTTTAAAGCTATCGAGCTGAAACTTTGCACAGAGTCTTCTTTTTACTGCACACTGCTAATATGTCGGAACCGACCGGATCGGATGACTATATCTAATAGCTGCCATAGGAACTATCGGTCGAAAAGTGGGTTTTTGTGAGAAACCTTTTTTGTTTTTAATGTAAACGCCTTCCGCTTCGACAATTATTAGTTTTATACGCTTTTACACAGATTTGGAAGTTTTGGTCAAGATCGGATGACTATATTTTATAGCTGCCATAGAAACTATCGGCCGAAAAGTGGCTTTTATCAGAAAAATGGTTTGTTTTAATGCTTACACTAAACCGATTTTTCGGGCAACGTTAGAATTGGATACGGCGTGTAGAGATAGCAGGGCCGAGTTGATTTGTTGTTGCACCTGCTGTTGGTCCTGCTGATGTGATTGTGCCAAGCAGTTGATAGCTCAGGGCAACGTTACAATTGGATACGGGGTGTAGAGATATAGCAGGGCCTGCGGATGCACCGTGGAAGAAATTTATAATTACTATTAAATTGATATTTATTATTTGTATTAATTATTATTTAAATTATGGTTTGGAAAAGTTAACAAGTCAACATGGCGGTAGACGCGCTCACACATCACCGCATTTTCCTACTTTTTCTTGTACTTACAAGCACTCGCTCACACACACACAAGCACTCTCAGAAAGCAAGCGGCTTTTCTACAAACATACATACACGCAATTACATACAAAATGAACAGTTTTTAACTTACCGCAAATATAAATTACACCTTCACACTTTACACTTTCAATAGCAATTCTTTTTATAAAGCAGTCGCAAATTAAATTTTCTTTTTTTTTATAATTCACACGCGTCTAAACTCTGTGCACAGAGCCAAGCCATGGCTTCAACGGTAACGGTAAAGTAGTGTGACCGCCGCTGACAAAAATACCAAAGCGCCAGAAATTGATGCCATATTTGTCGGGAGATCCATTTTGTGCTGTTGCCTGGTCACACTACAATCGTGCCTTTGCCTTATTATCAAACAGGAGAGAAATAAAAAATAAAAAATGGAAGACATCCGCAGCATATACTTCATAAATCAAGTGGTCCTACTAACTGATTTGGAGCCAGCCATCGGAATTATTAAAAGGGAAACCAATTGGAGCAACCAACAAGTATTAAATAGGTGAGTACATTTTGTATACCCTTGGAGAGGGTATATTGAAATTGTCAGGATGTTTGTAACGCAGAGAAGGAAGCATCTCCGACCACATAAAGTATATATATTCTTGATAAGCATGACGAGCTGAGTTGATATAGCCATGTCCGTCTGTCCGTCCGTCTGTCTGTCCGTCTGTTTCTATGCTATCTCCTCCGTCAGTTTTAAAGCTATCTTAACCAAACTTTGCACGAAGTCGTTTGGGACAAATAAGCTGCACATTTGTCGGAACCGGCCGGATCGGATGACTATAGCATATAGCTGCCATAAGAGCGATCGGTCGAACAAGTAGTCTTAGTGAGAAAAACTTTTTTTTTCAGTATCAGCAGTGAAAAGTACGTTGGAATATTGGTTGAAACAACAACTTGGACAACAACTTGGATAGCGATGCGACAGCTGTGGGCAGCAGTTTCAGCTCCAGCGGCTCCCGAGGAGGAGGATTTTGAATTTACGACAAATAAAACAAAAATTTTTGGTGAAACCTAAAAGTATTTTTGCCAATCTCCATTGTAGCGTTTCAGTTGGTAGGAAAACGGTTTCACAACACAAGTCCATGATTCCATGATGATACTCCTGCACACGATAGCAGCATTCCTGCCAAGAATGAACAGTCAACCAACTTGGAATCAAGCCTTAAAAAGGCTGCCACCCACCCCCATCTTTTCGCATATCTGGGCATCCGTTACGGCCGCATGATTTACTATGTACTCCAGAAACTGCTTCATCTGACCCACACTGTAGGCCGATTAACCAATCTCTTGTACGAAATTCTGCAAACGATTATAATTGCCCGAACGGCAAACATCCAAAGAAGCCTTCAATTGGTAGGCCGGGACTATGTCCGACATCTGAAATATATTAACCTTGAGACGATAGCAGGACTGCAAAGTAGGGTTGGGTAATGGTTGTTCTTTTCGCTGAAAATGTTCACTTGTTCTTTTTTTCTAAGTGAGTCAACTCACTCAAATCGCTCACTTGTTCTCTTGTTCTTGTTCACTTGTTCTTGTTCACTTGCTCTTGTTCATTTGTTCTTGTTCACTTGTTCTTGTTCTGTTGTTCTTGTGTTCTCAGCGAGAGAAAGAAAACAGATGATTACAAGTGTATGTGTGTGTATTGCTGTTTGGCCCTCGATCCTCATGCAGAGGCCAAGCTCAGTTTGCTCGTCATATAAGCCATCTGCTCGTCGCTTATTTTTGGCAACATGTAGTGCTGGCTTATACACAAAGCTTGCAATCCTTTTTTTGCTCGACATTTTCCACAAGGGCAGAATTGTCGTTGTTGTTCTGCCGGACAACTGGTTCCACTGCTGCAATTTTTACATTTCGCCGTTTTATTATCCAATTAGGTGAAATGGTTCCAAATATCGCTTTGCTTTCTGATTAAAGACATTCTGACTAAAAAAAGCGGACGTGATTGCCACACTTAAAGGTTGGTTAATACGGAGTTGACATAAATTGGCAACAAACAGTGAACCAATTCAACAGTCAGTTCACTGAATTAGATACTACCCAGCAAACATTTTTTATCGCTGAAGATAAGAATGCGATTCTTCCAGTAGGTGTCGCTTCACTCTGGCGATATCGCATATTTATCGTATTCTCATCTTCCTTCGGGAAGAAATGTGCCACTCTGCGACACTTCTTGGAGAAAAGAAAGCGTTTCTTCTGGGAGTTACGAAAAAGTCTCTTCTCAGGGATGAAAAAGCGTTTCACACAAAAAAATTCAAATTTGTGCTTGCAGCTGCTGCTGCTGCCCTGCTAGTTTGCTGCTGCCCTGCTAGCATGCTGCTGGTTGCCGCAATTGTTTTATTATTCCGAAAAACAACGAATTAATCAAAGATATATTTTATTACATGAAAAACTTTTACTTACTTTACATTCCTTTGGACTGAAAACACAATGGGGGACTGACGTTTTAGACGACTGTGCTACGCTCTGCATCGCAGCCCGGGCAACAAAAGGGTTATGTGTAATGATTCTGTCTGAAAGCATTCACCCATGGTTGCTTGTAATTCTCAAGTCTTTATTCCACATTCAATCGATTTAAATAGCGCAGTTAATATTGAAACCACATATCGCCAATGTCTCCCTTTTATGTTAAAAATGCGATACCTTATGTGTTTTGTTTTTGTAAATCGCCAAACTATCAGCAGACTCTGAACTCAACCTATCGCCAAACTCACATTTTGACGAGGGAGAGAAGAAACCCGACAAAATGTTTGCAGGGTTAACTGATGTTAGGGTAACGCACACAGAGCAATACAAAACTGAACAGCTTATAGAGCGAGACTGTCAGAACAGCACTCAGAGCAAGAGACAGACTGAACAGCTCACAAAGCAAGGGAGAGACTGAAAAGTTAACAGAACAAGACAGAACAACCCTCTGAGCAAAAGAACAACAGAGCAAGAACAGACCAAGAGAACAACTCAACTGAACAATTGAAGAAGAACATGTTCGCTTGCTCAGTTTAAAGAACAACTCAATTTGGTTCACTCACTCATGAGCAACCCAACACTACTGCAAAGTGGATCACCACCCAATATAGCGTGCTAAATTTTTTGTGCTTCTCAGAACAGGCCTTAAAGCTGTTTGAATTCATATGTTAAGAGGCTCAAATATGCCCGGCTACTATATTAGATGACAAAAGTGGAGTAGTGAAATTATGTCATCATTAAAAACTTAAGCTAAGTTCACACAGGCAAATAATTTGACAAATTTTTAGGAAATTTTGATAAATATTTGGCTAAATAGCCATGATTGCAGATTTTGCAGGACTTAAATCATTAACTATGGTTCTATTCACTAATAATTTGATCAAATATGGCCGAAAAGTTCGCCAATTTGGATAATTTAACCAAATTTTCATAAAAATTTGCCAAATTATTTGCCTGTGTGAACTTAGCTTTATAAATACGAGCGTTGGGAGCGATAGCACTAAAAACAAAAACTTTTTCTCACTAAAACTAGTTTTTCAACCGATCGTTCCTATGGCAGCTATATGCTATAGTCATCCGATCCGGCCGCTTCCGGCAAATGTACAGCGTATTTATACCAAAAGACTTCGTGCAAAGTTTGGTTAAGATAGCTTTAAAACTGACGGAGGAGATAGCATAGAAACAGACGGACGGACGGACATGGCTATATCAACTCAGCTCGTCATGCTTATCAAGAATATATATACTTTATGTGGTCGGAGATGCTTCCTTCTATGCGTTACAAACATCCGGACAATTTTAATATACCCTCTCCAAGGGTAGCCAAGCAGTAGCGGATCCAGGGGGGGGCTATAGGGGCTGAAGCCCCCCCTTAGAGCTCAAATATATAAATTCACCAAATATATGGAAAGAGCAATTTTAGGAATCGACGATTTCAAAAAAAGTTCACATATATGGATTGTTTCTGAAAGTCATAAAGACCGATCGTAAAAAATCGAATTAAATATTTCAATTAGTTTTGAATAGCCGCCATTCTAGACGTGGAAACAGTTTAAGTGAAGTTTGAAAAGCAACGCGTTCCCTGAGTTACTGCTTACATCAGGGTTCACCAAGAAGAGAGCTCAAAAAAGTGACTTTCTAACACACAGTGTAGAGTGACTTCGGCAAGCATTCGGTGTAAAGTATCGGAAAGCTGGCTACTCCCTTGCATGACGACGAGATTTGGATTGGCATGATATGTTAACTAATTCGTAAGTTGAGTTTATGATTTCTTTGTGAACATTTACCAGCGCTTGGACGTTTTCCTGTTGAGTCTGTCCTCAAACATAATAAATAATAAATTCATGTGTCATGCTCGGTTTCGGGGCAATTATTTAAGTCCCCCACAAAAATATTGTAAGCTTCTAAAATTTTTTGAACTGTGTGCTTGGTGCAAGTGCTGGATTCAAACGCTCAAGAGCCAGAATGTCAAGAAATTTTGGATTAAATCTTACACACAAAAAATAAATCCACAGTTTTTTCAATCGCACTCATGAGCTGTGCCGCCATTGTGAGGACTTGCTGCTCCTATTATTCTTAGGCTTTTCTAATAGTCCAATAATGAAAAGCAGAGTTCTTCACATAGCCCCTTAAAGCCGACCACATAGTATTTTTTATATTTTAATCCGTCCGATTACTTTCTAAGTTTAAGTAACTCTATAGGGTTTGTGCCAGAAATCTCTACAGCTTTTCGTATAAACGTTAGCATTTTATATTAAAGCTGTTTGAGTTTATATGTTAAAGGGCTCAAATATGCACGGCTACTAAATTAGATGACAAAAGTTGAGCGATTTGAAACCGCTGATGCGTACGGTTTTCCTTCCACATAATCTAGTTGGCGGTCTGTTTCTTGGCACTTTGCAAATAAAGTAGTTCCAGTTTAGTTTGAACTGCAATCGTTTATACGAAAATCTCTAGAGATTTCCAAACACCTCTTTATATAATTTCTTGCTAACATTAAACATCTGGAAAAAATAGTTGGTAGTCCTTTGTCTCTTCGTATTTAACGTACTTTAAGTTTTTCGATATCAAATTATTGCCCAAAAATTATTAAGAAAATTTTAGTTTTGCACAATATTTAGCATCATAATTTCTTTTAGTTTGAAAATAGAAAAGAAGTTAGAGTGGATATTAAAAAATTATTTAAGTCAGCTTTTTGTAAATTAACAAAAAGACATTTTGGAGGTTAATATTGTTGAAAATGTAAAAAAATTACGTAAATATCTATAGTTTTTGGCCTATAACAATTATAAGCGCAATGATTTTACCAACTATTTTTTCTGAGACGTTTAATATCAGGTGCCAATTATTCAGAACTATTTAAGTTTGTGGAACTACCTGATTTTATTAAAACTAAACCCATTTTTTCCATATTAAAATCCGAAAATCTCTATCTTATGAGCAAAATCAAAACTTCGTGTTTGGTTTTTCTGTAACGTCTCTCAATGCAGCTTACATTAAAAAAAAATTTGGTTGGAATAGGATTCTGAATGTGGCCCAAAAACTGTAAAGAATCCTCTCTTCAATTTTGTGAATATATAACGGATAACGGACAATTTTTTTTAATTCAACGAACAAAAATACATATGGAAAAATTGATATCTCCTCTGTTGCAAAACTCTGGTCTTTTTTGTAAGCCTGAGTAATTAGATCAAGATGCATTTGATATGAAATGAGAACCAAACTTCAAAATATTGGCGGAAACTTAAGTTATAAAAAAAACATTTACGATTTTTGGGCCAAAATATCGCCCTAGTCGTCATGCTCCATTGGAAGGGGCACTCCTGTTTGACGCCTTGGTTTGAGGTATTATATACATGCATGAGATTTGGCTACAGTACGATACCAGAAAAAGACTAAAATTACACAAATAAATATACAGTTTTCGTTGTAAAATAATTTTTTTTGAGACCCCCCCTTAGCCAATTCCTAGATCCGCCACTGTAGCCAAGCCATATAACCAGGGCTTAATCCCGAAAGGAATTTCGGTTCCGGTTCCAGTACCGGTACGTCCCGAAATGAATGTTTCGGTTAAAGGTTCTTTATCGGTTTTCATATTCGTTCGGTTCCGGTACCCGGATTTTTATTTCGGTATACCGGTACGTACCGGTACTCACCGATATAAGTACTACTTATTTTTAATATTTAAATTTTAATAAATATGTACCCGACTTGCGTTGCTACGCTACGTTGCTACGTTGCTCTTCATACAAATTTTGGGAATAAGAAAATGTAGCAAATTTCGCATTTATTTTAGTTGTTTCATTGTTTTTTTGTGTTTAATTGTTTGATCTACACCCTCTGTATACCCGTCATTGGCATTTCCAATATTTTGGACTGTTCAATCTTTTGTTTATTTTGTCTACATACATAAGATCAAGAACTTTATAAGGTCGGAAATGATTCCTCTCAGTTACATAATTTTGCACACTCCTAACATAATTAGGTACAGCGTATAAAAAAAAACCGGAACCGTACCGGTACCAAAGTTTCGGTTTCGTCTTGGTTTTATCGGTTCCAATTATAACGGTAAACTGTATTCGGTTCTTAAAAAAAATTTTGTATCGGTTCAGGTTCCGGTTCCGGTACGCGATTTGAAACGGTTTATTTCGGTTAACGGTTCCGGTTCTGGTTCCGGTATTGAGCCCTGCATATAACAAACAAGATTTTTCATTTTCTTGGTCGAAAACTTTATAAATATTTATAAAATGTTCACAATTTTTGGATATATTATTTTTTACCATGTCTTGACGCCCTTTGACCTAAATTTCTGGACAGCTGTTTAACCGTTTCACCATGTAATTTCATCCACAACTCCTTTCACAACTATTTCAGCCTGTGGGACGAGAGTTCACATCTCATAGGAAATAAATACATTAATTTCCAAATTTTGCATGGAATGGAGCCGGGCGCATCGTACGTGTTATGCGTCGATGACGGACATTGGGAGAGGACGGCACAAAATTTAAATATCCGTTTTTTGGTAATTGGGTTGAAGAAGTTAGGGATGGCTGGGAATGGATTAAGAATCCAGATTGTCGCCATTTGTCCCTGGAAAAGGATGAGTCTGGATAGGAATTTTGTACCATCTGAAGAGAGAAACACTGTGATTTTGTTGTTGGATCAAATCCACTTTGAGTGTGGTCCCAGAAGGAATCAAATCATAGCCATCATTTCGGACAGATATCATTTCTTAAGGTTCACACCCGCAAATGCTTTTAAGTTCAGCCGATACCTTTTTCTTGCGGACTTCTGCCATATGAGAAGTCGTGTTATAAAGAAAAACGTATACGCTGCGACTGCATTAGACCAATTTCAAACGGATTTGTTTTCATTCCAAAACTTCACGGCAAAAATAATGAATATTATGTGGCAGTGCCGAAACACGCCAAACTACGGCCATAAAGATGACCATAGAACATTTTGCCGTGACATGAGGAGATGTATAGAGCGTCATTTCGTTCTATTTAACAATAGAGATGCAGGAGAGGTTTCGTTTACAGATGTGTCGAATTTTAGTTTAAGAAACTTCATTACTGGAGTGAAAAATGCAACCCCAGAATATGAGTTTTACAACATCACTCAACCCCGAATAATCGCAACTGAAATGGCAATAATTTGCCTCCAAATTGTTTTAGATAAATTTATTACAAATAGGAATTAATTTATATTTGTAATACATTTATCCAGAGCAACTTGGCAAGTTATTGCCATTTTAGTTGCTATTATTTGGGGTTGTGAATTCGAGTAATAAAGTGTTCTAAACTAAAATTTGACACATCTTTAAATGTACTATATTTATAGTAATACTGTATCTCTTTTGTTAAATATAATTACTGAAGCTCCATTTATCTCATGTCACGACAGAATGTCTTATGGTCGTTCTGCGAAGTTTTTGGAATGAAAACAAATCTATTTGAAATTGATCTAATGCTCAAGCAGTATATGAACATGACTTCGCAAATGACAGACGTCCAAAAGAAAAAGGAATGCTCAATTTAAAATCATTTGCGGGTCTGAAAAGAGTAGTATATGTTCGAAATGATGGCTCTGATTAGACTCTTATGGAATTCAAAATCGATATCACTTTGTTTTTCTCGTAAGTTGGTACAATATTAAGGCTCGTCATTTTCCAGGGACAAATGGCGACAATCTGGATTCTCAATCATGTCCCGTTGTTCTTAATTGCTTCAACTCAATTACTTAATAACGGCGTTTAAGTCTGCTTTCTCCTCTCTTAAAACCATAGTGAGTTTAAAATGAACCTCTACGAAAACGGGAAAATATTTAAATTTTATATTCTTTATATTCTTTTTTTCAGTGACCCCGTCGCTGCTGAAGCTGAAGATTAAACTTTGGCGCCAAAGTCAAGCGCTCTATTTTGGTTTTAGTATTGCTGTTTCGGCTTGTTTATGGTTTGTAAACAAATTGGATTTTTTCAACAATGCTGTCCTCGGACTCCACATCAGCCGCTGCACTCCAAGGACTCCAATTACCTCAACAACCAACGGCTTACTAGACAATTCTGTGATTTACAACTGAAACTAGACTCGGATGCGGATGAAGCTACCGTTACTTTCCTGGGAAGATAAATCAATCAGCAAGAGCCATTTGCACTATTGGCTATGTCCGCTTTGCCATCAATATGGCTTTGCCCAAAAAGAAATTCTTTGATACACCCACCACCTCGGCCATTCAAATGCGTTATCAAACGAAATTAAAGCATCCCTATGAGAACATCATCAGTCCCATACGCACATATACCCAAAAATCAGTTACCGCCCCACTAATGAGTCAATTCCGTTTAACCAATGCTGATCTCGGCTTCTTGGCCAATGCAGAGCTGGAGCAGGAGGCACGTTTGTGTCAACTGATGATGAAGCAGGCTGCAGCTAGCACTGGGGTCAATCCCAAAGCCTTTGAGAAGCGTCATATTGATGGTATTCCCGGAACGGGAATGCTGCCCAAAAAGGCCTACAAATCATCGGAGATTAAGCATGTAAGTCTTATATATGAATGAGGTTCCACTTAGTTATAACCAAAAATGCTTTTCCAGGTGGTGGATTAGCGAACCCCCATGCCCATGCCGAACGTACCGAAAATTCAAACATATTTAACTGCAGCCCACCAGACCACGGTTCTGCGTCGCGATGGTAAAATGAAAATGCCCCTGGAAGCCACAGGAGGAGGCAATGGTGCCCACGTGTCACGTATTCCACGTCGTCCCAATCAGAGTTTGGATGACTTGTCGCTGGCCTCTGGAGACATTTCCCACTATACACTTAAAGATGCTCAAAAGTTTTAAGCTGCATTCAAGGATTATTGTATTAGGGATTAACTATTTTAACTTATTTGCTAGTAAATGCCAACGCGTGTTTGTCCAGAGAAGATCGTGCGTCTTTTAAGGTCCCTTCCAGGCACGATTTTCCTTCGATTCGGTGGGACGGCCCAGTTCCGAGCAAATGAAACGTCCCACCTTGCTTGATGCTTTTGATTTGCCTCCAAAAAAAAAAAAAAAAATCCGATAAACTGCGAATTATAAAGAATTTTCATGTAAAAAATACGTACGCTCATCTAAAATAAATTATCACTCAACAAAAAAGAGTTTGGCTACTGGTGAGCGAGTTTGATAGAATTTTTATGCAACAAAATGAACTACATATATATTTTTGTTGGCGGAAGGTTTACATTTTCGACAACAAACAGCTTAATATAATTAAAAACTGACTACTAAATATAGGCATTTCCAAAAAAAAGTCCACCTGGGCCAAAAAAATTAAAGTGTTTAAAAACTCTATATTTGATCGAATTTTCATAGGGAAACAACAATATTAAACTTATGTAAGCTAATCTTACATTTACTACTAACACAATTGGATATATTCGGTTTCACGGCCGTGCTAGCGCGATTTTTCTAATTTTTACATTAAATTTGCTTAATTCTTTGCAAAAAAGTGACTATAGATTACATGTACTTTCGCTATCTTAAACCTTTCTGACGGTAAAAAGGGCTATACAAGAATGCATAAGAAACCATGAGAAACTATGCCAAAGCAATAAACTGTAAGTTTAATGCTTCTCATTATAGCAGAAACCACATAAATATGGATGATGGATAAAATGTCACGTTCGACATGTCACGTATCGACAGAGATAAATATTTTTTTACAAAAAATGTACTTAAGATTTTTAAATTAAATAATATGCATTTCAAAGAACTATTCATTCATAAGATATTAAAACTATTTGGGCTTAGTTATTGTGTTTGGTTTCGCTAAACTTTACATAGCTGCTCCCCAAAACCACTTTACAATAGTGGACAAAAGTATTTTGACTAAAAAAATTTCATAAATAATCCATTATATCTTTTAAACAAAAAATGCCAAAATTCTTAAATTTGTATCGAATACTGGTATAACAGCAAGCTTTCAAAAAATCATATGTAGTACACAATCGGTTGCTTAGGTTAGAAAATATAAATCAAAATGTGAAAATGGGGGACGACATAATTTTTTTGACAAGAATTCAAAACTAATTTATTCTCAGCGCAGGACCTCAAATGCTTAAAGAATTATTGCTTCTAGATAATTTTTTCACGCTAAACCCGTGAAATGGACACAAAAATGCAGAAAATGGCCTTTTTGCACATTTTGTAAGGACCCTATGTCCTAGCGACGGGTTCTTTTTCAAAAATTTTTAAATTTCAAATTATAGTACTCAGTTTTATCTCTAAATTGTAATTTTTACTTTATTAATTTTTATAAGATATAAGTTCGAGATCGATCTCCAAAGTAAGGCCGATTTGCATGCAAGTCAGCAGCTCAGTACTAAAATTTACATTTTCATTCAAATCGGCCATACTTTGCAGACCGATCATGAACTTATATCTTATAAAAATTAAGAAAGTAAAAACTAGATAAGATAAAAGTGAGTACTTTAACTTGACATTTAAAATTTAAAAAAAAATTACCTGTCTCTAGGACATAGGGTCCTTGGAAAATCGGCAAATATGTCATTTTCGGCATACAGTTAATCCATTAGAGATATGGAATTTCTAAAGCCAGATTCGAGTTTAGCGTGAAAAACTTGTCTAGAAGCAATTATTCGTATAGCATTTTAGCAAAGACATTAGAATAATAAGATGCGTAACGCCATACGATTTTTTTGCACACGATTGGCGTGGCGTGGCTTCTCAAGTGGCTTTTCGCTCTCTTCAAAAGCCAGAGAAAGAGCTCTCTAGAGCCAGCCGCTCTCATGTACGCATGCAGCGACAGCCGACGATTGTATGTGTGCACACGTATTGTCAAGCATTGTTAATATGTCTGCATGTATTCGTGTTCTACAGCGCTCTGTCGAATTATACCCTTCATTTTAAAAGTTATAAGTTAATTTTGCAAGACGCTTCCCCCATCCATATTAAAAACTTTTTTGTATTGCCTTTAAATGATAATTATTTGAATTAGTATATTTTATGGTAATCACCGTGTACTTATGTACGTATATAAAGATACATAATATATTTCAAACATGACTTCACATTAAAGAATAATTGTCATTAGGGTATTCAGCGTGCGACGTGTGAAAAATATGCTATGAACAGGTTGAATATTTTTATATTTATTTTAGTTTATTTATATAGATTTATAAATATTTGTTATTTTTGTATGTATTGTAAAATTAACCCCCCCTCCCACTAGCCTTTCTTTACGGCTGTAAATGAATTTGTTTCTTAGTTTAGAAATGATTTAGGTCCGCAAATCGTCTTCTCGAACAAGTACGCACACATACGCACTTTCTGTTTCGTTGTGTTTACTCACACAAGCATGTGCATTCTATTTTTAGATTTTTTACGCTCTCAACTTTGTGTGAGCGGAGAGAGCGCTATTTTCGTCGCAACCAAAAAAAATAGCTGCATATTGCAAAACCAATATATGGGCGTTCGGCATCTTAGAGATTATATTGGTCTTTGATTTTAGGCTATGTGCTGAGAATAAATTAATTTTGAATTCTTGTCAAAATACTTATGTCCTCCCCCATTTTCACATTTTGATTTATATTTTCTAACCTAAGCAACCGATTGTGTACTACATATGATTTTTTGAAAGCTTACTGTTATTCCAGTATTCGATACAAATTTCAGAATTTTGGCATTTTTTGTTTAAAAGATATAATGGATTATTTATGAAATTTTTTTTAGTCAAAATACTTTTGTCCACTATTGTATTTTGGAATCCGAATTTCGCTTGATATATATCTATATATATAAAAATGTTCAACCTGACTGACTGACTGGTGACCGTCGCACAGCCTAAACCATAAAAGATAGGAAAATCAGATTTTCACAGTAGTTTTATCTTATGCTGAAAGTGAGTACTAAGAAAGGATTTTGGAAAATTCTGCCGGGAAGTGTGGAAAATTCGCGGAAAACTGTTGTATGAAACTTTTTTGTTTTTCATCCGATCAAGTTCAAACTCATTTTCAAAGATCTTTATGAAAATTCAACAACAACTGCATACCAATCTTCCGGAAAATTCACCACGCTGGGTGTAAAGTGGGTGGTCAAGGTTGTATGGGCGATACTTTAGTTGCCAGCGATTAGCGCCAAATTCAATTTCAAAATTACACATAACAAAGCATAAGTTGTAAGCATAGTACGCGAAATAATTTGAAACGTGTTTTCCCGATTTTGGAAAATCCGCACACGAGAAAAATTCTGAATCCAAAAAAGTATTTATCATACGATTGGCTTGAAACTCGGTTAGTTAAATAGTTTAAAATGTTATAATCCGAAGTTGGAAAATTTGAACTGATGGTCGAAAAATTCCCGGAAAATTCTGCATGAAAAAAACTATTTTTCATCCGATTGGCTTGAAACTCGGATTGTAAGTCTCAAAATGAGAATTTATTTTGTTTTTAATTTTCCGATGTTGGAAATATCTCCGGGATACTCACTGTGAAGTGAACGGGATGTGAGGTGGGTGGCAAGTGGGTGGAATGTGGGTGGGATGTAGGTGGGAAGTGGGTGGGATGGAAATGGGAAGTGGATTGGATGTGGGTGGAATGTGGTGGTAAGTGGGAGGGATGTGGGTGGGATGTAAATGGAAGTGGGTGGGATTTGGGCAGTAAGAGGGCGGGAAGTGTGCGGTATGTTGGTGGCAAGTGGGTGGAATGTGGGTGGGATGTAGGTGGGAAGTGGGTGGGTTGTGGGCGGGAAGTGGGTGGGATGGAAATGGGAAGTGGATGGGATGTGGGTGGAATGTGGCGGTAAGTGGGAGGGATCTGGGTGGGATGTAAATGAGAAGTGGGTGGGATTTGGGCGGTAAGAGGGCGGGAAGTGTGCGGTATGTTGGTGGCAAGTGGGTGGAATGTGGGTGGGATGTAGGTGGGAAGTGGGCGGGAAGTGGGTGGGATGTGGGCGGGAAGTGGGTGGGATGGAAATGGGAAGTGGATGGGATGTGGGTGGAATGTGGCGGTAAGTGGGAGGCATGTGGGTGGGATGTAAATGGGAAGTGGGTGGGATTTGGGCGGTAAGAGGGCGGGAAGTGTTCGGTATGTTTTGAAGTGGTAATTGTGGAGGTAAGTACTGGGCGGGAAGTAGGTGGGATGTGGGCGGGAAGTGGGTGGGATGTGGGTGGGTAGTGGGTGGGTTGGAAATGGGAAGTGGATGGGATGTGGGAGGGATGTGGGTAGGATGTAAATGGGAAGTGGGTGGAATTTGGGCGGGAAGAGGGCGGGAAGAGGGCGGGAAGTGTGCGGTATGTTGGTAGCAAGTGGGTGGAATGTGGGTGGGATGTAGGTGCGAAGTGGGCGGAAAGTGGGTGGGATGTGGGCGGGAAATGTACGGGAAGTGGGTGGGATGTGGGCCTGAAGTGGGTGGTAAGTGGGTGTGCGTTGGTTATACACTGTTGAAGGCGCAGCGAAGCGTGACGGGCTATTTGCTAGTATAAATATAAAGTGCTTCTTGGAGCTATTTTACACTGTAAAAAACGAATTAAAAATTCTATTTATTTTGACTTTTTTTCATTTTCAATGTGTACGACGGTCATGGTTCGACAGAATAGAAATGCCCATATGTATATATGACCGTCGTAACTAGCACCAACTTTTCCTGGAATTTTCGAATTTTCCTTAAGACTTTGTTAGCCATTTAATGCTTGACTCAAGATTGTTCCGATCTCATTGCGCGTTTCAAAATAGGTAGATCTTAAACCTAGGTGCGGTGAACATCATAGTGCGTCACCGGATCAACTTAAACAAAAAAGGTGATATGGTTCCCAAGGTAAGAAGAACTTGTTTTTTAGAGCGAAGCTCTTTTACGGACGTCAGACTGGGGAGTAAATCTTGAAAACTCTTGTCTTTGCTTGGCGGATCTGGTGGGGATCAGGTGGGAATCTGGTGGGGATCTAGTGTGGATCTGGTGGGGATCTGCTAGGGCTCTGGTGGAGATCTGCTGGGGATCTGTAAGTGATCTGGTGGGGAACAGGTGGAAATCTGGTGGAGATCTGGTAGGGATCTGGTGTGGATCTGGTAGGGATCTGGTGGGGATTTGGTGGGGATCTGGGGTTGGTCGGGTGGGGATATGGTCGGTATTTGGGGAGTGAGGGTGCAATAGTGGCTGCATTAAGGTCAAGTTGTGAATTCTGTGCTAAAAACTATAATGTTCTTTGCTTGACATTGCCTTAACAGTAGCTTGACAGTGTTATAACAGTGAAAGAACAGTGAGTTAACAGGGAACCAACAGTGACCCAACAGGACTTAACAGTTACTTGACAGTGTCCTAATTTTCGATATTTTAACATTTATTTATACAGAATCCAAATGTGTCTTTTGTCATTACTTAAATCGGATTCATCGACGTAAAGAGCTTCGCTCGTACCGGGCGTCTCATGACACACACTTTTTAATGTTTTGGTCATTTTTTGAACAATTTTTGGCTTACCTTTAGAGTTCCACTGCATTAACATTTCCGGGTTCATAAAGCAGACCATTAGCATTTGATAACTTTTTTTTATTTGAAATTATTTCATAATTTCCAAAAAAAAATGTTATTGAAAATAAAATGTAACATATTGTATGTATATTATTTGCAGACCAAGGCCTTTTACCACAAAAAATGTTTAAAACGCTGGAGCAGACTGAGTGATAGTAATAAAGCTTGAAAGTTGCGATTTTATTTCACAAACTTGTTTTCACACTTAAAATATAGCAAGGCTCTGTCGGAATTAGAAGGGCGAATTGCCACATTACGATCCAAAAAAAGATCAATATTTTGAATAATTATTCAAATACAGATTTTACAAGCGGTTTTTGGCTTATAACTTGAGATAATTCCCCCGGGAATTCGACACATATTTTTGTATTTGTATACATATCGACCCGGGTGTTGATGCTGTTCAAGAATATATATACTTTATAGGGGCGAAAATTAATATTTCTATGCGTTGCAAACTTCTGGGCAAAATTACCCTTTCCAAGGGTATAAAAAGCTGAATTGTATATAGAAAGCATTTTAAAAATGAAACATCATATGAAAATAGAATGTTGCTAACTTTTTTGTATCTTTACCTAGGTACTGGGAATTCTGGATACCTTTTACCTTACCTTAAAATCACTGTTCGTCTGTTAAAACTGATCGAGAATATACATATATATTCTCTCTGATAAATACTTTTGCACAAACTCTGTGTACCTTTGGCACAAAGTTTAAAAATAAATTTAAACCAGAAAACTCACATGTTTGTGCAACTTATTCGTACATTTGTTCGACTTGTCAAACAGTCTAACCTTGCAAAATTATTATGGGAATAATTTTTTGACCTTGGGTTCTGGGTCGTAATTAGCCAAGAAAAGTTACATTCACCTAAAAATAAAGAAATTCGTGCAGCTAAGTTTATTGGAGATGATAAAAGGTAATTTTTTTAACCGAGTCTTTATCATGTTCAGGAGTTCATTCATTTTAATAAAACTGCTCAACGGTATAAAAATAATTATTTTATTGATTTTCTTTCAAGTCGCCTAGCTACTTATTTTAAAGTATAGCCTGTCAGCAGGTAACCACTATTTCCACTCATATTGACCTCCGGATGAGTGCGATTGGGCAGAATTTGATATTGACGCAGCCAATTGGAGGTCAGATGCAAATTTGTCACTTTGCCTGCGGTTTTAAGTTCCATGTAGGTCTCCTGAAGAAGTTCTTTGCAGGTGCTGAAAATGACAACAGGTCGAGACGGACGAATGAGTGGCAAGAGCGCCTGTAAAATGTTGGATGGATGTTCCTTGGCCGCCATAACCAGGCTATCGAATTTTTCATCCATTAAGGCCGTGGCTCGTTTATTTTCCAGTTGCCAGCGGTGAGGTGTTTTGTGAGCTGAGAGAAGAAATAAAATTATAAATTTAAATATTTTACTGCAAAATTACAATTATTTCGGAATTCTAACTATTTTTTACCTGTCAGGGTCTCTCCATCCAATTTAGGTTTCTTGGTGCTCGGCTCTGTCGTCTCGCTTTGCTCCTCTGTGGGTGTGTCTGGTTGATCCCTGTCAGCTAAATCAGCTACTGCATCAATGACAGCATCAGAAGCAGTTGCACTACTCGTTTCCCCTCCAGCCTGACCTCCCTGATAGAATTCTCTGAGCACCGAATACAAATTCACAGAGATACAGCGCTGCTGTTGCTCCAGAGGCAATTTCAAGGCAAGTAAAGCCTGTTTCTGTGGCACATTCCCCGGA
This sequence comes from Lordiphosa clarofinis, assembly GCA_018904275.1. Classification (NCBI taxonomy): domain Eukaryota; kingdom Metazoa; phylum Arthropoda; class Insecta; order Diptera; family Drosophilidae; genus Lordiphosa; species Lordiphosa clarofinis. Next base: position 584,992 of record JAEIGQ010000198.1, read on the forward strand.
TGCATATGCACCAATGTCGCCTCTGTGCCCGCACCAATGGAGTTCATCAATGCTGCAGGTAATAAGCCATTTGTGCCGCTTTCGTACAACAAATATGAACCAAAACCGCAAACCCCTGAATAGGAAATAATTTGTGAGAGTGTATCCACTCGTATGCCCATCACCTTCTCAGCATCTTGCCTATAGAATATATCCGCCATTAAACGTATCGTCGGCTGTCGTATCTGAACAAACTCAAAATATTTTTTCTCCTTCTTTAGCAAATATTTCTCCTGAGAGTATTCGGTGCGAGTGTGAAACGTTTTCGAGTTTTCCACAAGTTTTTCAATAATTTTACTCGATTCATTGCAGGCTTCGCGAAGTTGTTCTATGTCCGAGGATTTTAGGGTCTGTGCCTCGCCATTATCGCTTATGTCACGATTGTCGGCTCCACTGCTCGAGATGCCCAGATTTTCGCGTGTACTTCTAAGCTCCGTTTCGCTGCACAGCTCCAGGGTGTGCTGTCGCTGGGCTCCCCGTTTGCCAGCCTTTGTTTCCTTGACACACATCTTGAATGTGGAGCCATATGGCTGATCTAGCAATGATTTCAGTTCCAGAGTCTCCTTGCCCAAGGTGGAAGTCGTATCCAGGCTGCCGAATTTCTGCAGTTTTGTGTACTTTTGACGCTGGATGACTATGTAGTCACCCAGCTGTATGGCGGTCTCAGTTATGGAAGTCATCGCAGTACTTATCTTAGGTATTTAAATTAAAAGAAAAACTCTAAATAAACAATGCAACGTGTTTGCTCATATAAAAATAAAACGCCGCTGCGATAGCACACTTATCGATAGTATCGATGGGTTTTACCTTTTTATGCAGGGTGCTCAAGCCACTTGTTGCTCGTGAAAAATATTAAAAACGAGAAAGGCAAGGCTAACTTCGTCCGTGCCGAAGTTTTTATACACTTGAAATCGCTTGTCTCAACGGTTAGCGACTTTGACCAAACTTCGCAGATCAGCTTAAAAACATTTAAGCTGCCATGCTGATCAAGAATATATATACTTTATGTGGTCGGAGATGATTCCTTCTATGCGTTGCAAACTTCTGGGCAAAATTATAAAACACTTTTCAAGTGTATAAATATAACACAAAATTAAAATTTTCTCTATATTGTATAAATAGTTTAAAAACTTTTCTCTCTCGTATAAATAAAAAAATTAAATAAGTTAATCAACGTTAACGGCAGGCTGCGGAATTTTGTAGAATATGAAGACTAAATTTTATGGTTCTGTTTTGTCTGAATTTGTAATAACTGCTAATTAATATTATTAAATGAAGTACTTCTTAATGAATGAATGCCTACCTAAATATAAAAGCAAAATTAGCAAAACTAAAAATCCAATCAAAGAAAGGTTCAGAAACTCTGGGCCGAGAGCTTGAGAGTGGAGCCTCTAGGCAGGGCTTGGTTAGTAATACATCAATTTACTGATACAGGAAATAAATTCGAGTTGGTATAGAAGAAATTAATTTAGCTTGTCAAAGAAGAAGAGTCGAAGATTATCTATAGTCAAAGACCGTAACTGTTATAAATTTTATGATAAAAATGACGAGAAACAGTTATTTTAAAATTTTTATATAAAAATTTTTGAATAACAATTAAATTTTAATTTTATTATTTAAAATATGAAATAACAATTAATTAAAATTTTTATAAATAAATTAAAAATTAATTGTTATAAAAATAGTTTATTTAAATATTATAAATTAATTGATATGAAAAATGTTTATTATAAAAATTAAAAATTACAATTACTTTAGGGAGGGATATCCCTTGTGCCAAACATCGTAGGACAAAAGTATGAATGTATCTTTGATCAGAGGGTTTATATGTTTATATTCTAGTGCTTGAAGGGCTAATACATCAAAGGTCTCGCCATTCAAAATTATGAAGTCTGATGCCCTCTTTTTCATGTGGACAATCATTTTTAACAGTTGTTTTTATTTTTTTCATAACTGTTAATTTCGGTCCCTGTCTATAGTATATTTCCACTGTATATTAAAGAAGTATATTAATTGAAAATTAAAATGGGACAGGAAAAATAAGGATTTCCACGAAAAGTAAAGGTTTCTTAAATAACTATTATTTTCCTAGGGTAGAAAAATGGTTAATATTATTTATTGGACGGAAAAATATTTTTTTTGCACATGTATTTTTTCATTTCTTTTTTACCTGTTACCAAGGGCAACTTACCTTGAAACGGAAAATAATTTATTGCATTTTATTAATATATTGAAAACTGTCACAATTTTTAAATTATAAAATTCAAATTTAGTTGAAATCTCATACATTGCTTTTTAAAATTCAATATCAAAGTCACAAAAAATGCTTGAGTACCCCTCATGTACAGACAATAACATCAATACTATCGAATGGTTAATTTCGCTGTATGTAATATGAGGAGTAAATCTAATATTACAACTAGAAATACCATTAAAATCATAAATAACTTTCTTTTAACATGTCCTAGCTAAAAACACACTAGCGAATCCCTTATCAAGCCTTCAATTTAACTAGGTGGCAACGCCCCACAGTTCTTGATCGAGTGGCCAGCTGATTGCGATAGCGAAGCGATAATCTCTCTTACGAGATTGCGATAACGAAGCGAACGAAACGCGTGCCGTGCCTTGAAAATCTTTCTTAACCTTTTGCTACTCGTGATCTGTAGTGGTGTATGCCATAACACAAAATATGGTCAAAAGTTCCTAAGGCTACAGCTATAGCCCATAATTGTGTATTTAAGCGAGCAGTGAGGAAGCAGAGCAACAACCAAGAAGCAGCGCGTTTGCCGGCCAAACAAACCATTAAAAAGCACCAACAACAATAACAACCACAATCACCTTAATTGGCGTCGCCGACAGAAATAACTGACCAAGCAACATTCTTCGAAGTGCAATTGACCCACGCCCCAATTAGCACCGACACCGTCTACCCGCATAACAAGATGGCTGAAAAGCGGCCTTTCATAGCCACAACTCCAGTGACTCTGAATCCTTCGTGGGAGTCCAAATTGCCGCCTCCTCAAGATAAGAATGGCCAGAACCAGAACGGATCCTCAATATTGAACAAGTTGGGCCTGGTGGCGCCCAAGGATAAATTAATGATTGTATTCTTCATCTTCATGTTGCATGGCCTGGGGACCCTGATGCCCTGGAACATGTTTATCACGGCCAAATCGTATTTCGAGGATTTCAAATTCAGCAACATCACGGTCCAGCCGGGCGAGATGAACTACAAGGGAAACTTCATGCAGAACATTGGCTTTGCCTCCCAAATACCCAATGTCCTTTTCAATTGGTTGAATATTTTTGTGAATTTCGGAGGCGACCTGACCAGTCGGATAGTGTATAGTATTATCGGTGAAATCTTGATATTATTGGTGACCATAGTGCTGGCCATGTTGGATTCATCGCAGTGGCCGGGCATCTTCTTCTGGTCGACCATGGTGTGCATAGTTCTATTAAATGTCTGCAATGGCATCTATCAGAATACCATATATGGAATAGTAGCCTCTCTGCCCATTAAGTACACGGGTGCCGTGGTTCTGGGCTCCAATATAAGTGGTTGCTTTGCCACCATTATGTCCATTATTTGTACAGCTTTGTTTGACTCGAAGCGTACCTCGGCTATATATTATTTTGTCACCGCAATTTTAATTCTTCTGCTGTGTTTTGATACGTATTTTGCGTTGCCCTTGAATAAGTTCTTTCGTCATTACGAAATGGTAAGCCAGAGCAACGACCGTAAGTCGGAATCCAAGACACAACTAAACACCCCCTACTGGCAAATCTTTAAGAAATGCTCCCCACAACTGTTCAACATATTCCTTACTTTCTTCGTCACGCTCTCTGTCTTTCCGGCCGTGCACTCCGATATCAAACCAATTGACCAGGACTTCTTCATTTCTCCGAAATATTTCACCTACGTCACCTGCTTCCTTACCTTCAATATCTTTGCCATGCTGGGAAGCCTGACCACTTCCTGGATACAATGGCCGGGTCCTAGATTTTTGGTAATTCCCGTAGTGCTACGTTTGGTTTTCATACCCCTGTTGCTGTTCTGCAATTATATACCTGCGGATAAGGTGCGCGGTGTTGACGTTTTAATAGATAATGACTGGGTTTATTGGATAATTGCTGTGATTATGTCCTACAGTTCGGGGTATTTGAGTTCGTTGGGCATGATGTATGCACCGCAGACGGTGAATGCCAAGTATCAGGTTACCGCAGGCATGTTTGCATCCGCTATGCTGATTTCCGGCATCTTTTCGGGCGTTATGTTCTCTTATCTTGGCCCACTGCTGGTTAAGGCCACAGAAATTGTTAAATAATATTTGACAAATATTTTTTACCCATTGAAACGGTTTGTTCGTTTTTTGATCATTTTATTAACCATTCATTTTACACAAAACACATTGGAATTTATTTTTGTTATTTTTAATTACTCATTTTTGAATGATTTTGGAAATAAAAGTTGTTGTAACTCATGTCACATAATCAGAGAATTGCATTTAACTAATATATGTATTTGTACAATTTTAACCAATTGTGTGTGTTTTTGTTGGTGTTGGTTTTGCAGAGATTCCAGGATTAGATCGTGGGTTCAACTGCCTGAAAATATTTATAATTTAATGAGCAATTAATCTTTTGTGGAAAATTCCAATTTTTGTGTTACGGAAAGGAGATTACGGGATAATCTAGAATCGAGTGTTTAATAAATGTTCTTTTGTCGCCCTTGACGAGTTAGTTACTTAATTTATAACTCATGAACGACTGGACCGAATTTAAAAATCTGATTTGTTGGCTTCGTCTCCGCCTTGAATAGCAGAATAACTATTAAATGATATTTAAATGGTACAAAAGACCGCGAAGTTGTTAAATTTTTCAGGAGTTTATATTATTAAAAAATTAACAATTTTGATCAGGGAATCTCAAACCGAATTGTATTTCGGTATCGGTTCTAACATAAGCGAGAGAGTTTTTTTCGAACATGCACGGTGGATTTTTATTAGACAATAACTGTAGTCCACATTTTATATAAAAAAGGAGTGAGTGTCGCTAGCACTCACGAGTCTTTGATGTGAAACATGATGCTTAGCTTAAGAGCTTTTTTTCAAATCACAAGTTCTCTCAATGGTATATAAATGAGCAAGGGCACTCTTTCAAAAGAAGAAAATTAGAAATACAAGAAACAAGATCACTTGCTCCAGTGTTTCAGGAAGTTTATTCTGCTAAGATACCACCAAGGTAAAATCCAAGATCCCACTCATATCCTTCCCAGATCCCACCCAGATCTCTCCCGGATACTACCCAGATACCACACAAATCCCAGCTAGATCCCACACAGATTAAACCAAGATCTATCCCAGAACCCATCTAGATCACACAAAGGTCATACCCAGATCCAACCAAGATCCCATCCAGATCACGCCCAGGACCCAACCAGATCCCACCCACATCCAACCCAATTCCCATCCAGATTCTACCCAAATCCCATCCAAATCTCACCCAGATACCACCCAGATCCCAACCCGATCTCACTCTGAACCCTCCCAGATCCCGCCGAGATCCCACCCAGATCCCATCCAGAACCCAACCAGATCCCGACCAGATCCCATCCAGATCCCTCCCAGATCCCACCCAGATCCTACCCAGATTCCTTTCAGATTCCACCCAGATACCCGCCAAGATCCCACCCAGTTCCAAGTCAAATCCTACCCAGATCCCACCCAGATCTCACCCCGATACCACCCAGATCCCGCCCCTATAAGACTCCACCCAAACCCCTCTCAAATACCACCAGATCCCACCAAGATCTCACCCAGATCTTTCCCAGAACCCACCCAGTTGCCCCTCTTCAGCATCTTTCATACCTCTTCGCTTCCCCCTCTGACCTCTTCTTGTGTGTGTGTGTGTCGCAGAACAAGAACACAAAATATGAACGACGTCAGCGTCACGTGACGCTGAAATCGAATTTTACTCCTACTAAAATCGTCCTTACCGAAATTAAAGATGTTTCACATCAATAAAAATAATAAATAAATTTTTAAGTTGCTTTTAGGCGAAATTCGTTTTTTTAAGGCGCTAACGTTATTTTCACTCAAACTCTGAGTAAGGGCAGAAGTTGAAATGTGGCGCTTACTTTATTGTACAATGTTTTCCCCTAAGAAACACAGCGTGTCAGCAGATTACAGTTTTGGTACAGACACAACGAGTGGAGAGAGCGAAAAGACACGTTTAATTCTGTTTTGCTCAATAGGTGTTTTCGCTCAACCATAGAGCGCTTTTTTCGCTTCTCTTTTGCTCATCTCGTTTACTGATCAATTTGCCGGGAGCAAGCGTACAAAGTGTCATCTTTAAGTGTGTGCGTGGCGCTTGTGTGTGTTTTTCTCAGTCAACAAGTTATGAAGCGTTATTCTTAATAAATATCAGAGCTCTCAAATAACTGTTGACCGTTTTTTGTTGTCCAAAAATAACTGTTATATACGGACCTTTTGAGCAAAGAGTCAGAGATGAACCGTTCATGTCGTCTCTTGAATATATCGCTCTCCGCTCAGAGAACAACCCATATATTTTTTTCCTTTTGCTCTGCTCAATCAAAGACCGTTTGAACGCGAGCGAAGAAAATAAAAGTCATTTGCATTTGTGTGCGTGTGTGTGCGAGTGAGGCGTTCGTTTCGGCTTCTGAGCTACAGAAGCCAAACACAAAAAAAAAAAAAAAATACCGTTTGCGCTGAGCCTTTAATTTTTCTCATCTGCTGACTGTGCGCTCAGTCGGATCGCTCTCACTAAGTGGTCATTAAATGAGCATAACAAGAATAGCTCAAATGAGAACAGTCAACTGAAAACCAAAACAAATCGGAACGAGGTGTTTTGCTCAGAGAGAGAGCAAGCGTGTATGTTTTTTTTCGGTTATGTTAGTGCGCGAACCGCAAAGGGAAGTACGGTCAACAGTTATTTGCGAGCTCTGATAAATATTAAACATAAAAAATCAAGCTTATATTCATTACATATAATATATAAATTATAATATGTATGTACATTGTACAAATATGAAAAATGCACATACACGAGCCCACCTCCAAACAAAACAAATAACACTTTTTTCTGACACTTTAAGTGTTCTGCTCTGAGACTGAACGCATGGAAAAATGTGTTGAGAGTTATTTGCGAGCTATGCTTTTTACTAACATTTTAAACTGAACTTGAAAATCCTTACATTTTTGGATTCGAAGGAATAGCGAACGGAACATACCCTCTTCGAATGGGAAAGGAAGGGAGCAGGGGAGGCAAAACATACATGCTCATTTTGGAGCTGTGTTTTTATTTTAGCAAAAGACCAATATAATCTTAAAGATGCCGAACAGCCATATATTGGTTTTTGAGTACGCAGCTATTTTTTTGGGGCGACAGAAATCGCGCTCTCTCCGCTCGCCCAAAGTTGAGAGCGTAAAAATTTAAAATAGAATGCGCTTGCTTGTGTGAGTAAACACAACGAATTCATGAAGCACACATACAGTCGTCGGCTGTCGCTGTATGAGTACAAGAGAGCGGTTTGCTATAGAGTGCTCTCTCTCTTTGGCTCTCTATTTAAGCACTGCCACAGAGCAGTGTTGTATACACAAAAGATAGGAACGCCATTTCGCCATTAATTTAATGGGTTAATTTATGGGTTTTTCTTGGCTCGTTTCGTGGTGAAATACGAATTTAATGAAAAGATCGGTGCAAGAGAGTTCAAGCAAACTGCTAAGAAACTTTTATCGAATTAGCCAATTTGTGTGTCTCTTTATCCATCTGTGTTTTTACCTGATTCTATGGCGAATCTTAGTTTTTTTATTGTCCTTATGGTTTTTGTAGAACGATATCTTTATAAATATATAAAATAGTTTTTATTTGATGTGAATAACATTGCAAAACATATTTGCACTAAAAATCAATTTTCGAAAAAATATCGCACACATAATTTTCGCGGTTAGGGCGGAAGGTCATGTTTTGGTACTATTTTACGGTATTCGGTTCCGTATCGGTGCCTAGATTTTTATTTCGGTAACCGGTATGTGATCAAATGATCAATTTTATTAGCGTGTGTTTTAATTAATAATGTCGTCACCATACTTAACTTTACTCAGACTCGAGAAAAATTGCTTACGGTAAATGCCTGATAACTTCTTAGAAGCATAATAGCTGTCAATGTATTTCCTTCCATATGATTTATTAGCGGAGACATAACAAATCCCACGGCCATCCATAAACCGAGCACACAGAAACACGCGAATGGTCTGATTGTTGCAATTAAATGCTGGGCTTAAATAATTCATCAATGCACCTGGTACCAGCAGTTTTCGTTTACTGATAGACTTGACTCTCAAGCTCTCGTAGAGTAAAAACCCAGGCCTTGAACAAGTGGCTTAGAATTTGGCGTAATCCGAGTTTGTTCATCAGGGCAGTTTTCATTCCCTGTGCTTGATTCGCGTTTTGCTAATCGACTTGACTGTTAAGCTTTATTATCAAGTCGACGTGAGATAGGGCAATGTGCCTTTTTCTAATGATTGCCCTTAAAAAACTTTAAAGTACCTACATATATGTACATTACACAAATAAGGTTCCCTCTATGTACATTGAACAATGTAAACACAAACGTAGTTTTTGCATCTTTTCATCAGGGGTATGCAAACATTTGCATGTAATTTCATACACAAAGGCAGGCTATTTAACTTTATAATCACTTACATTCGAGATAAGTATGTATTTATATGCATGTCCAAAGAGAAAAAACTAGTCGGGAAGTAGTAGTAGTATAATATTTTTTGGAACATTGAAAAAAATAGAACATTATTAAAGTAGCTAGCTTTACAAAGTTTATAACAAAATATTTGACAAAGAAAAACGGTGGAAAAACTCTTTGGGTTATTTTCACCTAAACATAGTATTTTAAAATAATAACCAATAATTATTTGGTATATCCCAAATATAGAACGTCGTAACTTATTTTAGCTTATTATATTCTATCAATTAAAAGATAATTATATATTGCATTTTAGTCTTCATATTAGCCTATTAAAACAAATTCCCGTTCCATTTGTTATCATAAAGATTTTATAGATGGCAATTGTAGTGTAAGCTTCACTTTTTCGATTTGCGTATCAACACACGTCGGGTATCTCCTAGTACTTAATAAACTACAAAAAGTTGTGCCACTTGACGGCCCTTGAAATAGCAACACAGATAACCAGTTCTATTTCTGGTTGGAGTTTAATCCACTGTTGTTTATTGGTCAAAGAAAACATGCCAAATTTGAGTTTAACTGGTAGATATGAATCTTGCTAAGGCCTTGCCATAGTCTCACGATGGGGCTTTTGGAGATCAGCTACCCACCCGGACTGATCATAAAAAGAAAGAGAAAAGCGACATATACGGGTGTGTCCCAGAAATCTCTAGAGGTTTTCGTATAAACGTTGACATTTCATATTAAAGCTGTTTAAATTTATATGTTAAGGGCTTAAATATGCCCGGCTACTAGATTAGATGACAAAAGTTGAGCGATTTGAAACCGCCTGCTCAAAGCCAAGTAGATTTGAAGCGTACGGATTTCCTTCCACATAATCTAGTAGGCGGTCTGATTGATGACACTTCGCAAGTAAAGTAGTCCTAATTTAGTTCGAAGTGCAATCGTTTACACGAAAATCTCTAGAGATTTCTAGAACACCCCTATAAAAGTAATCAACGATGCATAAAAATGGGATTCCGGAAGTAATGGCGATACAATACCAGAAGCAACAATAATTTTTAATCTCTTTAGTTTATGAAAAGGTCTATATAAATCTTCATAAACTTAATATCAAAAAAATCAGAATGGCATAAATATGATTAGATTAGACGGTAGTTTTGGATTGCACGTTATAAAAACCGAAAAGATAAACTCATGGCTATGAGTTTTGTCGCATTAATCTTAAGTGAACGTGTCTAAGGGTGTTACCAGTTCTCTTTTGCTGCACTATGTTTCTCTATTAGCTATGAGATATGACAAGACGCTCGTTGCTACGCCGTCATTACTACTTGACACTGATTTGCTTAGCCAGCAGATAAGATTTCACCGACTTTAAAGACAAACTGTTTTTGAATTTTACCTTATGTTTTACAAACCAAATTTTAGAAGTAGAAATAATTACTTGGAGCAATACATCAATGCCTACCATTTACTTTTTAAAGATTATTTCATGTAAATGTAGAACGCGGCTACCCTAGAGGTCCGTAAGCTCCAATGTTTTCATACTTTCTCCAGCATTTTGGTCGGTATCTCACCAATGGCACCTGTAATGACGTTCAATGTACTGGTCCAAAACGCCATATATATTGCTCACCAAACTTAGCTCTTAATTGGGCCTTGGTTTCGCGTGCCGTGTGTCATATTGAGCCGTCTTATCAACCAAGTCCAACTCACTGAGCCAAAAATAAGCTTTGTAGCAGAAGACATTTAAGAACGAGAAGGCCAAGCTAACTTCGTCTTTGCCAAAGTTTTAATACCCTTGCAAATGTTTTAATACAACAGAGTTTACGAACGTCAGCATTAAAACAAACCATTTTTCTGATAAAACCCATTTTTCGACCGATAGTTTCTATGGCAGCTATAAGATATAGTCTCCGATTTTGACCAAAACTTCCAAATCTGTGTAAAAGCGTATAAAACTAATAATTGCTGATGCGGGAGGCGTTTACATTAAAAACAAAAAGGTTTTCTCACAAAGACCCAATTTTCGACCGATAGTTCCTATGGTAGCTATAAGATATAGTAATCCGATTTTGACAAAAACTTCCAAATCAGTGAAAAAGCGTATAAAACTAATGATTGAGAAAGCGGAAGGCGTTTACATTAAAAACAAAAAAGTTTTCTCACAAAAAACCACTTTTCGACCGATAGTTCCTATGGCAGCTATAAGATATAGTCATCCGATCCGGTCGGTTCCGACATATTAGCAGTGCGCAGTAAAAAGAGACTCTATGCAAAGTTTCAGCTCGATAGCTTTAAAATTAAGAGACTAGTTTGCGTAGAAACAGACAGACGGACGGACAAAGCTCAATCGACTCAGCTCGTCGCCCTGATCAAGAATATATATAGTTTATAGGGTCGGAAATGAATATTTCTATGCGTTGCAAACTTCTGGGCAAAATTATAATACCCTTTGCAAGGGTATAACAACAGAGGCAAGCTAACTTCGGCTCGACCGAAGTTTATATACCCTTGGAGCATGATATCTGCCTGCCAGTTTGTTATATGGCACCACAATTTTGACAAAATTTTGAAAACAAAAAAGGTTTTTCTCACTAGAACTACTTTTTCGACCGATCGTTTCTATGGCAGCTATATGCTATAGTCATCTGATTTGAATCAAACTTGGCAGAATTGTGTGTTAGCATATAATATTGACCAGTAACAAGTTTGGGAGCGATAGCATTGAAAACAAAACGGTGTAAAGGGGTGTTCGTATAAAGCTGGCGTGTACTAGAGATTTGTTTATATTGTTGTTTGGGATAATTTCGCAGAAGAAAGGTTTTTCAATTTCCCCGTAGTTTAGCCGTTTCAGGAACTGTTTGAACTTTTTTCGAAGTTTTTGCACGTTTGAAGCACTAGATCCCAATTTTTTGGGTCAGTCTCTTCATGACTTTTTTTCCTCTAGTTTATATCTTTAACTTTGCCTAAGATATAAAAACAAAATTCCAAACGGTGGACAGTTTGCGGTGAAAATATGTTGGGTATCAAAAAAGGACCTTTACGATGTGATAGGGCCAAGTCCTTTGGGGGTTTTTTTTAGTTTCGGTATGCTCTTAAAAAATATTGGGGTCCGAAGGCGTAACCAATTTATGTGTTGCACAGTGTTATAAAGATAAAGATGCTCAAATAAATCGTAAATTGTTTGAATGGAGTTTAAATATCCCTATACTAGCGATACTTAGTCCTTGGTCCCTCCCAGGGGGCCGAAAACATTTCGTTATTCACATGTAAACGACCCGAACGCTTGCCGAAGCTGAGACGAAAAGAGCAGAAAGCCGACACTCGCTCGCAAGAGTTCGAAGCGATTAGATTTTTAAACACTAATACTCTCCCGCTTTTTGGCCTCGCTCTATATCTATAAAAAGAGAGTGTGCTGACTGGCTGACTGACTGATTCACTGACTGATTCACTGACTCATTGGCAGTCATCGCACAGCTTTAACGGTAAGAGATAGAGGGCTGTAATTTGGAGAGGAGTTCTGTTAGTGGGGAAGGGGCATACTAAGACGGAGCCCACGGGGAAAATGGACGGAAAATTCTGCACTCAAAAAACTATTTTTCATCCGATTGGCATCAACCTCGGTTTGTAAGGATGGAATACGAAATAGTTCGAAATGTAATTTTCTGATGTTGGAAAATTTTACCCAAAGGTCGGAAACTTCTGCATAAAAAACTATTTTTCATTCGATTGTCTTGAAACTCGGTTTGTAAGGACAGAATACGAAATAATTTTAAATGTGATTTTTCAATGTCGGAAAAACCGTCCCCAGGAGTGAAAATGCCCGGAAAATTCTGCATGAAATGATCTATTTTTCATCGTGTTGGCTTAAAACTCGGTTTGTAAAGATATAATACGAATTCATTTGAAATGCGACTTTCCAATGTCGGAAAATTTGACCCGACGGTCGGAAAATTTCTGGAAAATTCTTGCGAGAAGAAAACTATTTATCTTCCGATTGGCTAGAAGCTCGGTTTCAATGGATGAAATTGAAAATGTGATTTTCAATGTCGGAAAAACTGATCCCCGGGAGTGAAAATGACCGAAAAATTCCACATGCAAAATAACTATTTTTATTCTGACTTAAAACTCGGGACGGGAAAGAGGTTGGGAAGTGGATGGGATGTGGGCGGGATGTGAGTGATAGTGGGTGGGACTTGGGTGGTATTGCGGTGGGATGCTGGTGGCACGTTGTTTTGGAAGTGGGTGGTAATGGGAATAGGTAAATGGGAAGTTGGTGGGATGTGTGCGGGAAGCGGGAGGGATGAGGGCGGTAAGTGGGTGGGATTTGGTTGGTATGTGGGCTGATATTGGATCTATACTGTTAAAGGCGCAGCGAAGCGCGACGGGTTATGTGCTAGTTTATGATAAAAATGCAAACCCTACTGAGCATTTTTGGCGTTGTCACATGCTATGAATCACGCTTAGTCTTTATTTTTAGAGCTTTAAAAGTATAGAATTTTCGAATTCCTACAATATATTTGAATTTCTTTGTTATATGATGTAAGTAAAAAAACGCGTCTGGCTTTAGGTGAAAAAGCACGACAGACATTTAAGGATATTCACCCACACAAATCAATTAGCAACATCTCAGGAGAAAATCATGAGGGAAAAGATTGGTGGACAATTTCTGGAGAATGAATGTAACAAGCATGTTTTCAAAGCATTGGAACATCTTATCTGTAACTCGTATATCAATAAAACACAAAAATTAAGGGTGAAGGGTATTTTGAAGTGGTTACAATTTGCCACACAAACGTGAGCAATGCTTCTTCATTTCATTGGTGCTACATCTTTAATTGGACTAAGGGTTACAATGAATGCCAAAAAAGTATTTTTGCATGACATTAAGTTAAAGTTATCGTACAATTGAACAGAAAACAAATAGATAGTTGCATTCTTATGGGTTGAATCGGTGTCTTCATCATTACCATCAGTATTCAATAATTCTTCGGGATAATGACTTCTATTACTTATATTTATGCCATATAAAGTTCTTTTTAATTTGACAATTTTTCATTTCAAAACAATTTTGAAGAGACGCCCTCGGAAAAAAAGCACAATACTTAAAAAAAAATTTGGAACAAAGTTCTTTAATATTTTGTCAAATAAAAAGAAGAGCAATGATAAAAATCTAGCAGGGAACAGCGGGTTTGGTGTTCTGGTTCACAGACGATTATAATATATGGACATTTTCAAGTCCAACAAATTAAAAGTACTTGAAATTCTATACCTTATCGTTTTATCGATCAGAAACATTTAAATTCAACTAACTTAAGCCATTTAAACATATATAAGTTACCCGTGATGAGCATATCCACTGCAAAGTTGCACAGGTGCTTTTTCTCTATCTGTGACATTTTTAATTGGATGCACTTTTTAATATTATCTTCGGTAAGATAGAATATACATGATAAAGAGTGTTCCACAAAATGTCACTCAGACAACAACTCAAGCGTTGAGCCAATCTTCATAAGATTTTTACACTTAGGGTGTTCAACAGCCCGCGTAAAAGTGTAAAGCAAAAAAGCGTAAACTCCAAAAGTTTACGCCACAACAACAAAACACATGAGAAAAGTTTACGCTCTTTTTGCTGCCCTGGGGTATGTTTACAAAATCCGCGTAAAAGTGTAAAAGAGAGTAAAGTGTTGAAGTGTTGTAAAATCATTCAAAGTAACGACAAAAAGTACTCGGGTACTCTTCAAAATATGCGGTCACCCCTAGAATAATTAAATTTTTTTTGTCAGTTTAACTGCATCTGGCCAGCAAATCAATTGAGACATCTTCCCCAAAATAGCTGTCTGTAGCTACACCTCAAGAGCCGTCATCACCTACTGTAAACATTGTTGTAGTTTCACTTATTGATGCAGCTTCCCCAAACTACCCCAAACAGAAAAGTGCTCCCTGTAACTCAAGTTCCACTTGGGGTCGAAATGCATTCGACAAAAAGCATGGGGCCGCACAGACCCATTGGTCATTGAAAAATGGTAGCTCATTGGTTCGCCAGTTGACTCATTTGGGCACACAGAACTTGGATCCTCGCCGCCAGCATGCAACTGCTGTAAGAACCTCCATAACGTCGTCTACCACTTCATCGACAGTATCATGGTTGTATCTCAAGATTTTTTGTATATTCATATTTCTTTATTTAGCTTGATTTATACACCAACAATCAATGCTTTAAAAATACGAATTTAACTTTGACACACACAAGCAACCGAAAAACTCACAGCTTGTCAAAAACAGCTGATTTACGCCAGAAATTACGAGGGCAAACCCTTTAGGGGCGCTCAATAGCTGCGTCGCGTAAATTTACACATTTACTTTTTTACGCGGGCTGTTGAACACCCTAACTATGTTCAAATCGTTTTGAAAAGAGTAATGGGGTATGTCCCACGTCTGTGAACCGGTTCGTAAGCTCCTAAACCCATTTCTAAAGAAGTTTAAGCTCATATCCAAATAATTATTTAGGCGTTGAACTTAAAATTAGGACTTTTTGTTGGAAAAAGAGAGCCGATTGTTTTCCTTGTTCAAAACCCGATTCAACCGGTTTAAAAGTGATTTAGAGCCTGATCTCAGAAATTATGTAAGCTATGAACTTGAAAAGAATTACATTTTCTGTTTCAAAAACGGTTCCAAACCAGTTTGAACCAAATTAATTGTGGTATGCCGAAACAAAACATTTTTTTAATATTCGGAGACTATAGGATCTCGGAGACTATAAGAGCTAGAGCTACCAAAATTGACATGTAGTCTTCTTTTATCTGCACGCAGATCAAGTTTGTTTAAAATTTTCGCCACGCCACAATGGAAAATGTTGAATAACGCCCACATTTTTTTAAATATCGAGTTCAAATTTATAACTCAAATTTATATTAGCAATAACTATAATCCTTGAAATTTACAGCAAGATCAGATAATATATAGCCGAGTTAAAAAAATGTTGCATATTGGATGTTGCATGTTGGAAACACTGTTAAAAATGTATTCCATGAGTAACGGGTATATCGAAGTCGGTTAGAGCCGACTTTAATTACGCAGAGATGTAACAGATACACAAATTACCTCGAATACGGTTCTCATCTATTAGGATCACAACCATTAAGATATTCACAAATGCGAAATAGAAAACATTGCCCTTAAAAGTAGGCGAAGAACAGTCCTTACCAATTTTTCTAAAATTGCTGAACAGCGAACGTGACCAATTTTAAAATATGCGCAATAGAAAACTTGGGCAATTTCAAATAATTAATAAGGAATGGTGACAGGGACTTAGGAGGTCAATGTATGGAACCAGGTTTTGTGGCTCGCTTCGCTCAATACCTATTTAAATTAAAATATAATAAAAACTTATTCTTTGAGGAAGGTGCATTTACGACATCTTACTTGTCTTCCAAATGAAGAACCGAATTGTTTTCTTTTACGGGTTTCTGGTTCAGTTCAATGTTGGGCTTACGAACTAAGTGACATCAACATGCACCAGTTGGGCGTTTTATCAGGTAACTAAGTAGGCAAATAAGATTGTTTTTAAAAATGATAACATTTTGTATAATTGTCCATTAAGGTTTTTTAAACAGATTCGTGGGTTCACAATTTGCTGTTACCCCCCATTTGAATAACAATATACAAGCAATAGTTTTTCCTAATACCTCATCAGTTAAAGGTTCCGACATAAACTTTTAAAGCATATTTAACACTCATTAATATCATACAAATATCAGAGTATAATTGATTTTTATTAAGCTAAACAACAATTAGTAGGATAGTTAATCTATGTACATAAAATTGTATTTACAGGAAAATGTTTGTCCGTACAAATATTTGGTTTAATATTTAAATAGTGGATAACAAAGCACTTAATACTTATCATCACAAAGGCTAAAAAAAGATAACAGAATCTGCTGGTCATGCTGGCTACTATCGAATGGTTTAAGATAATCCAATCTTTTAACTAATTGGCTGCCTTAGATTCGGACAGAAAGTACATTATCTTCAACAGTTCATTAAATTTGGGCACATCTCTGGGTAGTCGCTTCTCCAATCCTGTAATTTGCTCCAGAGCCACTTCCACATCGACAACATTACATAAAATTGATTGCAATCGCTTGGGAAACTTACCCTCTGACAACTCAACCAACCGACGTGTACGATCAAGCATTTCTAGTTGATCAGAGGGATTAATTTGATGGTAGGTAACCACCAATGTGGCCAGTTCAGGCAACTCTTCGGCCAAATGAAAGCCAAAATTTTGAGCTTGGGAAAGGCCCAAACGTTGCAGACGCTTTGAACCACCAGTCTTGAGAATAGTCTCCTCCGCCGGATGTCTATTGGAGGTTACATCCAGGTGGGTTAATTGAAGTCGATCCAGCAGTTCGGCCAGATAGGTCATCTCCAAGGAGCATTCTCGGGCCACCAGTGTCTCCAGTTGGGTAAGACCAATCATGTGTTTGCCGGTGATGTAAGCACTGGACACACTCAGACTACGCAATTGGCGGCAACTTTTTACTATGGTATGGATCATGCTGTTGTTCATGCTACTGTCGGCTATACAAAGCTCGCGAAGATTGCGAAAATCCCGGCGCAAATAGAAGGCCAGCTCTGGACGCCGCAAATGTCTGCCCAAGTAGGAATCGAAAGCCTTCTGGTGGACATTCCAGATATAGAGCTCCTCCATGGCAGCACTTGTTAGCTCAAAGAAATAGATGTAGTCCTCTTTATTCAGCGGCGCCAGCAGGGCATCCGAGACGGACACCTAAAATAATTGTGGAAAATTAATTGTGTGCAATATGGAAATGAATGGGAATCTCACCTTTCGATATCTCGGCTTACGCCAGACTATAAGACACAGCAACTCCTGAAACCGTCTGGAGAGTCGGCACAGCTTAATTTGATCTATCAGAGGTAGAAATTCTAAAATATGGCACACACAATCATCATTTAGCTGTTCCATGATAAAATCATTAAAATTCTGGAGTGTTTATATCATCAGCTGACCATTGCGAATTTGTGGCAAGGCCCTAGACTAGAGCAGAGTTGCCAGTGTGCGTAGTTCTTATCGATTTTTTGTGTCGTTCTATTGAGAAAACAGTTACTTATTTAAATTCAAATTGAATGGGAACTTTTGGACTTGCTTTTAATACACAAGGCACAAAGAAAGTCTTGCCGTATTAAAAATTGTATGTAGAAACACGGTTGCCACTTGAGAAAAAATAAATGCACCAAAAAGCGTTCAAAAAAAAAAAAAAACCATTTTTATAGAAAAAGAGCCAAAAAATATTTTCTTACTTATTTATGTTATATTTTCAAAATATGTCTTTGGCAATAACGTAAAATCGATTATCCATTCAATCTCTTAAGTGTTCTTAAACTTACAAATAAAATAAAAAAATATTTCTTGTATTAAATAATTTTTTAACTTATGAAAAGAAAACAGTCAATATTCAATATACTGATTGTTTACATAATATTAAATATATCACACACTGAGATCAGTTGCTTTTCTATATTTATAAGTCTTTTACATACGACACATAATTTGGCTATGTAATCATACAGAGTTCCTTGCATAAACTTCGAGTTTGTTTCTCAATTTTGTTTTTATCACACTGGAGGCAAAAAAAATTATTCTCTGCCGGTGCAGAGCTGTGTGGAAGGGACAATATATAATATTTCTTAAAAATCCCACTAATTCTTTAAACACTTCAAAATTAAGCGCGTTTTTTACTTTTACCCCTTCTTCCCAAAATAAAGATATCTCCTCTTCTTTTTTAAACTTACATTCAGTTAACTTTAAAACGGGCAATTAAGAAATATTTTAATCTAGATCACATTTACATAAATACCAAAGGTTTTTAGTTAGTGGCATTATATCAGTTTCTTCTCTAGAAATTACGTTGGCTGGTGTGATCATAATGAGAGATTTCATACCCTCTTGGCCAAAATAGAATGCTTTGTTCTCAAACTCACTTTTTATTTTTACCTTAGAACTAGTGTTTGTGGTCTCAGCGTCTGTGTAAGAAGACTCAGTTCAAGTTGCTCTTTTTTTGTAAGAAACCTAAATGTATAATTTAGGTAATTATAAGGCATAAGTTGTGCTGGTGCTTAAACTCTTTTTTACTTACTTGTCCATTTTTTCACAAATTATCTTAACGCATTATCTCACTGAAATTTTCGCAGCCGCCACCGGCTCAAACCGATGAGTGAAATATTCCTAGCATTAGCGATGAACGTATCGCTCACTGACTTCAATACTGGCATAACTCAAAATAATCCATTTTGAGGAAAGCGCGTTCAAAGTTCTCTATGGGTTTAACTCAGCAAAAAAGGATTCTTTTAGTGTTGAGTTAATTTAGTAAAATATTTGATATTCAAAATGCTCCTAAATCAATGTTAAAAATATGATGCTTTAACTGAAAGCCGAAGTCTGTTTGCGCAATATCGACTGCAGGACAACTGAGATATGACGCTCTTGCAATAACATAAAAATGGACCTTTAAAATGATATATCTTCATATTTTTTTGATCTTACGTGAAAAGTATAAGAGATATCAATACGAAAATACACAAAATAGTACACAACACAGCGTATATTTCTGCATCAATAAGTCAAAAATCGTATTTTTTGAGTTATGTCTGTATTGAAGTACATAAGTGAGCGATATGATCCAATTATTTACAGAGTTGCGTGCCGTGCTTTCAATAGTTATCAGAGTTGACAGGGATAAATATCCAGATCTATATTAGGTGCTGAATAAGGTTTGATCTTTTTTCGCTTAATCCAATTATAAACAAAAAGAGCCAAAAAGAGCCAAATCTAATAAAAAAGTGCCATTGCACCAACAGGGAAAAAAACACCAGTTTTGGTGCAAAAACACCAAGTGTGGCAACCGTGTGTAGAAATTGTAAAATTTAAAATATAATAAAGGAACTGTGTTGCCGCACATATAAGCATTTAAACCGGAAGGTCCAACGTGACTGAACAATTAAAAGTTCTTGACAACACTTTACTTTATCATATTTGTGAAGTTAAAAATATCTCTTGGGATTATTTTAGGAACCGTAAAAATTAGAATTGGGACTTGACAGTTATTTCATAACTCAACTTGGAACCAGAACCGGATCCGTATACCGAAAAAACCATTCAAACGCAGAGCCAGAATCGGAACCGATACATTAAATTTCCTGTTCCCGGTATGCAAGAACAGATATTTTTGTAACCGAAAAGACCAAAAAGAACCTAAACAACGCGTATGAGCAATGATATGAAAAATAAATTTAATATTTTGTATCCAATCATATGTGACCCAGAAATTTGGCTGTCAGACATGATTGTTCAACAGTTTAGGCCAAGAAATCGAGTTAGGCCAATGCCCGTTTGCTTACCTTCTTTTAGTACATCATCAAATGCATTTTCAGAGAGTTGGTTAAGTCAAACAATCTCTAGTGGTATTCCTGAAAGTTGATTTGCTTTTGATTTGCTTTCGTGGAAGCAAAGGCAAAGCAGTTGGTGGAACGACCCTGATTTCATTTTGATTTGCTTTCAATTGGCGCAAAATTTAAACAATGGCGCGAAAGCAAAAAATTTCGAATGAGCTTGTAAAATTGAATTTTCTAATCTTAACAATAGTATGTCTGTAGTTTTAAGATGTTCGCAACTTTACTAAGGTGAATTCAATTAGTTATGTATTTGTTTATGGCCACAGAAAGGGACATGCAATTTGACAAATCCAATGAGGAAGTGACAGGATAAAATTGTGAATAATTTGTGATATCGAACCTTCTAGGAGAGCTGTGCAAATATTTAACCCTGAACATCTTTGGATACGTCAAGTACAAGCTCCAAGAACTCGAACACTTACGACTCTGTCCACTGTAGGCCGCGGGCCTTTTTTCCAGTCGTCTCATGTGCAGTCTAAGAGGCAATAAATAGTTATCATTAACAAAATAACAAAATAACAACGTTCTTCATATTTAAAGCACAATAAAATTTAAACAAACACGATTCGCGCGGAGCCATTTTTTCTAAGAGAGTGGTCACACTAAAACGAAAGCAAATCGCGAAATCAATTAGTATGACCTAAATTTCTTTACATTTTTTGGGCAAACTGGTCATTTTTTATGAAGCAGCTGTGATCAGCTGTTTTGCGAAATCAAATCGAAAGCAAATCAAAAGCAAATCACTTTCAGGAATACCACTTCTGATTCTGAAATATTGTCAAATTGTGGACTGGCTTGGTTAAAGCGCAAACAAAGACTGACGCGTCACTTTATTGTTCTTTCTCTCCTTCGCGCGGCAGCGCTCAGAAAACAGTGTTGACAAACGTGTTCTTAAGCTAATATTTACAATGTTGCACAACGTCTTATTTTAATTAACAGTAACTTAAATACTAATATTGCACATGCTTAAGGCTACTACCCCTTGTACTACTACAAAATGATTTTTTTATCTACCGTCATGATCAACCAGTTCGCAGAGGTGGAGGTGTATTGATTGCAGTTAAATCCAATCTGAAATCAGAACTGATCAATGTTAAATGTGCCTAGGGATGTTGAATTTGTTGCCGTAAAGGTAACTTTTCTATCATTCGCTTTATTTATTACCTGTTCGTATATTCCTCCTTCTTCTGATAATCAAGTTTATATGCAACATATAGCTTGTATTAAAGATGTTTGGCTATTCGGTGTGTAATGACAGTAGAGTAATTAAATGTTTGCCAATATAATATGTTTATTAATAATAATTAATATTTGAGCGTGTTTCGTTCGTCCCGCTCGTATCCACGTCTTCGTACGTAGTGATGTGTATCTTACTTTCATAGTGGTGGTTAATATACGATTAAAATCGATAATACAATGCTTGCTTACAATACTAAATGCTATGCGATAGTTAGAAATTTGAATTTTATATTATATATTAAATAGTAAGCCGCCACAGATGTTTATACCATACCTGTTAAGTTGCCATTAGAATTACTAATCAATTAAATTATTTTTGGAAAATAGTCGTAGTGATTATATAGTTGTCTGGTGAAAAATTTATGATTATTTAATGATTACGATTAAAAATAATCAAAAATAATGGAAAATTACCATAAATTATTAAAAATAATTAAAAATAATGGAAAATAATGGAAAATAATCGTTTCCATTATTTTCCATTATTTTCAATTATTTTCCATTATTTCCATTATTTTCCATTATTCCATTATTTTCCATTATTTCCATTATTTTCCATTATTCCATTATTTTCCATTATTCCATTATTTTCCATTATTTCCATTATTTTCCATTATTCCATTATTTTCCATTATTTCCATTATTTTCCATTATTTCCATTATTTTCCATTATTTCGACTATTTGAGACTATTTTGAGAGAAACAAATTATTTTTAACATCACATTTAATAACAACAATGTTTCTGTACGAGATTGGCTTACAAAATATTATCAAGAACGTATTAAATATTACATGTTTTCACATAAAATTAAACACAAACATTAAACATATTCAGTAGGGGGGTCGATTTGTATGGGCCGAAAAAAACGTACCAAGCGTATAGCAAAAACGAAATCTACGGCCAATTCTAAGAAAATTTCACCAAGAAACCAAGGGTCTAAAATGAATTCCTAGTCCGCGCAAATCGACTTCAAATATTTATGTTACTTTTTCCCAAAAGTCAAGTTAGAAAGTCGCTGAACACCTACTATAACATGTTCTGTATACCCCAGAGCTTGCATTTATCTGAAAAATTTCATAAAGAAGCCACACAAAGTGATACAGGTGTCAAAAAGTGAGCCCAGTGCTGCCCATCAACGTTGAAGCGGTGCTACCCATCAAAATTTTTTGTTTTACGTATAACTCCGCTATCGATCATCCGATCTTCATAGTTTCTTTGGCGAATCGATAAATAATCATGATTATAAAATATCTCTAGAGGGTACAAACCATCTATCTCCAAAACTGTGGGAGATATGAGGTTTTTTCTGAATTGCGGGGGCGGAAGGGGGCGTGGCAACCTGTGACATAAAAATTTGTTTGCCGACAACTACAAGAAGTATTTGTCCCATACAAGTCAAACCTCTATCTCTTACCATGTCAGAGATCTGTAGTTTTACAGGCTTATGAACATACATAGGTACTACGTTTATGCTATGCTCATTTTGCAAAATCATTTCATGAAATGCCTCCGAAAGTGCGTGCTTAAACACCATTTCATAAATTCGATTACACACGAAAGTTAACTATGATTTCGACGTCAATTGCCGTGAAATGCCGTGGCGCAGGCAACTTAAAGTTGAGTTGGTGTTGCCAGATCTTTTGTTTTCTCATATGTGCTGGCCATTTTGTGAATTTACAGGAACATATTTGATTTTGCAAATTGAAGAAATCGTGAAATTCATAGCATAAACGTAGTAACAGACGGACATGGCTATCTGCTGTATTATTTTCTTTTTTTTTAGCTTATGACTTTTCGCCAAAGCTTCTTTACGAAAAGGTAACTTTTATTCGAAATTTGTTTGCCGGAAAATGTGCCTGACAATACCGGCCGAGATAGCTGCCAACTTTTGTTGTCCCTGACGGCAACAAATTAAATTTTTTGGTGAATTTTATTTAGAATGCACTATTTTAGTTTTTCTAACTGATAACAACGATCCAATTTGTCACTGAAGGAGATTATATAATTAATGAGTCATTGGGGTTGACAACGAGCAACTATGGAGAATCAAATTGATTCAGTTAATCGTTGAAAGATGGTACAAAGAAAAGCAAATCAAGTTCTCAGGTGGAACCGAGCCGGGTTATCCTTTCTTCACATTGCTTCTCTAGTGTTGCAGATAATTTGGTAGCTAGTAGGAAAATATTTCTGCTTGAGATGTCTTTTGCCAGGACTGTCAAGTAGCTGCTTAGCATTCCGTTAATCGGTTATTCGGGGGATCAATGTTTTCACATTCATTCAATGGCTTAATCACTGTGGGCTATTTCCTGAGTGAGAATAACCAAATCTCCCTTTGATTCCATATTTTAGAGCAATTGTTATTATATTTAGTTGCCAAACAAAATCCTGCTGATTTCTGCAGGTATTTTAGTGCAAACGATTTGTTTTATGTATCTACCGGAAATCCATCTTTTTGTTAGGTCGAAAAGTCCCAAGCTAAAAAAATGTAATACCAGAGATAGTCATGTCCGTCTGTCTGTCCAAATACCTGCAAAAGTACAGATCTCTGACATGGTAAGAGATAGAGGTTTGACTTGTATGGGACAAATTCTTCTTGTAGTTGCCGGCAAACAAATTTTTATGTCACAGGTTGCCACGCCCCCTTCCGCCCCCGCAATTCAGAAAAAACCTCATATCTCCCACAGTTTTGGAGATAGATGGTTTGTACCCTCTAGAGATATTTTATAATCATGATTATTTATCGATTCGCCAAAGAAACTATGAAGATCGGATGATCGATAGCGGAGTTATACGTAAAACAAAAAATTTTGATGGGTAGCACCGCTTCAACGTTGATGGGCAGCACTGGGCTCACTTTTTGACACCTGTATCACTTTGTGTGGCTTCTTTATGAAATTTTTCAGATAAATGCAAGCTCTGGGGTATACAGAACATGTTATAGTAGGTGTTCAGCGACTTTCTAACTTGACTTTTGGGAAAAAGTAACATAAATATTTGAAGTCGATTTGCGCGGACTAGGAATTCATTTTAGACCCTTGGTTTCTTGGTGAAATTTTCTTAGAATTGGCCGTAGATTTCGTTTTTGCTATACGCTTGGTACGTTTTTTTCGGCCCATACAAATCGACCCCCCTACTGAATATGTTTAATGTTTGTGTTTAATTTTATGTGAAAACATGTAATATTTAATACGTTCTTGATAATATTTTGTAAGCCAATCTCGTACAGAAACATTGTTGTTATTAAATGTGATGTTAAAAATAATTTGTTTCTCTCAAAATAGTCTCAAATAGTCGAAATAATGGAAAATAATGGAAATAATGGAAAATAATGGAAATAATGGAAAATAATGGAATAATGGAAAATAATGGAATAATGGAAAATAATGGAAATAATGGAAAATAATGGAATAATGGAAAATAATGGAAATAATGGAAATAATTGAAAATAATGGAAAATAATGGAAACGATTATTTTCCATTATTTTCCATTATTTTCAATTATTTTTAATAATTTATGGTAATTTTCCATTATTTTTGATTATTTTTAATCGTAATCATTAAATAATTGTGTGAAACCGAAAATAATCGCAATTTAATCATTAATTCAACTTTTAAACAAAAATAATCTAATTAATAATGACTACAACTAATAATCATTATTTAACAGGTATGGTTTATACCCAATTAAGAGACATTGACTCAATGGTTGTTGTTGGTGATTTTAACCTACCAAATATCACTCGGTCAAATTTTAATGGGTCGACTTATCTAGTACCATCAGCCCATCATGACTTTTTATATAGTCTGTTGGACATGTCGCTTTTTCAAATTAACGCAAAAATAACTTAACAATTTAAATAAATTGTTGGATCTCGTTTTTGTCTCAGACAGCGCGAATGCTGTTGTCTCTAGGTCTGCCCATCTATTACTGCCCGAAGATATTTACCATTTTACGCTTGAAATCTCTATTTCAGTTATACCTCTTCGACTGTTATGATTTCTAATAAGCCTCGTCGTTGTTTTCGTAAAGGAAACTTTACGTTATTAAATCAACATATTTGTGCAACAGACTGGACTCCTTTGTACGATGCGGTTGTTTTGGACTTAGCTTTTACCTTTTTCTACGAATCCATTAATTCTCTTTTAGATATCTGTATTCCTAACAGCGTTGCTTGTCCCGCATCACTTAATCCTCCTTGGTTCTATGCTAGACTGTCTGTTTTGAAAAATATTAAGTCAAGATGCTTTAAAAAGTATAAAAGAACTGCTTCTGCGGTTGACTTTTCAAAATACTCAATTGCAAAATCGGACTTTATACTTTTGAATTCTGAGTGCTAAAAGAAATATCTTTCCCGATGCAAAATTAAATTTGCAGAAGTCCCTAAAGAATTCTGTAGCTTTGTCAATTTTAAACGTAGGTCATCTTCTTTACATTCTTCTTTTTTTCTGGGCGACCAAATGGCTAACGATGACTCCACAGCCGTTGACCTATTCGCGGACTTCTTCCAATCAACTTATTCCTCTGCTCGCTTTACTAATACTTCCTATCCTTATAACATTTCCTCTTCTAACTCGATCTGTACTCCCTCAATTACTGAAAGCGACCTACTTGCGTGTTTGAAATCACTAAAATCTTCATACTCCCCTGTGCCTGACAACATTCCTAGTTGTGTGATCAAAGAGGTTTGCGTTTCTTTGCGCAATCCTTTGCTTAAGCTTTTTAATCTATCGCTAGAATCAACTGTATTTCCGAATCGTTGGCAAGAATCTTATACTATTCTCTTCATAAAAGTGAAACTGTAACCCGCTTTCCATTGAACGTTATACTTCTTTCCTACAGCACTATTGTAAATCGATTTAATAACCTTTCCAGCATGGATTTACAAAACGTCGGTCAACTTCGACCAATTTGCTTGAATTTTCCTCAATGGTTAATGATGGATTCCTTTTAAAAAATCAAACTGATGTCCTCTAAACCGACTTCAGTAAAGCATTTGGTTCTGTGAACCACGATCTTCTCCTCTTCAAGCTTAATCGTTTAGGATTTCCTTCCTCTTTACTGCTTTGGATTTCGTCTTATTTAAAAGATAGAACTCAAAAAGTTCTGCTTCGCTCTAATACGTCAAAGCCTGCCTCTTTGTCACTTCTGGCGTGCCACAAGGCAGTCACCTCGGACCATTGCTTTTTACTCTTTTTATTAATGATCTTTCAACAATAATTTCAAATTCTCGGATACTTATGTACGCCGATGATGTAAAACTTATTTTATCTTTCAAAGACCCGATGCACACCATCAGATTGCAAGATGACTTAAACTCCTTGCAGTCCTGGTGCCTGATTAATCAATTACACCTTAATTGCTCCAAGTGCATGTTCATGACTCTCCATCGTTGCAAGCCTTCGCTGGCTACCTATACGATTGGAAATGAACCCTTGGAACGAATTTCTACAGTCGATGATCTTGGAATTCTTTTTGACCCCAAATTGAGTTTCAATCCTCATATCTCCTCTATTGTTAATAGAGCAAATGGTGTACTCGGATTTATTAAACGTTGGTCGAAAGAGTTACCACAAAGCTTTTATACACTGCTCTAGTCCGTCCAGTACTTGAATACTGCTTGTCCGTCTGGTCTCCGCAGTATAAAAAGCATATAGATAGTATTGAATCAGTTCAGAAGCAATTCTTGCTTTTTGCCCTACGTGGCTTAAATTGGGACCCTAACTTTCGTCTGCCATCGTACTCTAACAGACTCTTGCTTATTGACCTTCCTTCGTTAGCTAACCGTAGAACAGTATTAGGTGTTCTTTTCTTTATAAACTAATTATCGGTGATGTAGATTCATCTGAACTTTTAGGTCGCCTTAACTTCTCCGTTCCTTCTAGGCCAACCAGAAACAATTTTCCTTTAATATTGCCTAGATGCACAACTGATAATGCAAAGCACAATCGATTTGATAATTTGATATAATGATCTCTATCACCTGCTCTCAACAGATCTCTCTCTCTCTTCTCTCTAAAAACGTCTCTCTATAATTATCTTAGGGGAAATCTCTGACCACTCCTGGCTGTGAGTAAGGGCATAGCTACCCAACTGGCTAAAAAATCTTCCCCCACCGGGTCAGAGATTTCTGGTTTTTTAATTTTAAGTTTAACTCATAAATTTGTTATTTTTAATTAGTTTTAAATTTCACTTTTAGATATTTTTTTTTTCTAAATTTTTCTCTGTATGTCTGACTTATTTAAGTTTTATTGTTTTATTTTTATTATTTTTCCTTTGCTTCTATTTAGGTTTTGGACTTTTTCCTCTTCTCTATATCTACATCATTATAGTTTTTGGTAGCTCTAATAACATCTCTGACTACAATTGGCTGTGAATCGGGGCATAGCTGGCCGGACGGGCGAATAAAATTCCCCCATCGTGTCAGAGTCGTTATTAGTTATTTTGTAATTTGGTTAGTTATTTTTTGTTAGGCTTTCTTAGTTGATAAGGCTTTTTTATAATGTATGTGTAATTGTGTTTACAGCCTTTTTTGTCGACGTAATAAATAATAAATAAAAAGAGCTGTTCCGGTACAGTTTCGGTTCTGTGCTACATTTAGACTGCAAAGCGGGCTCTTGGTTTTGAATAAATTTTCTTAGCATTTACTTGGACCAACATTATAATACCACTCCAACAACGAAGATTGCAGATATCGACTTGGTATATTTGACAAAGGGTCTAGCCCGATAAGGGAAGGGGTGCGGCCTAAAGTCTGGGATTTTGAAATATCGCATATAATTGGATAGATAACTTCAAACCAAACTGATCTGGCCCAATGTTGGGTCATTTTGGTGCCATGTCCTTGAGATAGCGTCAAAAATCCTTTTTTAATAAGCTTTTCTTTAAATAGAAATATCTCGGGAACCAGAGTAGCTAGAGACATGAAATAAATTGCCACTGATAGAGAATTGATCAACGTTTTTGAAAATTGGAAAATTGGTGGCATACACTGAAAACATTTTTTGCTATAATTCAAAGAAAACTTGAATGTGATGGTTTTGGCAGTTCGCGTTGGACCGCCACCTTAAAACTTTTCCTGGTATTTCCCCCAACCTTAGAGCCAATTATCAAAAAGTTTGAAAAAAATCGAAGATACGCTTCCGAATGAAAAATTCAAAAATATATATTTGCTTATTTTACTTACTCGTAGTCTTCACTATTTTCGGGTATTACAACATTCGCCTCAAAAATTCTTGATAAAATTGCTGCTGGACGGATAATGAGTGATTGGACAACTACAGCAATAACGTTGTACGCCATCTATGCTCTTATTGTTTGGAATAAAATCGCCGTAGACAGGACTTGCTGTTAATATTCCTCGAGCGAACGTCGAATTTTATTATTGAGGGACTCATTTTAACGAATGAAGCATCAATCGTCCTGTCCTCATTCAGGATTTTTGCTAGGTATGAGACTGCTAGCGACAGTTGGTAAGATCCAGAATATAATACCTTTAGCTCGTCTTCCGTGAGTCTTGGAAATTAAAAAAGCGATGATGTATTCATTGGACTTAATAAACTTCTTCTTCGGTTGTAACGCTCTTGCTCAACTTCTTCAGACAAAGTACTCGGAGCCATCATACGATTTTTTAAAATGAGAAAGTATTCTGCTTCCTAATTCTTTATCTGAGTTCAACCTCTGTCCAAACTTGTTGTTGAGATACCCAGCGATTCTGCATAGATCACCAACTTTGTTGAGATATTTGTTGTCCAGGTTGTGATGAAAAAAGTTTATATTTTTTTAGCAAATGATCCATGAACGGCTTCGACAACCCACCTTATTTTGGTGATTTTTTCGAGACTCATTTGCTTCTTCGGTGTCCAGTTGAGCTTTTTTTCCCTTTAAATGCTGGCATCAGAACTCTAAAGCCTTTTCCTTCTGTCTCACCAACGACATCGCGAAAACCCCTATCCACAACGAATATATCATTAGGTCGCAAAAGCCTTATTAAATTAGTATTGGCAAGAATTTTTTTCATAATCGAAGCATCGTTTTCTTTACCATAAAACGGACCGCATATGTCAAGAACGAAGCCATTTGTGGTACAAATGGTAAAGGGCTTGCATAAATGAGTTTTCTTCTGTCCCGAATATGATTTACGTTGATATAAAAATAAGCGAATATATATTGTTGAATATTTCATAAGGATGCGTATCTTCGATTTTTTTCAAACTTTTTGATAATTGGCTCTAAGGTTGGGGGAAATACCAGGAAAAGTTTTAAGGTGGCGGTCCAACGCGAACTGCCAAAACCATCACATTCAAGTTTTCTTTGAATTATAGCAAAAAATGTTTTCAGTGTATGTCACCAATTTTCCAATTTTCAAAACGTTGATCAATTCTCTATCAGTGGCAATTTATTTCATGTCTCTAGCTACTCTGGTTCCCGAGATATTTCTATTTTAAGAAAAGCTTATTAAAAAGGATTTTTGACTATCTCAAGGACATGGCACCAAAATGACCCAACATTGGCCAGTCAGTTTGGTTTGAAGTTATCTATCCAATTCTATGCGATATTTCAAATCCCAACTTTAGGCCGCACCCTCCTTATCGGGGACCCTTTAACAAATATTAACACAAAATTTTAAGTGGATTTGACAATGCCTACTCAAACCGTCCGTACATGGAATCATAAAGCAAAGTTCAGAAATACTTCATATTACAATTGTAACTTGCTGCTCGGCCGTTATTTGAAATCTACCCCGGGCTATTGACTGCAATTTGAATAATTCCTTTCATACATGAATCATATCGAAATCACCTTCAATTGCCGCACAAAGTGTTTGCCTTTCTCCTATGTGTTTGGATTCGCCATTATGTAAATGACCTGCAATTTGTGGCCACTGTGGTTGGGTTCTAATTACCTACTACCGTGATTAGGGGCTAGTAGTCAGTTATCACCAATTAAACGCTTTGGAAAAACTCTTTAATAAGAAATTATTAGCTGCCAAATAAATGAGGACTTTTAGAACTTGGTCACGCTGAAATATGCAACACTTTTTCTTGTTGAACGCCTTTGCCAAACAATTGGCCAATTAAGTCAAAAGTTAGCCTGCTTTTCCCCAGTTCCCAATGCCAACAGAGGCCATTGCATGCCAGGCTCACATTTTGTGGCCGTTTGCGTGCAGCCTTTTGGTTGCTTTCGGACGCCAACAAGAAGAACGGGGTTGTTAGGGGGCGTTGTGGGGTTGGTTGGTCAGGACTGCAGCTCGTTACGTGTTTTATGCAGATTGGCCGAGCGGTCTTTTTCACGGTTTACATTTTCGATTTTTGCATTTGCCCGCAACATGGCTGGACAAGGCAAATTCAATAGCATACTTTTGGGAGCGACTGCAATATTTCATTTTTAATTTGGCCACCAGAGAAAGGTGTGGATTTGATTTAGTTTTTATTCTCGGCAATTGAACCAATTTTCGTTCTTTATACGTTGGCTGGTGGGGTAAATTGAGTTTGCAAAGCGGATTTCTATTTAAAGGGAAGTCGGTTAAGCCCGATTTAAATATATATAATCAGATTTATTTCGAACAAAGGGAGGCAAATTAAACTACCAAATGAAATCGGCCGGTTTTGCGAAGTTAAAATTATTCTTAAAATCTTTTGTATATTTCAAACAAATCACGAAATTGGCAAAATTTCCATAGTTCTTAAGATCTAGTCCAAAACATTTGGAAATGGCAATGTAGACGGCTAAATAATAGAGAATAGTAGAGGGTACTGGCCAACGCTACTTTCCTTCATTCTCTCTCTCTCTCTTTCCATTTCTATCAGCAGCGCCTTTGCAAGAGTTTGTTCACTCTGATCAATCGTCGTTGAGCAAAACGAACAAAACACCCCAACTAATTGCAATAAGGACGAACATGATTATGCACAGAGTGCCAACAATAGGATTGAATTAAACTCAACTGCGAACATGTTGTGTATGCAAGTTTGGATTGGTTTTTCAGTCTAGTCAAATACGCACTCTCTCTGTTATTGGAATTTTAGCAAATGAGTCTCTTGTATGCTCGTCTGTAAAAGGGGTTGATTTTGCTATGATCGGCTCCTCGTGTTGATGTCGTTGTCGTGTTGCATTCGTACGCACTATTCGCAGCCAAGGTATACTAAACAAGGTAGGCTCACTCGCTCTCTCACAACTCTTTATATTTGTGTCAAAGAGAGCGAGAGCGAGTGAGTAATATATTTCAATACAAAGCCTACTAAGCTACTAAGTAAAACCCAAAAAATTCGACCGCGGAGATGCTTTGCTTGCAACAGTTGCTGACTGAAATTTAACAAGTTGTCAAGAGAGCGAGAGAGCGAGTGAGCCTATCTTGTTTAGTAAACCTTGTTCGCAGCGACTAATTTTAAGCAAAGATAGCGGAGAGGAATGCGCAAAATACTTAGGGCCGTTTTCTCATGTTGCTGTTTTTGTAAATCTAGGTGTATTTGCTGCATTTCGTTTGTCTAGATGGATTTCGTAGCAATGTACTTCATCCTCATTGATTTCAAAACAATGTACATGACAATTTATATTAAGTATTTTTATTTGTGCGCGCATATGGTCACACTGAAAAATATTTGAAAACTAAAAACAACTGCTGCTAAAAACAGTTTAGTTTGAATTGTTAATAAATAAACCAAAAATTGAAAATATTGTATGTGCCTATGGTATACAAGACACCTGCAGACATTGCTGAAGTGACAGATGCGCATACTAATTCTCCTAGGTCATTGCTTAAGCCGAGTTCACACAGGTAACTAATTTGGCTAAATTGTGGTTAAAGTCAGTGTTGCCAATTTTTTCCGAGAAAAAAAATCTGTTTTCAGTGGGTCGGAGAGGAAAAAAAAGCTGAATTTTTCGACAAGAAAGTTAAAAAAAAAGCGAATGGTTTTCCAGTCTTTAATGTAATTATATATACAAAATATTTTGAATATATCTTCAGAGCGCTGAAGTTTCTCGTCCTCATCCAGTTGTGCCTTTTAGCTTTAGGTAACCTGGAATTGACCTTATAATCTACGAAGCATTTCGAATGTCGGCGCAACACGTATCTGTAGACACGCTCAGCTTTAGAGTTGGACCATGGCAAAATCTTTGATTCCCTCAAGAGTCATTAAAAACGATTGCTTCACTCCAAAACTTTATAGTTTCCCAATATTCTTTCACAATGGAAAAAAACTTGTGTATTTGGTTGTATAATGTAGTGAACCGAAAATAGATATGCCAATTTTTTTAAGAATCCTGTGATTTTGAGGCAACCTGAAATAATTAAATGTATTTAAACAATGAATTTAATGAAAATCTGAAAATCAGATCAGCAGAAGACGACTTAAAATAATTAATTATTAATTAATAAACTTCAGCTTCCGCTGCTTTATTAGATTAACTAAAAAATATGTGCAGCACATGGTCAACTAGATTTCTCCAATACGCTATCCATCTGAAGCATTTAAATCTGCTTCTCAAACCCATATCTATAATATAAATCTTTGACAGCAAATTTCCCCAAATCGTCTACTTGAATTATATTAATATTGGTATTTGATGGAATACTTATTACTTCATACTTCCGAAGCCAAGCCTTACACTAAGGGTTCTGCAGCCTGATATCACAACATTCTTGTTTCAAATCTTTTGGCATTTTTCGTATATGGCAAGCCTCTGCTTAAAACACTTTGACAAAGGTGAAAAACTATTAATTTGCTCAAAAACAAAAATAAAGCTAAAAAGAAGCCGAAATTACTTTTGAAAAAGCCAGAATTCCCGCTTCCCGCTGTTTGTAAATTTTTCCCGCAATACGGGCTTAAAAAAAGCCAGATATGACGGGAAAAAAGCTGATTTGGCAACACTGGTTAAAATAGCCTTAATGAATAATTTTACTGTATTTTAAACTTTAACTATGGTTTCATAAGGCTGGAATGACACTTGCTTGTTTTACCGACAATTTCTAGCAGCAATTTTGCTCTTATGGAAATCTTAATGTGTGAGAGCGAGATAGACAGTTGTTGAATTCGCCGCACAATAAATTGCTGCTGGGGGCAGAGAAGTCCGCAGAATTGTTTTCGCTAGATACAATATTGTCGCTAGACAACAATTTGCTGTGGCTGCTATGTTTGATTATTTATTTAGCTATATAAATTTACTTTTAGCATCTTGAAAATAAACTATTTATTTTTATACCCGTTACTCGTAGAGTAAAAAGGGTATACTAAAGTCGTGCAAATGTATGTAACAGGCAGAAGGAATCATTTCCGACCATATAAAGTATATATATTCTTGATCAGCATCAACAGCCGAGACGATATAGACATGTCCGTCTGTCCGTCCGTCCGTCTGTCCGTCTGTATGAACACCTAGATCTCAGAGATGGTAAGAGATAGAGGTTTGACATGTATGGGACAAATGCTTCTTTTATCTGCACGCAGATCAAGTTTGTTTCAAATTTTGGCCACGCCCCTCCCGCCCCCGCAATTTGAAATAAACGTTATATCTCCTACAGTTTTGAAGATAGACGATTCGTACCTTCTAAAGATAGTTAGTAATTAGCAAAATGAATCGATTTGTCGAAGAAATAAAAAAGATCGGTTGAACGGTTCTCAAGTTATGAGCAAAAAAGAGCAAAATAGCCGAGTTAAAAGAAATGTTGCATACTTTTCGGATGTTCACCCTAAGGAACGCAGGAACACTGTTAAACATGTTTTTTCATGAGTAACGGGTATATCGAAGTCGGTTAGACCCGACTTTAACTTACGCTCTCGTTTTCAATTATAAAAATTAAATTTTTGTGTAAGTATTTATTATTTTTCTAATATTAATAAAAATATTTCATTCGAAAAAAGCCAGTTGACTAATAGGTTGCGCTTCTTTTGTGAATAAAATCTTCAAACCCCAATGGATATGGTTACATTTTATACGCTAAAAACATAAGAGCGACACACCCTCTGCAAGGTATAAAATGCATTATAAAATAGGTTGTCTTCAGGATAGCCCTACGCACCCAGCACCTGGGATACCTGGCCGTCAACGCCCACTCGACGCACCCCATCCACATCCACCAAACTCCATTTCAACACACATCACAAAGTGCCCTAAGGTCTTAACTTGATCACGGCCTCAACCGAGCAGCCTATTTAATCTAACTAATCTATCCTGTCATCCTAATAAAACATATTACATTTTTTACTTTCGAATGTTAAGCTAAATCAGATGTCAACAACAGCCAGTGTGACCTTTTTTGTTGAAAATACCAAAAAAGTCGGGTGGAAATACTAAATTCTCAACCATCTTGAGGATTTTTTTGGTATGTTATTTAAGAATTCGCCGAACTCGCCGTGTTCGTAAAATTCGCTCGACAATATTGCTGCTAGAAATTGTCTGTAAAAAAAGCAAGTGTCATTCCAGCCTAAGCAATTAATTAGATTAAGAAAGACTGAAAAGTTCCTCTATTTGGCCTATATAGCCAAATTTATAACAAAATTTGTACAAATTTATATCAAAATTTGTCCAAATAATTTGCCTGTGTCAACTTAGCTATGGTAGGTAGGTATTTCCGGCTGGCCCCATGTAGGGGGGCCACACATAGACCTTACAGTCCTTAGTGGGGCCGGGTGCTTTTTTCAGGGTACCATTTCCTTCAGAAATCCTGTAGGATCCTTGACTTTTGGCAAATGCCAATAGTTGTTTGGGAGAGCTGCCTCTTCCAGAGAAGTGAAACTTGGCTAGTGCAGATGTTTTAGTCTTGTCGTGGCGATTGCTGGGCAGCTGCAGATGAGGTGTTATAGAGTTTCTGCTACTCCAGGTTCCTTGCATTTCCTGCAGGTGTCTGCTGTCGTGATGCCTAGCTTTATCGCGTGAGCGGCTGCTAGGCAGTGACCAGTTAATATGCCTATAAGCAGTCTGCAGTCTCTTCTTTGGAGCTGCAGCGTATAGTGCGTGAGTTTTTTGTCTCTCTTCTTGCACATAATTTTAGAGATTCTGCAGCCGATCGTGTTCTTCCACTTTTCCTCTGCTTCTTTCTCCGCTATCTCTTCCATCTTGCTTTATAGCGTCTGTAGGGAGATAGGTATATTTAGTGTTGCTTCTCGGCTTAGTGCGACCCCGGCTTTTGCAAGAGTCCATCAATGCCCTGGTGGCTGGGAATCCAGTAGATTTGCACCTTGCTGGAGGTGCTGAGGGAATCTATTGCTTCTCTGCTTGCCAGAACATTTTTGGAGTTGATGGCGTGACTCTGCATTGCTTTGATTACCGCTTGGCTGTCTACGTATATGTTGATTTGATCGTTTGGTGCGTGTAATTCTGCCAATTCGGCTGCTTTCCTTATGGCGAAAACTTCCGCCTGGAATATAGTGCAGTGGTTTGGCAGTTTGTAGGAGAGTCTCAACTCCGGCTCTTCGCAGTACACGGCGACTCCTGAGGCCATCTTTGAGCCGTCCGTGAAAAGGTGCGTTGCTTCCTGAGAAAGCCCTGTACGCCAGTCTTTTGGTCCCAGTAATGCTGATGCGCCTGTAAAGTTGGTTCTTGGGATCATGTAGTCCGTGCTACTGTTGATCTCTCTACCCACTGTGCTGTGTCCGTAGCTTTGTAGCGCCATGGTGCCTGCCGCGCAAAGACGTTGGGCAGTCCTGTCCGCAGCGCCCCCGTTATGCAGACCAGTGCCTGCCGCTGGGCCTTTTCCATCAGCTTCAGATATGTGGACTTCTCTGTGGCTTGCCACCATACCAATATACCGTGTAGTAGTATCGGTCGTATAACTGATATAAGAGCCAGTGTGTTAGTCTTGGTGATAGGCCCCAAGTGCTGCTTAGCATCTTCTGGGATGCATATAGCGCATTGGTTGCCTTTTTCACCCTTTCCTCCACATTGAGTCTCCAGGATAGTTTACTATCGATTACTACTCCAAGGTATTTTACGTTGTTTTTTGGCGTTAGCGGTGTTCCATTTATCGTGGGTGGAGTCCATTGCGGTACCTTATATCTCTTGGTGAAGAGAATGAGGTCCGTCTTCTCTGCATTGATGCTAAGTCCGGCTTCTGTGGGACACTTTAGTATCTCTCTGAGAGTAGAGTCCATGATTGAGCTGACAGTCGATGGACATTTTCCCATGATAATTATGCTTATGTCTCCTGCGAAATTTTTGAAGTAGTTCGTTGACCACAAGGTTCCATAGAAGAGGTGACAGGACTCCGCCCTGGGGCGTTCCGCCGTGTGCCTCTCTTGTCATGGTTGTGGTACCCCACTCGACTTGTACTCTTCTGCAGCTCAGCAGGTTTTATATCCAGGAGTCCAATGCCGTGTGTATTGCTAGGGCTCTTAGGCTTCGCATTATTGCTTCTGAAGTGACGTTGTTAATTGCACCCGAAATGTCAAGGCATGCTCCCAGGGCAAATTCCTGATGGTACAGTGCCTTCTCGATGGTGGCTACTAGGGAGTGTAGCGATGTTTCCACCGATTTCCCTTTCGTGTAGCCGTGCTGGTTACCCTCCAAGGTCAGGTTCACGCCTTCTCTTATATGAAGGTCCAGTAGTTTTTCCATTGTTTTGAGCAGGAATGATGTGAGGCTGATGGGCCTGTAGTCTTTTGGTTGCACGTGACTGCATTTCCCTGCTTTGGGCAGGAAGACAACGCGTGCTGTCCTCCAGGCCACAGGTACATAGCTCCACCTCAAGCATGCTATAAAAATGGATTGTAGCCATGGGACGATTGCGCATTTGATCGTTTTTAGCAAGGCTGGGAATATTCCATCTAGCCCTGGGGATTTATAACTCGCAAACGAGTCGATCGCCCAGCGGATCTTTTCTGGAGTAATGATATTTTCAGGGATGTGGACTTGTTGCGTGTGTAGGTCTAGAGGCGTATCTGTCTCGGTGACTACAGTGCAGCCTGGAAAGTGCGCATCAGGTAGAGCGCATGTCGCTTCCTTGCTGCTTTTCGTCCAAAGTCCGTCATTCGTTTTTAGCTGACTCTGCATGGGTGGCTGCTTTGAAAGCAGTTTCCTGAGTCTAGCTGTTTCGGAGACCTTCTCTATGCTGGAGCAGAAGTTTCTCCATGAGTTTTGTTTTGCCTTCCGTACTTCTTTTTTGAAGACGCGAAGTCTAATCTTGTATTCTTCTTAGATTATTTGTTCATCCGCTTGTTTGGCGAGTTTGAAGCATTCTTGCACGTCCTTCCTCTGCTCTTTGAGAGCTGGGGTCCACCAGGGGGGATGGTAACATCGATGCATCGATGTTTTTATCTAAGATGCAGACATCGATGTTTTTTTTAAACAATCGATGTTTTTGCAATCCTACAGGAACAAGACACGGCCAAACTATTTTCTTATAAAATTTACTTGGCCACCCTAAGAACTGTAAAATGACCAATTTGCGGTTCTATCAAGATGCCAAATACAACTATCCAAAAAAATGTAGTTGGACAAAACCCAATTGTGTATGAATTTAGACGAAACAATAAAAAAAGCGTGCGATTTATCAAAACTCACAAATTTTCCATAATTTGAACACACACAATCGCTTTTCAAAATGTTATCGAATTGTGACTTTTTAAATCAAATAGGGTGACCAATGAAAAAACTAAAACAGTACAAACAAAAAAATGTATGGCATTATTCGAGAAGTCTCTACTCGGTGAAACAGTTTGAAAAGCGAATTTTACTTCAGTCTGTCCATTTATCCATAATTTCACTCCAAACTTTAAGTAATTCCAAAAGCCCCCAAATGGAAACTTTACAGTGTCAGAAATTCTTATCATATTAAGATGCCACTTTGCGAATTTCTGGTAGAGAACATGCCACTATTTCAGTTATAGTCCCGAGATGAAATCGAGATGTGAAACACAAAAAAATGGGAAGTGAAGTTGAGTCTGTCCAAGCTGTCTGAGCCTACTAAAAGCAGTGCCTAAAAAATATTTATGTATTCCGGCGATATCCACAGCTTCTGAAAGGAGGTAAGTAAAGCTGGACAAATCTTGTCGAACGCTGGTACTCAAAGACGCTGGACCCAAAGAATTTTCAGCGCTTACATGTTTCTTTACACAAATTTGAATAATTTAAAAAAGACTTAAAAATTTTTAATCCAGAGCCCTAGAAGGAGCATTGGTTTTATATTTTATCAAATTTTTTTATAATTTAGACATTCTATTTTTATTTTGAAAATACATTAGACTTTTAAAATTTTAAAAATAAACATCGATGTTTCACTGCTAAAACATCGAAAACATCGATGTTCGTAGACATCGATGTTTCTCCAGCTCTATCTCAATGTCGCCTACCGAGCAGATACTCGTTGGTTTTGGTAGTTTTGATTCTACTGTTCTAAGGTACTTCACCCAGTCTGTGTTCCGGGGGTTCTTATAGGCGTTTCTGGTTTGGTTCTGGTTAAACTTGATCTTAAATTGGATGTACTTGTGGTCTGAGAAGGAGATTCTATCGAGGACTCTCCATTCTGATGCCTGAGTACTATTCCCTAAGGTCAGAGTTAGGTCTAGGACATTGGCCGATGTTGGTCCCACATATGTGGGCACATCTCCAACGTTTTCTATTTTGAGGTTAGTTTGTAGGATAAAGCTTAAGAGTGACTCACCTCTGTCATTGATGTCTGGGCTACCCCACATGGTGTGATGTGCGTTGGCGTCCGTTCCGACGACGAGTGGTTGCTTTCTCCTGCTCGCGTCAGCCGTTAAGTGTTCGAGCTCGGCCGGTGGCGACTCTCGTTCGTGTGCCATATAGCAGGATGCCATTAGTATTGGCTCATCATCGCGACCTTCCAGGGCCACAACTGTGAGGTCATCCGTGCTGTAATTAGACATAAGGTAAGCATAGATGCCTTTTCCTACCAGAATGGATGCCCTTGCCTTACTTACTGCGGTGGGATAAAAGGTGTTGTAGTTTTGTGACCTTAGCCCTGAGACCTTGTTCCCTGCCGCAATCCAAGGTTCCTGAACTAAGGCCACTTCAGCGGGCCCTGCCTCAAGGGTTATTAGGAGCTCCGCCGACGCGAGCTTGCTTTTAACAGTTTCAGCGCCTGCTCCTTTGGTACAACCCTTGGGAAGAGCACTTTCATTTTCGGTACTGACGGAATGCATGCTCTGTCAACTACTTACAGCTGGGCACCCTCCCATGTCTGCAACGACGCTAGTGACCCACTTGAGGGTGAGGTCGTCCATACATTTGAGGATCTTGACTCCAAACAGCCAGCCTGCTCCGTCAAACGTAACAGGTTGCGCTGCTGGGTCGTCCATCCCCTTGAAGATTTCCTCGAACAGCTGCCCCTCCACTACCTTCCACCGTTCCAGGGTCATTTTGCCGAAAGGGTCGCTTTTGTCGATGAAGGCTACGGTGAGATGCCGTTGTGCCACGTCACTGGCTGACTCCTTTGTGGGCATTTTTCCTTTCGAAGTGGAGCTTGCTGGAGCTTTGCTCTGCGGTTTTGGGCGTGGCCGTTTGCTGGCTCGGGCCTCCGCTTTCGCTGGTTCAGTTGAGCGCTGCCGCTTGACAGCCAAGCTCTCCTCCACCTTGTTGGCGTATGTTGCGGAGGTGGCTTGCATCGCCTGCTTCTCCGCAATGTGTTTCCGACCCTCCTTGATCTTAAGCTTGGCCTACGCCAGCTTGTTGCTCTCCTCTGGGGTGAGTTTACCGCTGCCAACGAGCCGCGCTTTAATCTTGAGGGCCGCCTTATATTGGGCCTTCGCTCGCATGCCTTCCTTTGTCCTTTTGGGCCTTACCTTACGAGAGGTGCTAGAACCCGTCTGGACTGGGGAAAGCAGCAGCTTTTCCTCGGCCTCCGTATATATAGAGCCGCCGTGCGACTCGCAGTCACGACTTCCACCGACGTTTGGGCTGATATCCCAGCCCGAGTTTGGTCTTTAAAGTTTTGCATTTGAAAATGACCCATGATGGTTACTTTTTGTTCTTGGGTACCACCCCATAGCATTTTATGCCTACTGCCAGGCACCTCGTAACCATGGCTCTGGCTCAGCTCTGCCCAACTAAAGCTGGACAGAGCTGGCCATCACCTTAGCTAGACACTGCATTTCCTGGGTGTAAGACGAGCAAGTGACACTAGGTATAGCTCGCTTTAAGAAGAGGTACATACAGTGTCCATTGCCCAGCCGACACCCTCGGGGAGGGTTCGGTTAGAGGACTTCTGTCAGCTATAGTCCCATTACCTAATCTCCAATCAGAGGAACAAGTGTTTCCCAAAAAAAAAAAAAAGTGTGAGTGTCGCTAGCACTCACGAGTCTTTGATGTGAAACATGATGCTAAGTTTGAGAGCTTGTTTTTAAATCACAAGTTCTCTCAATGATATATAAATCAGCAAGGGCTCTCTTTTGAAAGAAGAAGTTTAATGGGGAGTAGAAATACCAGAAACAATATCACTTGCTGCTGTGTTGTTTCATTTTTTCAGGAAGTTTATTGTGGTAATCCATAGATAAATGATGATGTTTCACCCCTAAATACCACCAAGGTGAGATACATGATCCCACTCATATCCCTCCCAGATCCCCTGCAGATCCCGCCCAGATCCCTTTCAGATTCCATCCAGATCCCGGCCAGATCCCTTCCAGATCCCGCCAAGATCCTTTCCAGATCCCACCCAAATTTCAGCCAGATCCCTTCCAGATACCGCTCAGATCCCCTCCAGATTCCATCCAGATCATGCCCAAATCCCTTCCAGATCCCACCCAGATCCCTTCCAGATCCCGCCCAGATCCCGCCAAGATCACACCAAGATCCCTTCCAAATACCGCCCAGATCCCTTCCAGATTCCATTCAGATTCCTTCCAGATACCGCCCAGATCCCTTCCAGATTCCATCCAGATCCCACCCAGATCCCGCCAAGATCCCACCCAGATCCCTTCTAGATCCCTTCCAAGATCCCACCCAGATCCCTTCCACATACCGATTAGATCCCTTCCAGATTCCATCCAGATCCCGCTCAGATCCCGCCAAGATCCCACCCAGATCCCTTCCAAGATCCTACCCAGAACTCACCCAGATCTCGCCCAGCTCCCACCCAGATCCTTATCCAGATCCCACACAGATCCCACCAAGATCACACCCTTATTCCATACAGATCCCACCCAGAACTCTGTCAGATTTCGGCCAGCTCCCACCCAGATCCTCATCTAAATCCCACACAGATCCCACCCATATCGCTCCTAAATTCCACCCATTCCACCTAAATCCCTCCCACATACCACCAAATCCCAACAAGATCACACCGAGATCTTTCCCAGAACCCGCCCAGTTGTCCCTCTTCAGCATCTTTCCTACCTCTTCGCTTCAAATCAAATTTTACTCCTACTAAAATCGACCGTCAGCGACGCGTGACGCTGAAATCAAATTTTACTCCTACTAAAAATCGTCCGTAACGAAATTAAAGATGTTTCACATCAAAAATTGCATTCTTTTTCAAAATTGGCGCGCAATAGACATATCAACAAACTAAAGATGGGAGAGGGGCTGCTAACTTACTTTTTGTGCCCTTGCAGACCTGCCGGTGGGACCGTAGCGCAAATGCCCAAATTGAAAATCAACCTACATGAGACAACCAATTGCACAAAAATCACCTAGTTGCAAAATTAAGGTAGATTTCGATTTAAGCAAAAACAGGAACATAAGAAAACGGCCCTTAGTGTCCTCAGCACACACACTTTAAATACTTATGTATGGTTGTATGCATTGCGCATTCTTTTTCGCATTATTTGGTTGCGTAACTGAGTAACTGAAAACAAGTGTTAGTTGAATTTGTAAACATGCTGCAGGTCAAGCTCAGTTGTCTTGCGGAATTCGTAGTAAAATAAGTCGCACTTGTTCGTTGAAGCTACAATATAACTTCAAAATGCCAGAAAATTCTAAGGGAAATTCTAAGGGCACAAGGGTAAAAGTTTCATAAGGAATATTTTGTCAGATATTTTAAAAGAAGATGGCACTATTCTGGAAGGATGGGTGTGCTGCCGTACTTGTCATAAAGTACTCTTTGCTGGAAATCACACCTCAATAATTATAGCAGCCGCAAGTTTTGAAAAAAGTTCCAGCAGTTGACATAAAGGCAGCCCTTGACGAATGTGCAAAATGGATTATTGAAGATGTGCAAAATGGATTATTGAAGATGGTCAGCCATTTACGGCAGTCATTGGACCAGGATTCATAAGTTTGGTTAAATTTTTGATTAAAATTGGTGCATCACACGGGGGAAACATTGATGTCAATGACTTGCAGCCCGAACCCACTACAGTTTCTCGCAAAGTGCATAAAGAGCAGACGAAAAAAGAGCCCTTATCAGCAACGAAATAAAGGACGTTGTAAATTCCAGTAGAGCATCCGTAACACTCGATATGTGGAAAGACAATTATGTCAAGAGGAATTTTTTAGGCGTCACATTGCACTACCAGAAAAACTTTAAGCTGTGTGATATGATTTTGGGACTAAAATCAATGGATTTCCAGAGATTAACCGGTGAAAATATTATTAAGAAGCTAATGACCTTGTTCAATCAGTTTGGTGTAAATAATATCGAAGCCATCAAATTTGTTACAGACAGAGGAAAAAATATTGTTAAGGCGTTAGAACACAATACTCGATATTCGCAAATGTATTAGACAAGTCATTCGAACAAACCACCGAGCTTGCAGAAATTATAAGCGCATGTAAAAAAATTGTTCAATATCTTAAGAAAGCTAATTTGCAGCACAGGTTGTCCACATCTCTCAAAAACCAATGCCCTCCATATTGTGGGGCATTCTAACTGCACAATGTTCAAGTCTATTTGTAGATAATTGGCTTGATGTTAATGAAGTACTAGCTGATAGTGAAGAAACACAACGACTTTTGAACATAAATATTTCAACACTTAAAGCTTTAGTTGACCTCTGTAGGGATTTTGAAGTTATTTTTAAGGAAATGCAGATCTAAAAAATGAAAATCTAAAAATTTCCGCTATGACTTCCTCTTTTGAACAAACTAATTCATTAATTAGTGACTCATTGTCCACATCATCTGCTCCAGGAAGCCCATATGCACCATTCTCTTACACTTCTTCGAATCTTCCATCGCCTATTCAAAAAAAACAAATTCTTTTTCTCAAACTTGATCAGGAATCCAGGAGACGAGTATTAAGAATCTCCTGGAGAGGAAGTCGAAAGGTACTGCAGGAAAAAAAGTCGTCATGACTGAAGATTTTGAAGTAATTCAGTGGTGGAAAAGTAATAAAAAATGCTATCCCTACCTTTCAAAGCTTGCCTTGCAGATTCTCTCAGTACCTGCAAGTAGTGCAGCAGCTGAGCGAGCATTTTCATTGGCAAGTAATATTATGACCGAAAAGCGAAACCGATTGGGACCAAACTCGTTAGACAACTTGCTGTTTCTAAATTCGTTTTATAAAAACTTAAGAAAACAAATACTTTTTCACATAAACATAAACGTTACAAATATATATTTTATTTTAATTTCATATAATCCGTACATTTAGCACAATACTTTTAAATAATAGAATTTGATGCTTGCTGGCTCGAGGTCAAGAAGAACAAACTTTAACAAGAATACCATACAAATAGTTCACAAACCAACAAATATAATAGGACATGTATTCAACAAGACGAAGTCGAAAATTGATAACGCAGACAAAAGTAACGTAATATATAAAGTACCATGTAAAGGGGATCCAGTAAACGCGTGCAATAAAATATACATAGGAACAACAAAGTCAAAACTTAAAACAAGGATATCGCAACATAAATCCGATTACAAACTCCGACACCAAACGACCATACAGAAAACAGCACTCGCGGCACACTGTATGGAGAGCGGACACTCACCGAATTTCGAAGAGACCAAAATCTTACAGCAAGAGAGTAACTACAAAAAGCGTTTCACTCTTGAAATGTTAAATATAATAAATACAACAGAGAAAAGAACAAACTTTAAAGCAGACACCGATAACTGCGCGCACATTTACAGACATCTACTCAACAGACATAAGCATAGTATTAAACTCCACGTTAGGCGGTAAAGTATTAAATAATGTATGTTAAAAATGCCCAAGATTTTGTTACAAATGTTTTGTTATAATTGGTGAATTGTTCTTTGTAGTGTCCCTGAAGACGGATGCCGATGTGCATCCGAAATATATTGGAAACAAACACAACTTGAGTTTTTTCTTCTTGAGCTCGAGCCAGCAAGCATCAAATTCTACAATTAGAAAGGTCGCTAACCAACAACCCCTTTTAAATAATAGTTAAGTTGGAGACTGAATTAACGACATTTGTTTTCTTGTTAACATAAATATAATATATAATATGAAGTTCCTTTTAATTTTTGTAATAGGTTTTAAGATCATTATTTTTGTTTAATTTTTAAGTTGAAGGCTCAATAAATCTAATTTGTATTTCCGATAA
The DNA here is from genome assembly GCA_018904275.1 of Lordiphosa clarofinis. Taxonomy (NCBI): domain Eukaryota; kingdom Metazoa; phylum Arthropoda; class Insecta; order Diptera; family Drosophilidae; genus Lordiphosa; species Lordiphosa clarofinis. The sequence continues at coordinate 629,878 of JAEIGQ010000198.1, forward strand.
GATACATACACCTATGTATACATACACACTTCCTTACTTAGAACAAAATTGGTCAGCGGTAAGCAATATGGCCACAGTAATACTCAAACGACTGCGCAGCGCTGAAAGACAGCGCAATTGTATACATACAAGGAGAGAATCCTAGAAGAGCCTTGGGCATTCCCCCCGGCGAAGTAATACCTCAAGGTTGTGCCGCCGGGAATCGGGAAGAAGGTGGAATGTTTAGTGGGTGAGCTAATGCAAGTCCCACACTTCGGTCATCAGTCCTTGGTGCCGAGGAGGCTTTCAATGCTTTAAACCACCCTCGATATCAAAAAAAAAAAAAAAAACACTTGCTTACTTCATTCTTTGCAGCTTATGCAAATGTATTTTTCTACTCAACAACCAAAAGCCGAAGACACATCAGAGAGCGGGCCCACCAACACAACAAAGCAACCAGTAAGAAAAATACCACTAAAATTTAGTGACTAAATGCCAGCAGGAGCAAATACAGAAATACAGAACGCGATGCGAGAATTGTTGGCAGATCTCTGGTTCGGGTGTTTTGTTCGTTTGGCGACGATTGATCAGAAATTTTACTTTGTACGAGTTTGATCCAGTTTAGAAACCAGTCGAAATTTTACGAATGCATTCCGATACCCAATTTATGACACCCTGTCTGAGTACTAAACTTATGTTAACAATTGATCATCATTGCACGCAATAAAAAAGCTGAATTATTCCCCTTTATTTAAAAGTTAACTGCTTTAAAATTTTTGTTTACTCTTCGCAGACTTAAGAATTTTAATAGATGCAGCCAAAAACGACTTCCATTTTTTGTCGCGTGATAAATCCCATGATATTTAATAAGTATATTTTAATCGTCAAATCGACTGAACTTACCTTGTGCATGTACTGCTACCAAAATTCTACACTTTAAAGGCGTACGAATGCCGCGTTCCCGACTGTGAAAATGTCCTCATTCGATATTTAGACCAAAAAAAAAAAATGAAAAAACGATATAAAGATATCAGTTTAATAAATATTATCAATATATTGATATTTTGCGACAACCCTAATTTCAACCAAATTTTCTTCAAATGTCAAATAAATAATAAAAAATATTAAATTTGTCTTCGGTTTAATGTTTATTTAAGAGTGAGAACAAAATCAGAATTGCTGCATACAGGCAGCCAATACAGAAAAGGAGTAAGAGACGGAATATGCAGAGAGTTGCTCATACACAACGATAACTTACAGTTATATGAATGAGACAAAGCTAGTGAAGAGAGGAGACCAGTTGTGTTGTACACTGCTTAACATATATTTATTTCCAACACTCCTTCTCAACGCAAGCTGTCTACTCTTACAAAAATCAAATTAAAAGTAAACATTAGTTCTGCATACCCATCATGTCAACAAATTTCTTATGCTTAACTTTACTCAGGTTTTTGGTTAGAACATCGGAAATCATTTCTTCAGTAGATACATGTTCAATTTCAATGACATTGTTCTTAACCATTTCTCTCACATGATGATACTTAATATCTATATGTTGGCTGCGCGCATGAAACTTAGAATTTTTTAGCCAGGCATTGCGCGCTCTGATTGTCGCTGTACACTTTCATAGCAGGACCATCGCTGAAACCCATTTCACTTATGAGTTTTTGTATATAAGCTGCTTCCTTAGCAGCAGTTGAAAGCGCCACATACTCTGCTTCAGTGCTGCTTAATGCTACGACGCTCTGCTTTTTAGACTCCCATGAGAACACTGCACCTGCAGCGAAGAACGCCCAGCCACTAAAAGACTTCCGGTCCGTGCTGTCGCCAGCCCAATCAGCATCGACGAAACAAAAGATGGGCTTCTCAGTCTTCTTATAGCACAGACTCAGCTTTGCTGTACCCCTCAGGTATCTTAAAACTCGCTTAACACTTGTCTCGTGCTCTCGATGTGGATCTGCGTTTTGCTGTGCAAGCTTGGATACCGAGTGAAGAATATCCGGTCGTTTTGTCATGGCCAGATATAGTAGTGAACGTATCACTGACTGGTAGCTGGCTGAGTTCACCCGCTCGCACTCGTCTTCGTCACATTTGACTTGGAAACCAGCTTCAAGAGGTATGGTATTAGGTTTACAATTTTGCATACCATACTCACATAGCAGATTCTCTATATACTGTTTGTGGCCAATGGAGACACTGCCTGTCTCGCCTTCGCGTTCTATTTCCATGCCAAGAATATGCTTCAACTGCCCAATGCTCGGCAGCTATGAGGGACTTTACACTGATGAGGTCATCTTTATTTGTGCTGGCCACAATTAAGTCGTCCACATACACGACAATGATGTCCATGCTCCTGCCATTCCGACGAGTATACAGACATGGCTCGCTGATACAGGGCGCGAAGCCAATCTTGAGAAGTACGCCATTCAGTTTCTCGTTCCATTCTCGGCCGCTTTGCTTTAGGCCGTATAAGCTCTTGTGCAACTTCAAGACACGCTCAGGGAATGATTGGTCAACAAATCCCTCGGGCTGTCGCATATAGACCACGTCTTGCAGCTCGCAGTTAAGATAAGCTGAAGAAACGTCCATTTGGTGCACATACTTGCCCTTCTCGACTGCCAATGCAATTACTAGCCTGATAGTCGAGTACCTGGCCCCAGGTGAGAACGTCTCGGTGTAGTTGACACCGTATTTTTGGGAGCAACCCTTTGCCACCAAACGAGATTTAAAGCGGATGACATGGCCATTTTTATCACGCTTCACCGCAAACACCCACTTTGAGCCGATTGCCCGTTCTCCTTTGGGTAGATCAACCAACAGCCATGTTTTGTTGGCTTCGAGACTTTCCATCTCCTTCTGCATCGATGCTCTCCAGTCATCAGAATGATCAGAGCTCAGTGCAGCATCGACGCTCAGTGGTGCTGCTACGTCATCAGTCGTCATAGCATTTAGAATGTTATACTGCTTGCGCGGACGTCCCGGCATGCCAGTGTAGATTTTCTTTGGCCGGCCAGGGCCCCTCTTCTCACTGGTAACAATTGAATCGTGTCCACTTGCGTCCTCAGCGATAATTTCTGCAGGCTGCTCAGGGTTTGGCGACACCCCACCAGGTTCATTAGCTCCAGCATCTGCAATATCGTTTTGCTCGGCATCAGCGCTGCATACAGGAGTGGACTCGATCATGGTAAGCGGGAGTTCAATAATACCTGCCAAGTTTGTGGAGACGCTGTCACCTGTGAATGAATCTTCAAGAAAAATTACGTCACGCCCCACAGTTACCTTCCGTGCACTTGGATTGTACAAACGGTATGCCTTAGCCGTCTCCGAGTAGCCAACCATTATTCGTTCCTCACCCTTTGGTAGGAATTTTTTGCTGTGAGTCTTGTTGAGCACGATAGCCTTAGTGCCGAACACTCTAAGATGGCTTACAGATGGCTTTTTTCCAGAATATGACTCAAATGGTGTCATATCTGCCAATGTAGACGTCTTAGAGCAATTTCGCAGGTAAGCTGATGGCAGCATGCACCACCATGCTCCGTGCCATCTCCACCAATGTCCTGTTCGCGCGCTCCGCCACCCCGTTTTGTAGGGGAGTGTGCAGTACAGTAAGCTGCCTTTTAATTCCATTGCTTACAAGAAATTGTTCAAACGCGCCACTCAAATATTCGCGGCCATTGTCGCTTCGCAAACACTTTAATTTTTTTCCAGTCTGGTTCTCTGCCAGCGCTTTATATTCTTTGAATTTCCCAAAAATTTCATCACGCGTTTTCCAAAAACACACGTACACATACCGCGATCTGTCATCGATAAATGTGGCGAAATAACGAGCACCTCCCACAGAATGTTTGTTCATAGGGCCACATATGTCAGTGTGTACCAATTGTAGCACTTCGCTGGCACGACTTTCCGATTTCTTTGGAAACTGCATGGTGCTTATTTTACATTTTGCACACGTTTCGCACACGTGATCCTTGAGATCAAAGCACTGCTTTCCTTTTAGGCCATACACTAATCCGTTTTTCATCATTTTATTAAGGCTTGCAAAATTTAGATGTCCGAAACGATTGTGCCACTTCATTATTTCTGTTAAATTCGTTTGCGCATCAAAACACTTTTTGTTGTCAACCAGAAACAAATCTTGTCGCTCATTGGCAACCAAAACCACATCGCCATTACGATTTCTTATGCGCGCACTGTTTTTCTCAAATTTAACACTGAATCCCTTTTGGATTACTTTAGCAACAGATATGAAATTACATTGCAGTTCTTTGACGTATAACACGTCAACCAAATAAATCGTGCTATTTTGCCAATATAAACGCACTGTACCTCGACCGTTTGCTTCATTATAATTGTCTCCTGCCAAAGAAATTCTTTCTTTGTGGTCTTTCAGTTCCAAAAACACAACACAAGTGAGCTGTGGCTCCACTGTCCAGGCACCACAGCCGCAAATACCGAGTACGACTTTTTGTCTCCACTCTCTTTGTTTTGGTTGTTCTCCTTTTGACGACAATTTACCGCAATATGCCTGATGCGCCCACACGTCCAGCAGCCGGCATTTTTTGTCTTTTTCTTTTTTGAATTTTGCTGTACGTTGTTCGCGGAGCTGTACTTTTCTGATCGATTTTCGGCCCGCGACGAGAACATTCTTTGCTCTCCGTTATTAACCGTGTTTGCTTTACGCCTCTCGCTCTCTTCGAGCAGTTTTACTTTAAGCACACTTAGAGATGGCAACGAGTCACGCGATTCTACTGCAACCACAAAATTATCAAAGTCATCTCCTAAGCTCGACAGCAGCAATATTGACAAACACTCATCGGGCATAGTAACTCCAATCTCAGACAATTTTTCGATCACCATGGGCATATGAATCTCCTTCAACCGTTCCCATGCACTTGCTGATGTACTGCAATTCTTCACATTATTGATTTGTGATTAGGGTTCGTAAAATGCTCAAAAGATATTTTTCTGCCATGATAATTAATATCAATGAAAAAAATTTTTAATTTTCACACGTGTTACTAACAATTTTTTTCAGAAGAAAATAAAATTTTTTCATGATATTATCACGAGAATTTTTTCACGCGTGTTACTAACACGAGTGAAAAAATTTTTACTAACATCTGTGAAAAAAAAATCCAGAAAATTTTTCACACAATATTTTTTCTCGCGCGTGAAAAAAATTTTCAGAAATTTTTTTTCATTGCAATAATATTGGTGTGGAGACGCGTCGGCTAGCCTGAGCTCAGGCCGACTACAAACGGGGGTGGGTAAAAGGCACACACTCTTTGTGCGATCAAGTAGATTTGTTTAATGACCTGCCCACAGCAGAACTATGGAGCTGTGACCGCAAATATCCACATTGAGTCCAAACATTCGACTATTAAATAGTAATAGTAAAAAGAAATTGTATTAATTGCGAATAAAATTCAAAACAAATTATTTGAAACCATTTTTTAATGTACTCTAAATGAAATACCAGGTTTGGCAAGACAAAAAATCAATTACATATGCAATATGCATTTGTCTCTTTATTAAAATGGTTAACTCTTACCTTACCCATAGACGGTTAACAGGTAGCTTCGAAAACTGAGGTACGCCAATTTTTATGGCCCTCATAAAAAGGGATATTCCCTTTCATGCGTCACCATTGCTGACAGAGTTAAAGGTCGAATGTTTTGCTTCAATCTGGATATTTGTGGCCACAGCTGCAGCAGGTCATTACGAAATTCGTAATGAACCCAAATCTCCACGATCGCACAAAGAGTGTGTGCCTTTTACCCACCCCCGTTTGTAGTCGGCCTGAGCTCAGGCTAGCCGACGCGTCTCACATACACACCAATACTATTGCAATGAAAAAAATTTCTGAAAATTTTTCACACGCGCGAGAAAAATATTGTGTGAAAAATTTTCTGGATATTTTTTTCACAGATGTTAGCAAAAATTTTTTTCACTCGTGTTAGTAACACGCGTGAAAAAAATTCTCGTGATAATATCATGAAAAAAATTTTTATTTTCTTCTGAAAAAAATTGTTAGTAACACGTGTGAAAATTAAAAATTTTTACAGACTGAATTTTTTCTTTGTGTTAATATAGGGCGTGAAAAAAAACAAATGTGTGTTATTTTACGAACCCTGTTTGTGATGCCTTTATGCAAAGCATAATGCTTGCAAGAGCCCTTTCGTCTTTGGCGTCAAACGCAGCCTTTTGCTCAGCACTGTCATTTTAATTTTTTCCCACGCGACCGCACACTACTGCCCACAAATCTGCATGTATTAGTACGCTTTTCATTTGAACGACCCACGCACCATAATTTTGGTCATCCAACTTTTCGATCGACTGCATTGCGAAACTCCGAATTCAATGCCATTTAGCTTTCCGCTAAATCAATAGGTTTTTACAATTGTTACTTGTCCAGAAAGTCCAGAATATTCACATTCACTTTCACAGGCAACAAAAACTTTTCCAAGAACTACTCGACGATCTTTTCGACGCGCGGAGTTTCTGCGAGTTCTGGGCCCATAACCTATTCGGTTTAATGTTTATTCATGGAGCAATAAGTATTAGAGAGAAACTTTGCTCAGTCGACACAGCTTCTGTCAAAAAATTGTCACCTGTTGCTCTCATTTACGCTCTCTAGATACTTTCTGCTGTTCGCTCTCTCTGGCAACATTTGGGTTATGGTCATCTCGCTCTAACCACAGTGATTTCCTACTGACACTATGAAGTATCTTTTTGGGCACTATAAGTATCTTTTTGGGCACTATCGATTTTCAGCAACAAAATTGAGCGGCATTCGCAACCTGCCTCTTTAATAATAAGTCCTCTCTGGTTAATTTAAGAGTGAGAACAAAATCAGAATTGATTCATAGAGGCAGCCAATACAGAAAAGGAGTAAGAGACGGAATATGCAGAGAGTTGCTCATACACAACGATAACTTACAGTTATATGAATGAGACAAAGCTAGTGAAGAGAGGAGACCAGTTGTGTTGTACACTGCTTAACATATATTTATTTCCAACACTCCTTCTGCAACGCAAGATTTGATGTAAAGTTAAGGATTTGTTGACCAATCATTCCCTGAGCGTGTCTTGAAGTTGCACAAGAGCTTATACGGCCTAAAGCAAAGCGGCCGAGAATGGAACGAGAAACTGAATGGCGTACTTCTCAAGATTGGCTTCGCGCCCTGTATCAGCGAGCCATGTCTGTATACTCGTCGGAATGGCAGGAGCATGGACATCATTGTCGTGTATGTGGACGACTTAATTGTGGCCAGCACAAATAAAGATGACCTCATCAGTGTAAAGTCCCTCATAGCTGCCGAGCATTGGGCAGTTGAAGCATATTCTTGGCATGGAAATAGAACGCGAAGGCGAGACAGGCAGTGTCTCCATTGGCCACAAACAGTATATAGAGAATCTGCTATGTGAGTATGGTATGCAAAATTGTAAACCTAATACCATACCTCTTGAAGCTGGTTTCCAATTCAAATGTGACGAAGACGAGTGCGAGCGGGTGAACTCAGCCAGCTACCAGTCAGTGATACGTTCACTACTATATCTGGCCATGACAAAACGACCTGATATTCTTCACTCGGTATCCAAGCTTGCACAGCAAAACGCAGATCCACATCGAGAGCACGAGACAAGTGTTAAGCGAGTTTTAAGATACCTGAGGGGTACAGCAAAGCTGAGTCTGTGCTATAAGAAGACTGAGAAGCCCATCTTTTGTTTCGTCGATGCTGATTGGGCTGGCGACAGCACGGACCGGAAGTCTTTTAGTGGCTGGGCGTTCTTCGCTGCAGGTGCAGTGTTCTCATGGGAGTCTAAAAAGCAGAGCGTCGTAGCATTAAGCAGCACTGAAGCAGAGTATGTGGCGCTTTCAACTGCTGCTAAGGAAGCAGCTTATATACAAAAACTCATAAGTGAAATGGGTTTCAGCGATGGTCCTGCTATGAAAGTGTACAGCGACAATCAGAGCGCGCAATGCCTGGCTAAAAATTCTAAGTTTCATGCGCGCAGCCAACATATAGATATTAAGTATCATCATGTGAGAGAAATGGTTAAGAACAATGTCATTGAAATTGAACATGTATCTACTGAAGAAATGATTTCCGATGTTCTAACCAAAAACCTGAGTAAAGTTAAGCATAAGAAATTTGTTGACATGATGGGTATGCAGAACTAATGTTTACTTTTAATTTGATTTTTGTAAGAGTAGACAGCTTGCGTTGAGAAGGAGTGTTGGAAATAAATATATGTTAAGCAGTGTACAACACAACTGGTCTCCTCTCTTCACTAGCTTTGTCTCATTCATATAACTGTAAGTTATCGTTGTGTATGAGCAACTCTCTGCATATTCCGTCTCTTACTCCTTTTCTGTATTGGCTGCCTGTATGCAGCAATTCTGATTTTGTTCTCACTCTTAAATAAACATTAAACCGAATACAAATTTAATATTTTTTATTATTTATTTGACATTTGAAGAAAAGCACATGCATAATTTCGGTGCGAAAACAGCAAATTTTAAAATTCATTTTAAAAGAAACCATGAATGACCGCCAATTAATTTCTGCACGTAAATTCTTCATAATTCGCGGTCCATCGAGGAAAAATTATTTCGGAATTTTTGGAGAGGAAGGACGTATAATAGACAATTACCACAGGTTCTAAATAAGTTGAAAAATTAAGGAATAAATAAAATATTTAAAATTGTTCAGTTGTTTTATTTCCATTGTTCCAAATCGACGCTAGCTTTCGACGCCATTTTGACAGACATTCAATGACATGACAGAATCATCGTCTTTTTTTCTGGCCGGCAGGGACGTAAGTGTCAACACATTGAAAGCAGCTCCGAGCTTCAGACAAAAATTCCATTAAATATAATACAGATGGAGAATATGGCTTCGCCTCAAGGTAAGCTACAATGGTCAAAATTAATTTTTTTTTGTGTGAGTTTCTTAGAGCCATTCGATTTACAGTTGTTGATGGTAATGCGTCTGCTGAGGAAATTGGTGCAGTTGACATAACCAAAAAGCTGCCCAAAACCTTTTATGAAAAATTGGAGAAGAAAACGTGGACTGTGCGCAAAGAGTCACTGGACACTTTGGAAAAGCTGCTCACTGTCCATCCCAAGCTGAAGCGCTGCGATTATGGAGATTTGTTCAGGGCCTTAATGACCATCATTTGCAAGGACATGAATGTTGTGTTGGTGGCCTTAGCGATCAAATGTCTGGGAATGTTGGCCAAAGGATTGTCCAAGGGCTATGCCATGGTGAGTGTGAAAGAATACATTGGATTTATTTTCATTCTAAAAATATTATCATAGGAGTGTGTGCCGGTTTTAGTGGACAAATTTAAGGACAAGAATCCGTATGTGGTGGCAGCTGCGCACGAGGCCATGCATTGCTTAGATACCGTCATCACGTTAGATAAGCTACAGAATCATATTTTGAGGGCTTTGGGGCATCAGAACCCCAATATCAGATCTGAGACTGCTTTGTTTTTGGCACGCACTTTTAGCCGCACTAAACCACCTGGGCTTAAGCAAAAGCTTATAAAGCCCTTGACGTCCGCTTTGGTCAAGACACTTAACGGGACAAATCTCAAGGTACGTGACAGCTGCTCCCAGGCTCTGGGCAGCCTAATGATTCTGATGGGTGAGAAAAACTTGTCTCCTCTGCTAGACTATGTGGATCATGTAAAGATGGCCAAGATAAGGCTGTTCCACGATAAAAATAAGATCATTGGACCTAAAAGGGAGTCGCTTACTCCCACTGCTTCGAGTGAAGTGCCAGCTTCCGTTTCCAAGGACTCGCTACCAGCTACCGTTTCCAAGGACTCGGACGAAGTGCATGGCCTAGTTGACTCCTACGAGGAGAACCGCTTGAAAGCTGCGGAGGAGCTTCTATTTAAGATTTCCGGCTGTAATGCCAAAAATCCTGAATCATATCAAATTCTTGTGCGCACCATAAACTCGGGCGATTTCGGCCTCCAAGGACACAAATTCCAAAGTCCTTAAGCTCAAGCTAAAAATTCTACTTAGCTTGGCTGAAAACTCTTCATTAACCACAGAAACCGTGGACCATGTGGTCAATGACTTAACCGACATATTGACGGGTGCCGAGAATGGAAAAGCTGCAGCCGTACTCACCGCTCTAGCTAAAGCCACCGAACTGGAGTATGTGGTGGGCAAGGTGCTCAGCTGTATCGTTGATCCAAAGCCATGGGAAGTTCAAGAAAAGGCATTCTATTGGGTTTATATCTCTTTAGCCGAAGTTGGTTTTCGCTTGGAATCCCAAAATGTGATTGAACAATTTCGTCAGTTTGAGCAGAGCCAAAACCCCCAAGTACGCGGATACTCCAAAATGCTGCTTCTTGGCACGCGCAGCGAAGAGGAGCAAATGAGGCAGGCAGAAACTGGCAATACAACTGCAGCCAGTATCTTGTTAAAATTAATCAATCTCTGTGTAATAGAAAAAATTGTGGACAAGGAAATGTCCAAGCTGAACGAGCGTAAGAAGCTACAAAGTGAATCCCAGAAACTGCAATCGCCACCAGCCAAACCGACCTCCAAGGCACCCTCCTCCGAGAAGGAAAGGAAGCCCACAGCTTGACCAATTCTAATACTGTAAAGCCTTTTTTTTCTAGTCTTAGACCTAGAGACGAGTTAATAAATGTCCTAATACTGGAGTCTAAAGCTAAGTTCACACAGGCAAATAATTTGACAAATTTTTAGGAAATTTTGATAAATATTTGGCTAAATAGCCATGATTGCAGATTTTGCAGGACTTAAATCATTAACTATGGTTCTATTCACTAATAATTTGATCAAATATGGCCGAAAAGTTCGCCAATTTGGATAATTTAACCAAATTTTCATCAAAATTTGTCAAATTATTTGCCTGTGTGAACTTAGCTTTACTGATGATTTTTTTTGTGTGGGTAAAGCAAACAAACTTATTTTTGTAAAGGAAGCAGGAACAATGGTGGACAACGTTGATCAAGAGATGACTTACAACTTAAGGAGGCATTCTCCATGTCGAGGCTGTTTTTTTACCTTTATTTTAAAAAAAAAATCTTATTTCAAAACGGAATTACATTTTGTTTTTTTTTTTATCATGTTAAAAACAGATTTAAGTAAACAACAAAATTTTACTGCTTCGATACGAGTGCTGTTCGAAAAGTTCTCGGCCGTTCAATGAGAGGTCCAAAAAAAGGTATAGTGCTGGCGGCCACGATTTCTCATCTTCAGGTTGTGTGAAATGATAACTAAAAATGGGGTTATAATCAGTATAAATGTCATTCTGGTCTGACCATGGACAACGAAACACACAAGTGTGTTTTTCCTACTTCTCAGGAGAGCAATTCTTAATTTTAAGTGATTCTGTGAAAAAAGTGGTTGGTCGAAAAGGAAAATTTTTATGCAGATTGGAAGCGTCATGGCTTTAATTATATAAATCTTTTCGAAAAATCAAGTTTTTATTTTTATAATTGGTCTTACAGGCCAAAAATGCTTCAGTGCTGTTTTTCCAAAATTAATTTTAGGACACAGACTACACACAAAAAAATCTGGTTGGTAAAACTAACTACGCTGACAGTAACTTTTTTCAAAAATTTTTATGCATGCGTTTTTGTTGTTGTTTGGTAACTGTACTAACAGTAAAATGTACAGCAGAGATCTGTAAGGTTTGCTTATTATTTAGCACGAGTTTTGTTGTTGCATTTTATAACTGTACGCTGAGTAAATTTAACTACAAATATTTTTCCACATATTTTGTGGTTTTAATAAGTTACTGTAAACTTCAGTAACTTTACCATAGAAATAGTAACTCAGACGTGATTTTTTCATCTCATAATTTGTTGTTGTTACAACTAACTGTACCCACAAGTAAATCCAACCGCACATATAGTATAACTTTTTGAATGCATTTGCTGCACTGATTAACTGTACCGACGGCAAATCTAACCGCGGAAATTGTTAATTCAGTAAATTTTAGTTTGTCTTATATTGTATTCTTGAACGGAATTTGAACTTGAGAATTACGATTGGTCTCAACTATGCGATATTCAAGAAATTTTTCGCTTAGGCAAAATTCATACAAGTAAGAAGTTAGAGGCATTGCTTTTAACGTGCGCCGTAGCGTAACTGGTAAAGACGTCGTTACAATCGTGTTGAGACCAATGGCCCCGAGTTCGAGTCCGCCCAGAGTAAGTAAAAATTTTTCAAATTTAATAAATATTGTTTAATTCTAACAAATGCTTCAGGACCACAAATGGTGCGTGGGGGGCAGTGGGAGTTGCCTCTGTGGGATGATGATGACCTCAATTAAATTGCCAACGTGTGACAGCTACAATAGTCTCCCACCCTACTATTCTACAGTTGTATAATAGCAGTTACAATACTAATTTTATGGTAAAATAACTGTAAATCCAGTAGAAAAAGTACTTACTGCAAACATCGGTAAATATTACAAATTATATGGGTTGGCGCATTTTTAAACGAGATTTTCGGTTGGATGTCCTATAGCAATAGTTCACCTTACGTAAAGGTTTACGAGAAAGTTACAGTGAAATTTGGTTAATTTGAACGACTTTGTATGTTGGCGCATTTCCAACCCACAATATTGGTTAAATCTCCCCACAGATTTCTTTGTGTGTAGCACATCAATAGTTGTGTTGTTATACCCGTTACTCGTAGAGTAAAAAGGGTATACTAAAGA